>CM069133.1:43167903-43767903 GCA_035221665.1 Okamejei kenojei
TAGAGTTGCTGCCTTACAGCTCTTGAGACCCGGGCTCAATCCTAACTACGGGTGCTGTCTGTACAGAGTTTGGGCGTTCTCCCTGTGACTACGTGTCTTTTCTGTGGGATTTCCAGTTTCCTTCCACACTCCAGAGACGTACAGGTTTGCAGGTTAATTTTCTTGGTATAATTATAAATTGTCCTCGGTGTGCATAGGATAGTGTTAATATACGAGGATCGCTGGCCGGCGCGGACCCGGTGGGCCGAAGGGCCTGTTTCTCTAAACTAAACTAAGTTGTCATCTTCTCCCCCAACTCCTTCAGTTAACAGACCCTGCAACACCACCAGAGAGGTGACATTGTTATGAAGCAATGTTGGTCTGAGGTGAAGTCAGCTTCTGGTACATCTTCTAGGGGACATTATATCAATGGTGGGGTGAGACCTGGCATATGTGCATTAGCAGGGAGCCCAATGGAGTCATCTTGTCCAGGCATATGTGCATTAGCAGGGAGCCCAACAGGAGTCATCTTGTCCAGGCTGATTGTATGGCTCCGTGGTTGATCACCTGGCCCATTATCTGACAAAGACTGCATTTGTGGCATATATCTCACTACCAACACTTGCAGGGCTTTTTGAGTGAATATAAAATGGCGGGGACATTGCCCAGGCAATCCTGACTACTGATGTCCCCTCCATTGCCTATTTCCTTAGCTCCATAGCCTATTTCCTTTGCACCCTCTGAGCTTCTCCAGCATTTTTGTCTACCTGCTGCCTCAAAAAGGCAGCTAATATCATCATAGACCCGCACCACACCACCACACACTTGTCTCACGGCTCGCATTGGGAAAAAGCCTGTAAACTCTTCTTGTTCCCATGTTCAAGAAAAGCTTCTTCTCATCAACCATGAGGCTCTTGAACCGCAACCCTCAGCACCAAGCCATTATGGACTACATTGCTCTATGTACTTTGTTTGTTGCACGATAATGGTCTAGTTTACATGGAATAACAGATAAATTATTGCATTATTGTTGTGTTGTCGCATTTAATGTCCCTTTAAAGCTGCAGCAAGTATTTCATTGCTCCAATTCATATCTGATGCATGACAAGTAAACACTTGTGACTCTTTCTTTCCCCTGCAGCTTTCCCTTGTGCTTCATTTGTCTGGATCCTATGCAGAAAGTTCCTTTAAGAACTGACACCTTTATCTGATCACAGTACAGCAGACAATCCTGAGTTGTAACAGTTGAGCATAACTCTGCGTGCATGATCTCGTTTTAATGTCTCTCTCTCGGTGTAAAGAGGGATGAAGTGGTTGAGGTTGTTTCTGAAATTAGATTAAAAGATGCGCAGAGTAAACATCCACAGAACATTCATACTCAATGATTATACGTTGCATGGAAGAATAAAAACTCTGCTCCACAGGAAGAAACAGTATAACCATGGCTAACAAGTTTAGGATAGTACAATAGTATTGCATGAAAGGATTAAGTTAGAACGATTGCCAAAAGAAACTAACCCTTAGGTTTGGAAGCATTTTGTAAATCAGCAAGCTTTTACTAAGGAATTATAAAGAGGGAGAAAGAATTTGAGAGTGAATTAGTAAGAAACGTAAGAACAGATCACAGGAGTGAATGTAGCTTCACAGGAGTGAATGTAGATTTATGTCCTTATAAGTAGATATATGTCCTATTTAAGTCAGAGACAAGGGAAATAATAATTGGCAAGAAGGAAATGATAGTGACGTTAAACAAATATTTTGCTTCTGCCTTCAGAGTAGTAGACACAAAGTACACAATAGAAATTGAGTGGAATCTGTCCACGGTGAGTGAGGTACTTAAAGTAATTAATATTTGTGAAAAGAAATGACCAGGGAAATGAATGAGCATTGGCGCTGACAAGCTAAGTGGATGGTGCTCATAGAGCTCCACTCTGAGTATGGAGCTGTGTGTCAGAGAGGTGTTGGGCTCTCCACCCTCCTGATACTTCACTCACAATTTCAAGCCAGGCCTGCCAACACACGAAACCTACTGCATTTCTGCACACCACACAGCGGCACAGTGTTGTAAGTTGTAGAGCTGCAGCTTAACAGCGCCAAAGACCCGTGGTCGATCCTGACCACGGGTTCTGTCTGTGCGGAGTTTGTACGTTTTCACTGGGTGACAACGTGGGTTTTCTCCAGGCTCTCCCGTTTCCTCCCTCATTCCAAAATCATATAGGATTTTTAGATTGTGTAGGAAAGAACTGCAGATGCTGGTTTCAATCGTAGATTGACACAAAATGCAGGAGTAACTCAGCGGGACAGGCAGCATCTCTGGTACGGAGGAATGGGTGGCGTTTTGGGTCGAGACCCTTAACATCACCCATTCCTTCTCTCCAGAGATGCTGCCTCTCCCATTAAGTTACGGTACTCCAACATTTTGTGTCTATAAGGTTTGTAACTTAATTAGCTTCGGTAAAATTGCACATTGTCCCTGATGTGTAAGATAGTGCTAGTGTGTGGATTCGGTGCAGACTCAGTGCAGGTCGGTGCAGACACGGTGGGCCGAAGGGTCTATTTCCACGCCGTATCTCTAAAGTCTACAGTCTAAAGCCATCTTCATCTGCAGAATCAAAATGCGATCCCATCTTCTGCCAACCTTACACCCAGATGGAGGCATTAAAACAAGACAGTGCCAGTAGAACCACACTCAACTGAAATGGCCTTTCAGTAAGCAGAATGCAGATCCACTCAATGGCACATGAAGTGCCACAATCTGAGCTGGTGGCTGCAAGTATCGGGTTGAGTGACCTCACCCTTCTCATTGTTCAAGTTGCACTGCCTGATATGCATGAAGTTCTTCTATCCGAAAGGTGTAAAGCGCTTGAGTAACAGCTGTGCTGAGGCATTGGTGGCATGTGGGAAGCGTGAGCATAAGCTGTCTGCACTCTATAAATCATAAAACCCTGTGGAATAACAGGGATGTGAGTTGGAGGACCTGGGATAGGCATCCCAACAGCTGTCACCGTGCTGCTGACTGCTCCCACTTGATGCCCCACACCTCAACTGGTCCCGTGAAGGGCAACATCTCACTTTCCTGGGGGTTGGAGGGATGATAGGGATCAGGGTAAAGACAGTAGCTGAGCAGACGGATGCGGGCTTGCCCCTGACCAAGTTTGTCACTGCTGATGCAGAAGATACATATATCCCCAAGTGAGAGGGATGTATATCAAAGAGCTCAGCTGGTGTGCTAGTTTGAGAGGATGGGAGGAGTGGATCATGTGTGAGGAGTTTGGCCACACGTTGAATTCTTGCCTCCAACCCTGGTGGAGAAATGGTTGTTAACACTGCTGGGGGGGGGCTGTTGTGTGAGTTGAGAAATGTGTGAGGTGAGAAATGCAGAGGAGAGATAGATTTGGTGATGTCTTCATCATCAAGTTTGACCATGAGTGTGCTTGGTTATTAAACTGGTTGCAAAACTCTATTAACATTCAAGGGCTTGAAAATAGACACAAAAAGCTGGAGTAACTCAGCGGATCAGACAGCATCTCTGAAGAAAAGGAATAGGTGACGTTTCGGGTTGAGACCCTTTTTCAGACAGTGTTATTCCAGCTAATATGTCCATTTTTGGTTTCTACCAGCACCTGCAAATCCTTCCTGCACGTTCTTAGGGCTTAACTTCTCCAATACATCTCCGGCCACGATGGCGCATCGGTGGAGCTGCCGCCTTACAGAGCTTGCAGCGCCGGAGACCCGGGTTCGATCCCAACTATGGGTGCTGTCTGTACAAAGTTTATACATTCTCCCCGTGACTGCACGGGTTTTCTCCGAGATCTTCGGTTTCCTCCCATACTCCAAAGATGTACAGGCGTGTAGGTTAATTGGCTTAGTGTATGTGTAAATAATCCCTAGTGTGTATAGGATTGTGTTAATGTGCAGGGATCGCTGGAAGGTGCGGACTCGGTGGGCCTGTTTCTGTGCTGTATCTCTAAAACGAAAAAAATTGAAACTAGAAAATCTAATTTGCTGCCTGCTCCATTTAATCAAAGGGAAGCCTTTCTGATCTCTGGAAGATTTAGGACATCTTTGCTCCTCTCTGCCTCTGGAACGGTATTGGAAACACTTGCTTGTGGGTTACTTTCTCTCTTGATGGGCCGCAGACGGCTGTGCCACCACTTTAAGAGGTCAAGGGTCAGTGTTCATCAGTGTCAGTTGGCTGGAGCTGGGTCAGCCCCTCACAATGGTGGGCATTGTAAAAATGCAACAAGTGATATCAGAGCTAGCCTCCCATGTTGAGCTCTAGGAAAAGTTACTCGAGGGCCTGCTGTTACTCCAACAGTCATATAACATAAGCCAGTTGTAAGGGACCAGCAATCTTAATTTTTGGACCAGAGTGGCAACAAAATTCCTGCTGCATCTCCACTTGTGACACTAAGGCAATAAGTGGAAAATTCTGTGAAATGTTATTAATTGGTTATGCAGACTGAACCAATTCAAACATGGACAGAAAGGTTTAGAGGTATATGGGCCAAATGCGAGCAAGTGGGGCACCTTGGTTGGCATGGGAAAGCTGGGCCAAAGGGCCTGTGTGACTCTATGACTCTATTATAGGTTAATCACTCATCATCTTCATATCTCTTATTCCCACTGTGCAATTTAGTTCTCATGGTATTCGATTTATGCATGAATATTATGGGTACGGCAATATATGCACATTTTCCCTGTGGTATTTCTGAAAGTTAGGTAACAGCCTTAAAATTGGTCCTATTTACATCACATTGGGCCAAGTGCTTGCATAACGGCGGCACGGTGGCGCAGCAGTACAGTTGCTGCCTTACAGAGCCAGAGACCCGGGTTTGATCCTGACTGCGGGTGATTGTCGGAGCAGAGTTTGTACGTTCTGCCCGTGACCTGTGTGGGCTTTCCCCTGGATCTCCAGTTTTCTCCAACACTCCAAAGACATAAATTGGCTAGGTATAATTTGAAATTGTCCTTAGTGTGTGTAGGATAGTGTAAGTGTGCGGGGATCGCTGGTCGGTGTGGACTCGGTGGGCCGAAGGTGATGTTTTCACTCTGTATCTCCAAACTAATTTGTATTTTTACGCATAAAACATTGTGCAAAAGGCATCTTTCACTGACATATTCCACTGATCAAATATTCCAGTGAGGAAGAAAGGTTGCTTGGCCTCGGCCATGTACAATCTATGTTCGAGGTGTGTGATACTCAGCTGGTCTCAGTTCCGCACCCAGAAACAACATGATGTGCACAGCAGCCATTTCCACACTAAACCGGTGCATAAAGGCGCAACCTGAAACTTTTTTTTATCATGTAAAAAAGAACAAAGACTAAACTCTATGGGGAAACGGCAAATAAGTAATGGGTCCCCAATGTGACATCAGCATCCAGCTCAAATCAGACTTTTATTGACTGCTGCTCAGAATATATTCACCAGCATCACCGCATGTCCTCTTGACAATTGCAGAATTTCTGTGATAGCTACCTCACTGAAAAGGTTTGATGATGTCTGCCAGTGCATCGTGTTTTAGGTTTTAGAGATGCAGCAACAAAACAGGCCCTGCCAGATCCATGCCAACCATTGATCACCCATACACTAGGTCTATGTTATCCCACTTTCCCATCCTACACCCTAGGGGAAGTTTACAGAAGCCAACTAATCTACATGCCTGTGCGAGTTTGGAATATGGGAGGAAACAGGAGCACGGGGAGAAATCCTATACGATCAAAGGGAGAATGTACAAATTGTGCACAGACAGCACCCGTAGACAGGATGGAATCGGGGTCTCTGGTGCTGTGAGGCAGCAACTCTGCTGTTGTGCCAGTGTACCACCATGTAGATGGTACAACTTGCTGCTACTGTGTGTTGGTGGTGGTGTGAGTGAATGGCTATGCAAGAGGTGCCTATAAGCGGCAAACATGTCCTGTAAGGTGTCGAACTTAAGTGTTGTTGAAGCTACACTCTACCAGGCAAGTATTGGGTGGTCCATCGCACTCCAGACTTGAACCTTGTAGATGGTGGGCAGACTTGGGAAGTTCAGAGTGAGTTACTCACCGTAACATTCCTAGCCTCTGACCTACTTTTGTGGACATATTGTGTATCAGGCTATCACACTTGGTTTCAATATGCCGAAAATAAAACTTGGGATTAATGTAGAAGTAGTGGATTGGTATAAATGGCTGTTTGATAGCTTGCAAGGAGATAGTGGGCCAATGTGACATTTTTTGCATTGTATTCCAGTGACAGCATGAAAATAGGTTATTCTGTCCATCTCTTCCAAATTGACCAATATGCCCCACCTAAACTAGTCTCATTTGCCTATGATAGACCCATATCCCTCTGAACTTTTCATATCCATGCACCGGTCCAAATGTCTTTTAAAAGTTGTTATTGTACCTGCCTCTACCACTTTCTCTGTCAGCTGGTTCCATTTTCCCCACCAATCTCTGTGAGCAGCAGTTCCACTTTCAGGTTCTTATAAAGCTTTCCCCACTCACTTTAAACCTATACCCTGCCCTTGTTTCCCTTTCCCTGGGAGAAAGACTGAGTGCATTCACCTTATCTATGCATGAATTTTTGCATCTGTCGCCTCCTGCGCCCCAAGAAATAAAGTCCTAGCCTGACCAAATCACTCCCTGTAACTCAGACCCTCAAATCCCAGCAACATGCTTTTCAACTTCTTTCCACTATTTCCCACTCCACTACACTGTTGTTCGGTTAACCAAAACTGCTCACAATACTCTGAGTGCAGTCTCACCACGTCTTGTCCAATATGCGAGTTTGGTATTCCGACTTTGCGTGCCCAGGTCATAGGTCACTCGCGATAAACATTCTCGGTAGCTGTGCTGCTGCATGTATACAGACCTGCGTTTCATCCGTAGTCAGGATCAAACCCGGGTGTACGGCGCTGCAAGTGCTGTTGAATTGCTACTGGACCATCCCTGTCCCCTCTCGAGTGTCCCATCCGTGTCTGAGGGCGGCTGGATATGTCTGGGGTGTCCCTGGACTGACGGGACACCGGCCCGGAGCAGTGGTGGCCCAGGCTTACAGCCAGAGCGGAGAAGAAGCGCTAACTCCAGCTCAACTCTGCCTGGGTTAACAGACAGCCCTAGACCGAAGGGACACCGGCCCTGAGCAGTGGCGGCCCCAGGCTTACAGCCGGCGCAGAGAAGAAGTGCTAACTCCACTGCTCCGTGCCAGTGTCCCATCACTCCAGGGTCACCTGGACGTCCCCGGCTGCCCTCAGACAGGGATGGGACACTCGGGAGGGGACGGGGATGGTCCAGTAGCAATTCAACAGTGCTTGCAGTGCCAGAGACCCGGGTTCGATCCTGACTACGGATGAAATGCAGGTCTGTATACATGCAGCAGCACAACTGCCGAGAATGTTTATCGCTAGTGATCTTTGACAAATTCCATGATTCCTTGTGTTTTTGGGAATACCAAACTCGCTTAATGCAACATAATATCCCAACTGCCTTGACTGCTCAAGGCCAATGTGCCAAACCATTTCTTCACCATCCTACCTACCTGTGACCCACTTTAAGGGAACCTTTTTCACTATCTGATGGGGAATGATTTAATAATCGTTATATGGACTGAACTAACTAATACAAAGCTGTACATTTTCAGCTTCAGTTCAATTGGCAATTTGCCCAAACCACGTGGCAAACCACGAAATTTCCACTTTCCTTTCAGAATGGAGTTATGTTTCAAGTTTCAAGTTTCAAGTTTCTATATAAACTCAGCAACCAAATATACAATGGCCATTCTTCTCAGAACCTATGTAATTGTGAACTATTTTAGTGTTTATTTCTTTCACTTGCATTAAAATATTCCAAGATAATTTTTAGGAATTGCTTATTGGCACAGTTTTAGAAATAAATATTAAAATCAATCCATCATTCCAGGATAAGAATAAAATCCATTGCAAAGTCACATACTGTAACTGAAGATGAGTTAAAAGCCATAGATTCCTGAGACATACAGCACAGAAACAGGCCCTTATGCCCACTGAGTCCACATTGATCATCAACCATTCATTTACACCAATCCTTCGTACATCCTTCCTTTTTTAAACTCTCCCCACATCCTCATCTGCTAATCCAGATTTGACTATTCACCTACACACCACAGACAATTTACTGCAGAAAATGAACCTAACAACATGCATGTCTATGGAGTTAAGAATTAAGCTAGAGAACCCAAAGGAGACCCACAGGGAGAACGTGCTATCTTCACTTAGGTAGTACCCAAGGTTGGGATTGAATCCCAGCCGAGAGCATGCAAATTGAATTGGCAGTGTTTCTGGCGTTTTCATTGGAACCAATCGCTTAGCCAAGAACCAGACTTCAGACTCTGTTAACAGTGATCTGTTTGTCATAACCATAAGAACAAATGGTTGATAAACAATTCCAGAATATTGGTGAATATTTAACTCAGAAGTAGCAGAGTTTGACAGGTGCTTTCCGTGCCTGCATTCACAGACCACTTCTGGGGCTAGTCTAACAGAAATAATAGGTGCATGGCTGGGTGGTCGAAACTCAGACTTGAAAGCAAACATACCTAACAGAATAAACTGGAATGTGTGGAGTCCAGACCCATTTAAACTGCTATTAGCGTGATGATTGTACGAAGGTTTTTCTGTGAACAGATTAACTCTGAATATTTTTACTCAACCAAACAAGGGAAGTTTTATAATCTACGATCCATGATAACGACATTCGTTGGGATTATTATATTTTCACAAGTGCGGAGATCAGGAAAGCTCATTCCACAATTACCATTCCGCAAAACAATCGATACTCAGAAGATACAAGCAATAACAAATAAAATAATTCCGATGTTGCTAAGACTGCAACCATTGAGTAGGACTGCTGATTAACTCTCTGAGAGCTGTAGATGGGTCTAATTTTTCTGGGTATGTTTTGACTTCGGGGACCAGTTCCATATCCATTACATTCCAAAGATCTCCTCTGGTTCTGCATGCGGCTCATCAATGAAGGTTCCAATGAATACCTGAAACTCACTGGTTCCTAAACTGCCCCACCACTTAGCAGACCACACCCACCTTCCAAACTCATTGGGCTCCACACACTTCCCTCGAGTCTCACTGGGGCGCTGGTTTTACCGCACCCCTGAGGCATGCTGAGTTCATGGGAGAATTTATTATAATACTGTGTAACATCGTGAAGACAAAACAAATTAAAAGTGTTTTTGGAATTAACATGAGTAACATCCAGAATGTCTGCTAGTGCAGCATCAATGAAGATCTAAGCATGCCGGATTATCGGAGTTTTGGTCACCTGAAGAATGACAACAGTGGAGAAAAATGTATTAAATTGTACTATTAATGAAATTACTTGATTTAGCCATTTATCTCCTCACTAGCTCTTGATTTTATGTGGGACTTCAAACTTCTTCCTCACTTAAGCCATGAGCCACATCTCCAATCTGTTTCCACTGCTTCGGCAAAATGTTCCACAATTGCCCTGTAGGGTTCTACACCTTGGGTCTAAGGATGAAACATGCAAGTTGATGTTTGCAGAACAGCAAGTTCTTCCTGCTAATTAATGAATCTCCTGTGATCACTATGATATCTCCAGAAGTGATCCCAATGTTCATTCTGCCTGTTTCCAGGTGTAGTCTGACCTGCTGAGTATTTCAAGCAATCTTCATTTTTTTTAATTTTGGGTTTTCAGCACCAGTGGTCCTTTTTCTTAAATTTTGTACACTCGTTTGACTTCCCCTTAAATAACTCTGTGCTGTTGAAGCGGCACCTGCTGGTGCCTTGGGGTAGTCAAACCCTCGGATTGGCTATTCCGGTCACGTGGACGGGGGGAGCGAGATTTGTGTGCTTTTTGTCGAGTTCATTCATTCTAGTGTCGCACATGTGGATGCAACATCTTTTTGTTGGCTGTCTTATCGACTCGCGTTTATTCATTGTTTTACCATTCGCAATAAAGTTCATTGAATTAACTCACAGTCTCGATTCGCCAAACTGTCTTTAATTCCTCCAAGGATTTCACAATGTTACCGGTCGATTACTGGTTCAGTTGCAACAGAGCTCCCCACTTGAATTCTCAGTGATGAACCCCTGTTCTGATTTTGCCCACAACTAGAAATGTATTTTCTGCCTCCCCGCCCCCACCATCAAAAGGGTTTACAGGAGGCATAGCATCGAGAAGGTGACATCTATCATCGTGGATCTGCAACAACAAGAAGATCCCCTTCTTCTTGCTGCTCCCATTGGGCTGGAGTCCAACACCATCAGATGCAGGAATGACTACTTTCCTACAATCATTCTTGAACTGACTTGCCGACGCAAATCCTACCTCAGCAACAGAACATAGAAACATAGAAAATAGGTGCAGGAGGAGGCCATTTGGTTCTTCGAGCCAGCACCGCCATTCATGGTGATCATCCCCAATCAATAACCCGTGCCTGCCTTCTCCCCATATCCCTTGATTCCACTAGCCCCTAGAGCTCTATCTAACTTTCTCTTAAATCCACCCAGTGATTTGGCCTCCACTGCCCTCTGTGGCAGGGAATTCTACAAATTCACAATCTCTGGATGAAAACGTTTTTTTTCACCTCAGTCTTAAATGGCTTCCCCTTTATTCTAAGGCTAACATGACTGCCTGTGTTTGCCCACCATGGATTTGTTTCTTAATTGTGCCTTTGCACCAATGCACTTTTTATTTGTACAGTCTATTTCTTTTCGCAGCCTTGCATAATTTATATATATTTCATGTTTTTGTACATTTGGCCGTGTCTATGTGCCTGTGACACTGATGCATGCAAGACTTTCATTATACCAGGACCTCTCACAACTGTACAGCTGCTCATCTTTCAAATGAACTCTAGGCTTTTGTGGGTTTATGGATTTATTAACATCCACCAGTATTTTCAGTGAATTGTTTAAAATGATGGCTTTTTTGGCCTACCATATGTATTCAAGCTATGTATAGTCCAACATATCCTTCTTACCCAAGGGCACCATTTCTCTCTTACCCAAAGAGGAACTAATTGAGTAAGCACATGCCAATTCAGTTTACTCCTATTATCCTATATTTTGCTAGGTTTTACCACTGCTATCACTACTATTTGCAGTTGGGCCATAGTCTAGAGTCCATCCGCAGGTGGACATTGAGAGGCTGAGTCCGGTGGGGGTACCCCTCAAACAAGGGAAGGGATATCACCCCAGGGAACCACATGAGTGGAAATGATATCTTGTTTAAAGATAGTTGTGAACACTACTGAGTTTGACCGTTGAATGTATAGTGCATGTCTTAAGAGTTTTTGCACTGTTTTGTTTTATTTATTTATTTTTTATTCCAAATAAAGTTCATTTCTGAGATATATTTTAAAATTTGCTCTTCTGGCACAGCGAGACGTCTGTCAGGAAATGTTACTACTTGGCCCATTCTCGACTGCAGAAGTACATGCTGAGGGAAGCACTGAAGCCAACATAAAGACTCTGTGGGAGAGGACTAGAGTCTAGTGTTGTTCTGTTGCTGGACATTGAGGGACAGAGTCTTGGGGACACACCTTCAAACAAGGGAAGGGATATCACCCCAGAGCCTCATATAATTGGCAAGTGTGTTTTTGTTAAAGATAGGTACTTAATAGTATATGATTTAATGTCATATTAAATCATATCCTGAGAATGTATGAAGTATTTTTATTCAGAATAAAGTTTATTTTTTTTAATTTTTTAAAATTGTTGTCACATGCAAGGATTGAAATTACACTTCTGATTACCGACTTAGTTCATGTGAATAGTAAAAGCAGCATTCTTGGCATCGATTCCTGTGGTTTGCCTCCCATGTTTTACAATCTGAAGAGCAACCATTAATCCCAATGTTTTTTTGTTTCATCAATACTATTCATTTTGACTCTTCATCACTGTCAAATCCACTATTTGGCACCATAACAAGTCTTTTTAAAACGTAAATATTTTTAATCTACTGGATTATAATTGCCGAACATTAATCTTACTTGTTCAAAGAATTTAACATTGATTAAGCATGAATTTCATTATTTAAATCTGCAGTGCCTTATCTATTATACTTTCAGTTTCCAAATATTTGTTACTTTATCTGAATGCAGTCATAATATGAATGATTTCCGTGAAATATTTGAATGGGATGAAGCAAAGCAGTGATGACGTTTATGAATTAAAAACTGACTGCAATGAGATGAGACAAAAAAATACGTCTATGCTAAATTGAACTGATCTACCAATGGGGTAAAACTCAAGAGGTGTTCAAAAATAATTTGTATGACGCAGAACCATTTTAATCTCTCAAGGGAATGAAAGGTTTGCTTGCCTGAAGCAACCCTGCACAAAGAAAGAGATGATGTAAATCTTGAACAGAATAGATAAGCAAGACATAATCTTGAAACTTGGTGTCGGTGAGAGTTGCCATTTATGAGAGACTTTCAGAGGTGTCCCTTTGGCTATCCTCATCCTTCAATGGAAAGTCTGATGCTCAAGTCTACAATTTTCTTCTTTTGTTGTTACTAGTTTTCAAAAGGTCCACCTAGGTCCACTTAGGTCCACCTAAGGAAGTGCGGCGGCGCGACTCACGTTGCAGTGGCCCCTACAGCATGTCTGTCTTTTTTTTATTTTTTGTCTAGTTAATTGTAGTTGTTTGTGTTATTTTTGTACTGTTTATAGCTGTGTATATGTGGGGTTGGAGGAGGGAGGGGGAAACTTTTAAAATCTCTTCCCTGCACGGGAGCCCGGCACGGCTTTAATGGCCGCAGGACATTCCAGCACCCGCCGGGGGTCTCCAACTTTGTGACTTTTGGGCCTAGAGCGGGGCCGTAAATCGCCCGGCGTGGGACTTAACACAGCCCGCCTGGGGCTTCGACATCGGGAGGGAAATGGTGCAGGGGAGAGAGAATAACTTTGCCTTCCATCACAGTGAGGAGGAGATTCACTGTGATGGATGTTTGTGTGAATTGAATTGTTTGTGTGTTTTTTTATGAATTGCTCTGTTTGTATGGCTTGTAGAAACAGAATTTCGTTCGAGCCTGTCTGAGGTTCGAATGACAAGTAATAAAATCTAATCTAAACCTCTCCATTTTTTTCAGTCACTAACTGGAGGAATATGGACCAAATGCTGGCAGTGTTGCTGGGACATGTTAGCTGGTGCAGGCAATTTGGGCCAAAGGGCCTGTTTCCACACTGCCTAACTGTGACAAATTTAAAGTGTGGAGACGGGCTGATTTTCATCCATGAATTTTAAAGGAAGAATGACTGATGTATCAGCCTGGGGGTGTAAATAATATGTCATACCTGAGGAATTACATTGATTTGCTTTGAAAAGGTGATTAAAGTGGTGGTCAGGGAATATCAATGGCTGTTCGTTATATTCACTACCACAAGGTATTTGATGAACCCCTATTCATTACAACATTGTAAATGTCACATGCCCTACACCAGATGCTATGGTAAGATTAAATTGCCACTCAAGCACCAAATTTGTCAATGGAGATTCCTATAAAGTTAATTTCACGTGGATTATTCGTGATACAGAGAAGGATGATTACATCAAATTGGAGTGTGTGAAGTCATGAACTATTCCGGACTTTACATGAAAACTTGCCCTGTTTTTATTCTCTCGAGGTCTCTCTGTATCCTGCACTATTTCAGGCAGATGGAATGAAGGGTGAAACTATATCCAATCATTCTCTCACTCACTACAGCTCACCTCAAAAGATATATTAAAGTAGTTCAGGAACATTCAAAGAATATTGTTTCTTTCTTTCCCCAAGGGGAAATCATTCTCACGGTTAGAACATTTAGATGGCTACTTGCAAGGTGATATGAGTCAACCAGTTAAGAGGCTTTTGGATAGGCACATGGATAGTCATTGAGTCATAGAGTGATACAGTGTGGAAAAAGGCCTTTCAGTCCAACTTGCCCACACCGGCCAACATGTCCCAGCTACATTTGTCCCACTGGCCTGCGTTTAGTCCATATTCCTCCAAACTTGTCCTATCCATGAACCTGTCCAACTGTTTCTTAAATGTTGGGATAGTCCCAGCCTCAACTAGCCTCCTCTGGCAGCTTCTTCCATCACATGTGTAAAAAAGCTACCCCTCAGGTTCCTATTAAATTTTTTCCCCTTCACCTTGAACCTATGTCCTCTGGTCCATGATTCCCCCACTCTGGGCAAGAGATTCCGTGCATCTACCTGATTTATTCATCTCATGATTTTATACACCTCTATAAGATCACCCCTCATCCTCCTACACGCCCAAGGAATAGAGACCCAGCCTACTCAACCTCTCCCTAAAACTCACACCTTCTAGTCCTGGAAACATCCGCGTAAATGTTGTAGAGGGAATGCAGGGATGTGGATCGCCTGCAGGTTAGTGAGATGAATTTAACTTGACATAATGTTTGGCACGGACATTGTGAGCTGAAGGGCTTGTTCCTGTGCTGTGCTGTTTATGTTCTGTGTTCTAACAGAGCAGTCAGCTAAACCCCTAGGCTTTACTGTTGACCAGGATTTGAAGATGATGAGGCAGCTTTTCCCATTTTAACTTCTGCAGTTATTTAAGTTTGCTCAGACTAAATTGTTAATCTAGGATGAATATTATAAATTGAGATTCAATCTGTGGTATGAATGCATTAAAATTCATCAACAATGATGCCCAAGAATCCATGCGAAGCAGTCTCTCCAGAAGACGTCAGAAGGAGTGAACCAAATTTGCAAGTACCCCAATGCATTTTTGTCATGTATTAATTTTCTGGGAGATGGTCATTGTCTATTGTCTATTATCACTGGCAAGGTCATCATTTATTGCTCATTAATAATTTATTGCTCATTGGACCCTCAACAATATGAACCACAGCCTTGAACGGTTGCATTTCTAGGCCTGGAAAGGCAGAGATGTGGAAAGGATGTTTCCAGTAGGGAGAGAGTCTCAGACCACAGGGCACAGCTTCAGAATAAAAGGATGTATCTTTGAATGGAGATGAGGAGGAATTTCTTTAGCCAGAGGGTGGTGAACCTGTGGAATCCGTTGCCACAGTCAACAGTGGAGGCCAGGACATTGGTATTTTTAATGCAGAGATTGATGGGTTCTTGATTAGTAAGGGTGTCAATGAATCCAGGGAGAAGGCAGGAGAATGAGGTTGAGAGGGGAAAATAGATCAGCCACGATGGTGGAATGGACTCGAAGGACTTTATGGACCTGTCCCACTTAGGCGACTATTTAGGCGACTGCAGGAGACTCTACGGTGACCACATGGTCGCCACATGTTCACGGGTGGTTGTTGGGGAGTCGCCTTCCTGGTCGTGAGGGGTTCCCGCATTCTGGGACCTAGTCGCGGCCTCATCATGGTCACCGCAAATTTTTCAACATGTTGAAAAATGAGCATCGACCAGAATGAAACCGCCATGGAGAGTAGTGAGAATTCTCATGCTGTAGGTGCAGTGGTAGTGGGTTGCCAGGAGGTCGAAGATTGTCGTAAGTTGTCGTAGGTTGTAGCGGTGCTGACTGGTGAAGTTCATTGGCTCATTGGGAAAAAAAAACTTAAGCAATAGTTTTCAGTACCAAGGATAACCGACCGGTAATGTTAATGTCTGCCGAGCTTCACAGCCGTGTATCTCCGGCTTCTTAAAAGTTATCTCCACTCCTTCTCCCCCCTCTTTTAAAGGACTTACAATGCCCTTCCTGTACACTTGTGCTTTCACCATCTTAATTACAGCGCCAACCTTCCTGTTCATCGCGGTGTCTGTATATCATTGGCTTTGCACTGTGTGAATTTCACTCAGAGAACACTCACCCCGCTTGCCCTGTCTCCCGCCTGCATAACGGGCTGGTGAATGAAGTGATGTGTGTGTGTGTGTTCCACTTTGACAGTCACAGTTCCAGTCGCCGGTTTTTGAAATGACTGCCGGCGAAAAAATCGCCGAAGTGGGACAGGTCCATTACTGTCTAATTCTGCTCCTGTGTCTTTTGAATATTTGCAGTGAAGGTATTTCCACTGAACAGTTCTCTCATCAACTAAAGTGTGGCCCTGACCTCCCATCCTCCTCATTGGAGAACTTTGAACCAACTTTAATCGGACTTCAATGTTCTATCTTTGCATTACATTTTGTACCATTTAGCCTTTATCTTTGCATTGTGGACATCTTGATCATTTTCATGTATAGTCTTCACTGGAATGCATGTAAACAAATGGTATGCACTGTACACGTGATGATTATAAGAAACTAAATTAAACAGTAGATGGAAACAAAGTGCAGGAGTAACTCAGCAGGTCAGGCAGCATCTCTGGGGAAAAAGGATGCGTGATGTTTTGGGATGGGATAATTTTTCAGACAAAAGTTGAGCGGAGGGAACAGATGACCAAGGGAGGGTGGAGCATATAAATGGCCCGTTGTTGGCTGGGAAGAGGTGATACCGAAGGGATACAAGGATGCAAACAGTGGAATTAGTAGGATGTCTCGGGTGTGGGAGGGAGGTTGAAAAGAGGGAATGCAGAGGTTACTTGAAATGAGAGAAAGCAACATTCATACTGCTTTGTTATAAGCTGCACAATCAAAACATAACGTGTTGTCCCTCCAATCCTGTGACATCAGTCTGATAATAAAGGACGTGAAGGACTGAAAGGTCAGTATGGGAATGGGAAGCAAAGTCCCAATGTTTGGAAACCAGGGGATTGCATAGGCCAAGGTGGACTGAGTGTACATATACAGAGAAAAGATCACCCAGTCAGTGCTGGGTATCACCGATATAGAGAGGTCCACATTGAGAACAACAGATTCAGTAGATGATGTTGGAGGAGGTGCTGGTGCACTTCTGCCTCACCTGGAAGGACTGTCACTGACTCTGGATGGAATTGAGGAAGGAAGTATAAGGACAGGTTATCTCCTGCGGTTGCAGGGGAATGTTCCTGAGGAGGGGGGGGGGTTTGGGTGGGAAGGGAAGCTAAACAGTGCCTTTGAGGAGAAACATCCAGGATTTCGATGCAATAACAATGAAGGAATGGTGAAGTATTTTAAAGTCAGGATGGTATGTATGGTAGTGGTGTTTCCATGTGCCTATGGCCCTTGTTACATTTGGTGCTTAGTGAGCGCTGTTGGAAAAGAATGGGTGAGTAAATGCAGTGGATTTTGCATTTGGTAAACACTGTGTTGTGTTCAATGGGGGAGGGAATGAACATTGAGTATTGTGGATAGGGTAAAAACAAAGCCAACTGCTTTTCCTTGGCTGTGGGCAAGTATCTTGTGCATTGTCAGCAGTGGAACCATCAAGGCAGGTAATGAGTATACCATCACATTCCTACTTTGTGTCCTTCAGATGGTGCAAAGTCTTCATAGTTATAGAAATCGACAGCATGGTAATAGAAGCATTCAGCACAACTCATCCATATCGACCAACGTCCACCTGAGCTTATCCCTCTCTCATGCATTTGGCCTATAACCTTCTGAAGCTTTTCTCTCAATACCCCAGGGGAGAAATCACCAAGGCAGGTGAAGAATATACCATCACTTTTCTACTTTGTGTTCTTCAGATGGTGCAAAGACTTCATCGTTATAGAAATATAATGCATGGAAATAGGTCTTTCAGTCGCTCATCCATACCGTCCCCTCCCCCAGCCTATCCAACCTCCCTTTATAATTAAAGCCCTGCAGTCCCAATGTCATTCCAGTGAACAATGTCTGCACCAGCTTAATGACATACTTCCTAAAGCTGCATGACCAGATCTGTAAATATGACTCCTAGAGTAGTCTCATCTGCATCTTGCACAGTTGTAACATGATGTCCCAACCCTTGTACTCAATACCCTGACCAATGGAACAAAGATCGCAAAGACTTTCTTCACCAATCAGTCTAGCTGTGGTGTCACTTCCAGGGAATTATCTACTGTACTTGTATCCTGGATCTCACTGTCCTACAACTCTGTCTGGGGGTCCTGCCATTTACCATGTGAGTCCAGCTTTGCCCTAACTTACCATAGCACAACAGTTTGCACTTGTCAGAGTTAAATTCCATCTGCCGCCCCTTAGCCCACTTCCCCAGTTCATAAAGGTGCTGTTGCAATCTTGGATAACTGTTTTGACTGTTCACTACAGCGACAGTTTTAGTGTAATCTGCAAACTAACCATGCCAACTACATCCTGTTAAAGGAATGTTTCCCGTGCCTGTACAATCTGTGTGGCAGGAAATTTTGTCATCGGCAGCTTTCCTTCCTCTAATGGAGCAGCGGGAATGAGAGGAGCAAAGATGTAACAGTTCCAATCGGCTCTGGTGAGTCACTTTCTGTGCCGTTTTCCTGCTCTTCACACTTGATACATGGAAAGGATCCGCACGTGCTGCTTGACACCAAGGATAGACATAAATTGCTGGAGTAACTCAACTCGAATTGAAGAAGGATTCCAACCCGAAATGTCACTTATTCCTTTTCTCCAGAGATGCTGCCTGACCCGCTGAATTACTCCATATTTTTGTGTTTATCATACTCGATACTAGGATTTACAAACTTTGTCACATAAACACAGAGGTATGTGTAGGAAGGAACGGCAGATGCTGGTTTACATCGAAGAGTGACACAAAAAGCTGGAGGAACTCAGCGGTACAGGCAACATCTCTGGAGAGAAAGAATGGGTGACGTTCTGTGCGGTTGCAATACTTATTGACTATTTCACTTACCAGTCTTTAACCAGAACCTCTCCCCCAACAGGTGTGGATCTATTCCTGCCAATATGTCACTATTGAGCTGCAGGTAAACAGGAATGCCGTGCATATGGTTTACTGTACGAGTACATGTTAATAGCACTCTCGATGAGTGGTAAGTTATAAAGTCATAGAGTCATACAGTGTAGAAACAGGTCCTCCTACTCAACTTGTCCTTGCTGACCAAGGTGTCCCATCTAAGCTCGTACCATTTGCCAGTCTTTGACCCATTTCTCTCGATCCTTTTCTATCCATGCACCTATCCTAGTGTCTTTTAAATGTTGTTATTATTCCTGCCTCAACAACCTCCTCTGGCAGTTCATTCCATGTACCCACCACCCTCTGAGTGAAAAGGTTCCTATTAAATCTTATCCCTCTTAGGTTGAATCTACAGTATGTTCTCTTGTTCTTAATTCCCCTTCTCTGGGCAAAATACCCCATCTATTGTCACAATTTTATACAACTCTATAAGATCACCCCTCAACCTCCTGTGCTCTTAGGAGCTGTCCTAGATCCTTGCTTTCCAACCTCTCCCTATAGCTCAGGTCCTCGAGTCCTGGCAACATCCTTGTAAATCGTCTGTGCACTCTTTCCAGCTTAATGACATCCTTCCTGTGGCAGGGTGACCAAAACTGAACGTAATGCCATGTGGAAATTGCCAGTGTGCCGTTCCTGAGAGTGTTGTTCACACACAAACTAAAGGGGTCAGGTTAGGTGCCAAATTCGGCAGGTTGGAGGCAGTCTCCCCAACAGATTGAGATTCAGCACTTTATGCCCCGGCGTCAACGACATCCCCCTTGAGGAATGATTCATCCCCTGGCAGCTGCATAAAGAACACTTCAAATGTAATATCTACAGAATCTTCGCTTGCATCCCAAAGCGATGCCTATCCATGTCCTCCAGAGATACTGCCTGACCCACTGCTACTCCAGCACTTGGTGTTCTGCATGACATTCCAGCCTCTGCAGTTCCCTGTATCTCCTCCACTGGCTCATGAAACCTGTCCCATTCTCTGCCACAACTGCTAGTTCTCTCGGTAACCGTGACAGAGAACACACACGCCACATACGCAAGTGATGAATTCTGCAAATCATGAGTTTAAAGTTTAACAACTATATCCTCCATATATGTCAGGCTTAGAACTTTAAGAAAAAGTAATTATTATAAGCCCTGAGTACTCCAAACATGGGCGATAATTAGAGATGAAACCATTCAACTCATTTTTATTTTATTGTAAAACTGAATTAAATATGTGTTTCTTTTTGTCTGACAGCTGTTAGAAGCTGTAAAATATAATTCCTAACAGCTCACTCAACACAGGAATTAATAAACTGAGTCTTTTGACCTGCTTGGTATAAAACTCAATTACCTTTTCTTGAAAAATGATCCCTGTAAACATCTACTTTACCTCTGATCAACATACTTTTTGACGTTTAAATAACAAACCTATCATAAAAGGAGTTATGATCTTTCATGTGTTTTCCCTCTGACTCAAGCATCAACTTTCTTTACTTCATAAACATGAAATCTTCCTGTTCATTAAAATGTACTGGTTTAGATATTTGTTCTCCATTAAACTGTTGTGTTATATTAGTGCTGCTTGATAAACCTGTACCATATTGATAATGAAGCAAAAAAGACTCAGTTGTCAAAAATAATCATGGTGAAATATCTGCGGGTGTTGTGAAATTTATTTTCTTTTGCTCATGTGTTGGTGGGAATGGAAATTTACTGACGCAGACTGACATACCTTTAGAATGCATGGAAAAGATTTGCTTCTGCAGTCTGGAATAGCATGAAAGTAAAAACGTACAGGATGATTTTAATCTCTACCAGACATATAACCCAGGCACAGTGGTTGCTACTCTACCCACGCAATGACTTTTGTCATCCATATCTTAGGAAACCTTTGGCTCAACGTTCAAGTTACTGAGATTTTTCCACCCTGGCCAGCAGTTCGCCTACTCCACAGTCTCTTCTTCCAACTGCACATCACATATCACAACAAAAGCAGCTGGAAATCTACTAGGCGGTACGGTGGCACCTATGGGCCTGTCCCACTTAGGCGACAGCAGGAGACTATGCAGTCGCCACTTGGTCACTACATATTTGCAGGTGGCTGCTGGGAAGTCGCCTTCATGGTCGTGAGGAGTTGCCGCATTCTGGGAACTAGTACCGGCCTCATTAAGGTCGCCGCAAATTTTTCAACATGTTGAAAAATTTGCGCCGACCAGAATGAAGCCGCCATGGAGAGTAGCGCGAATTCTCGTGCTGCAGGTTGGTCGCCAGGAGGTCCTAGTGGGTTGCCAGGAGGTCGACGGTTCTCATAGGTTCTCGTAGGTTGTAGCCGGTGCTGACCGGTGAATTTCATTGACTCATTGGGAAAAAAAAACGTAAGCAGTAGTTTTCAGAACCAACCGGTAATATTAAATGTCTACCGAGCTTCACAGCCGTGTATCTCTTGCTTCTTAAAAGTTGTCTCCACCTTCTCCATCCTACTCCCCCCTCTAGCCCCCTCTTTTAAAGGACTCACCATACGCTGTGCTTTAGCCCTCTTAATTACAGCACCAACCTTCCTGTTCATCGTACTGTGTGTCTGTATCACCTTAGCTTTGCACCGTGTGAATTTCACTCAGACAGCGCTCCCCCAACTTGTCCTGTCCCCCGCCTGCATAACGGGCTGGTGAAGGAAGCAGTGTGTGTGTGTGTGTGTGCGTGCGTGCGTGCGTGTGTGTGTGTGTGTGTGTGTGTGTGTGTGTGTGTGTGCGCGCGCGTGCGTGTGCGCGCGTGTGTGTGTGTTCTACTCTGACAATCGCCGTTCCAGTTGCCGATTTTTCAGGCGGTTGCCGTCAACTTGGCAGTCGCCTGAAAAATCGCCTAAGTGGGACAGGCCCATCACAGTGCTTGCAGTGCCGGAGACCCGGGTTCAATCCCGAGTATGGGTTCTGTCTGTACAGAGTTTGTACGTTCTCCCAGTGACCTGTGTGGGGTTTCTCCGAGATCTTCGGTTTCCTCCCACAGGATAATTGGCTTGATGTAAATTATCCCTAGTGTGTGTAGGATAGTGTTAATGTGGGCCAAAGGGCCTGTTTCCGCACTGTGTCTCTAAATTAATGGTAGTGAAGGGGTGGCTCCCTTCCTGCTCCACACACAAGGTTCCTCGGGCAAAATCCACACAGATTGTTTGACGGAGCGTCAAGCACCAATTTACGGAAATCAAACCAACATTTCTCGAGGATTCATGACACAATTCTCCTCCCCTGCCTGCTTCAGGGTACACAACCTTCACATCCTAACAGAGTGAATAGCACAGACTGCGCTAAAAATATGTACACATATCATGTACAAATTTCCAGCAGATCTGAAACTGCAGTTTCCCAACAATGATGCCAAATTTCACAAACTGCTTATTATCGAATTGCTCTTACTAAGCATCTATGTCTAATTTTATCCAGTTGTTAACATGAATAAAAAAGTTAATTGAACATATAAGGCAGCAGTCCAGTGACAACTCCATGCTGCAACACTTTAAAATAAAAATAAAATTGCTGATGAAAGTCATGCGACCGAACATAGTGTGAATGAAGCAAGAGAGTAATGACAGCAACTTTCCCACATCGGCGGAAAATTGGATTAACTATTCCTGTATATGAATGAAAATCAAATTGCTGTATGCTTTGCTTGCAGTCTTCCATGTTACTTGAAAAACACATTAAGGTAATAGGGGGTAATGTAAATTGTGTGGTGGGCATGACCATCGTATCCCAATGCGCAAGAACTCAGAGCCAGCTTCTTACAAATAAATTGTACGCACGTACACGAGCTTAGTTTAGTTTAAGAAAGAACTGCAGATGCTGGTGAAATCGCAGGTAGACACAAAATGCTGGAGAAACTCAGTGGGTGAGGCAGCATCAATGGAGAGGAGGAATTGGTGACCGTTTCAGATCGAGACTCAGACTGAAGAAGGGCTCGACCCAAAACGTCACCAATTCCTTTTCTCCATAGATGCTGCTTCAAGGAGTTTAATTTAGAGATACAGCAAGGAAACAGGCCCGTCAGACAATCGAGTCCGCGCCAACCAGCGATCCCCACACATTAACATTACTCTACACAAACTAGGGACAACTTACCTTTATACCCAGCCAATTAACCTACACACCTGTACCTCTTTGGAGTTGGAACAAAAGCAAAGATCACGGAGAAAAGTCACGCAGGTCACTGGGTCCATCATTCAACGCCCATCCATCTTAATTTCATATTCTAGCTTTTGGCCGTAGCCTAGTTTCTCTTAGTGATTCGAGTGCTGGTTTAGATACCTCTTAAATGTTGTGATCATCCCTGCCACCAATACTTCCTCGCTTGATGTTAAATTTGTGACAAATTGTGAGCATTCGGTGGGACAAGGTGGGGGGTTGCTGATGCAAGAGTCATGTGTTAACATGGCACACAGAATATAATTATTATAATTTCACCTACAGGTTTATCATCAGTTGTCAGCAGAAGGTGTGATGCAGGTTCACTGCTCCATTATTTAACAAGACAATTACAATTATTGCTCTGGAGAGGGAGAGGGTGCAGAGGAGATTCGCCAGGATGTTACCTGAGATTTCTTTTGTAAGGAGAGACTGGATGGAAGGGGTTTGTTCTCCTGGGAGAGGAGGAGGCAGTGGGAGGACCTGATTGAACCGAGTATAAGATGATGAGAGGCATGGATGTGGCAGATAGTGGAAAAACCTGCCTCGCATAGCGGAGATGGTAAAACTAGATGGCAGAAGTTTGAAAGGGATAAAGGTTTTGAGGGATCTGAGGAGGAGTCTTCTCACTCAGAGGGTGGCGGGGTCTGGAACACACTGCTTGAGGGGATAGTGGAGGCAGGGACGATCACATTTAAGAGGTAGCTAGACCAGGACTCGACTCACAAAGAGATACTAGGCTATAGGCTAAAAGCTAGAATATGAAATTAAGATGCTCAATGATGGGCATGGTTCCAATGGACCAAATACCCTTAATTGTGCCATGTCGATAGATGAAAGAGTATATGGCCCATTCTTTGGAAAGTGAACCAAAATGTCACACACGTGACCGGTAATATTGCACCTCCTACCCTAAACAAATATTATCAGCATAAAAACCTCACGAGAATACAGGACTGGATCACTCTGAATGATTTCAGAGTGGGTCAGCAGAAAACAATGAGCAAACAATCCTGGATTTGGATGAGAAATCATTTAAAAAATTTGACCGTAGAGTGACATCTTCATCTAATTCTGCTCACCACCCCCAAGATTGACACTCCTAGGGAGAGTCAGTCAGGGTGCAGGGGAGCAGTGGGGTGGAGGGGGGGGGGAGGTATTCCTGTTTGTGCTTGCCCTAGATGGCCATTCAAGGGTCCAGGCAGCGGGCAGTCGAGGGCTCTGCCCGAGGCGACTGCCTGCCCCTCCTCTGGGCCCACGCCCGCGTGTCCCTGGAGAGGGAGTACGTGGAGGCCATGGGAACTCTGGAGGCCTTCCATGAACACTGGTCGCCAGGTGGGGTGGGGGGGAGGAATGCGTTGTGGATAATGATTGATGGATTGATATTTGCAAACTGCCGGGCAGTTTTGATCTCTTCAGTACTCTGTAACTGTGATTAACTGAGTTAAATCTCCATGTTAAGGAAAGGTGCTGGCTCGAAGGGCCGAATGGTCTACTCCTGCACCTATTGTCTATTGTCTAAAGAAGATTGACACTCCACCTTCTCAGGCCAACCCTCACCCATCACCCCCACATCCACTTACCGTGACCGACCTTGTACGGTCGCCGGGTCCAGACAGTTTAATTTGTGCAGGCTGCAGTCTTATCCACCAGCCAGGGCAACAATGTGAATGTCCTGTAGTCTAACAATACTGATCCTCCCCCCTCCATCCCTCCCTCCCTCGCTCCCCCTCTCCGCCTAGTATTGCTTTGTACCTTCCAAGTTACCTCCCCTTCCTTCCTCGCTGTGTATTCAAGTCCATTGACCGACAAATCTGCACTTCTTTGCAATGTAGGAGGAAACCGGAACACCCAGAGAAATCCCACACGGTCTCAGGGAGAATGTACACACTCCACACAGGCAGCTCCCGCAGTCCGGGTCTCTGACGCTGTAAGGCAGCAGCTCTACCACTGTGCCACCGTGTCACTCGTGACGAGATTGTCATTCACCTTCTTGTGGACGGTGTGTTTGCCAGGGTCTGAAAGGATAGAGTGGACTTTGTCGAGGTTGAGCAGCTGTGTAACACAGGACTCTGGACTTTGCAGGCTGTTCCTGGGGATGCTAACTGAGGCAAACATCAATTGCTGCTGGAAGATCTTTGGCTGAAATATGCGCTTTGGACTGCCGATAGCAGGGATATCCGCAAAACTTTGCAGCCAGCTGGCACATCCCGACGGGCGGCCGAACGTGCTAAGGAACCCGCTGAAGCTCAGTGCAGCCACTGAAAGGCTGAGTGGGGAACAATCACAGCAGTGGGTCGTGGGGAACTGTGCCCTGTCTAACAGGTTCACAAACGCTTCACTGATGCAGTTCAAGGCTGAAACGGCATTACTGCATTCTGAGGGTTGCTTGGCATGGTCAAAGGTCAATCCTGATTATATTTACTGTATGTATTACGAATTCCCGAGGGGAACCAATATCCTGGCAGGGAGATTTGCAAAGGCTACTGGGGAGACTTTAAACTAGATCGATTGGGGGGAGGGACTCAAATAGAGAAGGCAAGTAGTCCTTTGTGAGGCAGGAGGCAGAGAAGAGAAGCAGTCAGACGCAACACGTAGGGAGGAAAGAAGAAAAAAATAACAAACGGAGAATAAGAAGTGGAGGGTTTCTTAAATGTGTGAGCAGAGAGACAGAGGGGCGTAAAATGAGGATAGGAGCAATAGGTAGCAAGGTGAAACGTGGCAGGAAAACAAATCCAGGGCAAAAATCTAAAAGGGCCACTTTTCAACATAATTGTAAAAGGGCCAAGAATGTTGTAAAAACAAGCCTGAAGGCTTTGTGTCTCAATGCAAGGAGCATTCGTAATAAGGTGGATGAGTTGAATGTGCAGATAGCTATTAATAATTATGATATAGTTGGGATCACGGAGACATGGCTCCAGGGTGACCAAGGCTGGGAGCTGAACATCCAGGGATATTCAATATTCAGGAAGGATAGACAGAGAGGAAAAGGAGGTGGGGTAGCGTTGCTGGTTAGAGCGGAGATTAACGCAATAGAAAGGAATGACATTAGCTTGGAGGATGTGGAATCGATATGGGTGGAGCTGCGAAACACTAAGGGGCAGAAAACGATAGTGGGTGTTGTGTACAGGCCACCTAACAGTAGTAGTGGAGTTGGGGATGACATCAAATAGGAAATTAGAAATGCGTGCAACGAAGGTAAAACCGTTATAATGGGTGACTTCAATCTACATATAGATTGGGTGAATCAAATTGGCATGGGTGCTGAGGACAAGGATTTCTTGGAATGTATGCGGGATAGTTTTCTAAACCAACATGTGGAGGAACCAACGAGAGAGCAGGCTATTCTAGACTGAATATTGAGTAATGAGGAAGGGTTAGTTAGCAGCCTTGTTGTACGTGGCCCCTTGGGCAAGAGTGACCATAATATGGTTGAGTTCTTCATTAGGATGGAGAGTGACATTGTTAATTCAGAAACACGAGTCCTGAACTTAAAGAAAGGTAACTTTGAGGGTATGAGACGTGAATTGGCCAAGATCGACTGGCAATTGATTCTTGAAGGATTGACGGTGGATATGCAATGGAAGGTATTTAAAGACAGCACGGATGAACTACAACAATTGTTCATCCCAGTATGGCAAAAGAATAAATCAGGGAAGGTGGCGCATCTGTGGATAACGAGGGAAATCAGGGATAGTATCAAAGAAAAAGATGAAGCGTACAAATTAGCCAGAAAAAGCAGCCTACCAGAGGACTGGGAAAAATTCAGAGACCAACAAAGGAGGACAAAGTGCTTAATTAGGAAAGGGAAAATAGAGTATGAAAGAAAACAGGCAGGAAACATAAAATCTGACTGCAAAAGCTTTTATCGATATGTGAAGCGCAAAAGATTAGTTAAAACAAATGTAGGCCCCTTGCATTCAGAAACGGGTGAATTGATCATGGGGAACAAGGACATGGCAGACCAATTGAATAACTACTTTGGTTCTGTCTTCACTAAGGAAGACATAAATAATTTGCCGGAAATAGCAGGGGATCGCGGGTCAAATGAGATGGAGGAAATGAGTGAAATCCAGGTTAGCCGGAAAGTGGTGTTAGGCAAATTGAATGGATTAAAGGCCGATAAATCCCCAGGGCCAGATAGGCTGCATCCCAGGGTACTTAAGGAAGTAGCCCCAGAAATAGCAGATGCCTTAGTGATAATTTTTCAAAACTCTTTAGATTCTGGAGTAGTTCCTGAGGATTGGAGGGTAGCTAATGTAACCCCACTTTTTAAAAAGGGAGGGAGAGAGAAAACGGGGAATTACAGACCAGTTAGTCTAACATCGGTAGTGGGGAAACTGCTAGAGTCAATTATTAGAGATGGGATAGCAGCGCATTTGGAAAGTGGTGAAATCATTGGACAAAGTCAGCATGGATTTATGTAGGGTAAATCATGTCTGACGAATCTTATTGAATTTTTTGAGGATGTAACTAGTAGAGTGGATAAGGGAGAAGCAGTGGATGTGTTATATCTGGACTTTCAGAAGGCTCTCGACAAGGTCCCACACAAGAGATTGGTATACAAACTTAAAGCACACGGTATTGATGGTTCAGTATTGATGTGGATAGAGAACTGGCTGGCAGACAGGAAGCAAAGAGCAGGAGTGAACGGGTCCTTTTCAGGATGGCAGACAGTGACTAGTGGGGTGACTCGGCTTGTACTCGCTGGAATTTAGAAGATTGAGGGGTGATCTCATAGAGACTTACAAAATTCTTAAGGGGTTGGACAGGCTAGATGCAGGAAGATTGTTCCCGATGTTGGGGAAGTCCAGGACAAGGAGTCACAGTTTAAGGATAAGGGGGAAGTCTTGTAGGACCGAGATGAGAAAATCGTTTTTTCACACAGAGAGTGGTGAATCTGTGGAATTCTCTGCCACAGAAGGTAGTTGAGGCCAGTTCGTTGGCCATATTTAAGAGGGAGTTGGATGTGGCCCTTGTGGCTGAAGGGATCAGAGGGTATGTAGAGAAGGCAGGTACAGGATATTGAGTTGGATGATCAGCCATGATCATATTGAATGGCGGTGCAGGCTCGAAGGGCCAAATGGCCTGCTCCAGCACCTAATTTCTATGTTTCTATGAATACAGCACAATTTTGGAAAAATATAAATTAGTGAGCCCTGAGCATGTTATTTTTGGAATCAGACCTTGTAAATGTTTGTTCTGGTACTATGGCAAATTTCAGGAAGCCCAGAAGACTCTAAAGTGCAAATCGCATTTCACTATTAGGATGGCACGCTGAAGCAGTGGTAGAGTTGCAGCTTTACCGTGCCATTGACCCGGATTTCATCCTGATTATGGGCGCTGTCTGTGCAGAATTTGTATGTACTCCCTGTAAACGCGTGGGTTTTCTCTGGTACTCAAGTTTCTTCACATTCCCACACTCCAAAATCTGACAGGTTTGTAAATTAATTGGTTTCGGTAAAATTGCCCCTGTTGTGTAGGATAGTGTCAGTATACGGGGATCGCTGGACGGCATGGACTCGGTGGGCCGAAGGGCTTGTTTCCGCCCAGTATCTCTAAAGTCTAAAGTGTTGACAGAAAACATAGTGATCATATGGATATAGTCGACCTCTCCTGAAACCCACTTTGGTTTCAAATTTAGTACAGATTCCATCTGCAGATTGCATACCATATAGACTACAGGCAAGAAGCATTGTCAGACCATAGTTTGTTCCAAATTAACAACAGACTGAAAATGTTTATTATTTCACTGATGGAAGTATGGTTTACCAAAATATGTTGTACAGCCCACAGAGTCTCACATCTGTGCATTAGTCTGTTGCTGGAACTCAAAAGATGTAATTTAATAATGGTACAATTAAACAAAACTGCAGCAGGTTATTATCAAAATTCAGACAAATGATAAACAGAAAAACTTCAAACACAAGTTCCAAATAATCAAAGGTTAGTGAGTTAATAAGAGTCTGATTTCATGCGAAGGAGCGCAGTCATGCAAATCAAATTAATGTTGTTTCAAGCTTGTTTTTGAAGAGACAACTTTATTTATTGTGCCTGAGAATCTGTATCATCTGCATACACTTCAGTCCTGGCCACAACAGATGTATTGACAGACTCGTTTTCTTTTCAGTTTAGTGCTTGAAGCCATGCACGTGACCTTTGCACTGTGAAAGGTTAAACGGCATTGTTCTGCAGGGAAAGGATTTTAATCTAAAGCGTTCCCTCAGCAGCTCATCTCCCTGCTCCAGCATCATCGACAACCTCAGCACAGCCTGGCATTTGACCCTGACCAAACACAAAGCGTTTTCGCCGGATTGCTGAGTTTGACACCAATATTTTGGAACAATGGCCATCTCTTTAGTTGTCAAAAGATCAACTCATAATCTGTCCTTCCTGTCTGAACCAACAACAAAACAGAGTACCAGTTTTCCCACCACAATAAAAAAAAATTCCAATCTTCACAACTGAAAACTGTCTCAAACCACCTAATGCTAGCGGGGAGACCATATCTTCAGGAAGAAATGTAATCTGCAGACAAAACATTGTGAAATCCTCCTAGATTTAATTGCATTTCTATGGAGGAACCTTCTTGTTACGTGGGAGGTTAACTCCCAGTCCTTTGAAAACATCAGCGTAAATAGTCGGTGTTATTTTTGTTCAGCGAAAATTGTGAAAAATTAATTATCAAATCATCCAATTAAGTCAGTGTTGTTTTTCACAATCTTAGGCTAATGCTACATTTCTTGTTGTGGATTCCATGACCAAAAAACAATGGGAGCAAAGTAATTTATGAATTTTAATTTGATGGTCATCTTTTACAGCAAATTTTCATTGCAATATTCAGAGACATCATTACAGTCACTATAGCAATGAATCACAAATTTCCTTCAGTGTCAAAACACTCGACTGCAGTAGTTAGAATGAACAGCAATGCATAAAAATCTTATGTGAAGCTCAGTTGATGTCTGACGTCACTAAACATCATGAAGCACACCTTCATTTGCACTGGTTTCAAAGCATACTTGCACTTATGGGGATTGCTGGTCAGTGCAGACTCGGTGGGTTGGTGTTCCACCCTGTATCTCTAAACTAAACTAATAGGGCGGCACGGTGGCACAGCAGTAGAGTCGATGCCTTCCCCTGTCCCACTTAAGAGACCTAAACAGCAACCTCTGGTGGCCTTGCCCACCACCCAAAAAAAAATCAAGGTCGAGGTTACCTGCAACCTCCTACCACCTCCCACGCATATGTTGAAAACCTTCCTCGACTATGAAGAAAACCAGCTTCGACTAAAAAATTATCGATTTTTAAAACGGCAAGCTATTTTTAGTCGAGGCCACTTTTAATCATGATGAAAAAATAGCAACAACCTAGATGAAGCCTCGATCACGCGGAAACCACTTTCGACCATTAGGGAGAGTGACCGAAACCTCCGGTGACCTCATGGAAACCTTGGGTGGTGGGCAAGGACACCAGAGGTTGCTGTTAAGTGGGACAGGTGCTTTACAGTGCTTGCATCGCCAGAAACCTGGGTTTGATCCTGACAACGCTTGCTGTCTGTACGGAGTTTGTACGGTCTCCCCATGACCGCGTGAGTTTTCTCCAAGACCTTCGGTTTCCTCCCACACTCCAAAGACATACAGGTTTGTAGGTTAATTGGCTTGGTGTAAGTGCAAATTGTCCCTAGTGTGTGTAGGATAGTGTTAATGTGCAGGGATCGCTGGTCGGTGCGGACTCAGTGTGCCGAAGGGCCTGTTTCCATTGTACTTGTACGTCATTGTACATGTGCATATGACAATATTCTCGACTTGATAGCTGCTGATAGATCATTAATCCAAAACTTTAACTCCATTTCATTTGCCAAACCTTATGCCTGACCTGTTGAACACTTCCAGCATTTTCTGTTTTTAATTTATTAACTAGACAAAGTGGGACCCGTTGGGTCCCTGTCATACAGGAGGCTTGGACCCCAACCAATGCAATATACCACCACTCACCCATTGCCTCCAACTGCACAGCTGCAGCTCATTTCCCCTCATCCCTAGCACTCTCTCCCCCTCTTCTTCACCCTCCCTCTTCTTTCGCCTCTCCTCTTCTCCTACCCAATCCCTGCCTCACCTCTCTCTCTCTCTCTCCTTTCATCTACTCTCAGTCACATCCTCCCTCCCTACTTAACTCCGCTCCCCTCCCTAACCCCATCCTATCCCTCTATCCCGACTCCCTACCTCCTGCACTCCCCCCTCTTCTACTCCCCCCATCCTCTCCCTCTATTCCTCCTCCTCCCCCACTCTCTCTCCTCATCCCCACCATCTTCATTGCCCTCTCCTCCTACCCTCCCCCAACTCCTCCCTCACCTCGCCTTTCCCCTAACCCCAGTCACTCCCTAGCTCCCTCCATAACTCCTAACCTCTCTCTACTCTCCTCCTTTCCCTCGATCCCCTCTCCCTGCCCCCCCCCCCCCCCCCCACTCACCATTCCCAGGATATCGAGGTTGCCATTCCTCTCCCTTCTTCCGTGCCCCGGAGGAGCATCAACTGTCGGAGCGGATCCTCGGCTCCAGCACCAGCAGCTACGGCCACGCTGGCATGTGGGCGGGGGAGAGGGTGGTATTACGGGGGAGGAGGCAAGAGCCAGTGAAGGGGACCAGAGGGGAAGGGGCTAGAGCTGCGGGACGTTGTGATGCTGGTGTGTTTGGGACTCACAGCAGGCCTGGATCCTCTCTTCCTCTGGGATCAGATTCTCCGCTTTCCGTTTGGCGACATATCCCGTGCCTTCAAAAATTGTGTCCGGTTAGAGATCTCCACCAGCCAACCTCAGCTCCAATAAAGACACGATGGTGCAGGAAGGGGCGGACTGTCCCGCGGAGTGACAGGAGAAGAGACCAATCCGCGCGGCGCTGACCGGCAGGAGAGGAGATCGAACTGCGCACACGCAGTTTTTAAGATTTTTAATCCTCGCTAACTTTTTCAACAGACCACCGATCGTAACAAAACTTGGTGCACTCTCAGCACAGTAGAATGGTGAGCTGGCGAAAAATTGTGCGCAAATAGAAAGATGCACAAACCGGAAGAGCACAAGATCAGAGTTTTAGTTATGGAGGACAGACAGACGGACAGACAGACAGACAGACAGACAGACAGACGGATGGACAGGCAGACAGATAAATTGTGCATTTGTTGGGAATAGATAGGAAAAAGTATAGTGCTCAGATAGGCTAAACTTTGGATCTGCTAGGAGTTTTGAAGTTAGTATTTATCTTAACTTTCGTTCATCCGCTTTATTAAATGGTAAACAAGTTCCTTGCTGGTGTTGACATAAGAGACCGCAGATACTAGTATCTCGAGCAAAACACAATCAACAGTTCAGGCATCATCTGTGGAGGGAAATGGACAGATGTTTTGGGTTGGAACCTTTCTTCAGACTGATGAAGTGGAGGGGAGAAAGCTTGTAAGGAGAGATAGGGGTGAGACAAAGGCTGGCAAGTAATAGGTGGACATAGTTAAGAGCAGATGGGCGGAGATTGTAACAAAGGCAAGATGTGAAGTGGAGACAAAAGGATGCCAGCAGGAGCAGACTCGGGTATTTGGATTTTCAGCTAATGTAAAGGATTTGCTGATATGTTCAATAATTTGCATGGAATCCACTTCTATGGAGTACTACTAGAATGATAACATTTAGGATCTAGGTTTGGAATATGTGTGCAGTAAGAGAAGAGGTTATTCTGGTTACTTGCTTTCTGCTTGTTGAGTTTGTGAGAGACCAGGTCAGAGGAAGCATATCCCATTTGGTGTTGGAATTTAATGACACCAAGTCACTGGGCATTCTTAAAGTGGAGATTGACGGGTTCTTGTTTAGTACAGGTGTCAGGGGCTACGGCGAGAAGGCAGGAGAATGGGGATGAGAGGGAGAGATCGATCAGCCATGGCAGAGTAGACTTGATGGGCTGAAATGCCCAATTCACTTATGACCGTATGATACTAACACATAGACAACCATAACTGGATGAGCTTCAGCTTCAGTCCTGTTTCATTCCATTGGCCAAGAGTCTCATAGATAATCTAGATAGATGTCTCACGAGGTGGCCGGCCCAAAGCTCAAAATGGTGCAAGTGCAGAGGGAGTGTAGACTGACAGACAGATAGAAATGAACAGGAAGGTGGTACAGGATGTCTGAATAGCATCTTGCTTTCTAATCAATGTTCAATTTTAAATACTACAGGATTCTCCTTGGGACTGCAGCCAGGAGTAAATCTTTAGCAATTAGCTGTGCGGGGTGGCACAGTGGTAAGGTTGACATAAAATACTGGAGTAACTCAGCAGGTGAGGTAGCATCTCTGGAGAGAAAGAATGGGCGACATTTCGGGTCCAGATCCTTCTTCAGGCTCTAGAAGGATCTCGACCCAGAAACATCATCCATTCCTTCTCTCCAGAGATGCTAACTCACCCACTGAGTTATTCCAGCATTTTGTATCTACCTTCGATTTAAACTAGCGTCTGCAGTTCTTTCTTACACAGTGGGTTACATAGAAATATAGAAACATAGAAATTAGGTGCAGGAGTAGGCCATTCAGCCCTTCGAGCCTGCACCGCCATTCAATATGATCATGGCTGATCATACAACTCAGTATCCCATACCTGCCTTCTCTCCATACCCTCTGATCCCATTAGCCACAAGGGCCACATCTAACTCCCTCTTAAATATAGCCAATGAACTGGCCTCCACTACCCTCTGTGGCAGAGAGTTCCAGAGACCCACCACTCTCTGTGTGAAAAAAGTTCTTCTCATCTCGGTCCTAAAGGATTTCCCCCTTATCCTTAAGCTGTGACCCTTTGTCCTGGACCTCCCCAACATCCAGAACAATCTTCCTGCATCTAGCCTGTCCAACCCCTTGCATCTCTGGAGAGATGGAATGGGTGACATTTTGGGTCGAGGACCTTCTTCAGTCTGAAGAAGGGTCTCAACCTGAAAAATCATCCATTCCTTCTCTTCAGAGATGCTGACTCATCCGCTGAGTTATTCCAGCATTTTGTGTCTACTTTCGATTTAAACCAGCATCTGCAGTTATTTCTTACACAGTGGTAAGGTTTTTGCATCTCTGGAGAGAAGGAATTGGTGACATTTCGGGTCAAGATCCTTCTTCAGACTGTAGAAGGGTCGTGACCCGAAACATCGTTCATTCCTTCTCTCCAGAGATGCTAACTCACCCACTGAGTTATTCCAGCATTTTGTGTCTAACTTCGATTTAAACCAGCATCTGCAGTTATTTCTTACACAGTGAGTGATCAGGTTTTTGCATCTCTGAAGAGAAGGAATGGGTGAAGATTCGGGTCAAGACCCTTCTTCAGTCTGAAGAAGGATCTCAATCTAAAACATCATCCATTCCTTCCCTCCAGAGATGTTGACTCACCTGCTGAGTTATTCCAGCATTTTGTGTCTACCTTCGATTTAAACCAGCTTCTGCAGTTATTTCTTACACAGTGGTTAGCTTGTTGCCCTCAAGTGACAGAGACCTGAGTTTGAACCTGACCACGGGTGTTGTCTGTATGGAGTTTGTACGTTCTCCCTGCGACTGCATAGGTTTTCTCCGGGTGCTCTGGTTTCCTCCCACATTTCAAAGATTTGCATGTTTGTAAGGTAATTGTAAATTGTCCCTAGTCTGGAGGATAGAACTAGTGCGCGGGGTGATCAGTGGTCAGCGCGGACTCAATGTTTTCATGCTGTACCTCTTAAACTAAACTAAAAATAACATAGAAGGATTGTTAAGAGATCAATGGCTGTGGAAGAAACTACAGCTGGAGATTCAGAGTGGCATTCCTGTAGTCACAGACACCACTCCCGGACTGCATGTTGCCTCCCTGCTGCCAGTGTAAAGTGCTGAACATTACTCTCAGACTTATTCATCTTTAAGTAACTGTTTCCTGTCCACTTTTGCCAAACCATTTTTCAGTCTCGTCAAACTGCCCTGACGCCAGTGTTGACCTTTTGTTATCTTTATCCTTTGCCCTAAGCTATGTTAAAGCTATCTGAATTGTGATTACAAGCAAAACAATGCTCTCCCACTGATACCCCTGCCATCCATCCAGTTGATTTCCTTGTAACTAAATTCAGAATTATCCCTCTCCCGACCTCCCACTTTGTAAAAGAGCGTTGCTGAATAGAGTTTCAGAATTATATCCCTTCCATAACAATTAGTTTAGTTTCGAGATGCAGCTCGGAAACAAGTCCTTTGGCCTGTAGTGATTCCTGGATACTTCATTGTTCCATTTCCACTGCATATAACAAATCTAGCACTCTTGCCTCTTTTGACTATACATTTATGAATTAAGTTCATTATTGGAAATAAAAAAAGTGACCTCAATCATCAGCAGACACATTTAGTTGGTGTCTTAATTCCTGAAAGTATGCCCTATTTTTTATGTTCCAGCGTGAAAAATTGTACGATAGGCTCAAAATGCTGGAGTAACTCAGCGGGCCAGGCAGCATCTCTGGATAGGTGATGTTTCGGGTCGAGACACTTCTTCAGACTGAGAGTCAGGGGGAGAGGGAGACACAGAGATAAAGAAGTGTAAGGTGTGAAAATGAGACATCAAAGGGGGTGGGCTCGAGGAAAATGTTGAATAGATCATTGTTAGCTAGGAGAAGGTGACAACGGAGCAAACAGATAAAATTTTATCGGGGGACAGTCAGAATGGTTGGAGAATTAGGAAGGGGGAGTAAAAACAGTGTGATTGCTGCCATTTAAACACACATGATGTATGTGTACAAATTGTAGATGTGTGCAATAAGAGCAGAAGGTGGTGGGTCTTGTTGCAGTGTGGTCACATTTCTAGACTGTGCACCAGCTCTACATACTCTAATTTGTATGTAATTTGCATTGAAAGTATCTTAAGTCTGGAGAAAACAAAGACTAATTGCTGTTGAATAGACTTGTAAAACTGATTTAAGACTCACATTAAAATTAATTAAAGACACATGCATCGTAATTGATCAGTTGGGATATAGGGAAACGTGTAATTTCAATCATTTTCAAGGTAATAAAATGTGTGAAAGGTATGAATTATTTACATTTGCGGATAGATTAAAGCAATCTGTTTCTTGCTAGCCCTGGGATGAGTTTAAAATACTGCAAACCCAATTACTTCTTTGGCCACTTACTGGATTACAGTGTCAACCTTGTCTCCTTAACAAATGAGATGAGCTTCTGTGTAAAAATTTTGCGGGGATTGTTATTACCTTGGGACCAAGAGATGGTTAATGGAGCTCCCAAAGGGTATGCACATGCTTTGTACTGAAATTGAAGACCAGGGGGATGATTGAGAGAGATTGATTTGCGAGGTAACAGATAGATGTATCAAATTGAGATCAGGATACTAAAGTTAGAACAACTCTTAGCAGATATTCTTGATAAAAAATGCTGGAAAGTTTGCAGAAAAATTCATGAGGATGATATAGGGACTCGATGACTCGAGTTATAATGAGAGTCTGAAAATGCTGGGCCATTTTTTCCTGGAGTATAGAAGACTGAGGGGTGACCTTATAGTGATTAATACAATCATGGTGATTGGTCACAGTCTTTTCCACGGGGTGGTGGTGAGTCTATAGGGCAGAAACAATGAACTGCTGATGCTGAAATGTTGCGCAAAAGACAAAACGCTGGAGTAATCAGCAGGTATGACAGAATCTCTGGAGGACAAGGATTGGGTTGGGACTCTTCTGTTCCTCCAACATGTTGCATTTTTACTCACAACTGGAAGGCATAAGTTTAAGGTGAGAGGGAAAATATTTAAAGGGAACCTGATGGGCATTTTCCACACAGAGAATGGTAGGTATGCAGAATGAGCTGCCAGAGGAGGTTGTAATGGCAAGTATAATTGCTATGTTTGAAAGACGTTTAGACAGGTGTATGGAACGTTGTTCCCAGTTTGACTATGACCTAGTCAATAGTGAAAACAGACACCCTTCTTCAGATGTTCCGACCCAAAACTTCACCTATTCCTTTTCTCCGGAGATGCTGCCTGATCCACTGACTTATCTAGGATTTTGGGTCTATCTTTGGTGTAAAAGATCTGCAGTTTCTTCTCACACATCTAGTCAATAGTGTTGTTGATGTGCATGGGAGTGGCTGACTAGATCTGACAGTGCTTGAAAGCTCCTTCCACGCAGGCAGCAGAGGTGAAGGGATGCTGTAACATCAGTAATCTTCATTTGTGAAATTTCCTGCCTGCTTCCTCCATTCTAGCTCCCCAGTGTGAACGTGCACCAATTTTTTCAGTATGTGTGTAGTCTAAACAGGACCAGGAGAGGCTCATTGTTCTTTTTGGTCCATGTGTCAATGTTGAAACTCTTCAGCGATGTTATAACGGTTTTTGAATCTCTTTTCCTGTCCACCACATGTTTGTACGCCATCACCATAAAGTAGTTGCTTTGCTATTCGGTTGCCTGGCATTTTTCTGACCCTTTTTTTGCCCACCAGATCTATGATTCTTCCAGTAATCTGTAAATGTTGGAAAAATGTGATGGGACAGAATCTCTGTGTCTGGAATCTTGTCTTGCCACTTGAAGTGAAGTATTCTGTACGTGCAGATTGTGTGGGAGTGTTTGGACTGTCCTGCATGTCTGGTGTACACCGTTCATGTCACAAAAGCAGAGGTGAACTGCTTGCTCCTCTTCCAAGCTTCCGTCCGTGCCGAAGTGCGCTTTTAGAGGGAGCAAGCGGTGCCCACGTGAACCCCCCACCCCTCTTCCTGGATTACATCAGTGCCCAGGTGTCCCTGAAGAGGGAGCACGTGGTGTTCAATGGCAAATTGGCCGCTTTCCAGGACCGCTCGGCGTCGCAGGGGCTTGCACTCTTCACAGACAAAAGTAACAATGTTTTGGTTTGATTCTTATATACATTTTGTTTTTAGATAGATATTCAAATTCATGTTTATTGTCACTTAATCAACTAAGGTACAGATGTATTCTTAAGAGTATTCTTTGATTTTGTACCTGTAAATAAATTTACTTTTGTATAAAAAACCAGAGGTGAATAAAATGGGCATTACAACAGCTTGACATATCTTAACATATTTAGGCTGCTCCCTCTTCATTCTCACACTTTAATTTTCAGTCTTCCAGAAGCAGAACTTTTTTTGTTGTTGTTATCTCGTTGTTGACTTTGTCATCAACGTTGACTGAACATGAGCAACTGCTGCCCAGTCTTGTAAACTTGCCCACCACTGAGACTCTCTGACCATTCACGATGATGTCTGGTTCTGTGGATGGGGTATTTGTTGCAGGTTGGCACATATATTTTGTTTCCTTCGTCCTGATTGTGAGGCCAATTTTACAATAGTTCCAAAGTCCAAGGTTTCCTGTACATCAACTTCTGAACTGTGAGTGCACATTCATCAGCAATGTATGGTTTCTCATACATTGCTTTTGGTTGAGCGTCCCCTAAGACTCAAAGATCATAAACTAAAGGGACAACATCTCATATTCCATGTCGGGAAAAAAAATGCAGATGCTAAGTTATACCGAAGATATACAAAATGCTGGAGTAACTCACTGGGTCAGGCAGCATCTCTGGAGAAAAGAAATAGGTAATGTTCAGGTCAGAACCCCTTCACAAGGCAGGATCTGAAGAAGGGTTCTGATCCAAAATGTCACCTTTTCCTTTTCTCCAGAGATGCTGCCTGACCCCTGAGTTACTCCAACCTTTTGTGTCTATCTCATATTCTGACTGGGTTATAAGGTCATAAGGTCATAAGTGAAAGAAGTAGAATTAGGTCATTCGGCCCATCAATCTACTCCACCATTAAATCGTGGCTGATCGATCTCTCCCTCTTACTCCCATTCTCCTGCCTTCTCCCCATAATCTCTGACGCCTGTACTAATCAAGAATTGTCAATAACCCAATGGTATCAACATTGAATTTTCCGATTTTACGTCACGGTGGCGCAGCGGTAGAGTTGCTGCCTTACAGCGAATGCAGTGCCGTTGACCCGGGTATCCATCCCGACTACAGGTGCTGTCTGTACGGAGTTTGTACATTCTTCCCGAGACCTGCGTGGGTTTTCTCTGAGATCTTCGGTTTCCTTCCAAACTCCAAAGACGTACAGGTTTGTAGGTTAATCGGCTTGGCAAATGTAAACATTGTCAGTAGTGGGTGTCGGATAGTGTTAATGTGCAGGGGTCGCTGGTCTGCGTGGACTCGGTGGGCCGAAGGACCTGGTTTCGCACTGTGTCTCTAAACTAAACTAAACAAAACTCTTCCCTCCAGTATGTTCCAAACCCCACCTGTCCTGCCGATTATTTGGTTGCCAATTGTTTTGTCCCCTTTCTCATGATCTTTGCTGCCCTCCCTCTTCATCCATTTTATCCCCATATCTACATACCAGACACACATTTCCCTTCTAGTATTTCTTACCCGCCTATCATCATGTGGTTCAGATTCCTTATGTCATTCACCACTTGCCCAATGCCTCCCATTATCATAGAGTTGTTGCCATAGTTATGCAGCATGGAAATAGGCCCTTCAGCCCAACTTGCCCATGCGGACCAAGCTGTCCCATCTGCACCATTCCTATCTGCCTGCATTTGACTTGTATTTGACCTGTTTGGACCCATGTACCTGTCCAAAAATATTTTAGATGGTGTTATATCATATTCATTACTTAGCTGATTCCTGGAATGGCAGCCTTCATCGGCCTCCAATTTGTTTTATTTTCCTTTGTTCTTCTGCCAGCCTGCATGCATTATTCCCTTGCCTCTGCCTCCCAACTCCACCCCTCTCCCTCCCTTCCCCTATCTGGTTCCATATGTCCGTCACCCTTCACTTCTCCTCGGTTCTTCACCTCACCTCTTGCTTCTAACCCAGTACTCCCCTCTGTCATCTTCTTTATTTCGATTATATCTCTCCATTCCTGTGCAGGGCTTCGACCTGAAACATTGGCCATTCTTCTCCATCCACATATGCTGCTTGACTGGCTGGGTGCCTCCAGCAGATAGAATGTTGGTTCATATCCCAGCATCTGCAGTCTCTTGTGTCACCATGAGGAACAGTACCGCCAGTACTGTAGCTGAGCTTGATTTCATCTTCTTTATCTGGGTAGGCATCAGATAGCTTTGCAGAGAACATCATTCTAAACAGTGTGGTGTCAAGCACACAGCTTTCACATCATTAGTGACTGGGACCAGGTCTGAAGACTCTCCATCATCCATTACTCTGGCCATCATGGAGCTGTCGGACAATTGTGGCAAACTTTTCTGAGCAGCCATATTTTGAATTTGATTTCAATTAATTGTCACGTGTACCGAGGTAGAGTGAAAAGCTTTTCTCACGTGCTAACCAGTCAGCGGAAAGACAATACATTAATACAATCGACAGTGCACAGATACATGATGAAGAGAATAACGTGAATAACGTTTAGTGCAAGATAAAGCCAGTAAAGTCCGATCAAAAATTGTCCAAGGTTCTCCAATGAGGTGGATAGTAGTTTAGGGCTGCTCTCTAGTTGGTGATATGGGAAAGCGTAACTAGGGTCCAAGACCAAAGTGGATATCTATGTGTGGATCCTCAGGAAATGGGGGAGGTCCTCAATCAATATTTCTCATCTGCTCTTATGATGGAAAAATACATGAAGACTAGGGACCTTTGGAAAGTTGATGAAAATGTCTTGACCAATGCAGTGGAGGAAGTGTTGGACATCGTTAAACATACGAGTGTAATTATATGAAGGGCCTGATCAGATATATCCAAGATCACAGGAAGTAATGGAAGAATTGTGGGTGGTGAATCTGTGGAATTCATTGCCAAAGAAAGCTGTGGAGCCCGTCAATGGATATTTGTAAGGCAGATATAGATATATTCTTGATTAATACGTGTGTCAGGGGTATTGGGAAAAGGCAGGAGAATGGGGTTAGGAGGGAGAGATAGATCAGCCATGATTGAATGGCAGATTAGATTTGATGAGCCAAATGCCCTAATTCTGCTCCTGTCACTTATAACATTATGAGTGCTGGCTGTCTTCATCAATAGCAATGGGCAAGGTGCCAGAAGACTAGAGGGTGGCTAAAGTTATTTAAGAGCTGTAAAAAATATAATCTGGGAACAATAGACTTGTAAACCTAATGTCTGTGGTGGGCAAGTCACTGGAGGGGATACTGAGAGATAAGCTATACTTGCATTTGGATAGGCAAGGGTTGGTGAGGGATAGTCAGCATAGTTTTCCATGTGGGAGATCATGTCTCATGAATTGTATTTAGTCTTTGAAGAAGTAATCAAGAATATTGATGAGGGCAGGGTGGTGGACGTAGTCTACATGGACTTCAACAAGGCCATTGATAAAGATTCACATAATAAGCTGCTCAGGGAAGTTAGATCGCATGGGGTCCAGGGAGAGCTAATTAATTGGATACATAATTGGCTTGATGGTGGAAAGGGGAAGTGATGGTGGAAGGTTGTTTGTTGGACTGGAGGCCTGTGATTAGTTGTGTGACTCAAGGATCGGTGCTGGGTGCATCGTTGTTTGTCATCTATATCAATGATTTGGAAGGGGATGTACAAAGGATGGCAGGAAAGTTTGCAGATGTCACAAAAATAAGTGGTATCATAGATAGTGCAGACGTTTATTAAGAATTACAGTGGCATCTTGTTCAGCTGGGCAAACGGGCCAAGGAATGGCAAATGGAGTTTAATTCGGATAAATGTAGTGTTTATTTGTGGGAAGTCAAACCTGGTAAGGTAACCATGAAATTAACTCATTTTGATCAGAGTCATGCATCCAGAGGTTTAATTTTGTTTATTTTAGTTCAGAGATACAACGCGGAAACAGGTCCTTCAGCCAACACTATCCTACACCCACTAGGGACAATTGTTACATTTACCAAGCCAATTAACCTGCAAACCTGTACGTCTTTGGAGTGTGGGAGGAAACCGATGATCTTGGAGAAAACCCACACAGGTCATGGGGAGAACGTACAAACTCTGTGCAGACAGCAGCCGTAGTCGGGATCGAACGCGGGTCTCCTGCGCTGCATTCGCTGTAAGGCAGCAACTCTACTGCTGCGCCACCATGACCGCCGAGGTTCCACGACTCTTCTCTTTGCCCTCTCTGGTTTGTTTGGCATTCAGGCCTTACTCTGTATCGAGAGAAGTGGGTCTTGGCCAGCAGGGCCATCCCCTCTTTCCTTGGCTTCTGATACCTATCAGCGTACAATCCATGCAGCTGAGCGCTTTCATAGTGCGTGTCATGTGAACAGCAAGAGCCTTGTAGGGAATTACATCAAATTGCACAATGCTGCACTGCTTTCAGATGCCCTGCAGTAATTTTCAGAGAGAGTTTAATACCTCATTATCATGCGCAGTTCCTCCACGAATACAGACAATATTATCTTGGAATCTTCTCCAGTTCAATTTTCAGTGATCAATAAACTGGTGAGAATTGCAGGTATCCACAAACCTGTTTTCAAAAATCTTTAAGATATTACAGCTTGTTGTGTGAGATGTATGAGTTGTTTTAATATACTAATCAATAATTGCTTAAGATCCTATTATCCTCAATACCTAATTTTAAATGGATTGCCATTTCTACAGATATTTCAACATTTATTAATTAAAAATGCTTCTTTTCAAATGATGCAATGTATTTTATATATTATTATACATTTATATATTTTAGCTTCTATCTGAATTTCATGTTTATTTGCCAGTCTTTATTCAAGACATCATGAAGCTGTTGAAAACATTTTTCACTTGTCTGTGAAAATATGTTGGTGAAATTGACTCATTCTCAGTCGGGATGGAACCTGGATCTCTGGCGCTGTAAGGCAGCAACTCTACTGCTGTGCTACTGTGCCACCATGTGCTAGTTTGTGGCTGGTTGCAAGGCAGCCCCTGAACTGCACAACTGATGGAACTGGTGTTAAGAGTAGAGAATGCCATTCCATGGACCAATGTCAGAGGCAAACATTGCCTTAGTTTAGTTTAGAGATACAGCTAGGAAACAGGCCCTTCAGCCCACCGAGTCTGTGCCGACCAGTGGTTCCTGCACGCTAACATTATTCTACTAGAGAGAATTTACAATTTTACCAAAGCCAACAAACCTGTATGTTTTTGGAATGTGGGAGGAAACTGGAGCACCTGGAGAAAAACTACGCAGGTCATAAGGAGAACATAAAATCTCTGTACAGTCAGCAACCGTAGTCAGGATCGAACCTGGGTCTCTGGCACTGTAATGTAGCAACTCTACCGCTGCACCACCATGCTGCCCCTAGTCACTACACTATGGATAGCAATGCCCAGCCAATCCTGCAGAATGGTTTGGGCATTGAATTTGCTGCTTCTGTTTTGCTGCTGTGCTAACTAAATTAATTTTTATGACACATTTTGGAATGAATTTGCCTCTGGAGAATGAGCCGTACAACATTGAAATACATCTGGCATTTGTATCAATGCCTCCATTGCAAGAAAATCTCGCTATCAACTATCAGCAAATAATGACTTGGACTTTGCTGAATGGGACTGACTGCCTAAATCCATGGCTCAGATACCCAACTGTTCTAAACCTACCAAGTTCTTATCCTGGATCCAATTGACAAGACCAAGTCAGGGCCTTGTACAATCTAACATGAGAGACCTAGAACAAACCCAATCTGAAAACATATTTGGCAGCTGATAAAACCTCTCTACTCTCTTTCAAATGTAAACACTTTCAAAAGCCATTAGACATGAAATAAGTAACTACATAATATCAAAAAATTACATGCATTACAGCAAATCTATTTTAAATCAATATGGGACATTTTTACTTTCCTTCTTTTCAGATGTAAGATCTCCTGGGAAATGAGTGGCCTTGCAGATACTGCTCCCGTCCTGCAATCAACTTGCAGACTCCCCACTGTAAGTTCTTGGGAATCTCAACAGAGTCCTGCTCTCATCTTTGGACTCATGTAGGGAATGCTGGAGAGGAATGAGGCGTTATGCACGATTTCCACACATGAATAACCATGAGCTGAGGTCCCACTGAAGTGCCAGCTGCTTTTACTGGAGGACCTGCAGTTTCCTGCACGGTTCAGCCCGATATTTCATTTGAAAAAGATAGTAATATTCTTCTATTTCTGCAGGAAAATTAATGCTAACCATATGCCGCTATATAAAACTGGAAAAAAATAGAAATCCTCCCTGCTGCTTTGCATTAATACTTACAATATGTTTTTTTCATTAATATTAATTCGCAATTAGATATACAACCATGAATCTCATCGTAATTCAGACCTTTGATACCTGATGCATTTTAATTCTACTGAGCAAGATTTTATTTAGGAATATTAAATATTTCAAAATATTGGGCGATATATTATAGTGCAATGAATTGACAGATTGTTCTGATCAAATCACGGAATCACAAAATATTGGCATTTAACTGATTAAACTGTTGTAAAAACAATGACCTTAAGCTGAAAGTAAGGGTTGTAGTAGAGCACCTTAAACACTTCCCTTGCATGTGCAAATGGTTTAAATTCAAATTGTTCTTATGCCTGCTTAGCTCAAACATGAACAAAGAAGAGTAGACCCACAACAGATGGGAAAAGTAGAATCCTAACGATTCACCAAAAAACAAATAAGTGGATAGGAATTTCACTGCAGCATTCGTAGCAGCTATAGCAATGGCTGTGGGTTCAAGTCTAACTGGTTAATTCCATATAGTTGATGTTTCCTGCAACAGGTAGAGATTGCAATCCTTAAACCCCAGTGCCACAGATATGCTGAAGTGTGCTGAATATATTTACCAAACACAGCAGTAATTCAGAGATGTCAACAAAACCAATCCTTTCTGAAGGATTGGCAAGTTTTAGCCATCTTACTTTAGTTTAGAAATACAGCACAGAAACAGGCCATTCAGCCCACCAAGTCCGCACCGACTAGCGATCCCAATACATGAACACTAACCTACACACACTAGGTGCGATTTACAATTTTACTGAAGCTAATTAGCCTCCAAATCTGTAAGGTCTTTGAAACATTGCATGAAACCGGAGCTCCCGGAGAAAACCCATGTGGGTCAAGGGGAGAACATAAAAAATCCATACAGACAGCACCCATAGTCAGGATTGAACCTGGGTCTCTGGCGCTGTAAGACAGCAACTCTATCGCTGCGCCACCGAGTTGCTCATTTTTAAGGGGAAAAAAATGTCAATGGCAAAGTTACACTTTTGTCCTTTACTTCAGTGTAATGTGTGCATTGTCTTCAGCTTTTTATTTACTGTCGTATTTCAATGTTGCAGATAAACCCAAATGACATTAACAGTGTATTGTATTGACATTGGTTTATTAGTGTCACGTGTACTGATACAGTGAAAAGCTTTATTTGTGTGCTATCCAGTTAAATCATACCGTACATGAGTAAAATCACAGATTGATACAAAATGATGGAGTAACTCAGCAGGGCAGGCAGCATCTCTGAAGAGAAGGAATGGATGACGTTTTGGGTCGAGACCCTTTTTCAGACTGGGTGTAAAATCAAGCCATGCGCAAGTGCAACAGGTACTGTAAAGAGAAAATCTAGCCAGAGTGCAGAACATTGTTTTACAAGTTTATAGCATTAGAGTTATAAAGAAAGTGCTGATAGAGAAAAGTGCAAGGTCCATAATGAGGTAAATTGGAAGATTGGGACTACACCCTATCTTCTGGCAGTACAGTTCAGTAGTGAGTGGGGAAAAAGCTGTTCCTGTATCTGTTGTTACGCGCTTTTATGTTTTTGTATCTTCCCGGATGTCCTTCAACTGGCATTAATTCCTGTTTGAGTGATTAACAGATTTATCAGACCTCCTATCAACTGGCTTTTGGCTGTTCTGGTAAGAGCCAGTTTGGATGTTGGGTGTTCAAGTCACCGTTTAACACCATTTGCCCCTTCAATATTGTTACCAAGCTTAGGGAACTGTGTCTCTGCACATTCCTTTGCAAATGGACCAACTTCATCATCAATAGACCACAACCTGTACGAATTGGCAACATCATTTTCTCCTCAATAACCATCTGCATAGGAGCACCTCAAGGCTGTGTGCATCAGTCCCCTGCTCTACCCACTCTATAACCATGACTATGTAGCCATTCCAAATCTAATTTTAAATTCACGACCATTGAAGTGATCTATAAGAGGCACTGCCAGCATTATCAAGGTCACGCACCACCCTGGCCATGCTCTCATTTCCCTCCTGCCATTCAAAAGAGAATATAGGAATCTTAGAATCATGACCTCCAGGTTCAGGAACAGCCTCATCCCGACAGCCATCAAGCTCAAGCACCAACTAAAGTACGAATTCCAAACTATCTTGGTTTACTTGGGGCTATGGGCTTTTGTTTGATTTTACATCCAACAAAAGAGGTGTCGGCTAATTGTGCCTTTTTAATTTATGGAACTTTTGTGTGTTTATTAACTTATCATTCAGGATTGTGTTCGCAGGCCTGTTATGCTGCTGCAAGTAAGAATTTCATTGCTTTGTTGTTGGTACAGATGATAATTAAACAAGAGGATTAGACATCTATTGCGTAATAGATGCTTAATAATTGACACTTGAGGTCATGGTTTTCTGAAGAATAATTGGCTGCACCAAGAGGGCAGGAAAATTAAACAGTACATTTCCAGTCTTGTTCTTGTGTCTGTATATTGATGGGATTGAGGGGGGGGGGGGGGGGGGGGGGGAGAAATGTGTGTTCAGTTTCTATCAGAGTTAAAATGGAATTCAGTTTTAAAGTGTTCTAATGTGGAATCAAATTTGAAAGGCGCCACTCACATCTATTCATTTTTGTAAAGAAATATTTGAGACAAGTTAGGAATTCTTTGCCCTTTTCAATTCTAGAATTTGACCCCATCATTATTCATTCTCTAAACTTCAAAGAAATCCATCGCAACAGGCTGAAGCTCTTAAAAAAATCAGAAATCTCTGCTCTGCTGTGAAGTTATGATACACCTTTGTGTTCTTCCTCATGCCAAAGAAAATAATGTTCTTACTAAAAAAATAAGCAACTAGATGCCAATTGTGCCAGTAGTTCAAGTGAAATAAAGTAAGAGTTATTAATGGGCTAACAACTTTAAAAGAAGAAACAATGTGCCAGCTATAATCTTTTTTATCCAAATGTGTGTCAGGACTGCAATTAAACTGCAGTTCCAGTTTAATTGGATAAGATTCCTTTTACTCCATTTATTGCTGTGTATTCATCTGCCAATCTGCAGATGAAGACACAGCAATGGAATTGCTTGGAATAAACTAATTTAATTCAATAAAGGCTTAGTTAAGCGAAAGTTGGGGTCATGATGTCAAGTTGCAATTTAAACAAAAATCACTGCGGAAAAGCTTTAGTAACGTTGGTGTGATTAACACAGAAGAATCAATTTTATCCCTGGCAGGAAACCAATGGCAGACAATAGAAAGGAGTTGGAGTCCCAGCAGATTGTAATCACTGGACATTGTCTGAATCATGCTCGTTAGCCTTCTTCACCTTTTCCAAACATGTGGCGGCCAAACTTAAGAGAAGATTTCTTCCATTCAACATAAGATTACAAGCCTGTGTAGCCCTTGCAGGGTTGTTCCTCTGACTCCAGCACAAAATACATTATCTTCCAACAAAGGTAGCAATGCTAAACCAAGAGTCCCTCCGGACTGAGAAGACAGTGGTGCTACTTTCCTCGTCCTTTCCTGCTGCTGGAGGTGATTAAATGTTGGTCCCTAGATTTTTTTGTCATTTGAGACAGCAAGATGATACAAATGGGCCACCTCGCTTGACACGTGGTTCAGCAAAACTATGAAAAATCTTCCTCTGTAGCACCTCATCCTCTCCTGATGACAATACTCCTTTAAACTCTAAAGGGCCTGTCCCACTTGCATGCAATTGCATGCGTCTGGCGCGACCGAACAGAAGCGGAGTTCACGCGAAGTCTGCGCTAAGTATACGCTAAGTATGCGCTAAGTTCGTGCATGACGTAATTTGCGTCATACTTATCAATCAGCTGGGCAGGAGGCGGGCTGACTGAATTTGGGCGTCGCACGTCGACGGGCGGTGACATCATCACGCAATGCCTCGCCGGGTGGTAACGTCATCAAGACGCTGCATACGCCTTCAAGACGCTGCGTACGCCTCAAGACGCTGTGTACGATCACAATACGTCTGCGTGCCGACAGGCCGTTGGCGCGCAAAGATTTCGGACACTGTCAGATTTTTGGAGCACCGCACGATGTCGGGACCAGCCCTGCACAACTCCGCTTCTAAGTGGGACCAGACCCGTGCAACCATACGGTGCCCATACGCCTCAAGGGACCACAAGGTCGCGTAATTTGCAAGCCAAGGTCACGTAAGTGGGACAGGCCCTTAAGTGTCTATCAATCTCAACCTGGATCAAATGTGCAAGACATTAAGAGCAGGAATTGATATGTTGGCCCCTCAAGCATGCGCCACCGTTCTGATCATGGCTGATCTGCCCAGGCCTCATCTCCTCTTCTGTGCCAGTTTCCCTGAGCCCCAAATTCTCTGATCTCTCAAATATATATGTACCTCCTCTTTAAATAAATGACCAGCCTCCACCCCCCTCCAGGATAGAGAATGCCAAAAAATCACCACAGAGAAGAAATTCCTCCAGAGTTCTGTGTTAAATCACGATCTGTTTAATGGTGTTCCTTTGATTGAGAATAGTAAGATTAAATGAGAACTTACCAGTTTGAAGTTTGATCTTGATTTTATGAGGAGTTACGATGAGTGATTACGTGAAAAAGGACGTCAGTCCGCTTGCGCATTAATCTTCAAAGCAGCGGTGTAAAATCACAGATGATAATGGTTGAATTGAACATAGTATGAGTAGAGAAGAGTAGAACTACCAGATTATCTTAATAATATGAGGGTTGGGAGCGGTGGGCACGTAATCGCTCATCGTAACTCCTCATAAAATCAGGGTCAAACTTCAAACAGGTAAGTTCCCGTTTAATGTTTTTACTTCACATAGTCACAATGTGAAGATTTCAAAGCTCTGTGATTTCATGCTGGAAACGAGTCCATGCGTTACACACTGCATGAAGTGACCATGGGTGAGTGAAAAAGATTATTGCATTCAGACATGACTTAATTTGTTAAGATGCTGATGCTTTAATTATCAAAATAAATAATAGTGACCCCTTTCATTGAGGGGGAAACGATAAAACAGTGTCTAAAATGGAGTTGGCAAATACCCCCGGTTTAGCAATGGGTGATATAAAATGTTGGTAAAGTATGCTAGTTTGACCATCCTGCAGCTGCAAGGATGTGGTCCTGTGGAACGTACATAACCCTTGGAGCTGATGTAGTAGCAGCCCTGGTGGAGTGAGTGTGGTAAATATTAGTATCGACTTATGCATTAGCCAAAACCCCTGTTTTAGCACCTGGAGATGGTAGAACTAATACTTCTACGAAGATTTTTGTAACTAACAAACATTGCTAGTGAGGAGCCTTAGAGGATCTAGGTGACCTAGACGTGTTGTGTAAAGGTGTGACCACACATTACCGAAGGTCCATAGGGTATGCCATGAAACTTGTTTGAGACCTAAGTCCCTGGTTAGTTCTGGTTAATTAAATCAAAAACATAAAATGTTATGTATTAACAGATGTTACCATCCTGTCCAGTCGCAATTTACATTGTGACTGGACCCGTTGCATGAGGCCAGTGCCATGAGGATGAGTACCTTAGAGAGCCGGTTAAAGCTAAGGATGTAGCTGGAGCCCCCGGTGAAGTAATGTTAACCTTACGTCTAAGTCCCATACTTCCGTGTTACCGGGCCTGGGAGAACTTGTATTAAAGGTATCCTTATTATTATGGATATCAAAGCGTGAGACCCGACAGTGTGGGTCCCACTGCTGCAGCAAATATGATGAGAAGGCACGTTGGCACAGTTAACGGCACATTAACTTAATTATTGTCATAGACCCTTTTGAAAATGAACTGTAAGACATCAGTATCCATGCTGTGTAGTATGTAACATGTGTATTTGAACAAAACACTTCCCATCTGCTGAAGTGGAAATGTACTGCCTTATGGTGCTCTGCTGTGTGCACTACATGGATCGGTCGGACAACCCGAGCCGTTGGCATAGTCGTCTCAGAGTTTGCAAGTCAATAAATTGATTTTCTTGCAGTGGCTGGTTTCCCGTGTCACAGGCAGAAACATTTATGTTTTGAATGACCATTTTAGGTTCTATACTATTCCTTACTTTAGCGGGAACGTGGCTGCGTATGCCAGTCAGGCAGTTCGAAATGCAAGAAGTGGTGTCTTGCTGGATTTATTGCAAGACCCGACTGATGTGGCAGTATGGAGGAAAGACATGCAAGAAACATTCCTCCCCAGTGTGGCGATAGTGTATCTCTCATCACTGTATGCCACATATTTACAACTGGTAAGTGAGCCTGGATGTAAATATATCGATATTCGGTGTTCTATCGAGCCATGATGACATTGAACACTTTGTGATCCAACATCCATTCTGTGTTGTCATTGATTTCACTTGATGATACAATAGCCTCAAACGAGGTTAGGTAAATATCACGGGATACGTTAACTTTATTGCACCCATGTGGCTAACATATACCACCACCATAGTGTATCAACTTGGAGCATGCAGATTATGCATATTCGCACAATAACCTTTAACATATAGGATGCACCTAGTGTTTATAGGTAGTTGATACCAATAACTGAAAAATTATTGACTCATACAAACCGCATCTGCCTCCATAACTGGAGATGGCAGTCGTAATTTCTCATCTTTGAGGACTAGCATCAGTTTGTAATTACTGAGGATTACTGACCAAACTACTGGAGCAATGCTGAATACTGCCACCATTGTGACTTATGTAGCTTCAGCTGGGATAGACATGGGTCTATTAACAATGACCTACATGGTACTTGAGGGGTTAATTCTTTGCAAGTTGTAAGTTCCGATAATGCAAAGGCCCAATTTGCACCGCTGAAGCACAGCTGCTATATTGCCAATTACACTTGATGAGTAGAAGGCTGCTTAATAACAACAAGGTTGTTACAGGCTCCTGTTATTCCACCTCTAGCTCCAGGGCGCAGTCCCTGTTAAGTTGATAGTTAAATGTAAATCCCAATAGTCAATTGTTCTGATTGGTATCAGCTTAAATTTAACTGGATGGATAAAAGGACCTCAATTCCTTAACTATAGTTTGGGCTGTAACAGTTAATTTAGTAAAATACAGCATTTAAAACATCATCCAGATAGGTGATAACAAATGTTCTAGAGCTCTGAGCAGCCCAAGCACCGGTTTAACTAATTTGGTAAATAAACCTGGGAGCTGGTTAGCCCATTTTGCAACAGTTTAACTGTTAGCATTGACCCACCCAGATAAATTTCAACTATCTCCGGTGATCCCTGTCAATAGGAACTGAATAGCATGCATCTTTGAGATCGATGCTTGCCATATAGCTCCTATGGAATCAATAATTAGGCAGTAACGTAGTTTCCCATTTTGAAAGTCTATACTGCACATACGAGTTAAATCTGGATGAAGTGACATCCTCCATCTTTCACCCTATCCTGAAAGGCAATCCTGCCCATAATACTGGGCCTGTCTCGAAAGACTACTCCGGCCCCAATTCCAAGCCTGCTTGGAACCAATGTATGTTGTGCAGTATGAAGTAATAACATGTTATCATCAGTTTATTAAACCCAGATCTGAATCTCATGCAATCATGGTCACTTGTAGAAACACAAGTGTAAATATTACCAACATGTAAATGGTCTGCAACCCCATGTTTTGGAAAAACCAGGCTCACCTACCTCCATGGCTACCGGTGGTCTTATGGTAAGCCCAAAGGCTGCTGATGCAGGTTCTTTTTCCCCTCCTTGATTGGAGAGTAGGACTGGTAGGATGCATAGATTCCATATTTCCCCTGAGACTGGCTTAGCCTTGGTCTGAAAACCCGCATCATACTGAGCTTGCCTCGTAAGACAGTTCTGGCCATAATTCTGAGCCTGCCTCAAAAGATAACGCTGGCCATATTTCTGTGCCCAGCTTTCAAGCTGCCACCGGATTCAGTGAACCCGATGGAGGCGTGGGGTGTGTCGTCGCCTACCGATGAAGCTTTGCTCGTCATCGGTACCTTGATTAGTACGACAGATTTTTGCTTCCACATCCTGGTCTGACCTGTGGGAAAAGTCTTACCTGGAGAGAGGATTCAGTGGCTGGTTTCACTTCCTGGATTTCACGCCCTCCAATGTCAACCAGATAGCACTGTTCACTGCCGGCGCTTGCTACATTTGCGAGTATCTCTTGAAGCCATATGCATGTGCTCCAATATGTTCCACGGACATACTTTGAATTTGAAGTCAGTTCCATATTGATCACTCGCACTCCCCTCCACAGAGAGGGAGATTCGTAGGCAGCCCTGAAAACAGGTGCTGCCGCAGGCCCCTGAGGATACCTGTGCTGACATGACCCCTCCAGCGGCCCTATGTCAGGTTTTTGCTCTGAGTCTGACTAAAACTGATCCTGAATGCTCCCCTCCTCAGAGAGGGAGACATTGTGCAGCCCTGAAACAGGTGTCGCTGTCTGCGGGTTTTCCATAATACCCGGGCTGATAACTCCCTCCTTTGGAGTATATCATTGTGGAGCTCCTCTCCATCAGGTGCTCCATGTGGGTTTGAACGTTTAAAAACGTTACCCATGTAGGAGGGGGATCCTCTCCACCAGGAAACCTCCTGGCCTGACTCCCCTAGTCCACAGGCCTTACCGTCTTACCTTTGGTTTGACCCCCGTTTCTGGGGACCCACAGCGGTCTGAAAGTGGCTGACCGCTATATGTTGGTGGAGTCCCTCCTGGCCTGACTTCCACAGGCCTGCCCCACTGCTGTTGGTTTATCCCTACCTGGGGAACCACAGCAGTCTGGAAGTAGCTGGCCCCTGTATGTGGGGGGTGGGGCTGGGTATCCTCCTGGCCTGACTTCACAGACCTTGCCGGCCTCTGGTTAGTTTTACCCCCTTCCGGGGAACCACAGCCGGTCTGGAAGCCACTGACAGTGTTGTCAGTGACGTTAGGGTGGCGAATCCGAAGGCCGCCGGCTACCCACACTTCCGCGGTCTCTGTAGCCGGTTTCCCCTCGGTCTCGGTATCCGTGGCCGAGACCGGGATTCCCCGCGGTCCATGACCAGTTTCGCGGCCTGTCCGGACTTTGCCCCAATCATGTTGAGCAGGTACATCTCTGAACAGAGATTCCTGCAAAAGAGAAAACACAAGAACCTGGAAATAAGGTTAGACTTACCATCAGGTTGAACTTACCACTGGACAGAGCAACGCTACCGGCAGTCGGTTCGTTTGCGCAGAGCGAGTCAACATAATAATGCGCAAATGGACTGATGGCCTTCTTCACGAAGTCACTCACGTGACTCCAAAGTAACATCTCCCATTAGTGGAGACCTCACAATATCTACCCTATGTCTAGGTGAAAGGTCCTGGCCTGAAGCGTTGACTATCCATTTATATCTACAAATGTTGTTCAACCTGCTGAGTTCCTCCACTAGATGGCTTTGCAGCATTTGCAGTTCCCTGTGTCTCAATATCCACTCTCTCCGTTTAGAATTTATATATTTCAATAAGATTATTCATCTAACCTCCAACTTTTATAGCCATCGGTGCAAAGGAATATTTCATCTTCTCCCAGGAATTAAACAAACGGATCTCTAATGGAAGAATATTCTTTCTTAATGGACCAAACCCTCTAGCACATACTCTCTGTGTGACCTCCCCAGTTCTCTCAATACCTCTTTCTTATTACAAACTCCACTCCCAAGATACAAAGGGCAATGTACCATTTTATTTCAAAGTCACGTGAGTGACTACACGAAGAGCCCACCAGCCCGCATGTGCGTCAATACATCTAGCGCATGGTGCTACTCAGAGCAGTTTCAAACAGCTCTGACCAGGTAAGTCAATTTTCTCCGGGCCGTTCTATAGCGTGCCCAGAATAGCTATGGAGGTGGCCGGGGATTTGGGCCGCCGTGAAAGCTCCATAGGAGCTAGAGTAAGAAGAATTTTTTGCGCCACATTTTGAGCTCTCCACAGGAGCAGGCGGCTGAAATTGTAGGGCTCCATAGGAGCTGGATTGCGGCTGTTGCCATTGTAGTCTGCACGGTAGCAGATGGCCGAAATGGGCGACCACCAGCGAGGATAAGTTGTTACAGCTGCCGGCATCAGAGCTCCATACGGGAGCAGGCAGCCAGAGTTGGAGGCAGCGTGGGGCTCCGTAAGGAGCTAGAATTCATAAATTGTGGCTGCCGGCAGCCAGGTCTATTTTCGCTGCAGGAGGTTTCCAGCAGCAGTTGAGTTTAAAAATAGCCGTGGCCAAGAGCTACCGCTTAGGTAAGCTCAGGTGCTCTAGCACCGTATGATTTTAACAAAGTTACTGCTACAGCTATGCTGCAGTAGCATATAGTGTATACTTTATTTTTGGGCGGCTATAATAGAGTTGGCATTAATAACAGTTGCCACTCGATCACGTTTGTGACTATCGTAGCTAAAAGCATTCTAAATTAATTTTAATTATTTGACAAATATGTCCTATCATGCCAATAAAGTTTATGTTTAAAAAAATTTAAATAAAATAAAAAGATCATTACAAAGGACATTTATTATCACCTACACCAATGGTGTAGTGGAATTGGACTTGCCATTGCAATCTAGAGCTCCTGGCTTAGGAAGCCTTGGTTGAGCAGTACCTATCAGACACCTATGGGAGCTACACCTGGTGGTGTCATGGTAATTTCTGCTCATTAGAGGTGATTGTTGAAGATTATTTTACAAGAGACTCTAATTATATGCATATCAATAAATTAGTTCAATCTCTGATTTTATAGGGATAGGCTTCTTTTAATCATATAACGTAATTGCCTATGACCTGGCAGGGTTGGCACTCCAGTCCTTCCCTGTAATACTCCAGAAGGGGGGGGTGGAAGATTGCAAACCTTCACGTGGTCTGCCCTGTTTCAACTAATGCAATCAACTCGACGTGCACAAACAGAAGATCAAATAGAACAAGTTGTCCAATAACTTTAGGCTGTGCACGCCACACGAAAGAAGAAGAAGGCTCCAGAAGGGAGCACGAACTCGGAGTCACTAGCAGGTGCAATCTGATTTGTAAATTATGATACCAACAGAGCACTGATCTGCAGCTAGTCTCGTTTTGGCTGCTAAAGGAAGCAGCCTGACAATCCCAAAGTCATAGCCAAGTCTTGGGACATCTTGTCAGATATAATTGTCTCAATTAGAACATCTGATTAATCAAATTATAACACAAGGAATGTTCCATGTGACGAAGGCATGTCAGGCAGCAGCTCCCGGTTCAGGGTTGCAATATTTTCCTCTCACTCGGATGAAAGGAGTGGTGGAGATAATGCCAAAGTATATGCACATATGCCTGAAGCAGCTCCTGGTTCATGGTTGCAATCTTCCTCCCACTCGGATGAACGGAGTGTTGGAGATGGTGCCAAAGTATATGCACACATGCCTGAGGCAGCTCCTGGTTCAGGGATGCATAAGTCCTTCCACTCGGATGAATGAAGTGATGGAGATGGTGCCAAATATTATGCTTCGTATTAGGGAAGCATGCACAGGCAGTTCAAGTCATATGCCTGTAGCTACCCTGGTTTCAGGGTTGGAATATTCCTTCCACCCGAAAGACTATCAGAGATGGTGTCACAAAATATGCTCGGTGTTATGGAAGCATGCACAGACAGTCCGAGGCATATGCTTATGGCAATGTCTGGTTCAGGGTGCAATTTTTTCTCCCACTCTAAGAGAGTGTCAGAGATCAGTATGGACTGACTCCAAACATGACCTCGAACATGACTATGTGCCAGGATCCCATGCTTTAATACATGATATGCGACAATCGCATAAGGAAGAACTGCATGCTCTTGCCTCTAAAATTGCTGTTCCCTCGTGGATGGACAAGCCACTACAAGAGAAGTTGGCCAGCAGCATCAGCCTATCTAACAGGAATGACAAGCATGATAGACAGGGTCTGCAAATGGAACTTTGCTGAAGCTCCAACAAAGAAAATCGACCCGGGGTCACAGACGCTGGTAAGTAAGGTCTCATTATTAGCCTCTGTAAACTCTGGAATGGAGCAGTCTGTCGGCCCAGGTTGTTTTTTTCTGCCAGCATGGGCTGTCTAGTCGTTTTCACTATCTCTGAGATAGATCGGGTTGATGCAGAGACATTGGCAAGGTGCCTTGTATAGTAATCTCTGTAGTTCCAAGTAGGAACAGTTTGGTTACCCTAGATCAGGGTAGACCATCATGAAACTGGCTGACCATAGGAGTCACAGTGACCAGGGAAGGACTGCTTCATCATCTGTGATTGAGGTTATCAGACTGCTCAATAGAATAAGTAGTTGAAGTTTTTCTCAACATATGCTTTATTTCTCCTCAGTTAGTAGAGTTCCTGGTTCATTGGAATCATCATTGTCATCCTCTCTGGGACAGGTAGTTACCAGCAGGAAGCTCGTCTGACATATAATAAAACTTTATTTGACCTGCAGGTTCATGTTGTGAATCAACAATGTATTTATAATAATCCATAGGCTCTCAATACCAGTATTCCTGATTGAGTGGCGGGAAGAAGAGATTATATTGTGCACTCTAGCGACTTAGACATATGGTTTCAGTCAAAGGACTGTGAGGTAATTCCTGATTCAGCATTGCATTATACTAATTTCCACTCTGAAGGAAAACACTGAGTGTTCATGGTGACTCTTAGTCAAGAGTTGACAGGGAACTCATATTCCCACATCTAAGGGAGACTGTGGTTTCAGCTCTAGTCATTAGCTGCTGATTATATATTATCAGCGATATGTATGAATAACTAGATAATGCATCTTGCACGGGTAGGAAAGCCAAAAAAAAAAAAGTTTGGTTAACATCCGTAGGATCAATAGAGGAACAACGGTTCCCAGTGCAACCAGTGACAGCTCATCCGAGGATGAGTGGTCTGGCCAAGGACTAGAGGGGTAATATTTCTGATACTTCTCAAGATTATAGAAATATGGTGCAGGCCGAATCAGGTTAGCATTAGGCTAATCGGGTTATGGGTTTACTTACCCAGTTTAAGATGGCTGATTGGGTTTCTGCAATTTAACTCTCAGAGAATCAACCTTGTAGTTGCATACTCTGTCATATTTACACACATAAGGCACAGATTCTGCTGTTTTGATAACAAAGCTAGTGGTGAAAACCTACGCTGCCCTTCTCAGATTAAAGGGCATTATGTCATCAAGTTTTAGGTAATATGCAAAATTGCAGCTGATAAAACTTATGGGTTGTCAGTAGATATCTTTTGCGATATTACATATGAGGCAACATGAAATTTAACAGTACCAATTTGCCTATTCTATCACACCATGGTAGGCGACTGAAGCAACTCTTATTTACTCGGTCACGAGTGACGGCTGGGACAGCCTGTCTTCTCAGGCAGCTAGCTCTGCACGATTGTATGAGCAGCTTGTGAACAACATATGTGACTCAATTTTAAACGGAAGTAACAGAGGTTTGTATGGCTCCCAGTTTGAGCCTAAAGAAGCTTTTATGTGATAGCACAATTGACATTGCTTGTGCTGCTTTATCATTTCTGTAGTACCATAAGTGGGACATAAATGATTGGTTCTTCACCCACTATTCTCTAACGTTATGCAGGGTGTCTCTTATTTGACCACTCTAATAGCCTCCACTCATTGTAATGTGCGACGTATATCAGTAAATTGTTTTGCAAATATTCCTTTAATTTTCCTAATGGGACCAGTATCTTGAGATGATTATGCTTTCAGCAACTGATCTCAGCATAAAGAACACAGCTTTTACTCAATCTCTGGCTTAGAGACTAGGCTCTGACATTAGGGTAGATTGCTATAGAAATAATCTCAAAAGCAAATGAGCAGGATTGCGTACATTTGAGATTGACAGCATACCCACCAGTGCAGAGATCAGGGATGTCATTAGGTATACAAGTGCACTCAGCTGCTAGTGCCTGTGAAATGGAAGATGGTTATTTTGTTATTCAGTAGTCTCAAGAAATTGCTGTTGGCTCATTAGCAGCAAATAGAATGGATTTCCCTTTCATCATACAGCATGAGGTTTACATAGTGCAGGTTAATAAATTATAAAATTTGGTGGAATATGTCTGGATATTTGCAGATCGTAATATGCACAGTGTTACATGAGTTATTGTCTGACTCAACAGTCTATTGGGACTATGGTCCACTTAAGAACAATGGCCATGTATGCAAGTTAGCATCATGATATTAATAACTCATGTTTTTTCCTACCATTAATGGTTTATCTTTTAAAGTGTTTCACACACAGATTGTGTAACTGCACAGATCTTTGAAATCTTCATGTAGTCACTCACGTGACTTCTAAATAAAATAGAAAGATTAAACGAGAACTTACGGTTTGAAGTTTGATCTTTATTTTATGAGAAGTTGAAGTGAGGGATTACGTGCCCTCCACTCCCAACCCTATTCTCATAAAGGTCATTCAGTAGTTCTATCCCTTTAATCTTCCTATAGCTTAGGTCAGTAACTATTCTGTGGTTTCATACAGCTACTTTGAAGATTGACACGCATGCGGGCTGGTGGGCTCTTCAAGTAATCCCTCACTTCAACTTCTCATAAAATGAAGATCAAACTTTAAACGGTAAGTTCTCATTTAATCTTTCTATTTTACCTTGCTGCACCTTCATGTTAACTGTGTATTTCACACACAAATGACCTATATGTATTTCACATGTTTAAAAATCCTCTCCATTTACACACAAGGTGTTTTTTGATTCCACTCTTTAAAACCTCAGACTTTCAAATATTAAATTCCATTTGCACAGTTTCTACCACTCGCTCAATCTTTCTATATCCTGTTGCAGAATATGTCACACCCTGTACCCTCTTCTAAGTTATGTGTGTGTTTGAAGGCTTGAGCAACCAACTAGTCTGAAAATTACCTATTTATTCTTACTCCCAATGTTTTATGTGATGACCCATCATCAATAAATGTTCTCACAGCTTCCCCAATGCTGTGAGCTCTTATGAACTAACCTTTTATGTGATTTTATGTGTTTCATTCTGGAAATCCAAATTCACCATATCTACAGTGTCCTTGTATTGAATCTGTTATATCTTCAAAGAACTCCAGCAAACTTGTCAAACATGCTTAACTTTTGTATAAGACTATGTTAACCTGGTTTAACAAGTATGTGTTAATGTTCTCTGGTTTGTTTTATGTGGCGGGTAAGGGATTGGGTAAGGGATTGAACGTTTTTCAATCCCTTACCTTGCCGGAGATGTGATTGTTTTCCAGATCGTATCTCCAGTCGCTCTGCGGACTAACATCGTGGAGCTGGAGGTCTTGCTCAGGACTGACTTTGAGTCCCACAGCGAGGATGTAGACTTACCATCGGAGCCGATTCCTTGCCAGGGATCGACGCTCCGACCGCGGCCTGCGGAATTTAACATCAAGGAGCTCGCAGTCACGGGTTGAGACCGACGTCAGGAAGCTCCAAAAGCTGCATGACGTTTGACTAGCCCCCACCCGGGGTAGATCGCCCGGCGCGGGGGAGCTTAGATTCCCACCCGATGCAGGAGCCTGATCGCCCCGACGAGGAGGGCCGCCGCCGTCTACAGGAGTAAGATCAACCCGTCAAGGAAGGTTAGTGGCCTCCGACCGCTGGAGGACAAAGAAGGGAGCGTTGATCTTTTTTTTCGCCTTCCATCACAGTGAGGAATGTGGAGGAATCACTGTGGTGGATGTAATGTTAAAATGCATTTTGTGTGTTCTATTGCTTTTTATTGGTATGATTAACTGGCAAATGAAATTCCTCGTATGTTGCAAAATATACTTGGCTAATAAAGTATGGTGATGATTATTATTTTGCTTGGGAAGTTTACACCCCAGCGATATGAACATTGACCTCCAATTTCACCCACAAACCTACTGTCTCCGCCTCTTCCTTTCTTTTTCCTGCAAACCCCCCCCCCCCCCCCCCCCCCCCGCCCGCCATCAGTCTGAAAAAGGGTCTCGTCGCGAAATGTCGCCTATTCCTTTTCTCCATAGATGCTGCCTCACCCACTGAGAGTTTCTCCAGCATTTTTGTCAACCTATGATTATGATGATTATGATTATGATTGATTGCATTATCCTTGGGCTGCTTGAAATGTCCTCCATTGTGAAGAATGATGCCATTGTTTTGAATTGCCAGTCATTTCTTTTTTCCCCCATTATTCCATTATTAGTACACATGACTCACTCACTGGAGATCTCATACTTACTCGCGCATCCTCTTTGTTGATTTAACCGTAGAACCTCCAGCTGTTTAGTTTGATATTATTTGCCAGTTGTCTCTCATAATCAATATTCTGCTTATTAGCTTGTATTATTTTGTCACTTACTCCTAAAAGAATCATTGTTCTCTGATCTTTCACGAGCCCAGCCACTTTGTATGCTTTGGTTTTTGATTTGTTAACCACAAAATGAGTGCCTCTTTCTGATTAAATCAAACTTATTTATTTCTATTTGTGCCAAGTAGCTCATCCATCTTGTTATCTGATTGCAAATACCCATGAGCTTTCGCTTTTATGTTCCAATTTCTGCTGCTCATTTCTGCTGATATTTTTCACTCTTCTTGTCATGCTTTGATTTTCATTAAACGCTTCACTGCCCTATGCAACTGCTCTTCACATCTTCTTGATGCATTGAACTTCCCTTCACTTAATCCCTCCCCCATCCTTTTTAATTGGTTTAAAGTCTGTGCCTAATCCTGGGTGTGCAATTTGCCAGGGATATTGGTCCCAGTACAGTTCAACAGGTCAATCCCAATGGAACATTACTCTCTTCTCCTCATATTGGTGCCAGTGCCCCATGGATCAGAGCCCATTTCTCCCACAGCAATATTTCACCCACGTTTTTACTTATTTCACCTTCCAATTTGCACATGGCTCAAGTCATAATCTTGAGATGATTACTTTCAAGGTTCTAATATTCAATGTTGCACAAGCAATGTATAATCCCTCAACAGAACCTCTTTTCAAACACTTCCCACATACAATTTTCAATGCTGCTAGGACCTATGTGGGGCAGAGCAACCAAATATATCCTTTATACACCAGGGTGCTCTGTAGTTCAAAGTAGATACCAATAGCCCTGATACCAGGCAGGCAACATAGCCTTCTGGACTCCGTCTTTCCTGCAGAGAATGATGCTGTCCTCCATATCTACTACTTTTCTCTTCTTCCCCTTCCAACTACCTACCACCCTGTGCCGTGATACAAAGGTAGACACAAAATGCTGGAGTAACTCAGCGTGTCAGGCAGCATCCCTGGAGGGAAGGAATGGGTGACGTTTCGGGTCGAGACCCTTTTTCTCACTGATGTCTCAGTGGAGCGGACAAATTGCATAGGAAAGAACTGCAAGTGCTGGTTCAAATCGAAAAGCCACCCATTCCTTCTCTCCAGATGCTGAGTTACTCCAGTATTTTGTGTCCACCAGCAAAAACCTTATGCCTGAAAGGCACGACCAAGGGTTTGAGGTTGCTCCAGATTAGTCTCAATCCTCTTAGCTAGGGATTCCCAATCATTCCCAAATATAAAAGTGAAGAAGAGACTCTACCCTGAATGCCTTACATGTTTTCCAGTAATTATGCCCACAGTCAGCCAGGCGAAATCATATTCCTGCATCCACTCTATCACACTTCTTTCCTCAAAGGACAGCACTCTCTTCCAAATGTATCTGGCAAACCTTTGCTGCATTATCTCTGTGGTAGATGTATTATTCCTGAGGTAAAGAGACCCTGGAAACAATATTCTATCTGGACATCAATTCATGCTTGCTCTGCATATTTGTTTAATTGTTTTTCTATTCTTTCTACTAAAGTGATTAGCCTCATATATTACATTGGGCACCTGTTGCCATCATCTTAACCATTCACCTAACTCATCAATTTTAATTTGCAAACTCTCTGTAATCTCCTCACAGCTTGCTTTCTCACATTGTTTTGATATATTAACAGATGAAGGCACATTAGATATATATATTGTGCCAAACATTTGAGAGTGTATCTCATGTGGCAAACTTACAGGTGTCACCCTAACACCTGTAAGTAAATATGCTAAATCTACTCATTGCATTTTATTAACTGCTTTCAGTACATCCTCAAAACATTTGGAAAGTATGATTTCCTATCCGTAATGACATGATTCATCATTCGTGGTTGATGAGTCAAGGAGAAACAAGAAAGTACATGCAAAGGGAAAGACAGAGCAATTGAAATGTAAATTTGTGAACCTTTGGCTCTGAGGTTTGACAGGTTGGATGATGTACACTAATAGTCACCTTTTTTAATCTGCTTATGGCATTTAAGCACCTCCTGCACAGCATCCAGAAGTTGACTGAAGTTAACAGCAGGTTTCATCCTCCTATGCTGGAGATAGAAGCATAGAAATTAGGTGCAGGAGTAAGCCATTCGGCCATTCGAGCCTGCACCGCCATTCAATATGATCATGGCTGATCATCCAACTCAGTATCCCATACCTGCCTTCTCACCATACCTCCTGATACCCTTAGCCGCAAGGGCCACATCTAACTCCCTCTTAAATATAGCCAATGAACTGGCCTCAACTACCCTCTGTGGCAGAGAGTTCCAGAGACTCACCACACTCTGTGTGAAAAAAGTCTTTCTCATCTCGGTCTTAAAGGATTTCCCCCTTATCCTTAAGCTGTGATCCCTTGTCCTGGACTTCCCCAACATCGGGAACAATCTTTGCTGCATCTAGCCTGTCCAACCCCTTAAGAATTTTGTACGTTTCTATAAGATCCCCTCTCAATCTCCTATATTCTAGAGAGTATAAACCGAGTCTATCCAGTCTATCTTAATAAGACAGCCCTGACATCCCAGGAATCAGTCTGGTGAACCTTCTCTGCACTCCCTCTATGGCAATAATGTCCTTCCTCAGATTTGGAGACCAGAACTGTACGCAATACTCCAGGTGTGGTCTCATCAAGACCCTGTACAACTGAAGTAGAACCTCCCTGCTCCTATACTCAAATCCTTTTGCTATGAAAGCTAACATACCATTCGCTTTCTTCACTGCCTGCTGCTCCTGCATGCCTACTTTCAATGACTGGTGTACCATGACACCCAGGTCTCGCTGCATCTCCCATTTTCCTAATCGGCCATCATTTAGAAAATAGTCTGCTTTCCTATTTTTGCCACCAAAGTGGATAACCTCACATTTATCCACATTATACTGCATCTGCCAAACATTTGCCCACTCACCCAGCCTCACCAAGTCACCTTACAGTCTCCTAGCATCCTCCTCACAACTAACACTGCCCCCCAGCTTAGTGTCATCTGCAAACTTGGAGATATTGCCTTCAATTCCCTCATCCAGATCATTAATATATATTGTAAATAGCTGGGGTCCCAGCACTGAGCCTTGCAGTACCCCACTTGTCACTGCCTGCCATTGTGAAAAGTACCCGTTTACTCCTACTCTTTGCTTCCTGTTTCCCAGCCAGTTCTCTATCCACATCAATACTGAACCCCCAACGCCGTATGCATTAAGTTTGTATACGAATCTCTTATGTGGGACCTTGTCGAAAGCCTTCTGGAAATCCAGATACACCACATCCACTGGTTCTCCCCTATTCACGCTACTAGTTACATCCTCGAAAAATTCCACAAGGTTCATCGGACATGATTTCTCTTTCGTAAATCCATGCTGACTTTGTCCAATGATTTCACCACTTTCCAAATGCGCTGCTATCCCATCTCTAATAATTGACTCTAGCAGTTTCCCCACTACCGATGTTAGACTAACTGGTCTGTAATTCCCCGTTTTCTCTCTCCCTCCCTTTTTAAAAAGTGGGGTTACATTAGCTACCCTCCAATCCTCAGGAACTACTCCAGAATCTAAAGAGTTTTGAAAAATTATCACTAATGCATCCACTGTTTCCGGAGCTACTTCCTTAAGTACTCTGGGATGCAGCCTATCTGGCCCTGGGGATGTATCGGCCTTTAACCCATTCAATTTACCTAACACCACTTTCCGGCTAACCTGGATTTCACTCAATTCCTCCATTTCATTTGACCCTCGGTCCCCTGCTATTTCCGGCAAATTAGTTATGTCTTCCTTAGTGAAGACAGAACCAAAGTAGTTATTCAATTGGTCTGCCATGTCCTTGTTCCCCATGATCAATTCACCCGTTTCTGAATGCAAGGGACCTACATTTGTTTTAACTAATCTTTTGCGCTTCACATATCGATAAAAGCTTTTGCAGTCAGTTTTTATGTTTCCTGCCTGTTTTCTTTCATACTCCATTTTCCCTTTCCTAATTAAGCACTTTGTCCTCCTTTGTTGGTCTCTGAATTTTTCCCAGTCCTCTGGTAGGCTGCTTTTTCTGGCTAATTTGTACGCTTCATCTTTTTCTTTGATACTATCCCTGATTTCCCTCGTTATCCACAGATGCGCCACCTTCCCTGATTTATTCTTTTGCCATACTGGGATGAACAATTGTTGTAGTTCATCCGTGCTGTCTTTAAATACCTTCCATTGCATATCCACCGTCAATCCTTCAAGAATCAATTGCCAGTCGATCTTGGCCAATTCACGTCTCATACCCTCAAAGTTACCTTTCTTTAAGTTCAGGACCCGTGTTTCTGAATTAACAATTTCACTCTCCATCCTAATGAAGAACTCAACCATATTATGGTCACTCTTGCCCAAGGGGCCACGTACAACAAGGCTGCTAACTAACCCTTCCTCATTACTCAATATTCAGTCTAGAATAGCCTGCTCTCTCGTTGGTTCCTCCACATGTTGGTTTAGAAAACTATCCCGCATACATTCCAAGAAATCCTTGTCCTCAGCACCCATGCCAATTTGATTCACCCAATCTACATGTAGATTGAAGTCACCCATTATAACGGTTTTACCTTCGTTGCACGCATTTCTAATTTCCTATTTGATGTCATCCCCAACTCCACTACTACTGTTAGGTGGCCTGTACACAACACCCACCAGAGTTTTCTGCCCCTTAGTGTTTTGCAGCTCTACCCATACGGATTCCACATCCTCCAAGCTCATGTACTTCCTTTCCATTGCGTTAATCTCTACTCTAACCAGCAACACTACCCCACCTCATTTTCCTTTCTCTCTATCCCTCCTGAATATTGAATATCCTTGGATGTTCATTTCCCAGCCTTGGTCACCCTGGAGCCATGTCTCCGTGATCCCAAATATATCATAATCATTAATAGCTATCTGCACATTTAACTCATCCACCTTATTACGAATACTCCTTGCATTGAGACACAAAGCCTTTAGGCTTGTTTTTACGACGCTCTTACCCCTTATACAATTATGTTGAAAAGTGGCCTTTTTTGATTTTTGCCCTGGTTTTGTCTGCCTTCCACTTTTATTTTTCACCTTGCTCCCTATTGCTTCTACCCTCATTTTACACCCACCTGCCTCTCTGCTCTTGTACCCATCCCCCTGCCACATTAGTTTAAATCCTCCCCGACAGCACTAGCAAACACTCCCCCAAGGACATTGGTTCCATTCCAGCCCAGGTGCAGACCGTCCTGTTTGCACTTGTCCCACCTCCCCAGAAATGGTTACAGTGCCCTAAAAATTTGAATCCCTCCCCCTTTCACCATTTTTCAAGCCACGTATTCATCTGCAATATCCTCCTATTTCTACTCTGACTGGCCCGTGGTACTGGTAGTAATCCAGAGATTATTTCCTTTGAGGTCCTACTTTTAAGTTTATCTCCTAGCTCCCTGGATTCACCTTGTAGGACCTCATCCCTTTTTTTACCTATATCGTTGGTGCCAATATGCACCACGACAACTGGCTGTTCACCCTCCCTCTCCAGAATGTTCTGCAGCCGTTCAGTGACATCCCTGACCCTTGCACAAGGGAGGCAACATACCATTTTGGAATCTCGTTTGCGGCTGCAGAAATGACTATCTATTCCCATGACAATTGAATCTCCTATTACTATTGCCCTTCCAATCTTTTTTCCCCCCTCATGTGCTGCAGAGCCACCCCTGGTGCCATGAACTTGGCTGCTGCTGCATTCCCCTGATGAGCCATCTCCCTCAACAGTATCCAAAATGGTATACCTGTTTAGGAGGGAGATGACCACAGGGGATTCCTGCACTACCTGCCTGCTATTTTGGTGGCTATTGGCCACCCGATCCCTTTCTGTCCTCTTACCTTTTACCTGCGGTGTGACCAACTCACTGTACGTGCTATCCACGACTTTCTCAGCATCGTGGATGCTCCAGTATGAATCCAGCCGCAGCTCCAACCGTTCAATGCGGTCTGCCAGGAGCTGCAGCTGGACACACTTCCTGCAAATGTAGTCAACAGGGACACTGACCATATCCCTGATCTCCCACATGTTGCAGGCTGAACAAACCACGGGGCCAATCTCTACTGACATATCTTACTCCCGGAATACTCTGTATTAATTTTTTTTTGTTTTGTAAATACACAAAACTTTATCCTTTAAACTTTAATAAATACTAATAAATACTGAATCCTTAACTCCCAGAATCCTTAAATCTGAAGGCAGAAATGTAAAAATGTAAACCCCGGGTTGCACCCAATCAGCTGCTTCCTCTGGTCCTCTTCAACCAATCAGAGGCTTCCACCAGATTCCTTCTCTGGAAGATGGAACGTTGCAGATTTCGGTCTCACAGCGCAGGTAACTCCACCCTCTCGCACCAACGGCTCCCCGGCCTTGTGAAAAGCAAGCCGCGCGCTAGATTTATACTCACCACACAGGTAACTCCACCCTCTCGCACCAGCGGCTCCCCAGGCCTCTGTGAAAAGCAAGCCTTGTGCTAGATTTATACTCACCACACAGGTAACTCCACCCTCTCGCACCAGCGGCTCCCCAGGCCTCTGTGAAAAGCAAGCCCTGTGCTAGATTTATACTCACAGCGCAGGTAACTCCACCCTCTCGCACCAGCGGCTCCCCAGGCCTCTCAGATAAGACTATCTCATCCAGTTCCCAACTGCACTCAGCAATATATCACCAACACATTAATAGACTGAAATGCAATCCTTAATCATCTTCAATTCATCACAAACTTCTTCCTGAAGCTCTTACCATCATCAAATCCCATCTTTGGACATGGTCACATTGAGATTATAACAAATGGGGTTGTCATAACACTCACTGACGTACAACCAATCTGTACCAAACTGATAGCAAAATGGTGTGCTCTGAACTGTCGCAGAAGTTTCCTTGTGACAATGAATCCACAGCCTTGCTCCCAACGTTCTCTTGATCAATGCTTACATCTTATTTCCATCAAAATCAATGTAAGCAAAAATATGTAAAGAACCACAATCTCATTCCAAAAAGGATGAAAGATTCTAAGGGGAGTAGGAGGCAACCGTGGCTGACAAAAGAAGTTAGGGATAGAATAAAACTAAAAGAAAAGATGTATAACACAGCAAAGAGTAGCTGGAAGCCAGAGGATTGGGAAACTTTCATAGGACAACAGAAGGAAACAAAACGGGCAATACAGGTCGAAAAGATGAAGTATGAGGGGACGCTGGCCAGGAATATAAAGAAGAACAGTAAAAGCTTCTTTAGATATGTTAAAGGAAAAAGAGTAGCAAAGTCAAATGTGGGTCCCTTGAAGGCAGACACGGGTGAAATAATTATGGGCAACAAGGAAATGGCAGAAGAGTTGAATTGGTACTTCGGATCTGTCTTCACTAAGGAGGACACAAACAATCTCCCAGATGTACTGGAGGACAGAAGATATAAGGGGGTAGAGGAACTTAAATACATTTTCATTAGGCGAGAATAGTATTGGGTAGGCTAATGGGACTGAAGGATGATAAATCCTCTGGGTCTGTATCCCAGAGTCCTCAGGGAGGTGGCTCTAGAAATAGTGGATGCATTGGTGATCATTTTCCAATGTTCAATAGATTCAGGATCAGTTCCTGTGGATTGGAGGATAGCTAATGTTATCCCACGTTTCAAGAAAGGAGCGAGAGCGAAAACGGGGAATTACAGACCAGTTTGCCTGACTTTGGTGGTGGGAATGATGCTGGAGTCAATTTTTAAAGAGGTAATAATGGAGCATTTGGATAGCAGTAAAAGGATTAGTCCAAGTCAACATGGATTTATGAAAGGGAAATCTTGCTTGACTAATCTTCTGGAATTTTTTGAGGGTGTGACAAGTAAAATGGATGAAGGGGTGCCAGTGGATGTAGTGTATCTAGACTTTCAGAAAGCCTTTGATAAGGTCCCGCACGGGAGACTGGTGACTAAACTTAGAGCACATGGTATTGGGGGTAGGGTGTTGACATGGATAGAAAATTGGTTGGCAGACCGGAAGCAAAGAGTAGGAGTGAACGGGTCCTTTTTAGAATAGCAGGCAGTAGCGACTGGAGTGCCACAAGGTTCAGTGTTGGGGCCGCAATTGTTTACCATATATATTAATGATTTGGAAGAGGGAATTAGGAGCAACACTAGCAAGTTTGCGGATGACACAAAGCTGGGTGGCAGTGCGAACTGTGAAGAGGATGTTAGGAGGTTGCAGGGGGACCTGGACAGGTTGAGTGAGTGGGCAGATGCGTGGCAGATGCAGCATAATATAGGTAAATGTGGGGTTATCCACTTTGGTCGCAAAAACAAGGGGACAGATTATTATCTCAATGGGGTTAGGTTATGTAAGGGGGAGGTACTGCGAGACCTGGGTGTCCTTGCACACCGGTCACTGAAAGTTGGCGTGCAGGTACAGCAGGCAGTGAAGAAAGCAAATGGAATGTTGGCCTTCATAAAAAGTGGATTTCAGTACAGGAGTAAAGAGGTTCTTCTGCAGTTGTACAGGGCTCTGGTGAGACCACATCTGGAGTATTGTGTACAGTTTTGGTCTCCTAATTTGAGGAAGGACATCCTTGTGATTGAGGCAGTGCAGCGTAGGTTCACGAGATTGATCCCTGGGATGGCGGGACTGTCATATGAGGAAAGATTAAAAAGACTAGGCTTGTACTCACTGGAGTTTAGAAGGATGAGGGGATACCATATAGAAACATATAAAATAATAAAAGGATTGGACAAGCTAGATGCAGGAAAAATGTTCCCAATGTTGGGTGAGTCCAGAACCAGGGACCACAGTCTTAGAATAAGGTGAGAAAAAACTTTTTTACCCAGAGAGTTGTGAATTTATGGAATTCCCTGCCACAGAGGGCAGTGGAGGCCAAATCACTAGATGGATTTAAGAGAGAGTTGGATAGGGCTCTAGGGGCTAGTGGAGTCAATGGATAAGGGGAGAAAGCAGGCACGGGTTATTGATAGCGGCGATCAGCCATGATCACAATGAATGGTGGTGGTGGCTCAAAGCGCCAAATGGCCTCCTCCTGCACCTATGTTCTATGTTTCTATGTTTTCTATGTTTCTATGTGGCTAATTGACACTGGTGTAAAAAGTCCATATTAGAAACATGGAACATAGTAAGATTAAATGAGAACTTACCAGTTTGAAGTTTGATCTTGATTTTATGAGGAGTTACGATGAGTGATTACGTGAAGAAGGCCATCAGTCGTCATGCACGTCAATCTTCAAAGCAGTGGTGTGAAATCACAGATAAAAGAAGTTGACATAAAGACAGTAAGATTTGGAGAACTAGAACTACCGGATGAGCTGATAATATGAGGGTTGGGAGCGGGGGGCACGTAATCGTTCATCATCCATTGCCCTTGCTGCTGACGTTGATGCAGCCCTGGTGGAGTGAGATTTGTAAATGACAGTATCTACTCCTGCAACTGCCAGTACCTATTTTAGCCATCTGGAAATGGTTTGTGTTGACACCCTATGGTATGGCTTTTTATGGCTGGTGCAAGTGATCAACCACACAAAGTCGTGGATCTTCGGGGTATGCCAGGAACTCAAGCCTGGGCCCCGGCCCTGCTCTGTTTAACTAAATCATAAATGACGAAAGTTATGGTGTTGGCAGTGGTGTGCATGTTGTTGAGCCACAGTTTGTGCAATGCTGTAATGAGCGCCATTAGTATGACCACCTTCAGGGTGAGCTTGTGTAAGGATAGTGTGGTGGCTAGGGCCCACTGACAGAGTAGTATTAGCACCACGCTATCATCCCCTGTGTCGGTATATCATGGTCTGTGGAAGTAGTGTTCTATATGCCCTTCATGAATCCGGTAATAAGGGGATGCTTTCCCACCGGTAGGGCCCCCGTTCCCAGTACTAAATATGAGGACAGTGCACTCCTGGCTCTGTTGATGGCACTGTAGCCTTATTTCTGGTAATGATATAAGGTAGACAGAAATTCCAGTATGTCCGTGATGCACACAGAGTCATATGTAATGTTGGATGCCCATTACGTCTCCCACTTCTTGATGTGGGAGACGTACTGTTTTTGTGTGCAGTCCCTCCAGGCCGCTGTAATTACATCCACCATTTGATCATCCAGTCCGAGTCCCAGGAAAGGTCTCCTCAGAATCTGCAAACCAATAAATTGATTCGGTCATGTAGCGGATGATGGCTCCTTGATACCGGGTGGACCATCAGCTCCCTGCTGTTGGGGTCAGCCATCAAAGGCTGTGTCATGATTCCCAGGACAAACGAGAACCAAGATTGCCTAGGCCAATCTGGTGCTACCAAAATGCCTGTGGCATTGTCTTGCTTTATTTTGACCAAGCATCGGCTGATGAGGCAAAAAGGAGGGAAAACATACAAGAACATTCCTCCCCAATGCAGTGTGAACACATCAACTGCTACTGCCCCTGGGTCTGGCTCCCATGAGACATATTTGGGTAACTGTTGATTCAACCTGGAGGCAAACATGTCAATATCCGGCGTGCCATATCGGGCAACAATGTCGGTGAACACGACATGGTTCAACATCCATTCCATGTTATCATTGAATTTCCGTGACCCAGTGTCCACCGCCATATTATATCTACCTGGCAGGTAGATAGCCGTGACCCAAATGTTCCTTGCAATATACCAATGCCAAAGGAGGTTTGCCAATTTATCACATGATACAGATTTTATTCCACCCATGTGATTGACATACACCACTGCCGTGGTGTTGTCAATCTGTAGTTGAACATGCACATGATGCATACTGCTGCAATAAGCCTTTAAGCCATAGAGTGCTCCCAACAACTCTAAGTAGTTGATGCCATATTGCTGTTGTATTAAGGATTCCTGCACATTCCATCTGCCCCCGCAGCTGGAGCTGGTGTCTGTTGCCCCCAGCCCAGGCCACTCGCATTCGTTTGTATTATTACCAATGGTGTGTTAATTTGAATTTTCTTAGAACAGTGATATATATGGTAGCCCACCAGTGTAATTCCGCAATGGCATCTGGTGGTAAGTGCATATGTTTCCCGAATTGGCCTGCTTGAGATTTGAGGGCTCATTACTTTGCACGTTGTAAATTTTGGTAGTGCAATGGTACGAAGCATGCAGCTGGAAAGGCTGCCACAAGCTTGCCAATTATGCTTGCTACTTGTCTGATTGTTGGCTGCTGGTTAGCAATTAGCTTATTGCAGGCTTCCATCAAGTCTGATTGCTTGCCACCTGGCAGAGTCACTGATATTTGAATTGAGTTGATTGTAAACCCTAGGTAATCAATTACCCTGATTGGAGTCAATTTTGACTTAACTGTATGGATTACAAATCCCAACCTCTCAAACATGAGTTTGGTAGCTGAAACAGATGCTATTGCTGATTCCTTTGTGTCCCCAATTATTAGAATGTCATCCAAATAAGCCATCACAATGTGGTTATGTGCTCGTAGCAGTCACAGAACCGGTTTTAGTGATTTTGTAAAAGGTCTGGGAGCTGACGTCAGCCCATTTGGCAACACCTTGAATTGCCACATCTGCCCCATCCAGTTAAATTTTAAATATCTCCTGTGTTCCCTGTGTATTGGTACGGAGTAGTAAGCATCTTTTAAATCTATCCAAGCCAAATAACATCCTTTGGAAACCAGCTGGATAGCTGCAACAAAGTTTAAAATGCTTATACTGCACATGGGTATTGAGTTCCATCAAGTCTAGGATAATACGACTTCCTCCATCCTTTTTTGCTCTGGGAAAAATGTTCGATATAAATTGGATTCCTGGAGAGACCTCTGAATCACCCCTTTTGCTTGTAAAGCCTGAATTTCAGCTTGTATCTCAAATGTTTCATGTTGTGGGAACACATATGTGCGGTTTGGTAAATTTTGAGTGGGTGGTGAAGAGTCAAGAAGGTACTCAATTTTAAACCCCTGTACACTGTGCAGTATGAATGGATCTGCTGTAATCCAAATCCATTCATGCAAAAAATGTTTTAGCCTCCCCCCTACTTGTAATTTAGAGGTGTGTAAATTGTCCCACAAGGGACTAGAATGTCCTACCTTGGGTGGTATGGCCTGTGTGGTCCTGGCCTCCATCCTCCTGCCTTGGGACAGCTGGAGTCTGCCTCCTGTCCCTGAGCCCCTAGGCTGGTTGCGCCTGGTGTGGAAGGCGGCATAGGGGTGGCCCCGTAGTGATGAGCCCCTGGGTATAGTTGGGGCTCGGCTCATGAGGCGTATTGTCTTGGCCTCGTCACCCAGCTCTCGGACCTGCTTCGGCCGGTCTGCCCCAAAGAGGTAGTTGGCCGGCTGATTTGCCTTGCACAGCACCGCAAATTTCGGGTTGAGTGCCGGCCGTATTGAGCTCTTGCGCAGACAGTTTATCTCGAACAGGGCATTACAGAGGAGCCCCATAGCGTCCTGCTGTGTCTCCGTCAGTGGCCCGCCATCGATGGACCTGGCAAAAGCCGTTACCCCTGAGGCCAGTAATTTTAGAATTTTCTGGAGTTTAACCTCCTTGGCTCTTACCCCTGCTCCAATATGGCCCCAGATGGCATGGTTGATGGCCGGCACACTAAGGGAGGCACAGTTGACAGATGTATTGTAGCGGCCGGTGGTCTCCTCCATAACCTGGTCCTTTAGCTGGTGCGAGGCCAGGTAGTTTATGGAAGTGGCCAGCTCTTCATCCAAGGCCTCTCCCGTTGGGGTAGGTATGGCGAACTTAGACTACAATAGAGGCACTGTGGCCCCTCGCTCCCTAGGGTGTTCCCCTGATGTGCCTCCCTGATCTGAGTCAGGATACTGCTGACTCGGTGTACTCCCCTCTACAGAGAGGGAGACACTTTGCAGCCCTGTGAAAGGTGCTGCTAGCGAGGGCTCCCGTGGAGACCCGGCCTGATACTGCTCCCTCCTCTGGAGCAGATCAGTCTGGAGGCACCTCTCCAACAGGTGCTCCATCTGGGCAAGGTGCCCGCAGACGCTTCCCAGTATGGGAGGTGATTCCTCCGGCCCGGATTCATCGGAGTCTACGGGTCCGGCAGACTTGCGGGCGGGACTTCCACGGTGCTCTCCTGTAGCACCAAGTCTGCTACTGCTGGTTCCAACACTGGCGGCCTGGAAAGTGACTCAGATAGCTGTCCGCTACCTGCAGCACCGCGGTCTTCTCTAGCCGGCTTCGCAGACTGAATCCGCACCTTCGACATGGTAGGTTCGTTCTGTTGGTAGAAAAACTAACAACCGATCCTGCCAAACAACGACCGTAAGTAACTTATTAAAAAATACTTACCTCGGTTTTAAAAACTTACCACTGGAGAGACGCAGCGCGCCTGCCAGTCAGTCGTTGGCGCGTGCTTCAGATGTAATGACGTGCATGATGACTAACGGCCTTCTTCACGTAGTCACTTACGTGACTCCGAAGTAAAATAGGTGCAGCAGTGGGCCATCTGTCCCTTCGGGCTAGCACCGCTCAATATGATCATGGCTGATCATCCAGAATCAGTAACCCCTTCCTGCTTTCTCCCAATATTCATTGGTTCTGTTAGCCCTAAGAACTCTCCAACATGTATCCACCTCTCTCTTGAATACATCCAGTGAATTGGCCTCCACTGCCTTCTGTGGCAGTGAATTCCTCAGATTTACAACTCTCTGGCTGAAAAGGCTTTTCCTCCTCTCAGTCCTTAATGGCCTACCACTTATTCTTAAATTGTGTCTAGGTAGACAAAAATGCTGGAGAAACTCAGCGGGTGAGGCAGCATCCATGGAGCAAAGGAAATAGGCAATGTTTCGTGTCAAAACCCTTCTTCAGAATTCACAATTCTTAAATTGTGACCCCTGGTTCTGGACTCCCCCCAACATTGGGAACATTTTTCCCTGCATCTAGCCTGTCCAATTCATTAAGAATATTATCTGTTTCTATAAGATCCCCTCTCATCCTTCCAAATTCCAGTGAATACAAGCCCAGTCGACCCATTCTTTCATCATATTTCAGTCCCACCATCCCAGGAATTAACCTGGTGAACCTACACTGCACTCTCTCAATAGCAAGAATAGCAGACCAAAACTGCACACAATTAGCAAAGTAGCATTCATTATCACTTCTTTTTATGGCACATTCGAAATCTACTTTAAACATTGAAGAATTATTTGGTTTCTGGTATTTTTTTCCACTTGCCAGGTAACTGAGAGGAGTGTTACTTCACATATCATTCTTACTCCAGGTACAACTTGCTTGTAGAAATAAATGCTGGACAGATGCATTTAAATATTTTATACCCTCTCCCTGTTATTGTGTGCGCTTCTCCAGGCAATCTGTTTTCCTCCCACATCCCCAAATCATGCGAGTCGATGGGCTAATTGGCCACTGTAAATTGTCCCTAGACAAATTGTGCACAGGTGAGTGATAGAATTCAAGCGAAGCTAATGAGAAAGTAGGCATCAATAATGAAAGGACTCATACGGAATTAATTTTAATGAGAGGCTGATGGTCAACACAGACTACATGGGTCAAGGGGTAAATTCCACGCTGTAGCCGTTGATCGCTTAATATGTAAGAAGAAACTGCAGGTGCTAGTTTACACTGAAGATTGACCCAAATTGCTGGAGTAACTCAGCAGGACAGGCAGCATCTCTGGAGAGAAGGAATCGGTGACATTTTGGGTCGGGACCCTCCCTCGACTTCCTCATTCACAGACCACAGTCTGTTCGTATTGGTGGAAATGTGTCAGACTCGTGAACAATCAGCACGGGAGCAACTCAAGGCTGCATGCTCAGCCTCCTGCTGTTCTCACTCTATATTCATGACTGCGTAGTCGGTCATAGTGCGAACTCCATTATCAAGTTTGCTGATGACACCACTGTTGTGGGACGTATCACTGATGGAGATGAGTCAGATTATAGAAGAGAGATCGAGCAACTGTCCATATGGTGCCAGCACAATAACCTGGCCCTCAACACCAGCAAAACCAAGGAACTGATTGTGGACTTTGGAAGGAGTAGCATGGGGACTCACAGTGCAGTTTGTATCAACGGGTCGATGGTTGAAAGGGTCAAGAGCTTCAAATTCTTGGGCATGCACATCTCTGAGAACACTGGTCCGAGAACACTGATGCAATTATCAAGAAAGCACATCAGTGCCTCTACTTCCTGAGAAGATTACGGAGAGTTGGTTTGTCAAGGAGGACTCTCTCTAACTTCTACAGGTGCACAGTAGAGAGCATACTGACCGGTTGCATCGTGGCTTGGTTCGGCAACTTGAGCGCCCTGGAGAGGAAAAGACTACAAAAGGTAGTAAGCACTGCCCAGTCCATCATCGGCTCTGTCCTTCCTTCCATCGAGGGGATTTATCACAGTCGCTGCCTCAAAAAGGCTGGCAGTATCATCAAGGACCCACACCACCCTGGCCACACACTCATCTCCCTGCTACCTTCAGGTCGAAGGTATAGGAGCCTGAAGACTGCAACAACCAGGTTCAGGAATAGCTACTTCCCCACAGCCATCAGGCTATTAAACTTGGCTCGGACAAAACTCTGAACATTAATAACCCATTATCTGTTATTTGCATTTCATCAGTTTATTTATTCATGTGTGTATATATTTATATAATGGTATATGGACACACTGATCTGTTTTGTAGTCAATGCCTACTATGTTCTGTTGTGCTGAAGCAAAGCAAGAATTTCATTGTCCTATCAGGGACACATGACACTAAACACTTGAACTTCAGATTTGATCTTTTACTGGGGTATGATTCATTGCCATTGGCTGCTCATTAGTAACTAATACAAAGTGAAACATCATATCTAACCTTATAGTTTGAGATTTGGTCAAACTACATGCTCACCTAATGTCAAGAAGGGCATATTTACATTTGGTCATAAGTGACCAGTGGTGCATTGTCCATCTCAGTAAACTTGGTCTGAAGAAGGGTCTCAACCTAAAAGGTCACCCAGAGCTTCTCTCCAGAGATGTCGCCTCTCCCGCTGATTTACTCCAGCATTTTGTGTCTATCTTTGGTGTAGACCAGCATTTGCAGTTCTTTCCTACATAAACACTGACATAATACTGATTATGGTAATGCATTCTGAAATTATTTGATCTAATAAGGCTCTGGTAAACTTTCTTTTGGCATTTTTCTTCATTTTACCACAATTTTGTAATTTAGTGCTTCAGGCCTGGAGTAATGTTTGGCTATGTAGTTGTGTGGAGGAGTGGGTGACATTTGTGGAGAGATTTTGATTGTTGTGGCACCCTGTGCCCCAAATATTCTTCCTTTAGTTCTGCCCACATACATTTTAACCCAAATGTGGAATCTCAGTTAACCTTTTGAACCTCTTAGATGAGACAATCTGTGACGATGCTGATGTAACCTTGCTTTAGAGATTCTGACAGAATCATAGATCAAAACCAGCATCTTTGTTTGCTTTACTATCCAGCACCATTATATCCTGTCCATTCAACAAAGGATCAAGACTTTATACTTGTTCACTGTTTACCTTGGAAAGTTTGAAAGTAGACTTCTACAAAAAAATGTGCCAAAAATAACATTTCATCTAGTCATGCTCCCTCAGTCAGAATAAGATGATTCTAAATGAGTCTGCAAAGATATAACAAGAGGATTAGAGCAACTGCTAATGGTTTTAGTTTGGAGCCACAGAGTGGAAACAGACCCTTTGACCCACCGAGTCAGTGGGCCAACCAGCAATCTCCGCACACTATCACTATCCTATACACTTGGGACAATTTACAATTCTTACCAAAGGCAATTAACCTACAAACCCTGTACGTCTTTTGGGAGTATGGGAGGAAACCGGAGCACCCAGAGAAAAACCACGCAGTCAAGGGGAGAACGTACAAACTCTGTTCAGAAAGCACCAGCGGTCAGGATCCGTGCTGTGTGACTCTATGGCTCACTAAAGCAGAAGGAAATAAGACAAGCCCGGATCACATTGATGATAGCAACAGACATGATAGAAATGGAAAACTCTGCATTGCACAGCTTGCAGAGTATTATTCACTTGAAGTAAAATGAAGCAGTCATTAGCAAAATAATTTAATCGCATGAAATAGTAAAGAATTAATTTTGGTTGAATTGTCCTGTCTGTGGTTGGCACTGCATGTGGATTTAGAAGAGGTTTTGATACAAAATGCTGGAGTAACTCAGCGGGACAGGCTGCATCTCTGGGGAGAAGGAATAGGTGACGTTTCGGGTCGAGACCCTTTCTTCAGACTGAAGAAGGGTCTCGACCCAAAACGTCACCTATTCCTTCTCTCCAGAGATGCTCTGTCCCACTGAGTTACTCAAGCATTTTGTGTCTGTCTTCAATTTAAACCAGCATCTACAGTTCTTTCCTGCACAAAAAGTTTTGATAAATCCCTGTTATTCCAGTCATTCGGCAGCTATTGTCCTGAATGATCTTCATGTTCGGCCTGGTTCGTGTTGTTGCTATTTGTATTATATTCTGTAATGGAGCAATTGTTTGCATTTGGTTTGGTCAAATGATGCTCTTTGGTCGTATTTGGAATGGCCCAGAAACAACAAATTTTCTCTTCAATTGAGCACGTGACCAGACCGCTGTTCTTTATTTGCAAGTGTGGGTCAGATTCGGAAATGCAGCACGGAAATAGGCCCTTTGGCCCACTGAGTCGACACCAACCACTGATCACCCATTCACACCGATTCTATGTAATTCCCACTTTCTAGCCCACTCAAAAAAATGGGAGTAATTTTGCAGAGTGCAATAACCTACAAACCCACACGTCTGTGGGATGTGGGAGCAAACCGCATCACCCAGAGGAAACCCATGTGGTCGTGGGGAGAACATTTAAATTCCACACAGACCGAACCCAAAATCAGGATCACACCCAGGTCATCGACATTGTGAGGTAGCAGCTCCACTAGCTGTGTCACCCCAAATTATCCTCCATGTCTATTTCTCCATGATAAACTCTCAGGTGCATCAATATATATCAGGATGGTCAGGTGAAAGCTAGCTACTGATATGTGTGCCAACATGCCAATCTTCTATTGCCCCTGTTCTACCCCCATGTAACCATGACAGGGATAGACAGATAGACACAAGATAGACAGTCCCTCTTCAGTCTGAAGAAGAGTCTCGACCCGAAGCATCACCCATTCCTTCTATCCAGAGATGTTGCCTGTCCCGCTACCTAGTTACTCGAGCATTTTATGTCTATCATCGGTTTAAACCAGCATCTGTAGTTTCTTGGGTACACAAAAAGCTGGAGAAACTCAGCGGGTGCAGCAGCATCTAAGGAGCGAAGGAGATAGGCGACGTTTCGGGTCGAGACCCTTCTGTAGTTTCTTCCTATCCATGGCAGAGATTTGCTGCAGACCCATATAGCTGTATTTCTTGAAAGCACTTTTAGTTGACCCTACCTTTAAGCTAGTTGCCCCACAGATAGCTCACTGTAGGATTTCTTTGTATATTCCCCAGGTGTTTCATATCCATTTCAATATGTGAAGGATTCATACGAATTTAAATAAAAATCAATTTCACTTTTGTTGCTGAATGTGAATGAGCTCATACAACTACAATTATTTGCATTTTCCCAAGGACAATACGTCCAAAGGTGCTTCCTGAAAGGAGGATCATAAAAAACAGACAGCATCTGGGTGAACACAATCAAATGAAATTAATTTTTTATCATATTTACAAATACAGTGAGGTACAGGTACAATAAAGATCTTGCCTGCAATGGCATCGCAGGGACAGACTCAGACAACGCACAAAAGCATAAATTAAATACAAATTGTACAAGACAGTCAAAGGTAATAGACTATGCAAATATGTTATATGTGGTGGTGGGGGAAACATTTTTTCATTCTATTACCTTGCCGGAGATGCAATTATATCTCCGGTCGCTCTGCGGCCTAACATCATAGAACTGGCGGCCTTGCTCAGGACTGAATTTGAGCCCCACTGCGGGGACATGGACTTACCATCAGAGCCGATCCCTTGCCTGGGATCGACGCTCCAACCGCGGCCTGCGGATTTCAACATCGAGGAGCTCGCAGTCTCGGGTAGAGACTGATGTCGGGAGCTCCAAATGACACAGAAGGCTCGACCAGTCCTGACCTGGGGTCAGATCGCCCGGCGTGGGGGAGCGGAGATTCCACCCCCGATGCAAGAGCATGATCGTCGCGACGCGGAGGGCCCGAACGCCACTGGCTACGGGAGCCAAGATCACCCCATCGATGGAAGGCTCGAGGCCCCCGACCGCGGGAGAACATAGAAGCAAAGAGATTTAACTTTGTTTTGCCTTCCATCACAGTGAGGAATGTAGAGGAGTCACTGTGGTGGATGTTTATGTTAAAATGTATTTTGTGTGTTCTGTTGTTTTTTATTGGTGTGACTGTATGGCAAATGAAATTCCTTCTATGTTGCAAAACATACTTGGCTAATAATGTATGATTATGATTATGAATATGATTATGAAATACACAGCATTTATGCAAAACACAAGTATAAATATTAGTCATTGTTAGTGCAAGAGGCAGTGTGTAGTGTTCCATTGCGGAGGTAGGATTTTGCAGGTTTACTCAGAAACTTGATGGTTGTGAAGTCGTCTCTTCCTTAACCTGGTGGTATAGGATTTCAGGCTTCTCTACTTCTTATCATATTGCAGATGAAAAGAGGCCATGGTCCGGATGATGGAATCCTTAATGATAGATACTGCCTCCTTGAGGCAGAGCCTCATGCAGATGCTTTGGATAGCAGGGAGGCTTTGCGTGACTGGCTGGGCTAACCCCATCTCTTCAGCTTTCCTATGTATTGGATTGCTGTTCCGGGACAGGAAGCAACCAGTCAGGATACCTACTACCAGACTTCCTGAATTTTTTTAAGTTCCTAAGATAGTACAGACACTGGCACATGTTCTTTGTGGATTAATTTATCCAGGTCAAGGATTATCATCTCAATTAACAGGCAGAGTTAGGTTTTGCAGAGAAGGGCATCATAGGATGCTTATGTCTGTGGTTGTTAATCTTAATTTAGGATTTTCTTTTCCTGCAAAAGAATGCTAGGCAATCAATGATTCAATGGTCCTATATTGTCACGTGTACCAAGGTACAGTGAAATTTAATTTACCATACAGTCATACCATAAAAACACAAGATACAAAATGACATAAAGAATAAATATAAACAGCCACCACAACGATGTGTGAGAATCCCCAGGGCACACAGCATAAGCGGAGACCCACAGCCATCAGTCCAATGTCCCGGCCACACACACGCTCCTTCACCATGATGTGACCCGAGTTGTACCGACCGCTGTCACTCTCTCTGTAGTCGCCGTCCGCCCGAACAGTCAGAAAGCCGTCCACACTCGCCCCAGGCTCCGGGATGACCCCATGGCGCGATGTCCCTGCAAACACGGAGATCTCTGCACTCACGGCACTCCCTCCGAGTCGCAGGCAGCACGTCCATCTTGGTTTTTTCGGCGACCTCACATTCTCCACTGTGACGGAAGGCTAATAACTTTTACCTTCTTCCTCCTTTATGGTTGTGTAAGTGAGTAAGTAAGTTTATTGGCCAAGTATTCACATACAAGGAAGGCAAATTCCTTGTATGTGAATACTTGGCCAATAAACTTACTTACTTTTTGATGCAAAAATCCTGTTCCATTATTGGACTGCCAAAAGAAAATCAGTTGCATACACTTGCCACTCTCCTACTCCAGCATCAAAGATTAGGTACGCATCACATCCCACAACCTCATTACTCGACCGATCACCATTACGCAGAAATGCACTGGCTCTACCAGACCGTCTGGATTTACTGTCATTCATTAATTATCTGAAGTCAATACTAACTGTAAAGAGCAGAAATAAATTCATGAAAATTAGCCACATGCACCAGTTACTTTGTTATGAGACAAAATCCTAAATTAAGATTTTCTTAGCGTGCAATATATGTCACAGAGCCTATCAATGGACCATCTAATTGGAGCCTCAAATTGGGCTAAACTCTGCTGGATTTGATTTGTTTATCAGTCAGGTTTTGTTCTGGACCAGAATTGTTGGAATGGAATTGATCCCCCAAATAAATGACATACAAAATTTAAATCCACGGATTGTATTTGAGATGCACGCCATTTATTATTTTCCTTACTCCAAATCCCTACAAGCATTTGTTGTTATTGACTATGCTGTCTCATAGACATATATGTGTTTTACAGGCAAGAACCCTGCAGATCAATGTTCACAACAGCAGCGGTTGAGCTGAGTACAGTGAATTTAGAATGGAAAAAAATGCTTCTTAATTTTATCAAGGGCCATCCATGCCAGAACCAAGAGTTACTGCTTACAACATCACATGCACATCAAAGTGAGAGATATGAATGTTTGATCAGGCAATAAAAAATGACATCAATCTATAATAACCCCAGGATCAAACCTCATGTAGCTAAGCATAAACATCTGAAGAAAGGTCTCGACCTGAAATGGCACCCTTTCCTTCTCTCCAGAGATGCTGCCCATCTCGTTGAGTTTCCCCAGCATTGTGTCTATCTTTGGTGTAAACCAGCATCTGCAGTTCCTTCCTACATAAACGTTGTTCATTAGGTAAAAAAAAAATGTTTAATGGCATTTATTACATACAAGTAAATCAAATGATAAAGTTTTTTATAATATTATTATAAAAATCAAATGATAAAGTTTTTTATAATATTAATACTGTATAGTGAAGTAACTGGCATATAGGTAAATAAATAAGCCTGCAATAAAATAAAAATCCTGAGCAAGCATTAGATTTTTGCAAAGGGGCTGATGACAAACTAAATACCTTTGGAACTATACAGGTGAAAAATCAGTAGTATTCACAGCTGAATCAAAGTTGTTCAAATAACAAATTTACAAAACTATTGGACAAAATGTACAAAATAAGTGTTCTCTCTATATACCCAGAAATATCAAATGTTGATACAATTTCAATGCCCATTTAATTACATTCAGGATTTATTATCTAACCTGGTTTGCATCAAATTTACTGAAGGCTAGCCATTTCTAAACCTTAGTGCATGTCAATTTACTTAATTCATGTTGTTTCAAGATCAAAAGCATATTTTTAAATTGTTTCATTTAATATTAACAGAGGATCTCAGACTCTGCACTTGATGTATTTTAGTGAGGAATATGTAAAGTTTTTTTTATTAAACTCTAGGGAGTCCAATCAATGATGCTGGATGTGGTATTTAATGCATGTGAATTGCACATTCCTTTGGCGTGACTGCTACAACTGATTATGAATTTAAAAGTTATGCTAAGCCAAAGGTATCTTTGTGTTTAAACCTCAATGCTGAGCAAAATGTAAAGCTCTTTGACAATGAAGAATTTATAATAGCAATTGATAGAGCTATCCAGTTTATTGGCATCAGACAAGGGACACAGGAAGGCAAGAAGTAACAGTCAAGATTTGCTGTGTTGTGTTTATAACTACTCTTCAGAGAGCCATTGGAATAGATATACGAACAATGAGTCACCACATAAAATCCAAAGAGCAAAGTGTAAAGGAAATCAGGAGAAAAGACGAAGGAAAAGACTAACCCAAACGTGATGTTTTTCGTGACATTCCAAAGGGTTTACCAAACATTTGATAAGCCATGATCATAATGAATGGCGATGCTGGCTCGAAGGGCCGAGTGGCCTATTCCTGCTCCTATATACTATGTATCTAGTTTCTTTATGTTTGCCAGAAATATCTCATATCCTCTTTTTGTGCTTCCATCCAAAATGTCCTTCTTAAATGTACTCCCCCATCCCTTATAATCTTCAAGTGAGTTGTTTGATCCCAATTGCCTATACCTGACATTTTCCTGCATCTTTTTCCTAAACAGATATCACTCAGCAACTAGGGTTCCCTAATCCTGCCAGCGTCACCCTTCAATCCAACAAGAACATTCTGGCCCTCAATTACTAAGATGGACACAAAATCCTGGTGTAACTCAGCAGGGCAGGCAGAATCTCTAGAGAGAAGGAATGGGTGATGTTTCGGGTCAAGACCCTTCATCAGACAGTGTCAGGGGAGAGGGAGACTAGAGATATGGAAGGGCAAGGTATGAAAATGACAGATCATTGCAGACAATGATCTTATATCACTTGTATGAGCTTTCCTCTTGTCCCTATACTGAATAACAGCCTATCCCAATCAGCCTTTGCAATCAACCTGTCTAATGCATTCAATGTTAACCTTGCCCAAATTTAGAACTTTATTTTGTACACCAGAGCAATCTCTTTTGTTTAAATAAACATGTTAAAATTAATAGATTTATGGTCCAGGTGCCATGGCTATTTGGCCATGTCATTGAGAATATGAAATTTTCAGAGAGGGTGAATTACAGCAAATATTCTCCAAATTGCAGCAGTTTGAAGGTAAAGGTAGAAATCGTTTAGTGATTAAAAGTCTGGTGAATTTTCACACTCAGTCTTGCCAATTCTGAGCCTTGATTATGTGTGACTTGGACTTTTGCAATAGATATATGGAACATATCCTAAAACTATTCCATCAGCTCTAGATTCTTCATTCTTGCAGAAAAGGCATCTGAACACCAAACCTGTTAATTACTCCATGTGCTTACATTTCACTCCTGTGCTTGGAGGCCAACTTATTCACTTTCCTCAAAGGACATAACAAATAAACATTGTGACTCTATGCTTCCCCTTTCCTACCTCTGTCATATGTGCCAACATACACAACAACTTCTGGCTGCTCACCCTGCCCCGTAAGAATATCATGCAGCTGCTCTGAAGCATCCTCGACCCTGGCACCAGGGAGGCAACACACATCCTAGAGTCTTGATTGCTGCCACAGGCCTCTCACTAATCAGTCTCCCACCACTATGGCTGTGCTTGACATTACCCATCCATGCCATGCCACAGAGCCATGCTGAGTGCAAAAGACCTCACTGCTACTTCTGCTCACCCAACGGGTCATGCTCCTCAGCAGTATCTAAAAGGGTATACCTCTTTTGAAAGGTAATGGCCATAGGGGTCACCTGCACTCCCCAGATGATGATCAAGTTCTGAGTAAGTAGGTAGATTTTTTTTTTAATTTTAGAGGTACGGAGCGGAAACAGGCCCTTCGGTCACATTAGCACTATCCTATACACACTAGGGACAATTTGCAGTTACACCAAGCCAATTAACCTACAAACTTGTACATCTTTGGAAACCGAAGATCTCAGAGAAAGCCCATGCGGTCATTGAGTCACAGAGTGATACAGTGTGGAAACAGGCCCTGCGGCCCAATTCGCCCACACCGGCCAACAATGTCCCAGCTGCACTAGTCCCACTTGCCTGCACTTGGTCCACATCCCTCCAAACCGGTCCTCGCCATGTACCAGCCTAACTGTTTCTTAAACAATGAGATAGTCCCAGCCTCAGCAATCTTCTCTGCCAGCTTGTTCCATACTCCCACCACCCTTTGTGGGAAAAAGTTATCCCTCGAATACCTATTAAATAATTTCCCCTTCACCTTGAACCTATGCCCTCTGGTCCTCGATTCCCCTTCTCCAGGCAAAACACTCTGTTCATCTACCCAATCTATTCCTCTGATGATTTTGTATACCTCCATAAGATCTCCCCTAAATTTTCCTGCACTCCATGGAATAGAGACCCAGTCTACTCATCCTCCCCCCTTTGCTCACACCCTCTAGTCCTGGCAACATCAACGTAAATCTTTTCTGAACCCTTTCAAGTTTGACAATATCTTTCCTATAATACAATATTCTAAATGTGGTCTCACCAACGTCTTATACAACTGCAACATGACCTCCCAACTTCTATACTCAATACTCTGACTGATGAAGGCCAAAGTGCCAAAAGCCTTTTTGACCACCTTATCTACCTGCGACTTGACCTTCAAGGAACCATGCACCTATACTCCTAGATCCCTCTGCTCTACAACACTCCCCAGAGGCCTACCATTTACTGTGTATGTCCTGCTCTTGTTCGACATCCCAAAATGCAACGCCTCACACTTCTCTGTATTAAATTCCATCAATCATTCCTCTGCCCACCTGGCCAATCGATCCAGATCCTGCTGCAATCGTTCACAACCATCTTCACTATCTGCAAAGCCACTAACTTTTGTATCATCAGCAAACTTGATAATCTTGCCCTGTATGTTCTCTTCCAAATCATTGATGAGTGATGTAAATCACTCATCTACAGCTCTGCCCTCATCAACCTTTTTGGTCATGTCTTCAAAAAAATCAATCAGATGTGTGAGACACGACCTCCCACGTACAAAACCATGCTGACTATCCCTAATCGGCCCTTGCCCATCCAAATGCCTCTATATCCTATCCCTCAGAATACTCTCCAGTAACTTACCAACTACAGATGTTAAGCTCACCGGCCTAATAGTTCCCCACATTTTCCCTGCAGCCATTCTTGATAAGAGGTACAACATTTCCCACCCTCCAATCTTCCGGCACATCTCCTGTATTTAAGGACAACTCGAAAATTTCAACCAGGGCTCCCATAATTTCCTCTCTAGTTTCCCACAATGTCCTCGAATATATCAAATCAGGCCCTGGAGATTTGTCTACCTTCAAACACGACAGTACCTTCAGTACTTCTACGTCAGTATCTCTGACTGCTCTCAAGACATTCCCAGTGACTGTTCCAATTTCCTGCATCCTAGTGTCTTTCTCCTCAGTAAATACAGAGGAGAAATACTCATTTAGTTCCTTGCCCATCTCCTGTGGCTCCACACAGAGGTAACGATTCCTGAGAGGTCCCACTCTCTCTCTAGTTACCCTTTTCCCCCTTATGTATTTACAACATCTTTTGGGATTGTCCTTAATGCTACCCACCAGAGCTATGTCCTAGCCACTTTTTGCCCTTCTGATTTCCTTTTTTAGCTTATTCCTTAGTTCCCGAACCTCCACCAGAGATGCACTTGATCTCAGCTGCCTATACCTGTCCCCTGCATTCTTCTTGCTTTTGACTAATGTCTCAATTTCCCTCGTCAGCCAAGCTTCCTTTCATTTGCCTGCTTTGCCCTTCATTCTAATGGGGACGTACACATCCTGAGCTTTCTTCAGTACACTTTTAAAAACATCCCACTTGACCGATGTTCCTTTCATCTCCAATAACATGCTCCATGGGGAGAATGCACAAACTCCATACAGAGAGCACCCGCAGTCGGAATTGAACCTGGGTCTCCGGCGCTGCAAACACTCTAACACTGTGTCACCATTACCTCCCGTAAGGTGCTTGATGGTCAGTGAGCTAATGTTGCGAGAGGCGGGCTATATCTCTGCAGTATCTCTTTACAAATGTGCATGCCGCTTGCTTCAGTTCAGTTTTAGTTTATTGTCACGTGTACCGAGGTACAGTGAAAAGCTTTTGTGGCGTGCTATCCAGTCAGCAGAAAGACAATACATGATTACAATTGATCCATTTACAGTGTATAGATACATGATAAGGGGATAATGTTTAGTGCAAGGTAAAGGCAGCAAAGTCCGATCAAGGATAGTCTGAGGGTCACCAATGACATAGATGAAGTAGTTTTGATTCAAGGAATGGGAGCTTCGCAAGCAAAGCCAGCATTTAACCTTCTGTCCTCGACCCTTCTGTCATGCAGTCAATAGACTCTTCCCCCTCCCCAATCTTTGCACATCCCCAGTAGACACAAAATACTGGAGTAACTCAGTGGGTGAGGCAGCATCTCAGGAGAGAAGGAATAGGCGACATTTCGGGTCGAGACCCTTCTTCAGCCACATCCCCATTCCTTTCCACTCGTCACTTTAATGTCATGTTTCATGTATCTTGTGCTTCATAATGGTTGGCAGATCAATTTCCCTCCTGGGATAAATAAAGTTCTATCATATCGTATCTTAATGGCCCATCCTTAACTGCCCTTGGGAAGCTGATGGTGAGCTACCTTCTTGAACAACTGCAGTGCTCAAAGTGTGGGTATGTCCACGATGTGGTTACAGCGAGCGTTCCAGGATTTTAGACAATAGACAATAGACAATAGGTGCAGGAGTAGGCCATTTGGCCCTTCGAGCTAGCACCGCCATTCAATGTGATCATGGCTGATCATCCCCAATCAGTACCCCGTTCCTGCCTTCTCCACATATCCCCTGACCCCGCTATTTTTAAGAGCCCTATCTAGCTCTCTCTTGAAAGCATCCAGAGAACCTGCCTCCACCGCCCTCTGAGGCAGAGAATTCCACAGACTCACCACTCTCTGAGAAAAAGTGTTTCCTCATCTCCGCTCTAAATGGCTTACTCCTTATTCTTAAACTGTGACCCAATGTCGGTGAAGATGGCAATTAATTTCCATTTCGGGGTAGCTTGTGGCTTGGAGGACAACTTTCAGGTAACATGCTTGTTCTGCTCGTGCCTTTTTAACTGATGGAGGTCGTAAGTTTGGAAGGAGCCACTGAAGGAGTTTTGGCGAGTTGTTACAGTGCATCTTATAAGTGGTGGAAACTCTGCTACTGTGCGTCTGTGGTGGAGTGAGCGAACGCTGCTGGATGGGGTGTCTATCAAGTGAGCTGTTATGTTCATATGGTGTTGAACGTTTTGAGCATTGTTGATGCTGCACTATTTCAGACAACTTTCAGCTTAGTTTATTGTCACGTGTACCGAGGTACAGTGAAAAGCTTTTGTTGCGTGCTATCCAGTCAGCAGAAAGACAACACTTGATTACAATCGAGCCATTTACAGTGCATAGATACATGATATGAGAATAACGTTTAGTTCAAGGTAAAGCCAGCAAAGTCCGATCAAGGAAAGTCCGAGCGTCACCAATGAGCTAGATAATAGTTCAGCACTGCTCTCTGGTTGTGGTAGGTATATTCGATTGCCTGACAACAGCTGGGAAGAAACTGTTCCTTAATCTGTACGTTTTCACACTTCTATTTCTTTTGCCTGATGGGAGAGGGAAGAAAAGGGAGTGGCTAGGGTGCAACTCATCCTTGACTATGCTACTGGCAATGCTGAGGCAGCGTGAGGTATAAATGGAGTCAATGGAAGTGAGGTTGGTTTGTGTGATGGTCTAGGCTGCGTCCATAATTTGCTGCAATTTCTTGTGGACTTGGATGGAGCTGTTCCCAAACCAAACTTTTGATGCATTCTGTAGTCCATCGGTAGAAGTTGGTGTGAGTTGTTGTGGGAGAACATTCCATCACGTTCATGGCGAGCTTTGTTGGATCATTATTGAATGACGGTGTAAAAGCGAGCTGCTGTATTCTGAGTGCTGTTGAATCTGGGCTCATCCAGACAGGTGGTGGAGCATTCCATCATACTCCTGACTTGAGCCTTATTGAATCATTATTTAATTTATTTTAAAATATACTGCCTTAACCAGGTAGGTTCTTGCCCTCCAAAATTCATACCTTCTAGCTTCAATATCCAGATGTGGAGCAATGGATACCAACATCTCTCCAACATGGTGTTTGATACATATCTGGACATCCTAGCATGATTCATGTGGATTGGGAGGGATGTCAACACATGTGATCCTATTGACTATTGCAGGTAAGGCAGGCTAGGCAAATCATTGCCTTTCAATGGTCCAATGCATACCTTGCCATGCTGGTGTTCAATCCTGAAGCCCATTCCTTCTTTTCAACTTGCACAAAAGATCAAGTGCTCAGCAGCATGAATCTGCACTTACACCATTAAACGGGGATCAAGTACTTACAGCTTAGCTGCTGATAGATTTCTATTGAGTGCAGCTCTGTCAACTGGTGAGATTAAATGCCTCTGTGGCAGCTGACACCAACAGGGATTAGTGTGCCAGGAGCTGAATGTGCATGTCTCTTCTCCAAGGAAGCAGCATTGATTGTCCTCTGACGTATGGATGTTTCAGTGACCGCTCCTTGCTAGTCCACTGTAACAGTGATACTGAGCAGTACTAGCTACAATAATGAGGAGGAACGATGCAAAGGGCTTTCAATGCAAAGCCTCATCCACCATGGATGCTCTGGGACTATTTGTCTCCAATGCACCACAGTTGGGAAAAATGGACAAGGCATCTATGCCTTAAAAATATCCACTGACTTGGCCTCCACAGCCTTCTGTGGCAAAGATTTCCACAGATTCACTGCCCTCTGACAAAAGAAATGTCTCCTCATCTCTTTTCTAAAAGAGTAGCCTTTAATTCTGAGACTATGACCTCCAGTCCTAGACTCTCCCACTAGGGGAAACATCCGCTCCACATCCACTCTATCCAAGCCTTTCATTATTCCGTACGTTTCAATGACGTCCCCCCTCATTCTTCTGAACTCCGGCGAGTACAGGGCCAGTACCAACAAACGCTCATCATAGGTTAACCTACTCATCCCTGGGATCAATACGGTGACTGTTCCAGCTATAACAGAATACCTCAATCAAAGGGAAACAAACACTATTGGGTGTTGGAATGAGGGCACAGTGTTCTTCACCTTCATATCATCCTCCCCTATAAAATAAATGCACACAGTTTCATGATGATTGTGAGCATCTCCGGAGCATGAAATGACGTCAAATCACTTAATGGTGACCACACTCAAAAGCAGATGGGTCCTACCCAGAGGAGTTCCTCCCTTCATGGCCAGTGAGTGTGCAGTCATAGTCAATGCAAGTCAATGCCTGGTAGCCTAACAGCAACCATCAAACTCCTTTGTTATTTAGAAGGTGTGGTGGGGGTGGAACCAGATACGGCAGTGGCATTTAAGAGGCTTTTAGATAGGCACCTGGATATGTAGGGAATGGAGTGATGTAGATCACACACAGACAGTGGAGATTAGTTTATCTTGGCATCGTTCAGCACGGACATTATAGGACGAAGAACCAGCTGCTGTGCTGTTCCATGTTTTATGATCTCTGCTCAAACCATCCTAAACAAAAGGGTCACTGCTGTTAGGCAAAGATATCTTGAACTGTAGGGTGGAACCTGGTTTGCAGGCCATGAACAATAGGGCAGTGGGCTTCAATAAGTGCCCTGTCGCTGTTCGCCAGGGTCAGCTCCAGCAGAGCAAATGCTCAAGCAATGACCCTGGTGCCTGGGTCATATAGAAACATGGAAATAGGTGCAGAGGTAGGCCATTCGGCCCTTTGAGCCAGCACCACCATTCAATATGATCATGGCTGATCATCCAAAATCAGTACCCGATATCTGTTTTCTCCCCATATCCCTTGATTCCGTTAGCCCCAAGAGCTATGAGGCATGAAAGAAGTAGACGCTTAAACCGCCTGGAGTCTGTAAATTGGCAGAGTCAGCCGCAGTGGAAGAGGTGCTACACAAGGAACCGAACCATGGATATGTCACCTCTGTCCTCCAGTGAGAGGGGAATGCAGCCACACCTGACACCTGCTGGCCAGCTGCTGCAGGTGCAAGTTATGTGCCATCTCCTCCTGTGAGAAGAAGAATGTTACACCCTGTCTGGTTGGTGTGCCTGTGATGGCAGAAAGCCAGCAGCGTTTTTACATTGCGCAATATGGGTAGAAATGTTCGGGGAGATGGTGAGCATGCCATGGCATGGGGAATCATTAGGTTGGGATAATGATCGCCAGAGATGGACAGCAGGTGGATGACGGAATAAGGACACAAAATGCTGGAGTAACTCAGTGGAACAGACAGACAGACCAGGGAATATGGTTGATTGGGCAGATTCTGTGGCTAATGATGGGTTGGGTGCAACCCAACATCTGAAGACCCATTCACCATACTTGAATGTGCACAAATTTATTGAAATGTCTTTTCACTCAGCATCCGGGACTGTATTCCTGGCATCCACATTGACAGTTATCTCTTCCTTCCAAAGCAAGGGAGTCCTGGCAATCTGCAGGTGGAGGAAATCTACTTCAGTCCCAAGTGCAGCGCCCTTCAGTCGTCCACCAAGTTACAACGCATTCATCATCTACAGCAACCCCAGATCATCTTCTCCAATATATACTGTAGATGCAGGCTAACTTTAAGCAGCGCTAGCTGAAGCAAGCAGGAAGGAACTGCAGATGCTGGTTTAAACCGAAGATAGACACAAAATGCTACAGTAACTCAGCGGCAGCATCTCTGGAGAGAAGGAATGGGTGATGGTTCGGGTTGAGACACTTCTTCAGACTGATGTCAGGGGAGAGGGAGATACATGGAAAAGGAGGTGTAAGGTGTTAGCTGGGAGAAGGTAAGCTGATGTGAGCTGGTTGTAGCCTCAGAGGAAATTAGTTCCACTCCTGGTGATTGTTTTGTTGGCATTAGCAATGCCTGAATGCATCTTCTTGAGCAGTCCACAAGCATGGGATGACTTGGTCTGGTTCCACTCCTGAAAGTTCTGTGGAGGCTAATGTGGACTCTGCAGACTGTCACATGTCGGACCTTGTGGAGAGGGTGGGTGGGTGGGTTGTGCTGTGCTCCTTCTACTGACTACCCTGGGCTTCACTGTACTCCTGATCAATGGATCCAAGTTTCTAGGCAATCCCGACTGTGCATTCTCCATTTTGAGTGTAAATGGCAAGGGTTCAGGAATCAGCGAGGACAGTGCACTCTTTCCAAGGAGGCTTTGCGCATGTACTTTAATTTCTCAGTTCACATCAGAATTTGGAACAGATTGCCTTTTTCAAGTGTCTAATAATTGGATGCTTGAAAAATATGGTCAACCATCGCAGTAACCTTCGTTGGGGCCTCACGCTGGAGATGTTGTCCTGGGAGTGGACAAAGATGATGGTTCACATTCCCTGTCACAGAATTTGAAGGATAGTGAGGAGATACATTTAATGGTGATTTTCACAGTAGTTTGAGGTGCCTGCGGAGGATAGATCAAGTCTCGGAAGTATACAGGATGGCAGGGATCACTGCTGCCTGCTAGACCAGGATAATTGTGTGAGGTTTGAGGTTTAGACCTTCAAAACACTTTTCTCTCAGTTAAACAAAGGATGCCCTGGTACACTTACTTTCATCATGCATGCTCTACCTTTACTGCATTAAGGTGGTTCCTGAGATAAGGGGAAGAGGTCCACGTTTTCCAGGGCATTCTGTTGCCAGAGAGCCTCAATGCACAGTGGAAGCCAGTTGGTAAAGCACATTCATTTTGCAAACCTTCTCTGGCCACAGAAGTGCCAGATAACAAGAGGACTGCAAATGATTAGGGTGTCTTTGATCAAGGCAGCAGCATAAACAAGCCAAATATATGTACAGACCAATGAGTCTGCTGTCAATGGAAGGGAAATAAATGGAAATAATTATGATGGATAACACTACAAAAGGTGGAAATTAATCAAGGATAGTCAGCAAGGTTTTGTTGAGGGGTGGTCCGAACTTGATTGAATATTTTGATGTGATAACCAAGCGTGTGATGAGCATAGAGCAGTCAAGCAGCTCCGTTTTTTCCGTTTGCAACATGCTTCAATGTTTTCCCCGTCAATTTCCCGAAGGTCAGAGTGAAATCACCTTTGCGACCATTTGTACATTAGAGGGTGGGCAATCTGCACTGATGATCATAGAGTGTTGATTCCATATTGGACTGAGCTGGGAACAGGGTTGGCCATGAGATATTCACAAAGCCCACTGGGGTGTCACAAAGATGCCAGGTGTAATAAGGTCATCAACAGCTCCATCAGAATTGGCTGAATGCTGAAACCGTGATAGTGAAGAACAGATCAGATTTTTTGTGTCACATGGATTAATTATCCATCAACATTTAAAGTACCATGGAACAGTCTCTACTGCCACTTACCAAATGATTTATAATTACTTCTCCAATGAACTCTCAAGAGTCACAGTCAATTACTGTATCGGCAGTGATTCAGGGCTCATGTGTCTGCAGTTTCCTGTTTTTTTTCCCATTTTGTTAAAAAGCAGTGATATTTCAGATTTCAAACCTGATTTCCTTCAAAAACTCTGTGTCAGTTTCCTCAAAAAGTCAATACATTAGATCATACCAAATTAATGGTATATTTATATTTATGACAAGGCAGCATTATAGGACTTTCATCAGGTCACATTAAAAGTATTGTGTGCAGTTTTGGGTGCCCCCATTGAGGGAAGGATTTTGGGCTTTGGAAAAGGGTGCAGAGGGGTTTTGCACCAACAATGCCTGGATTTGGGGGGTATCAGCTGCAGGGAGTGGTTGGGACTTCAATTACATAGAAACATAGAAAATAGGTGCAGGATTAGGTCATTCGGTCCTTCGAGCCAGCACCACCATTCAATATGATCTTGGCTGATTATCCAAAATCAGCACCCTGTAACTGCTTTTTCCCCATATCCCTTGATTCCGTTAGCCCTAAGAGCTATATGTATCCCTCTCTTGAAAACATCCAGTGAATTGGCCTCCACTGTGGCAGAGAATTCTACAGATTGACAACTCTCTGGGGGAAAAAGTTTTTCCTCATCTCAGTCCGAATGGCCTACCCTTTATTCTTAAACTGTGACCCCTGGCTCTGAACTCCCCCCACATCAGGAACATTGTTCCTGCATCTAGCCTGTCCAATCCCTTAAGAATTTTAGATGTTTCTATAAGATCCCCTCTCATCCTTCTAAATTCCAGTGAATACAAGCCCAGTCAACCCATTCTTTATTGGATTATTTTCTTTTGAACGCAGAACTTGCGGGGAGACCCGATGAAAACATAGAAACACAGCAGTTAGGTGCAGGAGCAGTCGATTCAGCCCTTCGAACCAGCACCGCCATGCAATATGATCATGGCTGATCATCTAAATTCAGCACACCCTTCCTGCTTTTTCCCCATATCCCTTGATTCATTTAGCCCCAAGAACTAAGTCTAACTCCCTCTTGAAAACTTGATAGACATACTTAAAATTATGAGAAGCATAGATAGGTTTGACAGTCAGAATCTTTATCCCCAGGATGGAAAAAATCAAATACTAGAGGGCATAGCTTTATGGCGAGAGGGGCAAAGGTTAAAAGAGTAGTGAGGGGCAGATTTTTGTTTTTAAACACAGAGGGTGATGAGTCTTTGGAACTCCAGGGAGTGCTGGTTATAAAATATACATTATTGGTGTTTAAAACACTTTTAGATAGTCATATAGATATGCAGGGAATGGAGGGTTGTGTGTTATGTACTGGTAGATAAGTGATGATTTTGCCATCATGATCAGCACAGACATTGTTGGCCGAAGGCTGTACTGTTTTGTGCTGTACTGTTTTATTTGCTCTGTATATATTCATCTCAAGTCCCACTAATTTATCAAGTAGCTTTGTTACATTGGCTTCAAAATTCTCTAGGACACAGGGAACATTATCTAAGATGGATGGGGAGTTAGTAAGTACATTATTAACCGAATAAATTCAAGCAATAATTCAGCTATTTTAGTTTCCCATTCAATTTGCTGCCATATTCATCTATTAGTTTAAGCTTCCACGTCAAGTACTGTTTGCTTGTTCTCTTTATTTTCACTCAACTACATCATCTCTTTGGGCTTTTAACATCACTTCTAATCCTTTCTAAAATATCATGATAGCCGTGGTAGATTTTGGTCCTTTTTTTCCTCTTGTGCTTGTGATAATAGCCTTTCCTTTTAATTCCTGCTTCACTCACACATTTTTGGGGCTGCCTTCAGGCAAAACAGCCTTGCCTGAAGGCAGTAAAAACAATTACGTACAGTATGCATCTTGTATGAATCGCAGACCAGATTAAAACCGATTCAATGTCATTTAATCAGGCGCACCTGAACTTTGGACTCAAGGTATGCTCTCTTTGGGAAACTCTGGCTGGCCCCAACTGAAAGGCAACACACCAAATACAAAGGCTTCTGCTTCTGGTCTCTTGTTCTGGTCAGCAAGTATCCAATAGAAACCTTGAGACTAAAAGCCTGGTCTACAACCACAGCAACGCACTAGAACAGTACTTGTGCCAATGATTTAATCCTCTCATAGTTCACAAAGCAGCGCCCTAGGCACCTGTCAGTGTACAGTAACACTCGCACTGGTCTTGGACAGATCAGAACTTGGTGTGCTGTTGGACGTTAGATTGTAACCATCTTCCCTTCACCAGCAGGGCCTGCCATCAATGATCTATGAATATATTTGTCTTCCCTCCATGGACAGTATCGGCCTGCAGTGAAACGTGAGCTTTCTGAGTATGAGTTGCAGTCCTAAAAGAAGTCTTTGAAATAACAAGTTGTAAGGATTTCTTGCCGAATCTGTGCTGGCATCTTAACGGGAACACATATGGCACCGTGGTGCACCGGTCGAGTTGCTGCCTTATAGCACTTGCTGCACCGCAGGCCCGGGTTCGATCCCGACTACGGGTGCTGTCTGTATGATTTTTGTACGTTCTTCCCGTGACCGCATGGATTTTCTTCGAGATCTTCGGTTTCCTCCCGCATTCCAAAGCCGTATGGGTATTTAGGTAAATTGGCTTGGTGTAAATGTAAAAATTGGCCCTAGTGTGCATAGGATAATGTTAATAAGCGGGGATCACTGGCCGGCGTGGACTCGGTGGGACGAAGGGCCTGTTTCCACGCTGTATCTCTAAACTAAATTAAATATACAGAGGAATTGAACGTGGTAACTCTATTGTCTCCTGATCCTTTAATTCTGATCAAGTAAAATTGCAGACTGAAACCTTGGCGTGCAATCACCTGACCTCATGCTCACTCTCTGCCTCAAGTGCTTAATGAGAGAGAAATTATGCAATATTCAACAGTCATGTCAGAGCATTGGAGTTTGCAAATGAGCACCTACTTTAAATGCATCCATTACAGTTGGCAGTGTACAAAATCGCACATGCCGGTTCCAACAAGACTTGGAGTGCCATTGGACTCTAGATTGTTAAGGGCCTGTCACACCAGCATGCGACTCCATACGGTGAGCGCGATCAAACTAGAAGCGGGGGCCGCGCGGAGGTCGGGTGATCCCTGTACAGGGTCGTTCCCAACAGCATGCGCCTGCATGCGAAGAGCACGACCAAACCGGCAGCGGGGGCCTCGCGGAGGTCGGGTGAGTGGCGCGACGCGGCGCAAAGTGAGGCAAACTTGGAGCAAAATCTGAAAGGTAAGTTCGCCAGGACAGAGAGGGACACACAGAGAGGGCCATGGAGCCACACACAGAGAGGGTCACGGAGGCACGACATCGAGGCGGTGCGTAATGCGTCGAGGCAACTGCGAGCCGACAAGCCGTTGCCGTGCGGAATTTTTGAACATGGTCAGTTTTTCGGAGCCCCGCGCGATGTCGGGACGATCTCTGCACAACTCCACATGGCTCCGGCGATCAAAGTTGGACCGGCCCCGCGACGCCGGGCGGCTCAAGCGACCACGTTAGGTCATGCTCATCGCATGGAGTCGCATGCTGGTGAGACAGGCCCTTAACTGTCTTGCCTTTACCAGCAAGGCCAACCATCAATATTCTATGGATATATTCATCTTTCTTCCATAGAGAGAGACTGCAGTGAAATGTGAGCTCTCTGAGTGTGAATTGTAATAAATGACAAGATAGGTCCCCTCCGTTGTCAGAATGAGGCTAAACGGAAATTGGAGTGGTATGAATATTGATTTCTCTCACTGCAGGTAGCCCCGGCATTCCCTCGCTCTAAATCCCTGCCGCACCCAAATCGCACTAGCTTCTCATTTTCACCCTACAAAGACCTATATCATCGTTACTTTTTTCATATCTTTCATTCATTGTTCTTTATCTTTCCACATCACGGTCTACATCTCTCATTTCCCTTATCCCTAACCAGTCTGAAGAAGGGTCTCGACCCAAAACGCCACCCATTCCTTCTCCCTAGAGATGCTGCCTGTCGCGCTGAGTTAGTCCAGCTTTTTGTGTCTGTCTAGATAAAAGGTGGTGGATGCAGCAAATCTCATAATATTTAAGTATCTGGACAAATACTTGAACCTGTCCTGAACAAACCACATTGAATCTATAGCCAAAAAAAGCACACCAACATCTCTATTTCCTCAGGAGACTAAAGGGCCTGTCCCACTTGCCGATTTTTTAGGCAACTGCCGGCGACTGTCATAGTCATAGCAGGTCGCCGTAAAACTGGCGGCAACCTACATCATCCTTGCGACAACCTGCGATAGCACTTGCGTCAGAAGAGGTCAAGCCAAGCTCATTGGAGTCAAACCCACTGTCGCCGAAAAAATGTCAACACATTGAAAATTTAGTGATGCCACGACTTTTTGTGCGACTGAGAAGTCTGCTCCCGGTGGCCATCGGCGAACATATGGTGACAAACTAGTCGCCTGTAGTTGCCTTTTAAATCGCCTAAGTGGGACAGGCCCAAAAGGACATTTGGCACATTTCCAAAAACTCTTATCAATTCTACAGATACACTGCAGAAAGTATACTATTGGAATGATTACAGGTTGGCTTTGAAACAACACTGTCCAAGGTCACAAGAAATTGCAGAGAATTGTGTATGGACCCCAAGCCTTCCCATCATTGATTCTATCTACACTTCATACTGCCTGGGGAACCAGCCAACATTAATAGCCCTTTCCCAATGGGCAGAAAATACAAATGCTCAAAAGCACATTCCTCCAGAATCAGGAACAGTTTCTTCTCCTATTATTATATTACTAAAGGGATTTTATTACCATAAACTTGATTGCATTCATGTGTAATATGATATGATATAAATTGGACAGCATGCATACCTCGGTAAACATGACAATTATTAACCAATATCAACACGTGCTGATAACTGGAATTAAAATAGATGGGTACTTTATAGCCGGCATGGACATGATGGGTCAAAGGGCCTGGTTCTGTGCTGTATGAATGTATAAATCCATAATCCACATTATAGTCTTGATATCATATTATTGATTAGTACAAGTGTCGGGTTATGGGGAGAAGGCAGGAGAATGGTGTTAGGAGGGAGATTTAGATCAGCCATGATTGATTGGGGAGTAGACTGGATGGGCCGAATGGCCTAATTTTACTCCGATTCCTTATGACATGACCTTATGATAGCACAGCAGCAGATTAATAATGGTCCTTGAGAGGCTTTTAGATAGGCACAGGGATATGCAGGGAATGTTGGGCTATGGATCACGTGCAGGCAGAGGAAATAAGTTCAACTTGCATCATGATCGTCATGGACATTGTAGGCCAAAGGGCCTGTCCCTATGTTGTCCTGTTCTATGTTCTAATGGCTTCTTAATAGCTTGAAAAGGAATGCCAATCTACTGAACTTCACAAACCAGGTCTCCCATATCTCTCCATAACGCACTGAAAAATATTTGAATTAAGGAGTCATACGGCAACAAAAAAACAAACATTTAGCCCACCAGGTCCTTTGTTCAATAGTGGGGGAATCTTGAACAAGGGGATGTAACAACAAAATAAGAAGACAATGACTCTCTGGATATAGATGCCCAACATCGTGGAAACTAAACCATTAGAAGTATTTAAAATGGAAGCAGATAAATATTTGATAGATTGACAAATGGAGGGTATGGAGAAATGGTGCGACGGGGATTTAAAGCCAGCATTGATCATGTTGAATGATGAAGCAGGCTTGTGGGCCTGATGACTTACAGAAATCCAGTGGAAATTAGTTTCTATTTTCCTGTGTTGTGTCCATGCCCATCATCAATCACTGCCCACACGTGTCACATTTACCAATCCTTGGTCCTGGCATTACGATTAACATTGTGAGATGTTTCTTCAACACTGTTAGAGTATCTTATTCCACCGCCACCTCAGCAAGTGTTCCAGATTTAGGTCACCATTGGCACCCCTTTTTGAGATCCCTTTTCAGCTTTTCCTTTCTTACTCAAAACATATGTACTTCAGTTTACAACATTTTTAAAAGGGGAACCCTAACAGTTCCCGTCATCATTTTTTGCATACCTCAAAATAATAAAGTATTCTGCTTTATTTTATTCTTTCCATCAAAAAGGAATAAACTTACATTTCTCACATGGTTCTCCATCTGCCACCTACTTGTTTACATCGCGTTGCTGCATTTTCCTCATGGGTTATTTTCCTGCATCATCAGCAAGCTTTCAAATATTATTCCCTTTCAATTGAGTCATTAATTTAGATTGTGAGGAGCTGAGAGCCCAGCACTGTTATTACACAGTGAAGTGCAAAAAGATAAGGAACATTGTTTTAATCATGTTCCATGAGACCGAAGATTTGCACCTCAGCAAATCATAAATAATGATTACAAGCCAGTAATTCAAGTATGAGGCAGATCCGTCACTGAATCAGACAGCCAACATTAAGCTCTCAATCCTTTCATGTCTCCCGCACCTCTGCTTCAGTTTTCTTTGACTGCACTAATGTCATCTTTTTAAACAGTGCCCTGGGATTGTTGATGACTCATGTAGATTTCTGTGGCTTCTGAGGTGGTTGATGAGGCCATTTGGGAAGCGAGGATTATTTCATAGAAGTGGTAGGAGGGTGTGTGGTTGGTGAGGTAGTGCATTACTCCAGCCACTTCTGCAGGACCTTTGTGTACTCCCGATGGGCTTTAAGGGTTTCAATATTATCCCAAATGCTCTCTCGCAATATTGAGAGGTCCTGGGCCAGAGATACTAGGAGCACTCTCTTCCAGAAGGAGGCATGAAGCATATCACTCAATGAATATTTTCTTCTGTATGCCTCGTATCTCATGCCAAGATAGAATATACATCGCAGGAGTCTGTGTTGACCATTCAAGCCCGACAAAGGCAACAGTGTATAACATTGGAAACATGGACTACTTTATTGTCACATGTGACTAAGCACAGTGAGATTATTTGCTTGCATACACAAGGGTTACAAATAGCGGCCACCTACAATGCTGACAAAGTTACAGAGTACACCGGTTCCCCTTTGTTCTCCCCCCCCCCCCCATGCCAGGTCCCCATTGGCTATTATTCTCCCTCCCCCCCCCATTGTCCTTCCCCCTCCCTCACGACGGTCCCCCAATGCTCTCATCGACCGCCAACCGCGGGTCGACCCGCGAGGCATCACCACCAGCGAGGCCCCACTGCCGCCGAGGCTTCATCATCGCCACAGCCAACGCCCCAGGTCTGGGGACATCAGTGTGGGAGTGGAAATCAATACTGGTTCATGGTCCCATCAGTGACATCTGAAGATTTTTGCAGAAATTGGTGATATTTTTCCAAAGGCCCGAGATGCCTGCTGCAGATAGCATGGATCTCAGAAATAGTGATGCCTACTGCCCGGCTAATTGTAGGTTTTGTGCCAGGTCAAGGTTTTTGCATTTGGAGAAACAGCGCTGAAACAGGCCCTTCAGGCCACCAAGTCAGCGCCGACCATCGATCACCCCACTATGCTACACACCAGGGACAACTTACAATTTAACCGAGCCAATTAACCTATAAACCTGTACGACTTTGGAGTGTGGGAGAAAAGCGGAGCACCAGGAGAAAATCCTCACACACAGGGAGAACAAGAGCACAGTCACAGGGAGAACGTACAAACTCCATACTGACAGCACCCGTGGTCAGAATCAAACCCGGGGCGCTGGTGCTGTAAGCCGGCAACTCTACCGCCGCACTACTGTGCCGCCCTGATCTCCAAAGTTCTGATATTCAAACATCCTGTTCCACAATTTGTGCAAAAACTAAGCTGGCACGTTGAAGTTAGAGATAATCTAACTCCAAGAACAATGCAGGAACTAGCACCGCCTGCTAAATGAGACCTGTTTTGAATTCACCAAAACCTTTGACTTTGTGAAACATCCAAATTTGGCTGCACACAGAGACACATTTCCATCTCACACCTGCTCCATAATGCCAGTGATAGTTTGAGCTGAACATTGGCATCACCTCACTGCTCCAGTGAGCTGGATCTGATGCTGACCTCTACAGCTCTCTGTATGGAGTTTGCATGTCCTCTCTATAATAGTGTAGGTTCCATTTGGTGCTCCAATTTCCTCATTATCAATTGGTACATAGTGTATAGGCAAGTGATGGAATTTTTGGGGCAAGGATGGATGAGAATGTGGAGAGAATACAATGTGTACAAAATCATGAGAATAATAGGAATAGATCGCACAGGGTCTCTTGTCCCAAGTTGGGGAATCGAGAACCAGAGGACATAGGTGTAAGGTGAAGGGGGAAAGATTTAATAAGAACCTGAAGGGTCACTTCTTGCACACAAAGGATGGTAGGTGTATGGAACGATCTGCCGGAGGAGGTGGTTGAGGCAGGTACTATTGGAATGTTTTAACTAACATTTAGACAGGCCCATGACTAGGACAGGATTTAGAGGGATATGAGACAAACGCATTCTAGTGTAGATGGGACATGTTCATTGGTGTGGGCAAGTTGGGTTGAAGGGCCTGTTTCCATGCTATATGACTCTACGATTCTAATAGGTTGCAGGGATGAGTAATGGGGGGGAGGGTGAGATTGTTCTGTGATTTGGTAGAGGCATAATGCGAAAATAACTTCCTTTTACATTGTGAAAAAAAGAGATTAACCGGTGGTTTACAAGAGAAACATTTTCAACAAAAACTGGTGTCAAGCAAGAATGTGTTATTGCCCGATCCCTTATCCATTTTTCATTCTGTATTGTGACATCTCACCTTGAATAAACTTTCCAATGAAGAGGAGCAAAACTTGAGAACCAATTGTGGGAGGTTTTTCATGCCTTTGGGGATTATTCAAATCTCAGACATTTACAGTAGATGTGGCATATGAATAAAGCTTTTGTTGATGCACGCTCAGAGTTTAGACACATCAATAATGTTTTTACTGAAACATGGATAATGAGCCTTGCCCACATATGCAAATAAAAACTTCTCTACCACATTGCCCTCTGACAATAGGGGTTTGCACTCCTGATCACATATTACACCTTTAAAAGTGATATGCAATCATGGTATTCTGTAAGACAGCAGATAATTCAAACCCATCAGGAATCTGGATAATATTAAGGAAGGAAAAAGGTTTGAAGGGGTAGAACTCGATTGAAAGCCAAGAAATCATGGATAAGAACTAAAACAAGGCCTTAGAGGCAAGTATAAAGTATCCTTTATTATCATTCAAACCCCCAGTTTGAATGAAAGTGTGCCTTGCAGTCACGACAGAGAACAAAACAACATAAAACACACAATGAACACAGTTTAACATTGACCACAGTGAGTCCTCCAGGCACCTCCTCACTGTGATGGAAAGCAAAAATCTTAAAGTCCTTGTCTCTTCCTTCCTTGTTCTCCCTCTGCGTTGACGATACAGGCTATTGATGTTGGGCCCGCCGGCGGGTGATGGTAAGTCGCGCAGCCGAATCCGAGCTCCGCGAACAGGCAGGTTCAAACTCCGCGGCTCGGGGCTGTCAAAGCTGCCACCATCCAGTCCTGCGGACAAAGCTGTTGTTGCGGAAGCTCCGGAGAACCTGGGACATGCGAGCTCCCGATGCTGTCGTCCACCGGGCCCGCGGCCGAAGCCTCCAAGGCCCCGAAGTCGGCCAGCTTCTCGATGGCCCCAGTTGGAGGCCGCCAGCTCCACGATTGGGCCTCAGCGCAGACAGAGACGGAGAAACAGCAAAGAAAAGGTCGCACCCACCCCCCCAAAGTAAGAGACTAAAACAATTTCTCCCCCACCACCCCCCCCCCCCACACACACACACACACACAACCAAAAACAAACTAAAACGTACGTCCAACAAGACAAAAGAAAACAATAAAAAGGAAAAAGACAGACGGACCGCAGGCGAGCCACAGCTGCCTGGGCAGCGCCGCCACTTCCGGATTGACAATTTTGAGGAATCAGATAAGACGCTGTAATTCATCGAGAACTAAAGGTTATATCCAGGACATTGCAAGTTCCTGATTAGCTGGACAGAACTTGGGTAACTTAAGCTGAAAAGAAGAGTAATAATTGCAGCAGTTCCCTTGTGTGCGATGTGGAGATGTCCAGAAATAGTCAGTCTGGTGTCCAGTTTGACCTTCGAGGAAGCCATTGAAGCTTTGACCTGTGGCTTATTCACGCACTGCACTGCAATGTTATGAGTCGGCTTATTCAGGGAGCAGCATTTCAAACTAAATCACCAAGAAATTATGAAAAATAAGACATTTCCCAGGGCAGGTATAGAAAGGTTCACAGGAATGTCTTGCCGATATAAAAGAAAGTCCAATCTAATTAATTATTGTCCCAGCAGTCTACTCTCAATTATCAGCAAATGATGGACGATATCATCGACAATGCTTTCAAACTGAATGCTACACAGGACAATGTAGTTTGCTGTATCCAGCTATTTCTTTATGTAACTGTAAGTGAATTGAATTAGCTGTAGAATAAGTACTGTGATGACAAGTAGCTCAGAAAATGCCTATCGTGAATTTAGCACAAGGCACTTCTGCTTGGGAATGGTTGGCAACAGAAGGGATAGCACAGTGGTATAGCTAGTAGAGCCACTGCCTCACAGCACTGGAGACCCAGGTTCAATCCTGACTGTGCGGAGTTTGCATGTTTTCCCTGTGACCACATGGGTTTCCTCTGGGTGCTCTGGTTTCCCCCCACATGCCAAAGACATGCAGGTTTGTAAGTTAATTGGCCTCTGTAAATTGCCCCTTTTCTGGTTAGTGGAGAAGAATGTGGGATAACATCGGACTAGTGTGTACGGGTGATCGATGGTCAACATGGACTCAGTGGACCGAAGGGCAGTTTCCACGAATCTCTAATTTAAACTAAATTAATACAACTGAGAAAGTCATGTTAATGGACATCAATAGACCTCAGGAACCAAGGGCTCTTTGCCTCCTTGCTACTTGCCGCACTTCTTCCAAGAACTATAAAGACCTCTAAGAGATCCTGCTTCGTGAATTGGGGTAGGACAAGACATGGTAATCATCCATAGGTTTCCTTATTGCTCAGAGACTATTCCATGAGGTTCAATGAACTCCAGAATATACATAGACGACCAAGGCCACAGCATCCTATCCTCAATCCTCTATACTACCGCCTCTGGTGCGACAAGACAGATAGTCTTGACTCAAAACATCACCTATCCATGTTCTCCAGAGATGCTGCCTGACCTGCTGAGATACTCCAGCACTTTGTGTCTTTCTTTGGTAAACCAGTGTTTGCAGTTTCTTATTATTACTTTCAAGTTAGTATCCAATGCAGCTCAAGGATGACAGCTAAAAATCAAATCCAGAATGCATCTATCACTGGTTCGCCAGGAAATGGTCATGAACAGCATCAATAACGCTCAGAATGCAATTTAGACAATGGCAGCATCGAAATAAAAGTGACATTCTGCAAATTCCACCCTAATGGCAGCAACTGGCTGCTGAAATGCTCAGTCTGCTGATCAGCATCTGCAACCTTCAATGGTTCAATGGTACTTTATTGTCACATGTACCTAGACACAGTGAAATTCTTTTTTGCACACATTTTCAATAAAACTTACTATACATAAGCACAAGAGTTTAAAAATAGTCAATTATATTAAGGCAGTACACAAGAGTCACCATATTTCCAGCAACATCCTGTTTCCTTTAAGTTACACAGTTCTTAAAACTGTGAAAACTCCCCACCATTGACCTTCAATAGAAGCCAGTTTTATTGGCAACATATTTCTGGATCCCTAAAAACCTCCAAAATGCAACAACACCTGAACAAAAAGGCTGCCACTGTGAAGCATTTCACAACAACGATACTAGAACATTGAAAATTGCAAAATATTGTAGCAACGATACTAGAATATTGAAAATTGTAATATGTCCAGTCCAGATATGCTCCTGATAAACACTAAATTTCCATCCTGAATACTGCCCTCATTTTGCACAAATCTAACAACAGATGTCTTTTTCTTTTTGATCCTTCAGTCATTGCTGAGAAAGCTAGACATCCCCATGCCAAGTGTTAGGAAATCCTAGTCACGTAGCAGGAGCAGCATAAAGTTTCTGCTGACTGCAAATAGGTTTTAATAACTCTAAAACAAGCAACAAAACAACGAAAGGGTATTCTGACCATCTCCATCATTCCTCACATTTGTCCTCACAACTTCCCCCTTACATTCCAAAATGCACACAGAGAGTGGCGAATCTGTGGAATTCTCTGCCACAGAAGGTAGTTGAGGCCAGTTCATTGGCTACATTTAAGAGGGAGTTAGATGTGGCCCTTGTGGCTAAAGGGATCAGGGGGTATGGAGAGAAGGCACGTACAGGATACTGAGTTGGATGATCAGCCACGATCATATTGAATGGCGGTGCAGGCTCGAAGGGCCGAATGGCCTACTCCTGCACCTATTTTCTATGTTTCTATGTCACTTAGAAGTAACAGTCCAAATCTGGTGACATTTATTTTATATTAGAGATTTGCTAGAGATGTGACAAAGTTGTGGAAACGTATTTCATGGTAGATATGGAGAGGCATTGAAAGATGGAGGTTGGCATGGACTTGGTGGGACAAAGGGCCCATTTCTGAGCTGTACTGCTGTGGAGTCACCTGATGGTCAGACTACTTACGGTCGAATATTCGTCAGTAGTTACGAGGACTGTCACGTGATTGGCCATAACAAACTTTGGAAAGCCTTTTCTTGAATTGGATCCCTCAGATCCCTCACATTTGAATTGTTCTTCAGCCAACAGAATCATATTTTTCTATTGTCATATAGTCAGGTATAGGAGGGGCTAAAAAGATATTAAAATATCCCTTCAAGGTACTGAAATACAACAGGGCTTCTGTGCCAGCAGGATGCGGCTTCATATAATACAGTTCAGAGGTTCTATTACTTACAATGCAATTCCTGGCCTTTGCAATTGTTAACTAGTGTTTGGCCAGCACTGACCTTGCAGAAGATGTTGCTTTGCACTTGAGCCCTTCAGCGCTCTCTCCCAAAGACCCATCAGCCATGCTACAAGCCAAGATTAAATTCAACTTGTGTTATTTGTATATTATTAAAAATAAATCCTAACTCAAGATTTTCCACCATAAATCTGGGACCAGAGGTGGGTTATTTCAAGATCTTTGTTATCCATGGATATCATCCCTCTTTATGACAGATAATCTGCTGTGATCACATATCAAGACATGCAGAAGTCGTAGGTCTGATATCAGTTTAATCTGCCACACATCAGAAAATATGCTTTTAAGTGCAAATTTGTGCAACATATTTGCATCTCATTGATTTTTTCAGCACAAAACTAAAAGCGAACAGGTAAGAATGTACCAAACATTGAAAAACAATGGGGAGAATGAAAGCCACGATTCAGGTTAAAAAAAAATCAACTCCACTGGACAAAAACCGTTATAAACTTTGCAAACAATAAGCAGTCACAATTTGCACTAATTATGAGTTGCAATTAAGCATTCAAACAGAGAAAGTTACAAGTCAAGAACAGAGATTAAACCACAGCATCCTATAACAGTTACACAGGCTCACACAAAGATGCTGGTGTTTTGTGGAGTTCTAGTTATTCTGCAAATGACATGTAGTACACAAAACAGGATCAGGACCACAATGTCTGTACCTAACATGATGCAAATTAAAATAACCTGCTTTGCCTGCATGTGATCCATACTTTTTTATTCCCTGTATATTGATGTTCCTACCTGAAAGCCTCTAAAATGCTCATAATATATCTACCTCTAACACCACCCTTGACAGCCTTTTCCATGGACCCACTACTCTTGCCCCGCACATCTCTTTTAAACTTTGCTCCTCTCATCTTAAAGTTATGTCCAACAGTCTTTGTAATTTCCATTCATGGAAAAAGGTTCCGACTGTCTATCCCATCTATGCCTATCATAAATGTACATACTTTATCTGGCCTTCCCTCAATCTCTGACATTCACGAGGAAACAATCCAAGTTTTCCTACCTCTGCCTATAGGTAATACCGTCTAATTCATCCCTGTCCAAAGCCTCCATATTATTTCTGTAATTGAGTGTCTCCAACTGCTCCAAAGCTAAAATACTATCAAGTGTAACATGATTTCCCCGACTCTTATACTCAATGCCCAGACCGATGAAAGCAAGTATCCCACATGCCTTCTTACCACTTTGTGTTGCCAATTTCAAGGAGCTATGGACATGGAGCCAAAGATCCCTCTGCGTATCAATGCTCTTAAGGGTCTTGCCAAGAACGACATACTTCCCCCTTACATTCCAAAATGCACATACTCACTTTCATTAAACTTCATCTGCCATTTCTCCACCCATTTCTGTATCCGATCTATATCCCGCTGTCTACTTATCCCGCTGTGTTCTGGACAGCATCCAGACTTAAGCTGATAAGTGTTGAGAACAATTTTTGCCAGAGAAGTGCCAGAAATTGATTACATCTAGGAAGAGGTTTAAGTATGATTGACATTACTATTTTCATATCCACTATGATCTCACTATCACCATCAACATTCTAGTGCCCATCACTGACCAGAAACATAATTGGTATTAATCAAAATATAGAATGTCAAACCTGACTTCTGCATTAAGTGCGAAAAAATTACACTGCAGTGCAAGTACTATTTGTAGAGAGATTGATAACAACTGAACAAATTTATGCACTCTATCGGGCAACTGAACCATTCTACCAACAAGAGAGCGGTCCTGAGCCATTATCCACCTCACTGAAAAACCTTGGACTATCTTTAATTGGACTTTATTTTACACTAAATGTTATTCCCTTTATCATATATCTGTACATTGTGGATGGCTCAATTGTAATCATATATAGTCCTTTCAACTGACTGGTCAGCACGCAACAAAAAGCTTTTCATTGTACCTCATTAAACTAACCTAAATTGGGGCAGGTCAAGCGAATTCCCACATCAACCGATATATAAATCTTCTATTTATGCTGTTAAACATATTCGACGGTACTGGACATACTGCATTGAGCTTCTGCTTGCAACAAGATATTACAGCGCCAAAGCCTTGTTTAACACTCATATTTGGAAGTATATTGGGAAGTTTTGAAAGCCATGATAAAACATGTTGTCCTTAGCATCCATCTGGTCACCTCCCTCAACTCAGGGAAAATGTGATTTGCGAACATTAATACCTTGGGGATTCTATCTGTTATTGAGAACACTTAATTAGAATGGGCAATGAGGGAAATTATTTGCTGTACACAGATCATTAAGAAAGCTAGCACAAACAATTGATAATTGGAAATCTTAATTTAGATATGGGAAAAGAGTAGACGAGGCTAAAATGATAAAAATGAGTTGCCAGGGAAAATTCTACCTGGATACATTAAGTGATATGGCAGCAATTACTGAATCAAGGGTGCATGGCTGTCAAACACTAGGAACTAAGTACAATGGGTTATGTCCAAGGAATAAAAAGGGGAAATTATAGAGAAAATTATGATGATAAAAGAATAAATGACATTCTACTGCCATGTTTTTCACAGAAAAACAGTGTCTGGGAAGTTTGTGGCAAAGTAATAACAGAACACGTTTAAAAGATGTGTAAGAAGGAACTGCAGATGCTGGTGTAAACCAAAGATACACACAAAATGCTGGAGTAACTCAGCGGGACAGACAGCATCTCTGAAGAGAAGGAATAGGTGACGATTCGGGTCGAGACGGTTCTGAGTTACTCCAGCTTTTTGTGTCTCTCTTCATGTTAAAATAATTATGGGGTTGAACAGAGCCTGCAATAAAATAATGTGATTACTTTTCTGGAGATATTTGAGGACATGACTGGCAGGATAAGAGGGAAAGTAGTGGGCATGCAATATTTGGAGGCTCAGAAGGTATTTGATACAATGCTACACAGGTAGCCATCAAGGTTAGAGCAGGAGTAATGCACTGACATGGATTGAGAATTGGAGAAATTTACCACTGATACTACACTAGGCAGGATTGAGTACCGAGGAGGATGTAAAGAGGCATGAGCAAGTATTAAGAGTGGTGGAGAACATTGCAAGTGGAATAATAATGTGGAAAAATGTGAGGCCATTCACTCTGATGCACATAACCAACAAGCAGAGCGTTTGTTAAATGGAGAGAAAATGGATGGTGGTGATGTACAGCGAACCTAGACCCACTTATAAACAAGTCACCGAAGGCTTGTGACATGGGCATCAAGTGATTAGGAAGGTAAAAGGTAAGTTAGCCTTGATTCTGCAGGAGTAAGGAAGGCTCATTGCAATACTATGAACTTTGGGGAGATAATTGTGGACCGTTTAGGTCTCCTTACTTCTGAAAGAGCATACTTGCAAGACAAGAAATACAGCTAAGGTTCATTTTAACAGCTTCAGGGATGGTGGGTTTGTCATTGGACATGGGATTGAGTAGAATGGCACTATATTCTCTTGAGTTCCAAAGAAAAACAATGAGATATCACATTAAAATTATATAAATATCATAAAGGGCTTCAAAGGATAAATATCATAAATGGGAGTGGCGGCGCTGCCCTGGCAGCAGCAGCTCGCCTGCAGTCTGTCTGTTTTTCTTTTTATTTGTTGTTTTCTTGTCTTGTTTTTAGCGTTAGTTTGAGTTATTATGTAGTGTATGTGTGTGGGAGGGGTGGGAGAAACGTGCTTAGTCTCTTCCTTTTGGGGGAACGCAACTTTTCTTGTCGTATCCCCCGTCTCTGTCTCCGTCTGCGCTGAGGCCTATCGCGGAGCTGGCGGCCTCCAACTTTAATTGCGACCGACCCGAGGCTCCGGAGGTAGAGCCAGCCAGGACTTACCAGTGCGGGGCTGGCCGACTTAGGGGCTGTGGCGGCGTTGCGGCGGCCCGACTCGGAGCTGTGGCGGCTTTCCGGTGGCGGTGGCGGTGGCGGTGGCGGTGGCGGCGGCAGCGACTTTGGAGGCCTGGCCGCTGGCCCAGTGGACGACATCGTCGGGAGCTCGCAGGTCTTAGTTTGGTGACCTGTTTTTCCAGAGCTCCCGAGGCAACAGCTGCGTCCACTGGACTGGAGGGCCAGATTCGACTGCCCCGGGCCGCGGAGTTGAACCGGCCCTCTCGTGGAGCGCGGTTCACCCGCGGGACTTATTTACATCACCCGGTGCGGTCACAACATTGGAGGCCCGGGTGAGGAGGTGTCTGGTGAACTCACTGTGGTGGATGTTAAATATGTGTTTATTGTGTTTTTCTGTTATTTACTATATGTATGACTGCAGGCAACGAAATTTTGTTCAGACCGCAAGGTCTGAATGACAATAAAGTTTTCCAAGTCCAAGTTTAAGGTGACAGCATAGACCAGGGAGGATAAATCCCTGGCTATGGTACAGACTTGTACAGTGGGTGGGGGGAATGAGAAGAAAAAGGTAGGTGTATTAGGATTAAGATAAGGAGACATTTCTTCAAACAGAGGACAATAAATCTTAGGTATTCTATACCTGAGAGGTTACTGAGTTCATTCAAAACAGAAATCTCCAAATACAAGGGGAATCAAGGGATGTGGGGATAGTGCAAGAAAATAACACTGTTGAACAAGATCAGCCGTGATGTGAATTAATGGTGGAGCTGGTTTGAAGGCCTAAATGTCCCACTCCGAGTCCCATTTCTTTTCTTAAATTAGAAAAAAGTGGGATTTGAGAATTGTGTGGAAGCCCACTAGTTGTAGCTAGTTGTGTGTAGGATGCTTTGCTTCAGCTAAAATAAACATGCAGCCATCGGATTTTGGGATGAGGAAATTAGTTGATGCCAGAAAGATAATGAATATATCCAAAACATATTTAGGTTCTGTTTCTGCAGCTACAAGTCCTGGAAGCAATAACAACGCATATCATATTTGATTTAGTAACGAGTAATATTTCGTATGTAGCAAACAGCCTATTGATGTACAAACATTTATCGGATACTGATCTCACTTTCAAATACCATGCTGATCAAGCTCAAAGTACTGTTAGAAAAGGAGAAATGCAAAACAGCTTCTAAAGGTTCCTAATTAAGGGAAGGTTTAGTTCCTTGTGAGAAGATGAAGGCTATTTAAATCAACTTGTCAAATCAGATAATATATAAAATCAGAGAAGAGAAATGTTCTTAAAAAATGGTTTGATGTGATGGAGCCCTTACATTCTTCAAAGGTTGAGAGCTGTACATGCCAAGGAGAAACTCAAAATTAAATAAGGAGAGAAGAAATAATTTAAACCTTAAAAAAACAAAGCTAAAAATCATGGCATAGATTGTGGCAATTGAGAGAAAGATGGAGACTGGTAAGGGGTATCAAAAATAGATGAAAGGAAAAGGAATGGAAAAAAACTCACAAGAGATGGCAAAATCACAATGTGTGCCACCGAAAGTGATAGGAGAAAATTCCGGCAATTTCCATTAAAAAAGAACCACCAAAATTGCTGGTATGTGCTGAAATTAATGAAAGTAATTACACTCATGAACAATGTTCCCATTTGATATTTTTGGGCCAATAATGAGAGAAATTAGACAAGGATGTTGCAAAATCCCTCACAACAATGATCCAATGTTCTCTCAATTCACGGGCCATTTCATAGAGTGGAACATCTTGCATGCATTCTGCTATTAAAGGAGGCAAGGGTGGGGACATTCAGTGAGCACAAAACTTCCAGATGGGAAAGTAGTGGTGAACGATATCACGGAAAAAATCTCTCACCCCAGAGTCACCAGATCTACTAATCTGTCTATTGGGCAGGAAATTAAAGCAAATCATTTTAAAGATGCACTGTATTAGATTCAAACCTTTCCTCCTGGATAGAATGTAGAATTCTTTGCTGTAAATCAGGGAGGAAATACAATTGTTCCACGAGAAATGTCTGAACATTTGGAATACAGCCTTACAAATTCACTAGACATAAATCAGACACAAGAATCAAACCTTAAATACATTGTAACTAATAAACAATGACAACTATATCGACATATCTTCATTTGCATTCATCTATTCCTTTTCAGTGGGATGGATGTGATGGGAATAAATAGTGAAAGGCCTGGATAGAGTAGATGGGGAGAGGATGTTTCCACTGGAGGGAGAGCCTAGGACCAGAGGCCATAGTCTTAGATAAAAGGACATACCTTTAGAAAGGAGGTGAGGAGGAATTTCTTCAGTCAGAGGGCGATGCATCTATGGAATTCATTGCCACAGACAGCTGTGGAGACCAAGTCAATGGAAACGTTTAAGGTGGGGATTGACAGATTATTGATTAGTAAGAGCATCAGGGGTTATGGGGAGAAGGCAGGAGAATGTGGTTAGGAGGGAGTGATAGATAAACCATGATAGAAAGGCAGAGTAGACTTGATGGGCCAAATGGCCTTATTCTACTCCAATTCCTTATGGCATGACCTTATGATAGTGCAACGGTGGATTAATAACGGACCTTGAGAGGCTTTTAGATGGGCACAGGGATATGCAGAGAATGGAGGGTCATGGATCACGTGCAGGTAGAGGAAATAAGTTTAGCCAATATCATGCCATACTGTGTCAAGGGGAGAAGGCAGGATAATCGGGTTGAGAGGGAGAGATAGATCAGCCATGATTAAATGGCAGAGTGGACTTAATGGGCCGAATGGTCTAATTCTACTCATACAATTTATGTATAAAGGTATATAGAAAGGAACAGCAGAGTTACATTTATATTTGCAGCTCAGATTATGTGGCATTCTGTGCATTAAAGCAAACCCCTGCAGCATTTGACATGATTTTCTTACCAATGTCTTTACTTCCTGCAACTTGCAGATAACACTGAAAGCAAAGAATGAAGAAGGGAGCTGGCCAAACAAGTCAGCACTTAAAAGTACAATTTGCAAATCTGTAGTGATATTTCAAAAGAACCAAAGGCTTTGGAGCACTGTTCATGACATACATTCACACTTGTATCTCCACTGTTCAATTTGCCCAGCGTTCCGCAGACAACTTTGTACAAACCTTCTAATTACTTCTTAGCTACATTATGCAGAGTAAGGGCTTGGCTTAATCTACTTGGCAGCTAGCTTTCACACATGAGTCCCTGCTAATGTAGTCTATACATAAAACATAATATTTTATCCCCCAGTCACCCTGGTTTTGTCCTATCAAAGACATGCCTCTCTCCCACTTTTCCTTGCAGCTTAACAAACTTCTTATGTCTTCTTCTCAGTTCTGACCCAGGATTTAGTTCAGATTAGAGTTACAACACGGAAACAGGCATTTCGGCCTACCGAGTCAACGCTGATCAGCAATCCCCGCACACACCACCAGAATCCTACACACACTAAGGACAATTTACAATTTTTCCAAAGCCAATCATCCTACAAACCTGCACGACTTTGGAGTGTGGGAGGAAACCAGAGCACTCCGAGAAAACCCACGCAGGTCATGTGGAGAACATACAAACTCTGTACAGATAGCACCATCAATCGGGATCAGACCAGGGCTTCTGGTGCTGTAAGGCAGCAACTCTACCGCTGCGCCACTGTGCCACCTGCAACACTAGCTCCACTTGAAACAGGGGGTTCTGCCTTCTGGAAGCAGGGGCTAGCCATTCAGAACAGGCAAATGTAGATGGACAACCTTCAAAATTCTCTGATCGAGAGGGGAACATTAGTTGTTGAGTATATTCAGCTCTGGGATCAATGGAGTTTTGGGTACTGAGAGAATCAAGGAGTTAATGTAGGATAATGGTGTTGAGATGAAATGTCTGTCATGATTTTATTGAATGGGAGAGAAGGCATGTAGGGTCAGTTGGCTTTGACTGATTTCCATGCCATTATTCTAGTTTAACAAATGGCTAGCACAGTGGTGCAAGCGATAGAACTGTTGCCTCAAATGCCAGATGACCTGGGTTAAATGCTGACCTCTGATGCTGTTGGTGTGCAGTTTGCACATTCTTCCTGTAACAGCATGGGTTTCCTTTGGGTGCTGCAGTTTCCTCCTGCATCTCAAAGATGTTTGGCTGGTGCAAATTATCCCTTGTGTGCAGGGAGTGGATGAGAGAATGGGATAACATAGAACACGTGTGAACAGGTGACTGATGGTTGGTGTGGACTCAGTGGGCCAAAGGACTTGTTTCCTTGCTGTATCTCTGAACTAAAAATAGAATCTATACAATTTAATCTTCTTAAACCACTCTGCCCTTCCTCCGTATTACACCAAAAGGCAATAAGCAATTCCTGGAATTTTGATACACGCTGTTTTCTGAACAGCTGCTCCTGCCACTCCCCTCCCTTCCTCTGGCCCTCCTATGCATGTTTGTAAAGGTCCTGTCTCAATTGGCGATTTTTTCAGCGACTGCTGGCGCCATATCAGTGTCGGCAAAAGATTTTTGACATTTCAAAATCCAGCGGCGACAAAAAAAATGTGGCGACACTTGAAAAAACACCACGTGTCAAACGTCATCACGCCGCATCACCGCCGCATCACGATGCATCACGCCCCAAATTTTTCGGTGACCTGATACGTCAGTCAATGATGCCGGCAGTCGCCGAAAAAATCGGCAAGTGGGACAGGCCCTTAATGCTCCATCCACTAATGCCAAGTTTGCTTATCTTTTAATTTGTCTCTTATCTCCCTGTAAGCCTCTTGCAAACTCATGTTGCTTACCAGAGGCATTTCTGGTCCCCCACCCCTATTTTCGACAAAATATTTGACTTCTAAACTTCTGATCATCTCAAGAGTGTTTTATTGTCTTATGTTCTGAAACGGAACAATGAAATTCTTACTTGCGACATCACAGAGATGTAAACATAGTACTCTGTATAGCACATAACAAACAAGAAAATAAGTTTGTGAGTGTGCATGTGCTTGTGAAATAACAATAACAGTGCAAAGATAAAAATAATTCCCCCACATCTATGTAGTTTGGAGCTTATTACAAATATCTCCGTTCTTGGCTCAATGGGAATTATTTTACGTATTAATGCTGCTGTGAATATTTTCTGCTATACCAACTATGATATGCACGTAGAATGTGAGATTGTTACTTTTTTTAAAAGTCACATCTGAAAATAAACAGAAGCCATAATGGTTCACCCACACATTATTCACCATTAAATCAAATGTTGTTGACGCAATTAGTTTTCTTTGGATCGCAAGAACATTGTAGATACTTATGTTGGAAAAGTCACACATAATGTTTTGCTATTCAAGAAAGGGAACCCGGAAAATTATATAATTCAACCAAACATCTGTTCTCAGAAAATGATTATAGTCTATAAATATAAAGTTACTGATGTGGGAAATCAGATAAAGCCAGCATAAAATAAAACAGGAATACTGGGCTTTGATTCAAGATGGCACAAGTACAAGTGGAGAAGATGCCACACAGCAGCTAAAAATCCCTGGTTGGACCACATTCATACTCCGATTAGTTCAGTAAGCCACATCTTTGAAACGATCTACTGGCCTTGGAGAGACCGCAGTATAGCTTTACCGTAATGATTGGTGGACATTAAAGGGCCTGTCCTACCAGCATCCGACTCTTATGCGGTGTGCGCAATCAAACCGGCAGCGGGGGCCGCGCGGAGGTCGGGTGATCCCTGTACAGGTCCGTTCCCAACAGCACGCGCCTGCATGCGAAGAGCATGACCAAACCGGCAGTGGGGGCCGCGCGGAGGTGGGGTGAGTGGCGCAACGCGGCGCAAAGTGAGGCGAACTTGGAGCGGTCTTAAAGGTAGGTTCGCCAGGATAGAGAGGGACACACAGAGAGGGGCACAGAGGCACACACAGAGAGGGGCACAGAAGCACACACAGAGAGGGTCATGGAGGCACCTACAGAGAGGGTTACGGAGGCATGACGTCGAGGTGGTGTGTAATGTGTCGAGGCGACTGCGAGCCGACAATCCGTTGCCACGCGGAATTTTTGAACATGGTCAGTTTTTCTGAGCCCCGCACGATGTCGGGACGAACTCCGCAAAATTCCGCACGGCTCCAGCGATCGAAGTGGGACCGGCCCCGCGACGCCGGACGGCTCAAGCGACCACGTTAGGTCGCAATCATTGCATGGAGTTGCTTGGTGCTGGGACAGGTCCTTAAGACTGAGATTACAGAGATTGCAATCAACTAACGTTATACTCCCTGAAAATTAAAATTTAACAGGTGATATGATTGAAGTCTTCAAGATGTTAAGAAGATATTATGTTGAACTCCCTCTCCTCTTAGATATCCTTCTTTAATTAACCATTTTTTTGACATTGGTTAATTCATTCTTAATCATTTTGTCTCAGGGTGTGTTTGTCTTGTACTTATTCTTCGAAACATTTTGGGATGATTTTTATCTTAAATATGAGCTTAATTGCTACTATTACCATCCCATCCACCAGTGAGAATTCAAACCAGCCGAGTCAATGATAATAAACAGAATAAAAATGACGACTTTCCCCTTTGCCAATACCAGCTGCAGAGTGTAAAATTCAGACCTCAGGCCAGCTTTGAGAATGTGCAAGCTGAACAAAATAGAGTCAGATCATGTTGGCAGGAAGTAAACTGAAGGATGGACAAAAAATCCAAATAGGAATTGTTACAGGTATACAAGATTAAAAGATTAAGCTTTTAGCTTAAATTTGCAAACACACTCACATTTGGGGGTCTGACAAATGGACAATTAACCCATTCTGCAAGGGATCACCTAGTTGCGATTTTAAATGAGACCACTTTTATTTAGACCTTAAGGTAAGAAGGACAATGTTTAAAGGAGATGTACAGGCCATTTTTTTTAAACTTTCACACAGAGTGTGGTTAGTGTCAGGAACACTCTGCCAGAGGTGACAGTGGAAGCTGATACAATAATGATGTTTAAGGGATTTGTTCAGTCGTTAGAGGCCCCATAGCAGAAGAACCCACGTCGCAGGGCTGAAAACTGGAAGTATCCTAAGTTAAGTCAGCTACAACCATCATATATTGCGACAAGTGATGGCTTCCACTGATTGTCGCCGGAAGCTAGCGTCCTTTTCTGGACGAATGATGACAGCGAGGTCAACATTTGTAACAAGATGGACACGAAAAGAAGAAGATGGGTCTTGTAGATAGATACATGGATATGCAGGGAATGGAGGAATACGAATCATGTGCAGGTAGAGGAGAGTAGATTAATGGCAGGGCCGGATTTACGTACAAGCTTCACAAGCTTAAACTTAGGGCCTCGAGATCTAGGGGGGCCTCGCAGAGCCGGATTTACCACTAGACTTCATAGGCTGAAGTCTAGGGCCTTGAAATCTAGGCGGCCGCTGGCCAAGGCAGGACAACTGCCATTCAACTCTGGACGGGCCCCCCTCTCTATCTCTCTCTGTCTGTCACTCGCTGTCTCCGCCCGTCATCCGTATCCGTGTCCAGGCAGCCGGGCTCCGCTCTCTGCTCGCTCCTCATCCGTCAGCACGGCCGGCCACCTTGCACATGCGCACTGCTACGGCCAGCACATCCTCGCTCTGCACATGCGCACAACCACAGCCAGCACATCATCAGCTGCCCACGCTTTGAATTGGGGGAGATCTGGCCGCCATTGCTGTCCGGTCACCACCTCGCCACGACCGCTGAAAACCAACGCAGAATCACCCTGGATCTGGAGTAACTCCCTGGAGTAACTCTTGCTTCTGGTTTCCTGGTCCTCCATAAATATTCTAAATTGAATTTAAACTGGAGGTGGTGGAGGGCTGAACAATAACAGCCAATTGCATTTTATCTGTTTATTTATTGTGTGTATATATATGGTCTATGGTATATAAACACACTGAACTTTTTTCTCCTGTTCTGATTTATGTTTACATATTCTGTTGTGCTGCAGCAAGCAAGAATTTCAGTTGTCCTGTCTGGGACACATGACAATAAAATTCTCTTGATTCTTGACTGGGACTTAAGCAAAAAAGGGTTCTTGGGGGAAAAAAGAGGTACCTTAAATTTAGTTGCATCTGGTTGGGTAACTATGGCAGGGTGAAGACTATTCCATGCTTTAATTGTGCGGGGGAATTCCATGGAGCAGGCCAGCAACTGTGGATAGTAGAAATTGGGTGACATTTCGGGGAGAGACCCTTCTTTAGACTCCCTCTGGTTTTAGTGTTTTTAGTTTAATTTTAAGATACAGCATGGAAACAGGCCCTTCGGCCCACCGAGTCCACGCCGACCACTGATCACCCGTACACGAGTTCTATCCCACCCTAAGTCAAGAGTGTTTTATTCTCTCACGTCCTAGTTAGAACAATGAAATCCTTACTTGCAGCAGCACACAAAATATGTAAACATAGTACTCTGTAAACAATGTTATTAACGAGAAAACAAAATGGTGTATATTTATATATGAATATATAACTATATAAATATATGTACCCACACACACACAATTTCCCTCCTGGGATTAATGAAGTTCTATCGTATAGTATCTTGTGTGTAGGAAGGAACTGCAGATGCTGGTTTAAACTGAAGATAGACACAACAAGCTGGAGTAACTCAACAGGTCAGACAGAATCTCTGGACAAAAGGAAAATATTACATTTTGGGTTGGGTCAGAAATAGGTTCCTACACACCTTTGGAATGTGGAAGGAAACAAGAGCACCCAGAGAAAACCCATGCGATCAAAGGGAAAAAGAGCAAACGCCATACAGACAGCACCCATATTCAGGATCAATTCCGGGTCTCTGGCACTTTTAGGCAGTAACTTTATGGCCAATGTACTGCCCCATAGTCTTGAACTTAATTAATACATATAGTAGCTGTAAAGGGGAACAAAGCGTCACTTGGAGATTTAAAACTGAAAATTGATATTTTCATTTTTTTCGTAACCAAAGTTATCAACGTATAATTTGTTGTTTGTTGGAAAACAAAATATAGTGGCACAGCTGGTGGACTTGCTGCCTCACATGCCAGATATCTGTGTTTGATGCTGTCCTCGAGCACTGTCTGTGGTGAATTTGCACATTCTCCCTGCAAGTGTGTGGGTTTCCTCTCACATCCCGAAAAATGCATTGGCTTTGTAGTTTAACTTGTCCCTGTAAAATTGCCCCTAATGTGTAGGGAGTGGGTGAGGAACGTGGGATAACAGAACTTGTGTGAATGGGTAGACAAAAATGCTGGCGAAACTCAGTGGATGAGGCAGCATCTACGGAGCGAAGGAAATAGGCAGCATTTCGGGTCGAGGCCTTTCTTCAGACTGATATGAGGGTGGGGCTGTATGGGAGGAAGAAAGGAAGAGGTGGAGACAGTGGGCTGAGGGAGAGCTGGGAAGGTGAGGAGAGCGCAGGTATTAACTGAAATTGAAGAAGTCAATGTTCATACCGCTGGGGTGTAAACTGCCCAAGCGAAATATGAGGAGCTGCTCCTCCAATTTACAGTGGGCCTCACTCTGGCCATGGAAGAGGCCCAGAACAGAAAGGTCGGATACGGAATGGGAGGTGGAGTTGAAGTGCTGAGCCACCGGGAGATCAGGTTGGTTATTGCAAACCAAGCAGTTGTGTTGGGCGAAGCGATCGCCAAGCCTATGCTTTGTCTCACCGATGTAGAACAGCTGACATCTAGAGCAGTGGATGCGATATATGAGGTTGGAGGAGGTGCAGGTGAACCTCTGCCGCTCATGGAAAGACTGCTTGGGTCCTTGACTGGAGTCAAGGGGGGAGGTAAAGTGACAAGTGTAGCATTTCCTGCGGTTGCAAGAGAAAGTGCCAGGACAGGGGGTGGTTTGGGTGGGAAGGGACAAATTGACCAGGGAGATATGGAGGGAGCGGTCTCTGTGGAAAGCCAACAAGGGAGGAGATGGGAAGATGTGGCCAGTGGTGGGATCCCATTGGTAGACCAAAAACCTGGAGAAAATCAACGGGTAAGGCAGCATCTATGGATGCTGCGGGAGAGCTGGGAATGGGAGGGGAAGGAGGGAGAAAGCAAGGACTACCTGAAATTAGGGAAGCCAATGTTCATACCGCTGGGGTTTAAACTACCCAAGCAAATATGAGGTGCTGCTCCTCCAATATGCGGTGGGCCTCACTTTGGCCATGGATGCGGCCCAGGACAGAAAGGTCAGATTTGGAATGGGCAGGGGAGTTGAAATGTTGAGCCACCGGGAGATCAGGTTGGTTATTGCGAACTGAGTGGAGGTGTTGTGCGAAGCGATCGCCAAGCTTGCACTTGGTCTCACTGAGGTTGATCATAAGCTGAATAATCCAACCACATTTTTGTTTGGAAGTGGAAAGAAATAATAGAAATTCATTGCAACGTGTAAAAAGAGTTGAGATACTATTAAAATGTTCCTCATGTCTTGATTGGTGAATATGTTTAGTTTGTGACATTATTTGAAGCAGAAATAATATGTGAATGCTTCTTTGAGCATAATTCCGACTGGTATCTACGCACTTAGTCTGAGCACATTATCGCACACGTCATGCAAGCAGTCTTAAATGACCACCTAAACTGTCATTTTACAACTTAAAAAGCTGCCGAGGTTGCCCAGCTGACAACGGAGAAAAATTGTGAGAGCCCTGCAAGGTGTATAATATTTTTGACACTGTCATAGGCCTTTCTTACATATGCTGTCAAAACGCACTGTAGTCTCTAAACAACCCTTCAGTAATTTTCCTTGCCTTCCATTTCAGAATAATAGTGTTTTAAGCCAATAACTCCACACTAGCGCAGGCAATAAATAAATAAATAAAAAGCGCCGCTTTCCAGCCCCTTATCTCATTGGCCACGCTCGGCTGCAAATCAGTGTCAATCTGTTGGACCATCTTCCTCTAGTTGTGGGGGTGGGGGATTGGGAGGGGCCTCACAAGTGGAACAGCTTAGGGCCTCTCTTCATCTAAATCCGGTCCTGATTAATAGCATCTTATTCGGCATGCCTATAAGATGCCTATAGTGGGCCAAAGGGCCTCTTCCTGTACTGGACTGTTCCATATTCTATGTTCTAAGAGATGTTTAGAATAATGACAGTGGGTTGGGTTCATGGCTTGGAAATTACAGTACAAGAATTTCCAATCATGTGCGTTCTGTCTCCCAACCCTAACCAATGTTAGTGAGGAGGGGTACAATTCTCTCTTTTTTAAAATCCCTCCATGCACTTTTACCCAAAATGATGGTCATTGTTTATTTGGCACATTCTTTAAATGTGTCTGCACTGTTCTGATTGTACTCATTTCATTGTTGGTGTGACCCTTATGGGCCTGTCCAACTTAGACAATTTTTTTGATGACTGTCAATGTCCTAGCAGGTCGCCAACAAACCAGCGACTGGACACCCCCTATGACAATGTCTACGACAATGTCTACAAAAACCCACCTCCCAGTCGATGTCAAGCCACGCAAGCTACCGACAACTGGCGACCATCAGGATGTCCACCTACGACCATACCTATGGCAACCTACGTCCAGCCGCGACAAGGTAAGACAATTCAGTCGCCGGCACCTGTCGCCGGTTGACATAGGTAGTCACCAAAGCAATTCACCAAAGTCAGCAGCAGCGACAACCTACGTCATCCTGGCGACAACCTACCATAGCACCCATGTCAGGAGAAGTCAAGCTGTGCTCACATGCATCAAACCCAATGTCGCCGAAAAATGTTCAACATGTTGAATAATTTGCGGCGACCAGAAAGATGCTACGACTCTTTGCGTGACTACTCACGGCCATACAGGCGATCCCCGGCAACCACCTTCGAACATATGGTGACAGGCATTTAAAGCAGTATCTGTGGAGCGAATGGACATGACGTTTCAGGTCAGGACCCTTCTCCAATCTGTTGGAGTAGGAGGGAGAAAGCTGTAAAAGAGAGTTGTGTGGGGCAAAACCTGGCAAACAAAAGGTGGATACAGGCGAAGTGGGGTGGGAAATTAACAGATGGGTGGAGATAGTGATGAAGATTAGAAGTGAAAATGATGCAAAGAGGATGTTAGATAAGGAAAGGAAGAGTGAAATATAAAGCCAGAGAGAGGGATATGAGTGGAAGGGGACATAAGGGAGACGAAAGGAGGAGGGTATGAAAGAGAAATGGGTGACTCAGAGATGGGTAGTGCAGGAGATAAATGTAAGGAAAGGAACAGTGTTATGGGAGAAATGTGTGCATCCAGAGGGGCGTGTGGCGAGAAGTGGGGTAGGTGGGTTTTGCCTGAAATTGGAGAATAAGTGTTCATACCATTAGTTGTCGGCTATCCAAGCAGAATATGAGGTTCTGTTCCTCCAGTTTGCATGTTACTTCACTCTGGCAGTGGAGTAGGCCAAGGATGGGGGAGAGGAGTTAAAATGACAGGCAACTAGGAATCATAAAATGTGCTCCAAGCACCAAAAATTGTAGGGCGTAGTTCCCCAATCCTCTTTTGACAGAGGATTGTGCTGGAAGATGAGGAGGATGCTATGAGAATGTAGGGTGACTCGGACAGGTTGGGGGAGTGGGCAGATGCATGGAAGATGAAGTTTAATGCAGATAAATGTGAGGTTATCCACTTTGGTACCAAAAACAGGAAGGCAGATTACTATCTAAATGGCGTCAAGTTGGGAAAAGGGGACGTACAATGGTATCTGGGGGTCCTTGTACATCAGTCTATGAAAGTAAGCATGCAGGTACAGCAGGCAGTGAAGAAAGCGAATGGACATGTTGGCCTTTATAACAAGAGAAATCAAATATAGGTGCAAAGAGGTAGTTCTGCAGTTGTACAGAGCCCTAGTGAGACCACACCTGGAGTATTGTGTGCAGTTTTGGTCCCTTAATTTGAGACATTCTTGCTATTGAGGGAGTGCAGCATAGGTTCACAAGGTTAATTCCCTGGATGGCGGGACACATTGAATGGCGGTGCTGGCTCGAAGGGCCGAATGCCTACTCCTGCACCTATTGTCTATTGTCTATAAGATAGAAAGAGTGATAAAGTAATCCAGTCTGAAGAAAGGTCCTGACCCAAAGTTCATTTCTTCCCCGTATGTTGTCTGACCCATTCAATCCCTCCAGCACTTTGTGGGTTGCTCAAGATTCAAGCATCCGCAGTCTTTTGTATCTCCATAATGTGGTCCTGTTGTATAAAACTAATGTCAGGTAAAAATGAAGTGACCATGGGCCAGGCAGAAACACCACAGTGGTGAGAAATGATTGAAAAAAATAATGGGATGGCAATAATCAACATATAAACAAACCAATTTGTATATAAAATTAATTTAGTTTAGAGAAATACAACATGGAAACAGGCACATTGGCCCACCGAGCCCACGCCGACAAGCGATCCTGCACACATGAGGGACAATTTACATTTATACCAAGCCAATTAACCTACAAAGCTGCACGTCTTTGGAATGTGGGAGGAAACTGGAGTAAATCGCCACAGGGCACCTGGAGAATGTACAAACTCCATACATTCAACACCCATAGTTAGGATCAAACCCAGGTCTCGAGAGCTATAAAGTATGAACTCTACCGCTGTGCCCCAATGCTGCCCCTTTTATGGGAGTCACAAGGAAGATAGCCAGAAATGCTTTCCCAGGGTGGAAAGATTAAATAATAGAGGGCATAGATTTATGGTGAGAAGGGTTAAAGGAGATTTAAGGAGATTAAAATTTTAAACGAGATGTGCGGGGCACATTTTTATTAATTACACAGAAAATGGCAAGTGCCTGGAATGCACTTCCGGGGGTAGTGGTTGCGTCAGATCCAAATGTGCTATTTAAAGAGAGATTTAGATAAGCACATGTATTTGCAGGGAATGGAGGAATATGGATTATGTGCAGGTAAATAGGCGAAGGAGAAACAAAGAAGTGCAGATGCTGATTTACAAAAGAAGACACCGAGTGCTGGAGTAGCTCAGTGGTTCAGGCAGCATCTCAGGTGAATGTGGATAGGTGATGTTTTGGATCCGGACCTTTAGTTTTAGTTTAGTTTCGAGATACTGTGCAGAAACCTCTCCAGATTAATTGTGGTGGGAGAATAATGGGGAGATGGTCTTGGTATCATGTTTGGCATAGAAATTGTGCGCCCTGTTCTTGTGCTGTACTGGTCTATGTTATTTGCTTAACATTAGGAGAGGCATGTGTTACATCTGACTAATTTGATTGTTTTCTTTGAAAGGAGTCGATAAGGATAGGTAATATGATTTATGGTCAGATTTTGCAAGGGCTACAGTGTCTACCAAGGACAAAGGCCTACAAGGTATTGTAAATCCATGCCATCTAAGAAGCAGCAATAAATTGGATTAAAAATGTGCTCCATAGAAGAAAAATAAAGGACTGATCACAGGGAGCATCAGTAACTAGTGGGGTGGTATATTAAGGGTCCAAAATATTCAGGTTTTTACTTTCCTTGGACGAGATTAATGATATGAACAATGTTGGTTGGTGGGGGAATAGGTTAAAGAAAATATGATATTAAAATTGGCAGTGTGGTTGATAATGTGGAAGGAAATGCAAACCTACAAGAAATTAAAATCTATAGGCCAATATATTCTACCAATGGCACACGCAGAGGTTGGACATAGAATCCATCCTGGACATGTCTGAATTAGTGTTCTAGAGAAGAACAAAAAAGATAGGTGAACGCATAATAAACCCCTTAAATATGACAGGAAAGGGACAGAAGTCAATATAAAATAGTAAGATTAAATGAGAACTTACCAGTTTGAAGTTTGATCTTGATTTTATGAGGCATTACGATGAGCGATTACGTGAAGAAGGCCGTCAATCGTCATGCGCGTCAATCTTCAAAGCAGCGGTGTGAAATCACAGATAAGACAAGTTGACCTAAGGATAGTAAAATTTGGAGAACTAGAACTGCCAGATGACCTGATAATATGAGGGTTGGGAGCGGTGGGAACGTAATCGCTCATCGTAACGCCTCATAAAATCAAGATCAAACTTCAAACTGGTAAGTTCTCATTTAATCTTACTATTTTACTTCGGAGTCATGTGAGTGAGTACGTGAAGATTTCATAAAATCAAGATCAAACTTCAAACTGGTAAGTTCTCATTTAATCTTACTATTTTACTTCGGAGTCATGAAGAGTACGTGAAGATTTCAAAGCTCTGTGATTTCACGCCGGTTCAAATCCAGGCATCACACACTGATTGGATAGACCATGGATGAGTGAGAAAAAATTAATGCATTCAGACATAACCTAATTTATGGTCATAATGTAAGGTTGACAGAAACTCCAGTATATCCATGATGCACACTGTGTCATATGTGATGTTGGAAGCCTGGCAATACGTCTCCCACTTCTTGATGTGAGAGACATACTGCTTTTGTGTACTGTCCCTCCAGGCCGCTGTAATTACATCTACTGTTCGATCAGCCAGTCCGAGTCCTAGGAATGGTCTCCTCAGAATCTCCACACCAATAAATTGATTTGGTCATGTAGCGGATGATAGTTCCCCATAACTGGGTGTACCAGCAGATCCCTGCTGTTGGGGACAGCCATTAAAGGCTGCGTCATGATTTCCAGGACTAGTGGAAACCAAGATAGGCCAATCTGGCACTACCAAAAAGCCTGAGGCATTGTCTTGCTATATTTTGACCAAGCATCGGCTTTTGAGAAAAAATGGAGGGAAAACATACAAGAACATTCCTCCCCAATGCAGTGTGAATGCATCAATTGCTACTGCCCCTGGGTAGGGCTCCCATTAGATATATTCAGGTAACTGGTGATTCAATCTGGAGGCAAACAAGTCAATATCCGGCATGTCATATCGGGCAACAATGTCGGTGAACACGATGGGGTAGGAATGGCGAATTTAGACACCAATAGAGGCACTTGGGCCCCTTGCCCCCTAGTGTTCCACTGATGTGCCTCCCTGCTCTGAATCAGGATAGCACTGACTCCGTGTACTCCCCTCTCCAGAGAGGGAGACACATCGCAGCCCTGTGAAAGGTGCTGCTAGCGCGGGCTCCCATGGAGACCCGAGCTGATACTTCTCCCTCCTCTGGAGCAGATCAGTCTGGAGGCACCTCTCCAACAAGTGCTCCATCTGGGAAAGGCGCCCGCAGACGCTTCCCAGTGTGGGAGATGATCCCTCTGGCCTGGATTCGTCTGAGTCTATGGGCCTTGCAGACTTTTGGGTGAGCTTTGCGCCCCGGCGGGACTGCCACGGTGCACTCCTGAAGCACCAAGTCTGCTGCCACTGGTTCCACTGCCAGCGGCCTGGAAGGTGACTCCGACAGTCGCCCGCTACCCACAGTCTTCTGTAGCTGGCTTCGCAGACTGTCTCCCCAACTTCGACATGGTAAGTTCGTTCTGTTGGTAAAATCTAGACAACCGAACCTGCCAAAAAACGACCACAAAGTAACTTTTAAAATACACTTACCTCGGTATTTAAAACTTACCGCTGGAAGGACGCACTCGCCTGCCAGTCAGTCATTGGCACATGCTTCAGACGTAATGACGCACATGACGACTGACGGCCTTCTTCACATAGTCACTCACGTGACTCCAAAGTAAAATGGGATATGTGCTTTTATTGACCGAGGCAGAAGAAAGGGCAAGAGGGTTCTGCTTGGGCTGTAGGAATTATCAGTTAGGCCACAACCAGAACAACCTTGTACTGTTCTGAATGCCACTGCACAGGGAAGCTGCAATCGCCCTGCAGAGGATGCATTGGTGAGTACCGAGGATGTTAACAGGGGTGGGGGATTATAGGCAAGAGGAAAGGCCGTCCAGGATGCATTTGGTTCTTTTTGAATTGATAAAAGGGACAATTTGTTTATAAAGGGCAGGGTATATTGAACTGAAAGGACACGTGTTTCTTGGTGGAGGCATTGATAACAATTTGGCACAGATTGATGTCAATTGGCAGAAAGGTCAGAGGGGAATTGATGAAAAGATTATTCCAAGTGCAAAAATCTGGAAATAAGGAATTGCCAATCTGAATATCTGGAACTCATCAACTAAAATGATGGGAGAAGCCAAATTCACATTCCATTTGAAACAAAGCTTGGTGAGCCCTGAAAAGTTCAAGTAACCCAAAGTGCTCAACATTGGTCAATATGGACACGCTGGACAATTCAGTCTTCTGTGTCTTTTACTTCTATGGTATTTTTTGTATCGCTGTTATACGGTACTTTTCAAATGACTTTTAAATGTTCATTAACATGGCATCTGCTGCATTGGTCTGATCAACTAATTCTCTTACTTCAAAGATCTCGAATGGATTAGTCAGACACATTATATCATTAACAAATCTAAATTGGATTCTGACACAGCCTTCTCCAGGTGAGGATTAATTTAGCCTTTGACAATGATCTCCCTCTTTTCCCCGTCACTCTATTACAAACTCTTTGAAGTAATGCAAAATTATTTTTGGTCAATACTGAAAGTAATCCTTCCTTTCTTCTTTTCCTACTCTACACCTTCAGAATGCTTTGTAGACAGGAATGTTTAGTGCCCATTCTTGCTGATGTATAAATCAGGTAATTACAGGACTATTTCATAATCCCATTTGGAATTTTAATTCCCTATTGTTCTTGAAGCTTATGTATAACACTCCTTGTATTAACAGATGTTCGTTCAAATACATCTTTTGCTTTTAGTTTAGTTTAGTTTAGAAATACAGCGTGGGAATTGGCCCTTCAGCCCATTGAGTTTGCATTGACACATACTCTAGTTCTAATGTTTAAGAAAGAACTGCAGATGCTGGAAAAATCGATCATGGATCTATGGATCATGTGAAGAAGGGTCTCGACCGGAAACATCCCCTATTCCTTCGCTCCACAGATGCTGCCTCACCTGCTGAGTTTTTCCAGCGTTTTTGTCTACACTAGTTCTATGTTATCTCAGTTTTGCATCCTAGAAACCAGGGGAAATTTACAGAAGCTAATTAACCTACCAACCCGACCATCTTTGGAATGGGGAGAAAACCCACATGCTCACAGGGAAAAGGTACCAACTCCATACAATCAGCGCCAGTAGTCAGGATCGAACCTGGGACTGTGACTCTGCAAGACAGAAACTACCGCTGCGCCACTGTGCTGCCCATTTTCTTCATCTGTTTTTGCCACACTTACTACACCATTGCAGATGGCCCAGTAAGCACCTTTACAAGGCAAGAGTACATTTAAAAAAAATTCTATTATACTTTAATCCACCTGGTACTGCATGCACCTCGTTTGTTTCCTCTGCTTAAAAGCTAGCTACACTTTCACCAGCAGGTTAGCTATTAAGCTCTGGGCATTCCTCAAGCCTACCTAATCATTCGATAAATTTATGACTCATTTTGTACTTTTTATGCTTGACCCCTATAGTCATCACAGGGTAGATCAGTGCAAATGGGGGTTGCACTTGTGTGCCAGCGCAGACTCATTGCAACAAAGCCGAAGAGAGACACAAAATGTTGCACAATGCTGCAATGGTGAAATATTCTTTAATCAGCTGCAGATGCGACGGTCGATTTTACTCGATAGCCGAGCAACCACAGGCCAGAGTAGGGAATTACAAACATTTACAGTTCTCCAAATAAAGACACATTTCATTGTCTTACAGATAGCGAGGCAGCCTCTCACCCAACACTAATGCCTGTGGCTCCAGATTCTCCAGATGGAGGAAAGATTCTCTCAGCATTCATCCTGTCAATTTCACGACAGTCTCAATGAATGACCCCTCATTCATAGTTAAAATTCCTGTGAATATAAGCCAGTCAATTCATCCTCCCTGGATAAACTCCTCATCCAAGGAATCAACGTCATGAATCTGAACTGCATGGACTCCGTGGCCAATACTTCCTTCCATCGGTGCAGAAACAGTAAAATCACAAGGTGCAAGTTCATTCCAGTCTTGTATGACCTCAACAAAACTTGCTTATTTTTTTGTAGGAAGGAACTGCAGATGCTGGTTTGCCAGTGAAGAAAGCAAATGGTATGTTAGCATTCATAGCGAAAGGATTTGAGTATAGGAGCAGGGAGGTTCTATTGCAGTTGTACAGGGTTTTGGTGAGACCACACCTGGAGTATTTCGTACAGTTTTGGTCTCCAAATCTGAGAAAAGACATTCTTGCCATCGAGGGGGTACAGAGAAGGTTCACCAGACTGTTTCCTGGGATGTCAGGACTTTCATATGAGGAAAGGCTGGATAGACTTGGCTTGTACTCACTAGAATTTAGAAGACTGAGGGGGGATCTTATAGAAACTTACAAAATTCTTAAGGGGTTGGATAGGGTAGATGCAGGAAGATTATTCCCGATGTTGGGGAGGTCCAGAACAAGGGGTCACAGTCTAAGGATAAGGGGAATTCCTTTAGGACCGAGTTGAGGAAAACATTTTTCACACAGAGAGTGGTGAGTCTCTGGAATTCTCTGCCACAGAAGGTAGTTGAGGCCAGTTCATTGGCTATATTTAAGAGGGAGTTAGATGTGGCCCTTGTGGCTAAAGGGATCAGGGGGTATGGAGAGAAGGCAGGTACAGGATACTGAGTTGGATGATCAGCCATGATCATATTGAATGGCGGTGCAGGCTTGAAGGGCCGAATAGCCTACTCCTGCACCTATTTTCTACGTTTCTATACTGAAGATAGACACAAAATGCTGGAGTAACTGTCCTTTTGTTGCATGCTAACCAGTCAGAGGATGGATAATACATGATTACATTAGACCCATCTACAGTGTACAGATACATGATAAAGGAATAGCATTGAGTGCAAGGTGAAGCAAGTAAAGTCTGATCAAATATAGCCTAAGGGTCCCCGATGAGGTAGATAATAGTTCAAAACTACAGGTGAAAAACACCACATTTGTTGTGCCAAATGCATGTCTTACCTCATTTCGCCTCTCATGTGCGATTACATCAACATTGAAGTGGTTTTCACCATTTCAAAACGTTTTTTGATTCTTCCCCCATAATGAATAATCCCCTATTTTAGTTTATTAAACTCCATTTGCTTTCAGCTTATTCTTTCACTTAACCTTTCGGTACCCTTTTGAAGACCCCTTTCATTCTCTTTACAGTTCATTTTCCTATCTGGTGTTGGATCATACAGTTTGGATTCACATCTAATTGATGTAACATCACACTAATCTTACATTAAATTTATCAAAATAAATCGGAGCAGCACAGCTGTCAGAGCGGCTGCCTCACAGCACCAAAGAACCGGGTTCGATCCCACCTCGGGTGCTGTTTGTGTGGGATTTGTACATTCTCCCCATGTCCGCACTGGTTTCCTCCCGATTCTCCAGTTTCTTCCCAAATCCCAAAGACATGCGGGTTTGTAGATGAATCAATCTCTGTAAACTTTCCCTGAACGCGCAGGTAGTAGATGAGAACATGGGAAAATATAGAATTAGTGTGAATCGGTGATTGATAGCCGGTGTGGAATCAGTGGGTCAAAGGATCTGTTTCCAAGCCGTGTTTCCAAACTAACTTCTGCTAGTAGAGCCACTGCCACACAGCACTGGAGACCCCAGTTGAATCCAGACCTTCCTCCGGGGCTGTCTGCGTGGAGTTTGTACGTTTTCTTTGTGGCTTTTTTCTGGGTCCTCTAGTTTCCTCCCACCACCTAAAGACTTGCGCGCTGGTAGGTAAAATGGACATTGCACCTCGAGTGGTTGAATCTGGAGATATGAGATGCTGAGCTGATGAAAATGTGAGAATAACAAAAAAAGATAGTATCAGTGTAAATATGTAGTTGATGGTCAACACAAGCTCGATGGTTCGAAGGGCCCGTTTCCACCTTGTATCTCTCCATGACTAAATTGCGCACAGCTGAAGTCCATGGAGCCCCATTAATAATGGCCTGTCATCCTGAAAATTGTCCATTTTTCCAACTTGCTATTTTTGTATTTTAATCAAAGCTCTGTCACCCAACTTTAACATTGAAAAGTGGATGAAATTGACAATGTCCAGCAAAACAATAACAAATTCAGGTCCTCTTGCATGTGAAATAAAGATCTAACTCGTTGTCGCCTCCATCTGCAGGTCCCAACATGCAGATATCCACCACGGTTACAGTTATTTGAGCAAATCTGTTTGGGGAGACAGAGATGGTGTGGGAGGATTTTTTCTGTTTACAACGAAGATGGTAGTTTATCACAAGTTGGCAGGAGCAATAAATATTTGCTGCAAATCCTTGTCAGACTTATTGTAAATTTCCTGTGCTGCAGTCAGGATAATATGCAGGCCTTATCTCATCAATAGCAAAGCGTTCTTTGTGTACATGGGAAATAGAGTGCATGTTTGTTTCGTTTTATCGTTCTACAGTAAATAAGATTAGCAGAGCCAGCCAATAAGGATCACAACCTGTGCTAAGGCCATTGTACATCCTATGACAGCTTCTCACAACATGCCAAACATATTAAAACAAAGGACTCACCAAAGCAATGTCTCAAAATTTGTGAACATAATCTACCGTTGTTCTGCAACATGAGTTTACTCTGCAATCTATGATGCTTTTGGAGCTAAAGATATAAATGCATTGAGCAGCAGCTAACTTTACCACTATTCATTTCATTTGCATTTCATATTTGCAATGTACTTCACTGCATTTTCTATTGTTGGGTCAATTAGCTGCTGGTAGTCCTTAATGCAGTGGTTTCCATCCTCCCGTGATCAGAAATGTTCCTTTAGTACCTGCAGCTTCATCCAAAAATCTCAAATGAATGGTTGTAGATTGTGATTATTGCATTCAGATACAGGGAATTCAGACTCAAATTAAAAATTCATGCTGCAGGTTCGCATGCCAGTGAAGTGAACAATAAATAAAAAATGCCAGCTCAATTAGGCACCCCTCATCAAGAAAGAAACACAAAGTGCTGGAGTAAATCAACAGGTCAGGCAGCATCTCTGAACATGGATAGGTGGCGATGATTCAGATCGGGACCCTTCTTTAGACTGATGGGGTGTGGGTGGGTGGGTGGGGGGTAGGAGAGAGAGAATATAAAGCAGGGAATCCCACTCCCCCCCTACCCTCCACCCCCACACAATCTGAAGCAGTGTTGTGAACTGAAACATCGTCGATCCAAGTTTTCCAGGGATGCTGAGTTACTCCCGCAATTTGTGCTATTTTGTGTGAATCAGCATCCTCAGTTCTTGTTCCTACCCCTCATCAGGATGTCATTTCTCAAGCCTGAGAAATGACATCCTACTCCGCTACTTACATTTCCTTACAGAGGTACCTGCAAGTATCCAGAGTAGCAATACTGATCAGGGAAGCACAGGTAAAAACATACTTCACAAGGTGACTGGAACTCAATGTCCAAATGTTGCTGAGATGCTTGGACATTTTGCACGATCTACAAATCTTCAAATTTATTTTGCCCTGGCTTATTTCAGGGAGTCAAACATTTGCCAAGTGTTGCTATCATGGTAAAGGAAGTCCAGAAAATGGATTGGCGTCATAGTCAGGTCTGGCACCCTGTTATGAAGGGTTGAGAAATAATGAACTAGTGTTATGCGGCTGGTTTGTGGTGTTCAGGCATACCTAGACTGCCCTATACAATAGGGAGAGCTTGACAAAGAGATTAATTAATCACAATGGTGCCTCCATTGATGACCCAAGACAAACATCTCAATTCTATTGACTAATGTCTGCTGTGACTGAAGGTACCACGGATGACAAGTTATGCACCAGGGGCGCTGCACGATTGGCAGCCCCACCAACAGTCTGTTTGTTTTTTCGTCTTTTACATTTTTTTAGTGTGTTAAAAGTTTGTGTAAATGTTCTCCGGTTTGTTTTTTGTAGGGGGGAGGGAGAATTTTTTTTTTCAGTTCCTTATCTTGCCGGAGATGCAATTAATTTTCGGATCGCATTTTCCGGTTGCTCTGCGGCCTCCCATCGATGGAACTGGAGACCTCCTTGGACTGACCTTGGGCCCCACCGGGGGCGTGGACTTACATCGGAGTCGATCCCTTGCCTAGGATCACTCCAACCGTGGCCTGCAGACTTTACATCGGGTGATCGCAGTCTTGGGAGAGGCCGTGGATGTCGGAAGGTTCGACCAGCCCTGAATCGGGGTTCGACCGTCCCACGCGGGGGAGCTGACATCCCCCCGATGCAGGAGCTGATTGCCTCAACACGGAGGGCCCACCGCCGGTTACAGGAGTCAAGATCATCCCGTCAACGGAGGGCTCGAGGCCCCCGACCGCAGGAGAGCAAAGGGAAGAGTTTAAACTTTCTTTTGTCTTCCATCACAGAGAGGAATGTGGAGGAGTCGTTGTGATAGATGTTTATGGTAAAATGTATTGTGTGTGTTCCATTGCTTTTTATTTATATGACTCACTTGGCAAATGAAATTACTCGTATGTTGCAAAACATACTTGGCTAATAAAGTATTATTGCGATCGTGATTGATTGTGATTCAACGATTTTGTCAAGCTGTCCCAATTTTACTTCGGAGTCACGTGAGTGACTACGTGAAGAACCCCATCCAGCCGCACGTGTGTCATTACGTCAGACACATTGGTGCAGGTGAGTGACTAGTTGGAGCAGCAGAGCTCCTCCAGCGGTAAGTTTAAACTTCAGGTAAGTTGTATTTCTTACCTGTTTTAGGTCTCTTGCAGGAACCTCGGTTTTTCAGAGGTTTTTGCCGGATGCTTCGCGATGGCCGACGAGGGAACCAGCTAAGGGCTGTGGGAAACCTTGGTCCGACCACGGAAGCGGGGAGCTGGCGAATGTCGGGTTTCGCGATCAGAGTCACTGATAAGAAACGGTCAGTGACTCTAGAGGTTGGGTTCCTGGGGAGGGGAAATCCAATTGTGTCCGGTTCCCAGACCGCAGTAGTCCCCAGGATATGGGGTTAAACTGACCTGAATGGTCAGCCCGGGTGCCGGGAGGGTTACCGCGGGTATGTATATGGACGCTGGGGTTCCCGGGGAGGGGAAATCTAGCAGTAATGCAGTTCCCAAACTGCAGTGGTCCCCAGGATATGGGGACAGCTGACAAAAATGGTCAGCCCGGATGCCGGAAGGGTTCCCCTCCGGGAATGTGAAAAATTTTGGAGGTTGGCCACGATGGAGCTCCTAATGGTGAGGAGTCAATGTGTGAGCCTGCGCCAGCCGCACCTTTGCACAGGGCTGCTTCATGGGGATGCCGAGGCTATGGCAGTACCTGCCTAGGGGTAAGACCTCGCCAGCAGCACCTTAGACAGGGCTGCTTAGTGAGGATGCCAAGTCAATGGCAGTGTGGCCTATGAGAGAGGCCGCGCCAGCAGTGCCTTGTAACAGGGCTGCTTAAGATTGGAGATATTGTAGAGCAGCATACCTCAAGGCATGGATGCCGCTGGGTCAGTATTAGTCTGACACTGAGTCCATGGCAAAGTCGGTGTATTGCTGAAGCCGCGCCAGCAGCGCCTTGTTGCAGGGCTGCTTAATGTCTCCCTCATGTAAGAGGAGAGCATGCCGGGTCAGTGTAATCTAACGCCGAGTCCATGGCAAAGTCGGTGTATTGCTGAAGCCGTGCCAGCAGCACCTTGTAGCAGGGCTGCTTAATGTCTCCCTCATGTAAGAGGAGAACATGCTGGGTTCATGTTCTGGTTTCATGGTACCAGAGGTACCATGCCTGGCAGCAAGGTTGCCATCCCAACACATATGCAGTGAACACCGCTATCAGGGGGACATTAGAGCCGGCCACTGAATCTTCTATTCAGGTAAGACCTATTTCATAGGTGAAACCTGGAGGACGAAGCACAAGCTATTGGACCAAGTAGGGCAACAACGAGTAAAGCTCCATAGTTTCGGCGATCACGTACCCACGTCTTCATCGGCAGTAAGTGGTTCACTGAAGCTGGTGGCAGCATGAAAGCTGGCCAGCGGTTCCACGCACTCTACCTGTGCTACTCTACAACTAAGGGACCACTTACAAATTGGTAAGATGTACACTTGGTTGTACAATACAAATGTTGATACATTATCATCTACTTCGAGGGAGGTTGGAATTGGGCAGGCTCAGTATAATGGCAAGGATTGTCTTGCAAGACTGGCTCGGAAATCGGGGCAGAGTTGCAGTTCACGGCAAACACGAAATGATGGCAGGCGTGGCCTGTTCATTATGAAAGATGGTTGATTAACAACTGATTTTATAGTGTATCCCATTTACAGTGATCATGGGGAATATTTGGAGGAGGCATTGCTATGATAAGGCAATATAACAGATTGATGACAAGAAAGCATTCAAACAGGACTACTCAGAGTTCAAAAACACTGGTTATGTATTGTCTCGATTATATTTTAATGCTGTATTCTGCTAAAAATCCACTGTTTAAATCTCAAACTATATTTGAGAAATTGGGCTCCTCTATTCAGTAAAGATTAAGTTGTTATCAAATAGACTTGTTGGACATTGGGATTCACCTTTAGCTATTCAATTGGTCGTTGACGCTGGCCTGAGCAACAGATTGCAGTCAATAGACTCCTGTAACAGCCTTGTTGTTATAAAGTAGCCTTCTATTCCTTAAGAATACTTGGCAATATAATAGATGTGATTCAGCTGTGCAAGTGGGAGAACTGTCATCCTGCTAAATGGTAAACTGTAAAGTGCCATGTAGGTCATTGTTAACACAACTTTGTTATTACCAGCTGAAGCTAACAAAGTCACAATGATGGACAAACAGTTTTCAGTATTGCTCCAGTAGTTTGTTCGGTAAATATTTCATTATATTGCAAAATGATGGCAATGGCCCTAAGATGGGAAATTGCAAATATCATCTCTAGTTTGGAGGTGGAGCAGATTTGCATGACTTACCAATTCTTCACTTATTGGTATCAACTATCTATAGACCCTATGGGCATTGTATGGGTTAAAGAGTGATTGAGCGAATATGCATATCTGCATGCTCAACTTCATGTTGATACATTATGATGGTGGCATATGTTAGTCACATGGGAGCAATCAATTAAAGACTCCTGTAATGGTTACATAATCTCGTTTGCCACAGGAGAATCATCAAGCATAGGTCAATGACAACACAGAATTGGTGTTGAACCACAACGTATTTATGAAATTCTGGTTCAATGGAACACTAAATGTAGATATGTTTGTTTTCATGCTTATTCACAGGTTGCAAAATATGTGGCATAACAGTGGCGAAATATACATTCTCGCTACAAAGAGAAGGGTCTTTTATGTCTTCCTCCATTTTGCTTCATCAATCGGGGCTTCAAATAAAGAAATTAACAGCCCGCTTTAGGTTCCTATTGCAGATTGGCTTATGCAACTTTGATTCCCGATTTGTCGGGAATAATAATACAACCTTATATGGTTATTTTAAACGTAACTTTGCTGGTTCAGCTTGAGGCTTGGGATATCAGCCGTTGCATGATAAAATCAAATTATGTTCTGCATATTCAATAGACTGCCCTACGGCTTGGGTTGTTACATCTATCCTTCTATGTGTTCAGAGTGCTTGGATAGCACCAAAAAGCAGGACTTTTTTTTTCCAGGAGATGAAAAGAGTTGTTTAATGCTCATGTTACATTGAAAACAGTATAGATTACTGACGTTTGGAGTTCATGTTAAATGATCTTTTGTCAATAATTGAGTTGTACGGCCAATTATACGGCTGCAGCAAACGAGACCCGCTCTGTTGGGTTCACCCCAGATATCAGGTTTGTAAGGATATCTTTAACACAAGGTCTCCCAGGACCAGTACAATGCCGTATGGGATGTTGACATTTTGTGAACACTATTTCACCAGGGGTCTCCAGCTACATCCTTAACTTTGGCTGGAGCTCATAAGGTAGTTATCCTTCAGGCGCTGGTTTAGCGCAGCAGGTTCAGTCGCCACATAATTGTGACGGTACAGGATGATTATATCTGTAAATAATAATATATATTATTTAATGTTTATAATTACTTAAGCAGAGCAGAAGGGGGTGTCAGGTCTCAAAATAGTTAAAGGCATGCCAGGGGACCTTTGGTAATGTGAGCACACACATATACAACAATACACCAAGGTCACCAAGAGCCTTTGAGGCTCTGAACTAGCAATGTTTGTTAGTCACAAAAACTTAGAAGAACGTATCTGTTCAGGCCACTCCAGATGATAAAATGGAGTTTGGTTTATGCAAGAGTAGATACTGATTCCAGATCTCATTCCAACAGGGCTGCTACAACATCAGCAGCAAGGCTATTTACGCCCAGCTGGATCACATCCTTACAGCTGCAGCATGGTCCAATGAACGAATCTCCAAACATTTTATAATAACCCATTGCTAGACCAGGGGTATTTGTCAACTCTATTTTACGTTCTAGTTATAGTTTCCATCCGGGTGAGAGATGTGAATATTATTATTACTTCATTTAAATAGCATCAGATGTTTTAAATCTATGTCATGGCTTTATGCATTATGAATGTTTTTCCCTCATTTCTCAATGAAGCAGTTGTGGTTATATAGACTCGTTTCTCACGGCATGAAATCACAGAGCTTTGAAATCTTCATGTAGTCACTCACGTTACTCCGAAGTAAAATAGTAAGATTAAATGAGAACTTACCAGTTTGCAGTTTGATCATGATGAGGAGTTATGATGAAGAACTACGTGCCCTCCGCTCCCAACCCTCATAAATGTCATCTGGTAGTTCTAGTCTTCTGTTATCTTACTATTATACTTCAGTCACTATTACCTGTGATTTCACACCGTTGCTTTGAAGACTGACGCACGTGCGGCTGGACGGGGTTCTTCACGTAGTCCCTCATCGTAACTCCTCATTAAATAAAGATCAAACTTCAAACTGGTAAGTTCTCATTTAATCTTACTATTATATAGGACAGTGTGGGTATTCTTACAAACTGGCCACAAAACATCAGTTCATTAGTTACCAACCCACAGCAACAAAGTGCCAGACTAGACTGTGATGCCAATCTATTTCCTGGTCTTTGCATTCTGATACACTGCACAATGGGTCAATGGGGGAGAGAGTCAAGAGCTTCAAATTCCTGGGTGTGCACATCTTTGGAGATCTCTCCTGGTCCAGGAACACCGATGCAATAATAAAGAAAGCACATTGGTGCCTCTACTTCCTGAGAAGATTACGGAGAATGGGTATGTCAAGGAGGACTCTCTCAAACGTCTACAGGTGCACAGTAGAGAGCATGCTGACCGGTTGCATCGTGGCTTGGTTTGGCAACTTGAGCATCCAGGAGTGGAAAAGACTGCAAAAAGTTGTAAACGCTGCCCTGTCCATCATCGGCTCTGACCTCCCTACCATCGAGGGGATCTATCGCAGTCGCTGCCTCAAAAAGGCTGCCAGCATCATCAAGGATCCACACCATCCTGGCCACTCACTCATCTCCCCACTGCCTTCAGGTAGAAGGTACAGGAGCCTGAAATCTGCAACATCCAGGTTCAGGAATAGCCGCTTCCAGACATCCAAAGGTTATTAAACTCAACTTAAACAAAACTCTGAACATTAATAGCCCATTGTACTTTATCTGCTTATTTATGTGTGTGTATATATATATTTTCAATGGTATATGGTCACACTGATCTGTTCTGTATTTATTTATGCGCACTATATTCTGTTGTGCTGAAGCAAAGCAAGAATTTCATTGTCCTATCTGGGACACATGACAATAAACTCTTGAATCTTGATGCTGTACCCTGAGATTATACGAAGGCAGCTACCCTTTTAAAAACATTTGTGCCACATTAAAAACATTTGTTCAATTATAAATCATTTTACCCTCAAACCATTGAAGGTGCTTTGCAATTTATGTGGAGGACAGGTGAAAAGAATAAAAATATAGATATCACTAACTGCAGGGTGAGTGATTATATCAGCATAGGATGTAAATCAGCATTTAAAGTAAGTTAAAAAAGTAATCAAAGTACATTGCTCCCTAATGATACCATGTAGGCTGTCTAGGCTAGACTTATTTGCTTGCATTTAAACCCTTCCCATCTTTCATTCAGTGCAAATAACTTTTGAAAGTCATAATTGTATCCACTTCAATAGCTTAGCAGCAAAGATTCAATAATCAATATCAAATGCAAACTGGCCATCGACTACATGCAGCAAGCCACATTTCCTCGGTGTCTTGCACAGTCAGAGACATACAGCACAGAAACAGGCCCTTTAGCCAAACTTGCCCATGCCAACCAAAATGCCCCGCCAACACTAGTCACCATCTGCCTGCATTTGGCCCATATCCAAACCTTTCCTATTTATATACCTGTCCAAATATATTTTAAAATTGTTATTATACATGCCTCAATTACCTCTTCTGACAACTTATTCCATACACCCACCACTCGCTGTGTGAAAAAAATGTCCCCTCAGATTCCTTTTAAATCCTTCCCCTCTCACTTTGAAGCCATGTCCTCTGGTTCTAGGTTCCTTGACTCTGGGTTTAAAAAAACTCTGTGCATTCCCCCTATCTATTCCCCTCATGATTTAATATTTCTATAAAATCACCCCTCAGTCTCTTGCACTCCAAGGACTAACATCCTAGACTGCCCAACATCTCCCTATAGCTCAGGCCCTCGAATCTTGGCAACATCCTCGTAAATCTTGTTTGCACTCAAATGTCAGTTTACGTTGTGCAACACTAAATATGAGGTAATTGGGCTTTGAGCTTTTGAAGCCTCCCCTCCCTTATTCTCTGGCTGATGGGGCTGGCAGATTGTAACCTTCACATGGTCCACCCAGTTTTGATGAATGCAATCAACCTGGCGTGCACAAACAGAAGATCAAACAGAACAAGTTGTCTTACAACTTTAGGCTGTGCATACCATACGCACAAAGTCTGGCTGATATCCAATCCTTTCACTGCATTTCCAACCTCTTCCTTCCCACCCAACTGATCCCTTCTCTTTCCTCAATCTTCCTCCCTCTATCCCTTTACTTTTGACTCATTCCCCATCTCTTCCTTCCCACTCGACGGATTCCTCTTGTTTCTCTTCCTCCATCCCCTCGCTTCCCCTAACAAGAATTCAGTTTTCTCTGTGCAGCTGGCACTGTGTGTTCAAGAGTGCCACAGAGAAGCAGATTTGTCTTCCAAAGATCACCATCACAGTGGCAGAACAGTGGAACAACAGCAGAGTAGCTTCCTCTCAGCACCAGAGACCCTGTTTGATCCTGTCTACAGGTGGCTGAATGTATGGTGTTTGTACATCCTCCCTCTGGGTGTTCCGGTTTCTTTCTACTTTATAAACTCGTACAGATTTGTAAGTTAATGGCTTCTGTAAATTGTCCCTAGTGTGTGGAGGATAGAACATTGGTCAGTGCAGACACTGTAGGTCGAAGGGCCCCTTTCCATGATGTATCTCCAAAACTAAAAACAGAAGCAGAAGGCGTGTGCCAGCTGTTTACAAGATGTCCGTGGACCATTTACAAAATGTCTCAGTATGCACATTATCATGAAAAAAAGCAATGGAGCACTTTAGAAGTACAAAAAGAAAAACAATAATTTTAATTTGGTGTGCATATAAAATGACAAATAACTGCCCTAAAAATATATACTTTTTCAAATCTATTTCTACCTGGCAAATATTATTTTTTAATCAAAATGAATAAACAGAAACCTTGTACAGCTTTATTGTGCATTGGAACAAGGTGCAGTAAAAAAAATCATACAAACCTCTGATATTACATTGTTTCACCATGTGAATAAAACCTTGAATAACCGTTTCAGTCATTCAGCAGCCCTGCATATGGATTCAACTTCTGCAGATGAACAAGACAAGATTCAACCTAACAGTTTCTTCCCATCAATTACCTTCATTACACCCTTGTTAGCTACCTTTTTTAGAACTCCCTGCTGGCGATATTCAGCGCTGTAATGCAGATTTATTGGTCTGGTGCCCATCTATGCCCATTCACGAGGCACGTTATGGCTGGAATTCACACTGGTAAAAATGGCCAGAAACCACAAGCAGTATGGAGATCTCTGCACGACTTAGTGTGTAGTATTAATTGGAGTCTAACTCTACCACTCAAGAGATCAATGTTACATCTAATACTCTTAATCTCACTCAATTGAAAAATGAATTTAACAATGAGCTATTCATTGATGTTTAGTGGCTCGCTGCATTTATACACCATTTTGTGCTTCCTAGATTCCTTCAAATTTGCAGAAGACTGTCGATGTTGATGGATGCATGCATCAACATCGACAGTCTTCTGCAAGCTAGCCCTCAAGGCTTCTGTACTAACCAATTGTTCTCAGAGTCAAATGCATTGGTCGAATTGCCAGTTATGGTGGGTAGCTGGTGAGCAGGTTGCCTGACCCACAAACCACCCAGCGCATCAGCTCCAGAAACAAAGTCCAATGTCCACAATGGGGTAGAGGCGTGTCAGACATCCTTACCAGTGTGAAGGTAGCAGCCCTTCCCTTTGGTCTCTGTTCATATGATGCAGGGAACCAGCAGAGCTCAGATCAAAGCAACCTGATTATTTTATAAAACATAAGCAGTTGGTTTCACCTCTGCAAAACTTAGAGTCCTCTCAAATTCCAACAGATAAACAGTGAGGCATGGTGGACCAGTTGTTGACTCACAGCACCAGAGACCCGGGTTCGATCCTGACTGCGGGTGCTGGTCTGTACGTTCTCCCCGTGACCTGCATGGGTTTTCTCTGGGCTCTCTGGTTTCCTCCCACATGGGTTTGTGGGTTAATAGACAATAGGTGCAGGACTAGGCCATTCGGCCCTTCAAGCCAGCACCACCATTCATTGTGATCACGGCTGATCATTCACAATCACCAATTGGCTTGGTATAATTGTAAATTGTCCCGTATGTGTGTAGAATGGTGCTAATGTGCAGAGATTGCTGGTCGGCGCGGTCGGTGGACTGATGGGCCTGTTTCTGCACTGAACCTACTGAATTAAACTACTAACCACCTAGAAGTAATTACATAGTGCAGGTGTGGGGCTCGTCCCTGTTGTTTAGCCCAGTTTGTTGCATGTGGCCCACACTGTGCGTTAGTTCATATACGTGAATTGTTTTCGCAGAGGATTGTCAATTGTGCATTACCCAAACATCAAGGTCATTCATGTGTGCGCGTGCATGTTACATGCACTGAAGCAAGTTATCAAAAGCTGCTTCGTGAATTCCATGCTGGATGCAAATCACATTGATGTTAATTTGACGCAACAATTAAAGTCCCTAGAAAAGAAACATAGCGTATGGTTGACTCCCTCCACATCTGCACTTGAATCGACTGCACTAATGATGGAGCACGGATAAAAGAAGAACTGGTGGTGGAACTCAGCAGGTCAAGGCTGCATCTGTGAAGAGAAAGGGACCTTCGGTGCTTTGGGTCTGACCATTCATGAAGACTGAAAGTGTAGTGGGGAAATAACCAGTATAAAGAAGTGGGGCAAGGGGTGCAGCAGGAGCTGGTGAGCAATAGGTGGATACAGTTGAGGAGGGGTTGTTTGACAGGCAAGAGTTTGATGGGGGAGGGAAGGGTGAAGATAGGAACAGAGGCTGGTCAGTGGCAAGTATTGCACAAATGCTGTAGGTCCTGCAACTTGATAGGAGGGGAAGGTGAAGATTGGAACTGAATTAGGAGGGGTGGTGGCAAATGGGAGGAACATAGGGAGAGGAGTGGAGGGGTGAGCCGTAACTGGGGGTGGGTGAAGATCCAGTGGAAGGAATATGTGACGGAGAAGGGAAGATAATGATGATGATACTTTATTGTCCCTTGATGCAGTGAAATTCTTTGTTTTTCCATACAATGTGCACCAAAAAGTCACCACAAAGCCCCCGACAAAGTTACATAAAGTACTCGTCCCTCCTTCATTCTTAGCAACCCCTTCCCCACGCCGGGTCCCCCCTAGTTCTCAATGAAGCAGATCCTCCTCTTTGGCCCATCTTGACCCTGAAGCTCCGTCCTCGGCCCAACTCTGTTTGAGACTCTGACGCAACCAAGGCTCAGACTCTGGAAGAAACAGGTTGACGGGGGCTTCATTTCGGATGGACTGTTGATCTTTCATGGAATAAGCTAATTCCAAAATATTATCAATTTCATTCCCCATAGTAGCTACCTGACCCGATGCATATTTCCAGCACTCTGGGCTTATTTTGTTGAACTTATTGTCCAAAATTTCATACATTATAAAACATTTATCGCCTTAGAGACGTTGTGGTGGCAGAAAATGTATGTATCGTTTCCAGGTTTCACAGTAGTTAGACAGCTAAGCACTTTGCCTTTCCCTACCTTATAGCTCCAATCTTCACATCTGCAACACTCTTTCTTGCTGCACCCTCTGATTCCTCCTGCTCTCCAAACAAGTTTAACCCAGACTCACTACCACGTGTTTTCTCGATGCTTGCCTGTGTCTCCACCTTCTGCCTTGGAGATTCCAACTCCGGTCATCCAGGTTTGGACCCAACCCAGATTACAGGTACTGATAGTCAATCCACCGCTTTTCACAACAGTTGTCATTCCGTGCCCTACGTTCCACACTGGCACCAGCAGGCCCTTGCTCTGACTTCCCCAACAGTTCTGGGCCTAGTTCACTCAGCCCTGCAATGAACCCCAACTTTATTTCCTTCTACACCAAATTCACACATTCAATAAATGGTTCCTCACCTACCTGGACTATACTAAGATTGGTCTCCCTATTGACACTCCTCAACTCGACTTCCCACAGGTCCAGGGCTGCTCCGCTGGACCGTGGCGCCTGTCCGACCACCATGAGGTATGAATATTGATTTCTCTGACTCCAGGTAAGCCATGCATCCCTCTCTCCCCATCCCTCCACTACCCTAGTCATCGTTCTAGTTTTTATGTCAGCCTGTTGAGGTCCACTATCTGCATAATTAATTATCACCTACCCCACAGCCAAAAATTGACCATTGTGGGCTCCACATTTCCTTAGTTATCATTGCGGTTTGCATTTTTCCATTCATTTGTCCCAAGTACTGTCTCTCTTGTCTTTGATATAACCAACATCTTTCTTCTTTCACAAACATTTCTCTACGTTGCTATCTGACCTGCCCCATTAGTGTTAAGGGCCTGTCCCACTTGCATGTGATTCCATGCGTTTGGCGCAAGCAAACGGAAGCAGAGTCCGCGCTAAGTTCGCGGTAAGTACACAGTAAGTACGCGCTAAGTACGCGCTAAGTTAACGCTAAGTTCGCGCATGACGTAATTCGCGTCATACTCAATAATCAGCTGGGCAAGAGGCGGGCCGACTCAATTTGGGCGTTGCACGGCATAGGGCGGTGACGTCATCGCACAATGCCACTTGGTAGGCGTACACCGTCAAGACACTGTGTACGAGTCAAGACGCTGCGTACGCCGTCAAGACGCTGCGTACGCCCACAATGCACCTGCAGGTCGTCAGACCGTTGGCACGCAAAATTTTCAGACAGTGCGGGATTTTTGGAGCCCCGCGCGATGTTGGGACCAGTCCCGCACAACTCCATATGCCTCCGCGCTTGGAAGTGGGACCGGCCCTGCGTGGCCCATATGCCTCAAGCGACCACGTTTGGTTGTGCTAGATGCATGCAATCACATGCAAGTGGGACAGTCCCTTTAATCTTTAAGTGTCCCAATTTTAAAGACACCAGTTAACTGTGGATTGCAAACAAAGTTTTATCTTCTGCCTTAAAACCAGTTTACAAAAATATAATAGACAAAGTTCTAGAGTGCTCAACAGGTCGGGCAGCTTTTCTGGATAACATAGATAGGTGGCATTTTGGGTCACAATTACCCTTATAAAAAGATAATTTGTGTTAAAAGCACAGATTAATGAGGTGTATTTCAATTACCTTTTGCCAATTAAAAAGTACACTTACTGTAGTTTCTGTGGTTCATTGTTGTTCATGCTATGATAAATAAGTTATGATTTAGAGAGATAGACACAAAATGTTAGAGTAACTCAGCGGAAAAGGCAGCATCTCCGGAGAAAGGGATTAGGTGATGTTTCAGGTTGAGGAGGGGGAGAGGAGGAGAGGGGAATAAGCGGAGAGGGGGAGAAGAGGAGAGGGGGAGAAGAGGAGAGGGGGGAGAAGAGGAGGGGGGAGAAGGAGGGGGGAGAAGGAGGGGGAGAAGGAGGGGGGAGAAGGAGGGGGGAGAAGGAGGGGGGAGAAGGAGGGGGGAGAAGGAGGGGGGAGAAGGAGGGGGAGAAGGAGGGGGGAGAAGGAGGGGGGGAGAAGGAGGGGGGTGGGGAAAGTAGGGGCGGGAAGAGGAGGAGGGGAGCCGGGTGAGCAACTGAGCCGCGAACAATTAAGAGTGCCTGTTTTAATCTTATTTAAGAGTTGGCATTTTCTATTTTAACAGTGTTAAAAATCTTTTTTGTGTTTGGGACTTTAAAAGAGGTCCCCTTCACCCCAGATTGCATTGACGGCACCGAAGTAGAGATGGTTGAAAAACTCAAATTCCTACGAGTCAATATTACTAGCAAATTCACCTGCACCATGCATATTGAAGCAAGAACCAAGATAGCACACCAACTACTCTACCTCCTTAGAAGTATTAGGAAGTTGGTATGTCCCATCCAACTCTCACGAACCTCTACAGATGAATGAATGAATGAATGAATAAGTTTATTGGCCAAGTGTTCACATACACGGAATTTGCCTTGGTGCTCCACCCGCGAGTTACAATGTGACTGTGGTGTTGTTGATGGTGAGTGGGGTGAAGGGGACCTCTTTTAAAGTGTTCAATCAATTCCACTGTCTTAAGAGCATTGAGAAAAAAGTTGTTGCGATGGCACCAGGACGCCAGCTGTGTCACTTCCTGTCTGTAGGCAGACTCCTGCCCATCCTGGATCAGTCCAATCAGGATTGTGTCATCCGCAAACTTGAGAAGCTTGACAGAGTAGTCATAGAGGATGCGCCATATAAGGTATTTTATCAGGATGCATTACAGCTTGATTTGGGAACTGCTCCATCCAAGACCACAAGAAATTGCATCAAATCAGTGGACGCAGTCCCGACCGTCACACAAACCAACCTCCCTTCCACTGAAGAAGAGTTTTGGCCCAAAACGTTGCCTATTTCCTTCGCTCCATAGATGCTGCCGCACCCACTGAGTTTCTCCAGCATTTTTGTGTACCTCCCTTCCATTGACTCCATTTATATCTTATGCTATCTTGGCAAGGCCAGCAGCATAATCAAAAATGAGTCACACCCTGGCCACTCCCTCTTCTCCCCTCTCCCATCAGGTAAATGTTATAAAAGTGTGAAAATGCACACCACTAGATTCAGGGCCAGTTTCTTCCCAGCTGTTATCTGGCAAATGAATCATCCAGCACAACCAGAGAGCAGTGGTGAACTACTATGTACCTCATTGGTGACCCTCGGACAATCTTTGATCGAACTTGACTGGCTTTACCTTGCACTAAACGTTATTTTCTCATCTTGTATCTGTACGCTGTAAATAGGCTTGTTTATAATCAATCTTTCCGCTGACTGGATAGTATGCAACAAAAGTGTTTCACTGTACCTTGGTACACATGACAATAAACTCAACTGAACTGATCGTCATAGCAACCTGATGGAATTGCGAAGATTGTTTTCAGCATATTTACAGTGGAACTGTTGCTGGAGGCATAAGACCAAAGTGTCAACAATGCATTAGCAACTACAGGAAAACATTCTGCTGAGGAACTTTGTCATGAGGTCAGCATCAACATGATTAAACAATCATTTTTTAAAAACAACACTTAAAGAGAAACTATTTAACAGTAACCGGACGAGATTGGTCACTTGTGAATGTTTGAGTGGGTTAAATTGAAACTATGTGTCGGAGCGATTTATGTTTAGCAGGTTACTGTTGGCATATTATATTATTTTGTCTAGATATTTCTAGCAGTATAATTTTGGACACGTGGCAGCAGTCATTTGATGCAAAAGGGGCGTAACATATGGGCTTTGGGAACAGGGAGTGACTCAGACCAGGCATAAGAGGTGGAGAGTACACATTTCACACCAGATGGGGGAGAATGGAAAGTTACAGCTTGTATGAGAATAAGGAGAACCTAGCATGATCATCTCTTTGTTTCTACAACTACTTCAATAAAGAATCAATTAAACTGGAAATAACTACTGGAAGATCTGTTCTTTTTAATCTGCATAAGATCACTCATACTTACCTGTATAATATGGCAATGGAACGTTGGACATTGGAAAAGAAAGAAATTGCCATGACACTAGGCATATACTCTAAAGAAAACAAATAAGATCATCCAATTCAACAGAATGTTTCCATGAAATGAGATGCAAATAGTTATCCATCTAAATATGAAGCATCCTCAGACAGACACAAAAAGCTGGAGAAACTCAGTGGGTCCGGCACGATTTCTGGAAAAAAAATAGGTGATGCTTCAAGACCCTTCTTCAGAAGAGATTTCAGAAACAATTGCATCTCCGGCAAGGTAAGAGATTGAAAAAAGTTTTCCCCGACCCCTGCCCCCACTCCCTGTTAATTTTGGCCAGATTGGAGAGGCTAGGACTCTAAAATTGAGTAAAGGCTTCAGGGCTGCTGAGCCATTTGTGTAGAACTTAGCAGAGTTAGAAGTCCAGTATTAGCAGAGGGATAGTAACATTCAGGAGGAAAAGTAGTAATTTAAGGAGTAGTACCCCTCAGTAAAGTAACCTAGGAAGGGGAAAATCTTTGGTATCAGAGGGAGAGGTTCACTGAGTGATAACAGCGTGACCCGGCGTTGAGATTGTGTGTTTGCAAACTGTGCGCTAGCACTTTAAATCATTTTTGTATAGTTATCAGATCCGAATTGTGTAAATATTGTGTAAATACATTTAAAGTGTATTAAGATTTAGAAAGTAAGATTTAGAGTGTGTTAAGTTCGCAGAATGCCATTCGTTTTGCTGGTTGTGTGAGTGTTTAAGGATTTAGATACTTGAAGTAAAGTGTGCTTGAATTGGAGATTCAGAATTGTTTAGATCGTAGTGTTGTTAGAATCTGAGTCGTGGTTTGGTCAGGGACTGTACTCTTTCGATCGCTGTGTCGGGGGAGGAGTCATTCTGCTGACCGATTGCGCCACGAGGAAGATTTATTAGGGTGTGATTTATTGGATGCTTGTAGTTTATATTAGGGTGTGTCTTGGGTTATTTGTAATCGGGGGAATATTTTCATTTCTGATTATAGTTTTATTTCGGAGTCACGTGAGTGACTACGTGAAGACCCCGTCCAGCACGCATGCGCGACATTAGCGTTCATGCAGTGCACCCGCGACGGACGGGAGTTCAAGGCGCTCCCGCTACAAGTTGAAAAGTCGGGTCGACAGGTAAGTTTTACCGTGGCCGTGTGTCTTTTCTCTGTGGTGCTTGTTTCCAGGAAGAATGAGCAAGGCCAGAGGAAAGAAATCTACAGCTCGCCCCCCGTTCATCCTCCGTTGAGGAATGCTCTTTGGAGGGGGGAAAGAGGCGGCGGGTATAACTACCGAGCCGAGCCCAGCACCGCTAGTGCTGCCTGAGCAGCGGGCTGGAGGTACCTGCAGCCAGAACCGGGCGGTAGTGTCCGACGATTCGGATGAAGATGCCTCACCGCTCGAGAGCGGCACAGGCAGCCGCCTAAGCCGAATGGAACGGCTTATGGAGCAATTGCTCCAGCGAGATCTGCTGAGAGAGCAGCAGCAGCCTCGCCAAGGGAGCTCAGGCACTCCCGCAGTGCCTTTTACGGCACTGGCCATTGCTTCACCTTCTTTTGAAGGCAGCATTGGCGACCAGGTCTGGGCTGGTCAAGAAGAGGGGTCACTGGCTGAAGATTTCGGGAGTACGCAGGGTGTACAGGATCAGGAAGAGCTGCTGGGTGTGGTCAACCGCTACGTGGCCAATCCACAAGCGGGTCGGCCATTAGAGCCGAAACTTGCAGCCAGCATTAACCACCTGTCCTCAAAACCCCTACAAGAACAGGTGGTCAATGAGGCTCTTGAACTATATACAGCCCCAGTAAATTGTACATCTTTGAATGTACCTGCTGTCAATAGCCAAATTTGGGGACATTTGGGGCAGAACATCAGAAACCTGGAGTTGAAGCTCCAGAAGATCCTTAAACTCCTGACTGCAGGAATAACATCTTATGCTCGGTCCATTGATGGTGCGGACATCTCCACAAATCAGCAAGACACATTAGCTCTGCTGTGCACCACTCAATATGAAATAAACAATTTACGAAAGGAGATTATCAAGCCTGCCCTCAACCCTAAATTTGCGGGACTTTGCAAAACACCGGGTTCAGAACCTCCTATTCTGCTCTTTGGGAAAGACCTTCCAAAAAAGGTGAAAGACCTAGAGGAAGAATCCAAGACCTTTGGTCTCATGAGGGCAGGTTTGGGACCGAGCAGACCTAACAAACCCAGGCGGCAGTACCCCATGGCGTCCACCAGTCGTCGACCACACTATGGGACTGGTGAAAGCTCGGGGTCCGCAACCATTCCCCGTAAGCCTTTTTTAGGCCAGGGCCCAGAGCGGACCCCATGGAAAATGCGCCACCCCAACAACATCAACATCAACCCTCTACAGCCCAGCAGACGCCTCATCGCCCGGCGAAGAGGCAGAAGAAGCACCAATAACCATGGAGGTAGGTGGGTCTGGTTCCTCTCAGCATATGAGCAGTAGGGGCTGTATACTAACAGGGGGGAGATTGCACTTGTTTTTGGATGCATGGGAATCCATCACTAGTGACAAGTATATACTCAGCAGCGTTCATGGCTACAAAATTGACTTTGTTCATGAAAACATTCCACCAGTTCAGCATATACCCAAAAGGGTATTCACCCTCTCAGTCAAAGAGAAACAAGAGGGTCAAGCTGAACTGATGAGGTTACAAGCAAAAGGTGTCATTGAAAGAACAAAACATGAACCTTTGGAATTTGTGTCTAATATTTTCACTAAAATCAAAAAAGATGGTGGACGACGCATCATCATTGACTTAACTACTTTAAACAAGTCTGTCAGGTATATACATTTCAAGATGGATACTTTTGAAACAGCCAGACTATTGGTTTCTAGAGGGTACTTTCTAGCAAGCATTGATTTAAAAGATGCCTACTACTCAGTACCCATACACAAGGAGCATCGTAAATACTTAAAATTTATCTGGATTGAAACAGCTATGGCAATTTAAAGCCTTACCAAATGGGCTAACCTCTGCTCCAAGGCTGTTCACTAAAATCTTAAAACCTGCCTTGGCATTATTGAGGAAACAAAAGCATATAGTCATGGCGTATTTGGACGACATTTTAATAGTAGGAAAAACCTTGGAGACAGCCATTCTGGCAGTAGCAGCCACCCAACGTTTGTTTGAAACTTTGGGGTTTGTCATACATCCAGATAAATCCAATTTTACACCGTCCACTGTCATGGACTATCTTGGATTTACGATTGATACTGTTCGCATGATTGTAACTCTGCCGAAGGGGAAAGCATCAGAATTGGCGCTATCATGCAACGAACTCATGAATAAACATCAGCCAACCATACGGGAGGTAGCTAGAGTTATTGGCAAAATGGTAGCAGCTTTTCCAGCTGTACAATTTGGGCCTTTGCACTATCAAAATTTGCAAAGAGCAAAAGTGCATGCACTAAAGCAAAACTCAGGTCACTTTGACTGAGCTATGAGTTTAACTGCTGAATTCATTCCAGCGTTACAATGGTGGGCAAGGAACGTAAGGCTCAGCTCCAGTCCCATAATAATCACCAACCCAGTATTAACCATTCAAACGGATGCCAGTGCTTTGGGCTGGGGAGCAACTAACATGCAATCCAGCACAGGGGGCAGATGGACTAAATTTGAATCATCTTGCCTACAGACACGGGGTGTCAACTACTTAGAAATGTTGGGTGCGTTTTATGGGTTAAAAGCATATTCATCTAATACGCATCATGCACATGTCCGGTTGCAATTAGATAATACCACGGTGGTGGCTTATATCAATCACATGGGTGGTGTAAAGTCGATATCGTGTGACAATTTGGCCAACCTAATCTGGCAATGGTGTGTTAAAAGGCAATATTTGGTTATCAGCAACTTACCTACCAGGTAAGCAAAAATACAGTGGCAGACACCAGGTCACGCAGATTCAATGATAACATCGAATGGATGTTAAATCCCAAAGTATTTGCTGAAAATTACTAAGCAATATGGCACACCAGATATCGATCTATTTGCATCCAGGCTGAATCACCAGGTACCAACGTATGTCGCTTGGGAACCAGACCTTGAGGCAGCAGCAGTTGATGCATTCTCGCTGCATTGGGGGAAAATGTTCTTTTATGCTTTCCCTCCCTTCTGCCTCATCAGTCGGGTATTACGCAAGATTCAATTGGATTCTGCTTCAGGAATCTTGATAATACCTGACTGGCCTACACAGCCATGGTTCCCAGTGGCTTTCGATATGGCTGTTGAAACACCGTTGGAATTCCCCAGCAGTCAACAGTTATTAATCCACCCAGTGTCAGGCATTAGTCACCCGTGCCATGACAGAGTCAATCTCCTGGCTTGCAGATTTTAAAAAGACCTCTACTGGGCCTGGGACTGTCTGAGGACGCCATAAACATGATGACCGCATCCCACCGGGAGTCCACCAGGAGACAATACCTGACCAACATAAGAAAATGGGAACGGTATTGCTCCAAAACAGGAACTACCTACACTACAGCTACAGCCACCAGTGTTGTGGAGTTTCTGCTTGGATTACATCGGGAAGGACTCAGCTACAGCGCCATTAATACAGCCAGGAGTGCGTTGTCAGCTTATTTGGTTCCAGCAGCAGGACAACTGACTTTGGGGTCCCATCCACTAGTGGTCAAAATCATGAGGGGCATTTTTAACACCAATTCCCCTAGGCCTAGGTACACTCAGATCTGGGATGTCAGCATTGTACTGACGTACCTTAGGGGATGGCCACCACCCAGGTCACTCACGCTGGAACAACTTACACTGAAATCAGTCATGCTCATGGCACTAGTGTCAGCTCAAAGGGTACAGTCCCTCCACCTTCTGAGGCTGGACAGCATGACAGAGTCATTGGACTGTATCACATTTCACATTCAGGGGCTGGTCAAACAATCTAGACCAGGTACCACGCCTCCAGTAATGGAGTTCCGGGCATATTCACCTGACCCACGGTTGTGTGCCAAGACCCATCTCGCCAATTACATAGACACAACATATAACTTAAGAGGGAGAGAAAAAGCCTCATGGATAAGCCACAAGAAGCCTCATGGTCAGGTGACGAGCCAAACCATTTCAAGGTTGCTCAGGCAGGTGCTTAAGTCCGCGGGAGTCGATACTAATGTTTACAAATCTCATTCCACCAGGGCTGCATCTACGTCGGCGGCTAGGCGAATGGATGTGCCTATGGACCATATTCTGGCCAGAGCAGGATGGTCCTCGGAGAGAACTTTCCAAAGGTTTTATAATAAACCACTGGCGGAGCCTGCTACATTTGCAGACAGAATTTTAGAGTCTGCAGATAATGTTTAATTTAAGCCCGGGGGAGCTCTCTGTTTTTTGTTGTTATTAATAAACCTTTTTTGTTCACAAACAGGTTATTGTTGATTGTATAACATGCTTCCTCCCTCTAAGGTCTTCAGGCAGTGAGTGAAGCATGAGCTGGTTCACGGTTCGGATTCACAGAGCTTTGAAGTCTTCATGTAGTCACTCACGTGACTCCGAAGTAAAATAGTAAGATTAAATGAGAACTTACCAGTTCGAAGTTTGATCTGTATTTTATGAGGAGTTACGATGAGGGATTACGTGCCCTCCGCTCCCACCCTCTATTATACAGATCAACTGGTAATTAAGTTCTTATTTTTTCTTTACTATATTTATTTCAATTATTGTGTTTTCTGTGAATCCACACCGCTGCTTTGAAGAAATGTCGCGCATGCGTGCTGGACGGGGTCTTCACGTAATCCCTCATCGTAACTCCTCATAAAATACAGATCAAACTTCGAACTGGTAAGTTCTCATTTAATCTTACTATTTTATTTGCGTGGTTCGGATTTGTCTGTCTGTGTGAACTTAAAGTGGATTGAGCAAGAGAGATTGCTGCGTGGAAGAGATTGTGATTGAGAGTTAGACTTTGATTGAGGAACCGGAGATCCTTTGTTTGAAAGTTTAGGGTTGAATGAAGTGATTGTGATCTAACTGATAAGAGAGTTGGGAGAGCGATTGAACACGAGCGAGTGGTTTGAATAATTGAATAGGAGTGAGTTTTTTAGTAACGGTTGAAAGGGAACAATTGTGTAAGTAAGTGTGATTCTGAGAAATTATTATCCATTTTGTGGGATCTGGAAGGAAGGAGTGTTTGAATAGGTGTTAGTGTCTGGAAATGTTATTTTTCTTTTTTTATTGTGACCATTGTACAGAGATTGGGGAATGTCTCAGAGAAGGACTGATCAAATAGATTATAAAGCCCGATCGCGGGGCTTGCTTTCACAGAGGCCCAGGGAGCCGTTGGTGAGAGGGGGGAGTACCTGGAGCTGTGAGTATAAAACACATCGCGGGGCTTGCTTTCACAGAGGCCCAGGGAGCCGTTGGTGAGAGGGGGGAGTACCTGGAGCTGTGAGTACAAAACACATCGCGGGGCTTGCTTTCACAGAGGCCCAGGGAGCCGTTGGTGAGAGGGGGGAGTACCTGGAGCTGTGAGTATAAAACACATCGCGGGGCTTGCTTTCACAGAGGCCCAGGGAGCCGTTGGTGAGAGGGGGGAGTACATGGAGCTGTGAGTATAAAACACATCGCGGGGCTTGCTTTCACAGAGGCCCAGGGAGCCGTTGGTGAGAGGGGGGAGTACCTGGAGCTGTGAAACCAAATCGGCAACGTTCCATCTCACTTCCAGAGAAGGAATCTGGTGAAGCCTCTGATTGGTGGAAGAGGACCCGAGGAAGCAGCTGATTGGGTGCAACCCCGGGTTTACAATTTTACATTTCTGCCTTCTGGGAGTTAGGGATTCTGGGAGTTAGGGATTCTGGGAGTTAAGGATTCAGTATTTAGTAGTAAAGTTTAAAGGATAAGTTTTTGTGTTTTTTTAATATTTAATACAGAGTAATTTGGGAGTAAGGTATGGCAGTGGAGATTGGCCCCGTGGTTTGTTCAGCCTGCAACATGTGGGAGATCAGGGATATGGTCGGTGTCCCTGGTGACTACAGTTGCAGGAAGTGTGTCCAGCTGCAGCTCCTGGCAGACCGCATTGAACGGTTGGAGCTGCGGCTGGATTCATACTGGAGCATCCACGATGCGGAGAAAGTCGTGGATAGCACGTACAGTGAGTTGGTCACAACCGCAGGCAAAAGGTAAGAGGACAAAAAGGGAACGGGTGGCCAATAGCCAGCAAAGCAGTAGGCAGGTAGTGCAGGAATCTCCTGCAGTCATCTCCCTCCTAAATAGGTATACCATTTTTGGATACTGTTGAGGGAGATGGCTCATCGGGGAATGCAGCAGCAGCCAAGTTCATGGCACCATGGGTGGCTCTGCAGCACATGAGGGGGGAAAAAAGAGGGGAAGGGCAATAGTAATAGGGGATTCAATTGTCAGGGGAATAGATAGGCGTTTCTGCGGCCGCAAAACGAGACTTCAAGATGGTATGTTGCCTCCCTGGTGCAAAGGTCAGGGATGTCACTGAACGGCTGCAGAACATTCTGGAGGGGGAGGGTGAACAGCCAGTTGTCGTGGTACATGTTGGCACCAACGATATAGGTAAAAAAAGGGATGAGGTCCTACAAGGTGAATTTAGGGAGCTAGGAGATAAACTTAAAAGTAGGACCTCAAAGGTAGTAATCTCCGGATTACTACCAGTACCACGGGCCAGTCAGAGTAGAAATAGGAGGATATTTCAAATGAATACGTGGCTTGAAAAGTGGTGCAAGGGGAGGGATTCAAATTTTTAGGGCACTGGGACCAGTTCTGGGGGAGGTGGGACCGGTACAAACAGGACGGTTTGCACCTGGAATGGAATGGAACCAATGTTCTTGGGGGAGTGTTTGCTAGTGCTATCGGGGAGGATTTAAACTAATGTGGCAGGGGGATGGGTACAAGAGCAGAGAGGCAGGTGGGTGTAAAATGAGGGTAGAAGCAATAGGTAGCAAGGTGAAAAGTAAAAGTGGCAGGCAGACAAAACCAGGGCAAAAATCAAAAAGGGCCACTTTTCAGCAAAATTGTATAAGGGGTAAGTGCGTTGTAAAGACAAGCCTGAAGGCTTTGTGTCTCAATGCAAGGAGTATTCGTAATAAGGTGGACGAGTTGAACGTGCAGATAGATATTAATGATTATTACCCATATCAGCCATCTGAGGTATGGTTTTACCAAATTATATTCCCTTCCTTTTTACTGCCAGCAGGGCTAACAGGGGAATATTTTCTTATATTCCCCTTTCTAGCCAACCCCTATGGAGTTTACCTGTTTTAAACAGCGGGGAATATAACCTTATATTCCCCTGGTCTCACATCCGGGAACGTGACGCTGCGTGACGGCAACGTCACGCTGCGTGGGAAATTTAAAATTTATTCTCAAAAAAAAAAAATGGCTGCCGGTTGCGAGAAAAGGTTCCCGTTTTAAAACTTCGACCTTCACATTGTCACATAAATGAATGACATAAATTACATAAATGAAACATAAATGTTACATTGTTTTAGTACCCTTATTTACAATGTTGCAATGGTTTTAGTACCCTTATTTACAATGTTGCAATGGTTTTAGTACCCTTCTTTACAATGTTGCAATGCATATTGCAAAATGCATAGATACATTCATATCATATGAGATGTTCAGATTTTCCTCTAGATGTCCTGATAATGGGTAATAATAACAATATTGACTGTCCTCTTTCGGGAGATACGACATATATTGCCCTCACACTAGATCCATATTGCCCTCGTCTTCGACTCGGGCAATATGAATCTACTTCAGGCAATATATGTCGTATCCCCCTCAAGGCCAGTCAATATTCTATTATTATGCTATAGTTGGGATCACGGAGACATGGCTCCAGGGTGACGTAGGCTGGGAGCTGAACATCCAGGGATATTCAATATTCAGGAGGGATAGAGAGAAAGGAAAGGAGGTGGGGTAGCGTTGCTGGTTAGAGAGGAGATTAACGCAATGGAAAGAAGGACATTAGCTTGGAGGATGTGCAATCAGTATGGGTAGAGCTACAAAACACTAAGGGGCAGAAAACGCTGGTGGGTGTTGTGTACAGGCCACCTAACAGTAGCAGTGAAGTTGGGGATGGTATCAAACAGGAAATTAGAAATGCGTGCGACAAAGGCAAAACAGTTTATAATGGGTGACTTCAATCTACATATAGATTGGGTGAATCAAATTGGCAGGAGTGCTGAGGAAGAGGATTTTTTTGGAATGTATGCGGGATAGTTATCTAAATCAACATGTAGAGGAACCAACGAGAGAGCAGGCTATTTTAGACTGGGTTTTGAGTAATGAGGAAGGGGGTAGTTAGCCGTCTTGTTGTACGTGCCCCCCTTGGGCAAGAGTGACCATAATATGGTTGAGTTCTTCATTTAGGATGGAGAGTGACATTGTTAATTCAGAAACAATGGTTCTGAACTTAAAGAAAGGTAACTTTGAGGGTATGAGACGTGAATTGGCCAAGATTGATGGCAATTAATTCTAAAAGGGTTGACGGTGGATACACAATGGAAGACATTTAAAGACTACAAAAATTGTTCATCCCAGTTTGGCAAAAGAATAAATCGGGGAAGGTAGTGCATCCGTGGATAACAAGGGAAATCAGGGATAGTATCAAAGCAAAGGATGATGCGTACAAAGTAGCCAGAAAAAGCAGCATACCAGAGGACTGGGAGAAATTCAGAGACCAGCAGAGGAGGACAAAGGGCTTAATTAGGAAAGGAAAAATAGATTATGAAAGAAAAAACTGGCAGGGAACATAAAAACTGACTGCAAAAGTTTTTATAGATATGTGAAGAGAAAGAGGTTAGTTAAAACAAATGTAGGTCCCTTGCAGTCAGAAACAGGTGAGTTGATCATGGGGAACAAGGATATGGCGGACCAATTGAATAACTACTTTGGTTCCGTCTTCACTAAGGAAAGACATAAATAATCTGCCGGAAATAGCAGGGGACCGTGGATCAAAGGAGGAATTGAGTGAAATCCAGGTCAGTCGGGAAGTGGTGTTGGGTAAATTGAATAGATTAAAGGCCGATAAATCCCCAGGGCCAGATAGGCTGCATCCCAGAGTACTTAAGGAAGTAGCTCAGGAAATAGTGGATGCATTAGTGATAATCTTTCAAAACTCTTTAGATTCTGGAGTAGTTCCTGAGGATTGGTGGGTAGCAAATGTAACCCCTCTTTTTAAGAAGGGAGGGAGAGAGAAAACGGGGAATTACAGACCAGTTAGTCTAACATCGGTAGTGGGGAAACTGCTAGAGTCAGTTATTAAAGATGGGATAGCAGCACATTTGGAAAGTGGTGAAATCATTGGACAAAGTCAGCATGGATTTACGAAAGGTAAATCATGTCTGACGAATCTTGTGGAATTTTTCGAGGATGTAACTAGTAGCGTGGATAAGGGAGAACCAGTGATGTGGTAATCTGGACTTCCAGAAGGCTTTCGACAAGGTCCCACATAAGAGATTAGTATACAAACTTAAAGCATACGGTATTAGGGGTTCAGTATTGATGTGGATAGAGAACTGGCTGGCAAACAGGAAGCAAAGAGTAGGAGTAAAACGGGTCCTTTTCACAATGGCAGGCAGTGACTAGTGGGGTACCGCAGGGCTCAGTGCTGGGACCCCAGCTATTTACAATATATATTAATGATCTGGATGAGGAATTGAAGGCAATATCTCCAAGTTTGCGGATGACACTAAGCTGGGGGCAGTGTTAGCTGTGAGGAGGATGCTAGGAGACTGCAAGGTGACTTGGATAGGCTGGGGTGAGTGGCAAATGTTTGGCAGATGCAGTATAATGTGGATAAATGTGAGGTTATCCACTTTGGTGGCAAAAACAGGAAAGCAGACTATTATTTAAATGGTGGCCAATTAGGAAAAGGGGAGATGCAGCGAGACCTGGGTGTCATGGTACACCAGTCATTGAAAGTAGGCATGCAGGTGCAGCAGCAGTGAAAAAAGCGAATGGTATGTTAGCTTTCATAGCAAAAGGATTTGAGTACAGGAGCAGGGAGGTTCTACTTCAGTTGTACAGGGTCTTGGTGAGACCACACCTGGAGTATTGCGTACAGTTTTGATCTCCAAATCTGAGGAAGGACATTATTGCCATAGAGGGAGTGCAGAGAAGGTTCACCAGACTGATTCCTGGGATGTCAGGACTGTCTTATGAAGAAAGACTGGATAGACTCGGTTTATACTCTCTGGAATTAGGAGATTGAGAGGGGATCTTATAGAAACTTACAAAATTCTTAAGGGGTTGGACAGGCTAGATGCAGGAAGATTGTTCCCGATGTTGGGGAAGTCCAGGACAAGGGGTCACAGCTTAAGGATAAGGGGGAAATCCTTTAAGACCGAGATGAGAAAGACTTTTTTCACACAGAGAGTGTTGAGTCTCTGGAACTCTCTGCCACAGAGGGTAGTTGAGGCCATTCATTGGCTATATTTAAGAGTGAGTTGGATGTGGCCCTTGTGGCTAAAGGGATCAGAGGGTATGGAGAGAAGGCAGGTACGGGATACTGAGTTGGATGATCAGCCATGATCATATTGAATGGCGGTGCAGGCTCGAAGGGCTGAATGGCCTACTCCTGCACCTAATTTCGATGTTTCTATGTTTCTATAAGGATAATTTGCGAAAAGCTTCACATGAAGCAGACAAAGAGGATTATCTGGGGAATTTAATGCAGTTTTGAGAAGCGAGCTTAGGCCACTGAGTGAACTAAAATCTGTAATAGGGATAAACTACATAGAAATGATTGTCAAAAAATATGCAAATAGTGAAGAAGGAAATGGAGAATGTTCTTCACTGGAAGGAAAATAAATAAATTAGGGATTAGAGGGGAACACGAGAGAACTGGTCCTTCTCGGGACATTCCAGAACAGGGATAGGAAGAACTAGTAAGCCAATAGCAGGAGCAAGAGCAGGAACAAAGATTCTATAGTATCTTTGAGCAGGAGGGACCACCATCTTCTGAAAGGAAAACTGCTGAGACGGCTCTTAAAGGGGAGGTGCTGACTAGAATTCAATTTATTAAATTTGGTAAGAGTGCAGTAGTATCTGTAGACCTCGAAGGGAGAGAGGCTCACAATATGCCAGGATGGGTAGAATTTTTTGGAATGGAGCCACAGTATTCCTCACAGCATTCTCATGTTCCCAGTTCGGAGACACCATGTGCAGCTTGCGAGCAGGGCACACGGGAGGAGTCAGCATTATCTTCGGCTCCTCCCACTAAATTAAAATCTGAAATGGAAAAATCGAGGAAGGATTTTCTAGCCCCTATGATTGCTCCACCAATGGAGTACAGTATGGGAGATCAAGGAGCTAGAAGGAAGGTTCCACTGAAATGGAAAGCAAAATTAATTAGAAACTCCAGTAGTGGGAAAATGAAGGAAACCTTCCTGAAGTACAGAGATAGAACAAATAGCTTATCTGAGGGTGAGATTGGAGGATATGGAGGATTGATCCAGACATTGATAGTATTATTATGTCAGAGCAATTCCCTGACAATGGGGATATAGAATGGATTCCCCATAGACAGTTTGTTTGTAGGGGAGATGTCTACTACAACTTTGGTATTAAGTTCCGCATCAGGTGTAAATGTCCCCCAGGCCACAGACATTCAGACTTTAATGCAGTCTGGTCCAACGGCAGCGCTATATTAAAGATTCAAAAAAGGGAAATAAGGACGGTGCAAGACAAGGAGGAGGAAGATCTCAAAGCCTGGATAGATCTCCTATTCCGGGAACCAAACTTTCTTCAGTTTGGCTGGAGAGGTTATAGAATGGTCCGACCCAATCAGTGTTACAACTGTGGGGGATTGGGACATTGGAGTCGGTTGTGTCCAATTAACCTGCCAGTCAGTTAATACCACCCATTAAATTTGAAGGGATCCTCACATGGCCCAAAAACAGTAATAAATAAAAAACATCACCCCTTCCAAATTCTAGGAGGAGACACAAAGAATCTAATTCTCAAGAGACCTTTACTGAAAGGAAGAAGTAAGGAGCATAGTAGCTGGCGTGAGAAGGAATGGTAACTAAGGAATGGAAATGGCACTTGGGAGAGAAGAAACAAACTTATTGTGCAGGAGGTACGGGAGTGGGGAAAAGTTATTATTACTGAGTTTGTGCCTGCAGGACAGTATAATCAACAACATACTATCTGGGGAGTGAGGTAAAGACTACACAGACCCCTTGAGAATGGGCTGAAGACAGCAAAGGTAATGTAGCTCCCCAGAAACAGGAATCAACGAGCAGAAGGAAATGATACTGTCCTGCCCCTTTAAGACAAATTTGGGAAGGGCAACCGACAGGGAAAGCTGCTTTTCTGTATCCCTATTCCCTTGAAACTGACATCAGAGAAGAAGAAGAAGGAGACCTACGCTAGTCTCCAACTTTAACATCATCTAGCTTTTGAAGAAAGAAAAGGAATGAAAGTAATGGACACTATCTAATCTTCCCTGAAGAAACAAAACCAACAACCTATAACGACTATTGGGATAAGCTCCTCCTTAAAGAACTAAATTAAAAACAACATTTTACCCCAAACCCTCCATGGTTTGGGGTAAAATACCTAATTTGCGTATAAACTATGATTATTAGAAATAAATTTATGAAATTTTGGATTTGGTCTCGAAGTTGTATGGCAATGAGTTGGAGGGACTTTACATTTTGAGATGTAGAACAGACTTGTGGAATTTGGCTAAGGAATATTTGGAGTTTGATTATTAATTGATATTGTTATTATCTCATCCCCAGACAGGCAGCCAAAGATGGGAAGGTTTGTTCAGAGAACATCAGAAAGGATGGAACTTGGGAAGATCTGGTAACATGGAATTATTCAGGGAATATGAGAGTTGGAATTAAAATTGTAGTTGGAATTGGAGTTGGAATTGGAAATGGTCAAAAGAGGAACTGTGAGCAGCAGGACTTCCCTTTTAGAGACCGGACTAGAAATTACACAATTGTTAAGAACTAGTACAAGCGAGAACCCCTAGACTGAGAATGGAGCCAACACAGTAAAGAGCCAACACAGTAAGGAGAAGTACTGGAGGACAAGTCTAGTGAACAAGAGGGAGAAACTTGAATGGGTGTAGGAATAGCAGAGCCGATGCATGTTTAACCGATGGATCTAAATTGTTTAACCCTTGATGGTAAAGCGGCTTCTATTATCAAGGTAGAAAGAAATTGTCCCTGGAATTGGCATTCTTAATTGGACTTATTATGAAATTGACAACCATATGGAAATTGCTTAATTAAATTTGAACCGCAGGGAATTCCACAGGAATTGGAAGGGAATTGTGTTATCGGCTACAATGCTGTGGAATGAGAAGGATGAGATTGACACTGAAATTTAAATAGTAAATTGAAGGCTGAGACTGAATTTGGTTGAATTGAAACATTTCTCATGGTTTGCTTTAAATTAGAGTCACGCCTGTAGGGAAATCTGGACTGAACCAAGCTGAAATTTATATGAGGACCCATCATCAGATATACATATTATACCATTGTGTGAATATGGAGAGGGATGATTAGTGTTGATCCTAGGATAGTAAAGAGTATATTAGGGAATACAGTGATAGAACAGAATATAATAGAGATAGTTATCGTGAAATGGAACTGGGCTATTATTGCAGAATTACAGTGAATGTACAGTATGTGAAAGCATGGGTATGTGATGGTAACTTGCTTTGTCCCAAGTTTTTCACAAAATTTTAGATTATAGGTTTGACTATGGAAAGGGATGGAAGAATTGGCAACAATATGGATGGAGGGAATTTGCGCCCACAACAACTCGGGAGGTGAAGACTCATCAGACGGAAATTGTGAAGCTACGCCCACGAAAACTCGGGAAGCTTGATAAGATTCGGGGAAGAAACATCATCATCTTGTGTTGCTGATAGATTGAAAATGTAATGGACACACTTATGTATATCTGGTTAGCTGATTATTTGACTATTTGGTTATCATAATTGATAGGTTACCATATATGATAAAAACAGAAGAAATGTTGTTCCTGGCCAGATTGGAGAGGTTAGGACTAAAATTGAGTAAAGACTTCAGGGCTGCTGGGCCATTTGGTCAATTTGAAAGTGCTCCCTGTAGAACTTGGACAGGCTGCAGAGTGGTGTCAGTTTGTCTAGATCCTCGATCTAAGCTGCAGGAAGAGAATGGGAACATCTGCAGACCCTGGCAATTAGGTGCAAAATGCATAGAATGGATTGGGTGACTGCAAACCAGACATCACCTTGTAAATAATTGTAAATAATGTTGCAAAGCTTTACATTGCTGAATGTGGATTGGATGAGTTATTGAGCCTTGTCTGGTTTTCTTGCACATCCGGGTAAATGTTGCGAGGTTTGTTTACTTTGAGAAACACTGTTTGAATACAATGTATTAGCTACTGTATTATTGGGTTAGGGAAATGTCTGTTATGCATGGGGTTAATTGATATCTGTAATTGGATTGTAAAGAGCCGACCCCCATGTGATTCGGTCCCTCAAGATCCAAGTACCTATAAAAGTCTGCTACCTGCGTTGATCTTCTGGGAAAGTGCTTAGGACTGCATGACCTTCTGGAGTGTCTCTGTTTGAGCGAGGCCTAGAGGGCTTGATCAGGCAGATACGAGGATCGAACCCACGGTGGTTAGGTATAGTAGTTCAACTGTAATTGTGTTTTGGTAAAATAAAGATTAGTTCCGCAAGTGCTTGATTCAGTGGTGTTTGATGAAACTAGAGTGGGGGGGAGCTTAGAACGAGCAATTTACACCCCCACATCAAACAAACCAGAGACCATTAACACAAACTTTTAAAGCACACTAAAAGTAACAAAAAAAGACAGTCTGTTGGTGAGGCTGCCATCGTGCGGTACCCCCTGGTGGTATGGTCAGTTTCAACATTTACAGGAGGCATCATTTTATTTCATCAGCAACTTGTGAATGTCTGGTTGCCTTTTAGCCATTTATTAGTTGCTTCAACCAAATGATATAGATTGTAAACAGTCGGGCCCAAGCAGTGATCTATGCAATGGTTCATGTTCAGTGTAGAGCATTGCACTGCAGAAAATATTTGACAATGTGGGTGGAGAATAATTTAAAAATGATTGCAATACCAAGGGACTTGGGCAATATGAATAGGATTGCTTTCCTTGGAACAGGAATTTGCCAGAGGATCAGGCTGAGATATTAAAAAAAAAAATCATGGGATAGGCAAAGTTGACAAAGAGATAATATTCCCTCTGGGAATGGGGTCCAGAACCAGGGACACCCAATGAATGGGGTGGAGAAAATATAAACCAAAAGTGAGATGAGGAAAAAGCTTTGCTTTCTATTTATTTTTTTGTCAGGAGGAAATGACATTTTCTTGTGTTAATGAATCTCAGAGATGTCCCTTGTCCAGCATTGCAGTGCAAATTGCAAGCAAAGTGCTGGAGTAACTCCAGTGACGTTTCGGGTCAGGACCGTTATGCAGGCCGAATGCCCATTAGAAGGGTCCACAACCAAAATATCACCTGTCAATGCTGCCCAGATGCTCCCTGATACACCGAGTTACTCCAGCACTGCATCTTTTTTTTTGGAAACCAGCAACTGCAGTTCCTAGTTTTTCAAAATTGCAAGATATTGCTTTCATCTTTAATCTGGAGATGCAGGCCTTGCAGTTTTAGAAATAAAATATCCCATACGGTTTTTGTATAAACACCATATTCAGCTGCCAGCTTGTAAGATTTCCGTGTGTTATCCTGTCTGGCCTGTTTACATCCCCTTGGTATCTGTTATCGTGGTCCTTAATGTTTACTAGATTTTCCTGGTTTCACTTCACCAACAAACTTTGAGCTTTTACCTAGCAAACCCACATCATAAATAAATATCAAAAACACGAGTAGGCTTTACACCAGCCCCTGGGAAACACCACTGTGTAATTCCTTCTGATCTAAAAAACATTCATCGCAACTCTCCGACAGGAGCAGCAAACAAATTTTATCGTACTGCCACCAGCCATTTAATACCATACTCTTTAATATTACTCACTATAACGTGCTAGTGTGCAGTTTAGCTCAAGTACATCCGTGTACACACATGTGTAACACACGCAAGCATACACATTGTGAACTTCGTTCGTCAACTTGCCTCATTATTGTTGGGGGAAAAAAACCAAGTTGGTTAAACATAATTGGAAACAATGCTTTTATTTCCATTTAGTTTAGAGATACAGTGCGGGTACAGGTCCTTTGGCCCACCGTGGTCGCACTGACCAGTGATCTCCTCACTAACACTTTCCTAGGGACAATTTTACCAAGTAATTTAACCAAAAAAAAACAGCATTTCTTTGGAACGTGGGAGGAAACTGGAGCACCCGGGGAAAACCCACGTGGTCACGGGGAGAATGGACAAATGTAGGCAGGATCAACTCTACCACTGCTCCACCTTACCATCCGCTTTTATTAAAATGTAAAACAGTCAAGGTAAAAAAGTGACCAATTCACTGTGATTTTAATTTCAAGTTGCTCTGTGATATTCATCACCCACATGCTGCTATTATAAGTGGGAGCTGAATCATACTCTAGTTCTGGGTTACAGTGCCGCTTTGTATAAAGCATGCAGTAGAATCCATTGAACACCAATTAATGAAGGCTGTCAAAATGCAGGGAAATGCTCGCATGGGTAATGCTGACAAAATATCACTGAGACTTCCTGAAGATAACCTTCCATGTTATCCCAAAGAGTTTCTCATTGCTGAGTGTATCAATTTGCATTTGAAGTTGGCAAGAGATTTCTCAAGGTCCTGGGCATTTATCAGATTGAAAAGATAGTAACTTTGTCATTGTGTCCATCAGTTGGTGTTTTCAATCCACTAAAATTAATTAAAGCAAGAATATACACATGCCGCGGTCATTGTGCAATTGCCGAATCGTTGATTTTCCTGTTGCTCAAAGAGGAAATCTTTCAAGCTGAGAATTATCCTCATAAAGGGAAAGGAAGGAAACAAACATTGAATGACAAAAATAAATTCAAGAAATGGAAGGGAGGCAACCAAAAGGAATTAATGCAAGTGGTCAATACAAAATTGGAGAAGCAGAAGATATGGAATTCTCTGCTGCAGAAGGCAGTGGAGGCCGATTTGCTGGATGTTTTCAGGAGAGAGTTAGATATAGCTCTTGGCGCTAATGGAATTAAGGAATATGGGGAGAAAGCAGGAATGCGTTACTGATTTTGGATGATCAGCCATGATCACATTGAATGGCCTACTTCTGCACCTATTTTCTATGTTTCGATGATTAGTCTCGTAACTATTCTTCAGTAGCATTTAACCATAATTCATTTGATTTTCAGGCTTCGACTCAACAATTCATAGATTTATTATTGTCGCGCATATCAAGATGCATTTGAAAAGTTTGTTTGCATGCCACCCAGGCAGAACATGCCATGCACGAGTGGATCAGCTAGTGCAATGGAGAAAAAACAATCAGAATAGAGTTGCAGCTGTAAAGTAGATGCAGATTTTTTTTTTAAGTGCAAGGGATGAATAGAGAGTTGAAGATCAAAGTTCATCCTTAGTATAAGAGTGGACCATTCAAGAACGTGATAGTAGAAGGAAAGAAACTGTTCTTGAACCTGGAGGTATGTGCTTTCAAGCTTTTGCACTTTCTGCCCAACATGAGCGGGGAGAAGAGAGAATGATCAGGGCTGCAAGTGACCCTGGACTATGTTTGCCGCACCGTGAAGCAGTGTGAAGTGGTTAAATGGAGTTGATTGTTGGTTGGGGGGGGGAATGACTGGTATGGGAATTGTTGAAGTTGTTTGTATAATGGATTGGGCTGTGTTCATAACTTGCTGTCTTCACTTGCAACTTGATGTTTAATGCGTTCAACGTGCACAGGTCTTGGTGGTAATGATTCACTTTACCATTATCACACAAGAATGAGAACCAGCATAGGTCACCAGGCCCCCAAAGACTGCCATGTCATTTAAACACAAATGAATGTATAATTACAATAGGGTAGCACAGCAGTTGCTCCCTCACAGCGCCAGGGACCCTGGTTCGATCCTGACTACGGGTGCTGTCTATGCAGAGTTTGTACGTTCTCCACGTGATAACATGGGTTTCCTCTGGGTGCTCCAGTTTCCTCCCATATTCCAAAGACAGCAGGTTTGTAGGTTAATGGGCTTCTGTAAATTGTCTCTAGTGTGTAGAATGGAAACAGTGCATGAGTGATCATCGGTCAGCAAGACTATGTGGGCTGAATGGCCTGTTTTCATGTTGTATCTCTGAACTATGCATCAGGGTGCATTGAAATTTCTTGCTCATCTGAAGCTTGCAGACTAAACAGTATATCTACAGTAATGATAAATACAATCAATACAATGACAAATGCAAGACAGCTGACTGGTGCAAGAATGGAGTGCAACATCCAAGTAGTGCAAAAGAATAATAAAGTACAACAACGGAATTACCAAATGAGGTAGAGTTAAGAGCGAGAATGTGACAGCACTGTTGTGGTTCAATATTCTTAAACAGACAAAAACACAAATAAAATCAGTGATCAAGCAGTACAATCTTTATTTCGCCAGGCAGGTGTAAGGTAAAACTCTTTACAGTATGCAGATTACAGACTATACAGAGTTCTCATCCTCACACAAAGGGACAATGATTTCAGTGCATGTATATATACCCCAATAATCGATGATTCAGCAATACCTTATCTACGAAACATAGTATAGCCTCTTGCTTCTTAAGATTGACAGCTTCTTAAGATTGACAGCTTCTTCTGGCAGAGGAAGGGTTAGCTATATATGGTTATATGAGAAAGTTATATTTCTGCAGAACAAGCATTTTGGTATTTTCTACTTATGACACACATTATAATCTTACAGTCTGAATTCCCTCTAAATGTTTACATTATAGAGGAGACATTCATGAAGCTGTGCTTGTTATTCTCGCTTATGTTATTGAAAAGGGAACATCAACAGCTTATTAGCTTTGTTACTGAAAGCAAAGGTTAGTGTGTTTTGCTGGCTTTGTAATTTAATAGGAGAAAGTTTAAGCTTGTCTTAGTTTCAGCAGAATCCAATTTGTAATTTTAAATCTTTTTAACTTCCACATTGAAATGTCTTGCTCATCTGAAGTTTGCAGGCTAAACAGTATACCTACAGTAATGATAAATACAATAACAAATGCAAGACAGCTGAATGGTGCAAGAATGTAGTGGTTCAGGATTCTGATAGCAGTGGGGAACAAGCTAGTCTTTAACATGTCTGTCCTAAGCTTTCAACCTCCCCTATCTTCCCCCAGAAATCAGGAGTGAGAAAAGGGAATGGAGAGGGTAGCAGGCATTCTTGACTGAATGGAAGGCAGGTGGGACAAGCCTCTCATGGACTGGGCCATGTTCACCACTCTTTACAGGTTGAGTGGATTAAGAGCAGAGCAATTGCCATACCAAGCTGTGATGCATCCCATCAGAATACTTTCTATAGCCCATTGGTATATGTTTCAGAGAATCCTCAGTGACATTCCGAATCTTCAAATGTCTAAGAATGTTGATGATATGGACACCTAGGAATTTGAGGCTGTTGACCATTTCTACAGCAGATTCATTGAGGACAGGGCTGTGTTCAACTCCTCTCTTCCTTATGTTAAAAGCTAACTAAAGCATATGGTGGAGCAGGTTGTAGACCTGTTTCCTCACAGTGCTAGAGCCTCTGGTATGATTTTACTTCGGAGTCAGTGAGTGACTACGTGAATAGAAGCCCATACAGCCGTTGGTGCGTCATGACGTCAGACGTTGGTGCAGTCGGCCGGTTGGTGCAGCAGCGCTCCTCCAAGCGGTAAGTTTAAACGGAGGAAAGGTTTTTAAAATTTTTTTACCACAGGTCATTTTCTGCGACGGTTTGGAGTTCTTGGAGATATGTTGCAGAAAGTGAAGAAGGTGTCGGCGAGGCGCTCCGGGGGTAGAAAGGAAAGTGGCCAGGAAGTGTTGAGGATGGTAGGCCACGTCTGGTACACCTGGTCCGGTGCTGGCTACACAGCCAGTGGTTGCGACCCACTGCCGGGGGCAGTGGAGGCTTGCCAGTAGGGCGAAGGCCACTGGCAAGTCTCTGTGGCCCGTAGATGAGTCGGGCCTGGAGGTTATACCCTCCATAGGAGAGTCCGTTTGCCTACGGCTCTCCCACGTCGAGATTTTATAACAAAAGAATGCTCGACAGGGACCATTTCCGTGAGGAGGAGTGGTGCCCAAGCCAGGCTGATGGAGAGCTTGTGCTAGCAGCACCTGTTTCAGGGCTGCAGAACTATCCTGCCTGTGAGGAGGATGTTCTATCAGTGCAGTTTGCTGACACTGATTCTATGCTGGGGGAGAGCAGTAAAGGAGTTTGGTTGGAGGTAATTCCGAACATTGCTGGGAAGTTTGCTGAGCGTAGAGAGGCAGGAAAGGCGATTGATGGGGAATTGGCTGAAGCCATTCAGTATATGCTCTCCCACCAGTTACAGGAGCTAGCTATGGATGAAGCAGCGAAAAACTATAAAGCTCCTGTTAATTGTGATCTCCTGAAGGTACCGGTGGTTAATCACCAAATTTGGTCACAGATGGGTATGCCTGCTAGGGCTCAGGAGATGAAGTTCGAAAAAGTGCTTAAACTGTTGTCAGCAGGTATTACAGCTGTGGGGAAAGTGATTGATCAAAGCAATGTGGTTGAAGCGCACCAGGACGGACTGGGATTCCTTTGTAATGCGTTTTTTAAATCAATAACATCAGGAGGGCCGCTATTAGGCCAGTGCTTAATCCGAATTTGGCAAGTTTGTGCAAACCAACCAGTGTACCACCACAAAATCTGTTGTTTGGAGGTAATCTTGCAAAAAGGGTCAAAGAATGTCATGAAGATGTTAAAATTATGGCCCTCATTAAGCCGGCTGGTAAGCAGGGCAAAAGGTTTTCTCCGTATTGGAAAGGATCTAATGTGGATGCAGGAGAAGGAACGATCCGTTCAGGTCTTCAATTTCGGAACTGGCAGGCTGCCACTTCTAATTCAATTCTAATCCTCCTAAACCCAGGTATGCCGGTATTTGGAATGTGGGTGAGGTTCTTATGGTTCTTCGCCAGTGGGCTCCGGTTACAAGCCATATAGCCAAATTAACTATGAAGGTGGTCATGCTTATGGCGTTGGTTTCAGCTCAACGTGTACAAATGTTGCAAAAGCTACGGCTAGATATAATGCATGTGTCGGCAGATGCCATTATATTTTATGACTATGATTTGCTTAAACATAATAGAAGAGGCATGACAGGATGTAAGATTGTGTTTTCAGCATACCCCGCAGATGGTCGCTTGTGTGTAGTCTCACATTTATCTCGTTACATTGAGATTACTAAACCTCTGAGAGGAACAGAGTTGGCTTTGTTTATTAGTCACAAAAAAACACACAGTAAGATGTCGGTGCAAACGATTTCAAGGTGGCTAAAGCAGGTCCTGGCAAAGTGCAGGAATTGATAACTGATAAATTCAAATCTCATTCCACCAGGGCGGCATCAACTTCCGCGGCAAGGGCGATGGACTTGCCAATAGACCATATCCTCGCGGCCGCAGGATGGTCCAGTGAGCGAACTTTTCAGAGTTTTATCACAAGCCGATTTCAAGGCTCGGGGTGTTTGCTGATTCTGGTTTCAGTACTGTTATAGTTTCCCCTGAGTTAGAGGGGTTTCTTATGATTTTGTTTGTAAATAAACTGTTATTCATTTAACAAATGTTATTATTGATGCATGATTGATTGCTAACGACTTTGAGTCAATCCAGGCAGTGTGAACGTCGGATTTGGGTCTGCGGCGTGAATTCACAGTGCTTTGAAGTCTTCACGTAGTCACTCACGTGACTCCGAAGTAAAATAGTAAGATTAAATGATAACTTACCAGTTTGAAGTCTGATCTTTATTTTATGAGGAGTCGAGTTGAGGGACTACGTGCCCTCCGCTCCCACCCTCATAGATCTCATCTGGTAGTTCTAGTTTTATCATCTTACCATTATACTTCAGTCATTGTTAGCTGTGAATTCATTCCGCTGCTTTGAAGATTGACGCACCAACGGCTGTACGGGCTTCTATTCACGTAGTCCCTCAACTCGACTCCTCATAAAATAAAGATCAAACTTCAAACTGGTAAGTTCTCGTTTAATCTTACTATTCTGATCTCAGGTGCAGTTTGGAGTTAGCTCACTTTCCATATCATCATGTGGGTTTCCTTTGAGTATTCCGGTTTCTCCCAATTCCGAAAAGATGTGCAAGTTAGTAGGTTAATTGACCTTTGTAAAACAGCCTCTAGTGTGTTGGGAGTGTATGAGAAAGTGAGATACCATAGAACTAGCACGAATGGGTGATCAATGGTCAGCGTGGACTCAGTGGGCCGAAGGACCTGCTTCCATTCTTTATCTCGCAATCAAACTTTCACCTTGTCTACAGTAGGAGCGAGGTTATTGACCCAACACATGACACCAGGCTCTTATTCCCTTTCCTGTAGTTTGTCTCATCATAATTCTTGATCCAGCGGACAACAGTGTTGTCTTCGATGAACTTCTAGACTGAGTTGGCATTGTATGTGACCACAATATCATGGGCTCACTGGGGGTAGAGCAAAGTACTGAACCACAACCCTAAGGGGCACGTGTTGAGAGTCAGGGTGGAAAAAGATGACAAGACCAATCCCAACTGTCTAAGGTTGGCTGGTCATGATTCTACCTTCAACAAATCCTCTAAAGGACATCCCAATGCATTCACCAGCACACTATAGCAGAAAATCCTTGATATTCACCACCCTGTGTGAGAAATATCCTCTCTGCACCTCTGTTTTAGATGAACTGTCCCTTATCTTGTAACTATGTCTCCTTTTTTGAGATTCTCCTACTTACAAAACCATCCCAACACGGACCTTGCATATTATGCCCCATGATCATGTAAATTAAAATAAAGATCACACCTCATTTTTTTTCTAAGTTCCAAAGAATGCACACACAACTACATCTTCCAGTAAGACCAAGCACATTCTGCCCCTCCCATGCCAAGCCCTGCAGCGCCCACTTTTGCCTCATCAGTCCTGTAGTTTCACACAACTGTAGTTGAAACAAAAGGACACCGTATCTTTGCTTAGCAGGTCAAGCAGCATTTCTGGAGAGCATAGAAAGGTGGCGTTTCCCGTCAGGACGAGACTGCGCAAACTGGCATGTGCAGTTCCTGCAGCTGAAACTAGTCATCCTTGAGAAGGAAGGACTACCCAAAATGCTGCTGCATCCTCAAAAGGGTTATCATTTGAAAATGAAGCATTAAACCAACAAAAGATTCTCAGGGCGACATATGCATAAATCAGGAGTGTTCCCCGGTGTCTAATCAAAGATTTACAGCTTGATAAACACAACACAACTAAAAAGAGAATTAACTTCTCATTTACTCCATGCTGTGTCTGCTCTTCTCGTGTAGAAAATATTCTCCTCTGCTTGCTTAATAAGTGAAGGGCTCAGCGATTGCCTGAGAAAGTAAAAAGGGACAGCATATATGCAAGTCATTTCTTTAACCTGGTTGACAGCTCTATTACCCTTTGAATGAAAACAACTGTTCCTCTTGGCAGCATGCCAGTTGGCAGAGAGCAAGTTACAGAATTAATTTTCTTATCTCCCTTCCCAATCTTGAATACTTTTAACTTGTTTCTATGAACAAGACTTGGATGGGATACAAGTCCAACTTCCTAAACATTTCCTCATGACTTAATTTCCTGATAGCAAAATAGTTAATTCCCTGCGAAGGTATAACCCAAACAAACATAATGCCCTGAAGGGTTTTAAATGATTCATGGGCTAATGCTGCACTTTACTTATCTTCTGTTTAAGTTATTACACACTTATTTGAAAACAAACTTAATTGCTGTCTAAAAGGTTTGGATATAAATCAAATTTGACTTTGCAAGTTAGTTAACCTCTAACTTTTATTTTTATTTTATTTTACACACAGCCTAACAATATCCTTGGATGGATTGTAAGCATTTGTTAATTGTTATTATTTCTGACATATATTTGAATACAAATATTGTGCTCAAAATCAGTTCAGATTACAGACATCAATAGTCTTTTAAACTGCAAAATATCAGCATCAATGTGCTCCGATTAAATCTTTCAAGCACTTGACATTCCCTCATGTTATTATTTTGAGGGGCAAAAAAAGTCATGCTCTTGTATTAATGTGAACATTTCACCAAATAGTTTTCATTACGTCTTCCGAAAAGGTCAAGGAAAATCATAACTTGCATTCAGCAATAAAAGTTTGTGATTTTTGGAGCGGTGCAAGCAGATTATGCAAGGCAATTTAGCTCACAAGAAAATGGCTTACTTCATGTACAAAAGTGCCCTTTACCCGTATACGTGACCGTAAAATAGGTTCTTAAAATGCAGCCTCTTAAAATAGTTCAAACTTACTTTATAAAATTGTAAACATTAAAATTATTATCATTCCTTTCATTTTTTTCAACATTAACACGACAGTGTGAAAAATATACATCTTCTAGATGCGCTGGGATGCATCCTCAGTGATGTGACCTGGGGTAATCAGGTGTTTCGGGTCTCACAACATCAGACATCCTTGCCCAGGCGACCCAGCCGGGGTTGATCAGGCCCTGACTTGCGTCCCAGCAGCAACCGCCCACAGATCAGCCATCCTGATAACTACTCTGCAGGGGTTGAAAGACTCTAGTGCGTGGAGGGACTGGGCTCTGTGGGGTGAGTCCTGGCCGGGCTCCTTCTGCTTCTCACCAGGTTCAAGGCCTGTGTGCTGCACCTCTTTCTCCATCTCCGAGCATTTCATTCTCGCCTGATGGATTTTTATTACGCCTTTCCGTAGCTTTATTGGGTGTAGTTCAGCAAAATATTTTCAATCATAAGTTTTTTTGTGTTAAGTTGGTGGTGGTCATAGATGTAGCATGGAAACTGGTCTTTTAGACCACTAAACATCAAACATCAACCCCCCCACCCCCCATTTATCACAAATCTGATTTTGCTCTGTGTAGGAAAGAACTGCAGATGCTGGTTTAAATCGAAGGTAGACACAAAATGCTGGAGTAACTCAGCGTGTGAGGCAGCATCTCTGGAAAGAAGGAATGAGTGACGTTTCTTGTCAAGACCCTTCTCCAGACTGATGTCAGGGGGGCGGGTGGGACAAAGATAGAATTTAGGTGGAGACAGCAAGATTAGTGGGAGAAAGGAAGGGGGATGGAGAGAGAAAGTAACTGCTATCTGAAGTTAGAGAAGTCAATGTTCAAACCGTTGGAGTGTAAACTACCCAAGCGAAATAAGAGACGCTGTTGCTCCAATTTGCGTTGGGCCACAGTCTGACAATGAAGGAGGCCCAGGACAGAAAGATCAAATGGGGAATGGGATGGGGAGTTGAAGTGCTGAGTCACCGGGAGATCAGGTAGGTTAAGACCGACTAAGCGGAGGTGTTCAGCCAAACAATCGCCAAGCCTGTGCTTGGTCTCGCCGATGTAAAGAAGTTGACACCTGGAACAGTGGGTACAGTAGATGAGGTTGGAGGCGGTGCAAGTGAACCTCACCTGGAAAGACTGTTCGGGTCCTTGGATGGAGTCGAGGGGAGAGGTAAAGGGACAGGAGTTGCACGGGAATGTACCTGTGGAGGGGTTGGTTTGGGTGGGAAGGGATTGAAGGCAACGATATTTGCAGAAAGGGGAGGAAAACGGAAGATGAGGCCAGTAGTGGGATCCCGTTGGAGGTGGTGAAAGTGTTGGAGGATTATATGTTGTATGCGATGACTCGTGGGTGAAAGGGGGACTATGTCCTTGTTACGAATTGGGGAAAGGGAAGCAAGAGCGGAGCTGCGGGATATCGAGAGCCTCATCTATAATGGAAGAGGGGAACCCCCCATTTTCTAAAGAATGAGGACATCTCCAATGCCCTGGTATGGAACACCTCCTTATGGGCGCAGATGTGTTGTAGATGGAGGAATTGAGATTAGGGGATATAGTCTTTACAGGAAGCAGGGTGGGAAGAAGGGTAGTTAAGATCGCTATTTGAGTCAGTAGCTTTGGAGCAGATGCTGTTCAATAGTCTATCTCCTGTGATGGAGACGGTGAGATCTAGAAACAGTAGGGAGATGTCAGAGATGGTCCAAGTGAATTTGAATGCAGGCTGGAAATTAGTGGTGAAGTCTATGAAGTCAGTGAGATCTGCATCGGTGCAGGCGGTAGAACCATTGCAGTCGTCAATGTTGCGGAGGAAGAGTTTGGGGATAGGGCCAGTGTTCGCCTGGATCAGGGATTGTCCGACATATCCTGCAAATAGCTATGGCCCACGGCTATGCCTTGGATCTTCCAACCTCATCTATTGTATCCGCTGTTCCAGGTGACAACTTCTCTATATCGGCGAGACCAAGCGCAGGCTCGGCGATTGTTTCGCTGAACAGCTCTGCTCAGTCCGTCTTAACCTACCCGATCTCTCGGTGGCTCAGCACTTCAACTCCCCTTTCCATTCCCAATCTGACCTTTCTGTCCTGGGCCTGCTCCATTGTCAGAATGTGACCCAGCGTAAATTGGTGGAACAGCACCTCATGTTTAGCTTGGGCAGTTTACACCACAGCAATATGAACATTGACTTCTCTAACTTTAGATAGCACTTGCTTTCCTTCTCTATCCCCTCCCAGTTCTCCCACTAGTCTTACTGTCTCAGACTGCATTCTGCTAGTTCTGCCTCCTCCCTTGCATCAGTCTGAAGAAGGGTCTTGACCTGAAATGTCACCCATTCCTTCTCTCCAGAGATGCTGCCTAACTTGCTGAGTTACCCCAGCATTCTATTTGCTCTCATTTTATTCTCCCCAAATAAAGTTCCTCAGGACGTGCTACTCACGTACTAGAGACGTGTCTCTTTTTTTTTTAAATGGCCAATTAATGTCAACCACCATGTCTTTATTATTTGAACATCTGCTGGAAACCAATGCACTCACAGGAAGAAAGTCCAAACTCCACACAGACAGTTCCCACAGTTAGGATTAAATCTGGGTCTCTGAAACAGTGAGGCAGCAGTTGCTCGATTGCAAGCCTTCATTAGTCAAGCTCAGAATTTGTTTTTGTGAGGAATCCATTCACATTTGTACATGAATCTCAGGGAAATATGCATGATTTTTTTTTTAATTCCTAAAACCTACCCAGTGGCATTGATTCATGCAAAGCTGTTTATGGAGCTCAAACCTATGTCAAACAAACGCCTCTTCAAATTAGTAGAACATTAAAGGAATTTTGCTTTTGCATTATCCATTCAAATTATGATAAAAGTGGACACTTTTGCCTTAGATTACTCTGGCTCATTTAGTTTTTCAGAAGTAGAAACGCCCTTTATTCTGCACCCACATACGTTAAGGGCCTGTCCCACTTGGGTGTCATTTGCGCATCACGCAGATTTTGTACATCCCAAAATCCTGTGGCGCCGCGCACGACCGATGTCACTGCCCACGTCACTACGCATGCGTAATGTACACGTTGTGCGCACCTTGCATGCGTTGTGCGTCGTGACGCGTAGATTATGTGCAAATGATGCCCAAGTCGGACTGGCCCTTAACCATTCTTCAATGCATTCTAAATTCTACAACAGATTTGTCAATGTGCAAAGACTGCAAGACAAGCAGACCTCCTCTGGTGAACGTGAAGGATTTTACGATAAGGAACTTCATCCAGTGGTCTGTTGAATATCACACCCACAACTCGGTTACAAGCTTTTTATTAATATTATTCATATTGTTTGCTGATCCTTGTTGTGTAGAAGTTGAAAAGCATTACCAACGTTTGCAGCTGCAACTGAACTTCAGACGTATTTCTTTGGCTGAAAATTTGTTGAAGTATGACAAAAGCTATATTGCATTCTAAATTTTCCCTCCGTTTTTTGGCTGCGCACAAGTAATTAAAAAAAACTTTTTAATGCAACCCTGCACCCTTGTGGAAAAAAATCATTTTTCTTATTTCCTCTATCAGGTGGCTGGCTCCATTTGTCATTTAGCGAGCTCCAGATGTATCAACACAAGTCTCTGTTCACGTCATGGTAGTTTTACGCTAGCCTTTGCTCCACCATCTCAGACATATCACAGGAATTCCAACTCACATTATGCCAATTTCTTTAGTATTCTGTACTGCCTTGAATCTTCATCTCCCAGTCCGTTATTTTGTACCAACTACTTGTTGCCAATCAATCCCAGTTAGTTGGATTTCTAATGATGATCCATTTTATCTTCAGAGTGAGTTTTAACTTTGAAAAGGAAGGGCAGTTTCAGTTTAGTTTATTGTCACGTGTACCGAGGTAAAGCGAAAAGCTTCATGTTGCATGCTGACCAGTCAGCAGAAAGATAATACATGATTACAATAAATCCATTTACAATATATAGATACATGTCATCATCATCATCATCATCATCATCATCATCGTTGAAAACATCAATGGGCACGGTGCCTTACAAAACTATGTACAACAGTGATCACAATTTCTACTGAAGTGTGGAAGGCCATTGGTTCACTAGGAGCTCATCCGCCAGGTCTTGTTTTTGGTCCTGCTGGGGGTCTACAGCCCCCTCCTCACCTGGCAAACCAGGCGGGGGGAGACAGTTTAGTCACTGACTATCCAAGCATATGTGAATAACCTTTAATGCAAAATAAAGACAGAAAAGTCCAAACAAGGATAGTCCAAGAGTCACCAATGAGGTGGATAATTGTTCAGCCCTGCTCTCTGGTTGCGGTAGGATGAATCAGGCTGTTCTGCCCATCATGTCCTTTTCTTGTTCTCCACCAATTCCATTTGCCCATATCAGGGTGCCATCCTTCTACGATTTGCCTTTTACAGGTCTCTGCCCAAATGCCTCAAAACGTAAATAATACCTAGTTCCACCATCAGTTCTGTCGGATATCTTTCAGATATCAATCATTTGGTGGATACAAAAAAACCCTTCAGCTTTCCTACTTTCCTCTTGTCCAGTTCCTTCTCCACCATAACTGCAATATGACATTTCCCGACATTTTGTCCAGTTGTGACCAGGCTAAATTAACATAGAAACATAGACATAGAAATTAGGTGCAGGAGTAGGCCATTCAGCCCTTCGAGCCTGCACCGCCATTCAATATGATCATGGCTGATCATCCAACTCAGTATCCCGTACCTGCCTTCTCTCCATACCCTCTGATCCCCTTAGCCACAAGGGTCACATCCAACTCACTCTTAAATATAGCCAACGGACTGGCCTCAACTATCCTCTGTGGCAGAGAGTTCCAGAGACTCACCACTCTCTGTGTGAAAAAAGTCTTTCTCATCTCGGTCTTAAAGGATTTCCCCCTTATCCTTAAGCTGTGACCCCTTGTCCTGGACTTCCCCAACATCGGGAACAATCTTCCTGCATCTAGCCTGTCCAACCCCTTAAGAATTTTGTAAGTTTCTATAAGATCCCCTCTCAATCTCCTAAATTCCAGAGAGTATAAACCGAGTCTATCCAGTCTTTCTTCATAAGACAGTCCTGACATCCCAGGAATCAGTCTGGTGAACCTTCTCTGCACTCCTTCTATGGCAATAGCTTTGTTTCTGTTTCCATAGACACTGCCTAACATGTTGAGCACCTCAAATTGTCTGCAATTTCTAGTATATCAGGTTTTTTTTTTAAAGTGAAAAGTTGCTTTTCCTTGGCCTTTAAAAAGCACCTCATACACCAGATTGCTCAGGGAAAACACAAAGTTTAGGTTCAGGTCAATATGGCAAATGTATGCCGGTTGTTACTACACAGAATATAGAACATAACAGCACAGTAAAGAAACAAGCGTTCAGCCCATAATGTCCATGTCTAACATCATGCCATGTTAGACTATTCTCATCTGCCCCAGCTTTCCTCTAACTTTGCCCTTCTCACCTTAAAGATACGAGGAGAGTCTGAATGGTCTCGACCAGAAACATCCAGAGATGCTGCCTGTCCCGCAGAGTTACTCCAGCATTTTGTGTTTATCTTCAGTGTAAACCAGCATCGGCAGTTCCTTCCTACACAGGTTATTGGCATTGGAAATCAAGAGTTTTATCTTCTACCCAACCCCCCACCTCCCCTCCCCCAGACAAAATGGCCATTGTGCACAAAAATATGGATGGAAGATAAGAGAGATGTAAGAGATCAGAGATCACCTTATTTGTTATCAATATGGTGAAGGTAGAAATACCATTAGACAGGGAACAAAAAGAATAAATATTGGGCAGAGGAGTCAATTACCTCAGAACTAGGCCTACAATTATTAATCTATTATAAGAGCAAATGCAGCACCTTTTCTTAAACCAGGTTTATAATGTTACTAGACTAAGTGGGACCCGTTGGGTCCCATTCTCACACGGGAGACCTGGTCCCCCAACACAATATTCCACCACTCACGCATAGCCCACAACTGCGCAGGCACGGCTGACAGGTTCCCGTTGTGACACCGCTGATCCCCCCTCCTCCCCTCACCCCGCCCCATGCTCTCCCACCCCCCCAATGCTCTTACTTAATCCCCTTCCGGTTGTGCGCGGGGAGGGGGGATGTGCGTGGGGAGGGGAGGGATGTGGGTGTGTGGCCCCTCCAGCGCCCGGCCCCCTCAATCCCCCCACTCTCAGTCCTCACTTCGCCAGGATCTCGAATTTGCAGCAAGCAGGCAGGTTCCGTGGTGGCTTCTGAACTCACAGTTCACCCTTTTACGGCTTCTGGGCTCACTTCACTCAGTCACGGCTTCTGGACTCTACTCTGACTCACGGATTCCGGGCTAACTCGGGCCCGACTTCTGGACTCATGCCCGGCCTCTGGGGCTTTATTCTCCTTGCCCCAGTGATTGACAGCGGGTGCTGGATGGAGCGTTACCTTCATGATGAATGACATGCAAGAAAACCTATCTGCTGATCTGACGATTTTTAAACCTCCATAACTTTTGTAATATTCCACCGATCGGAACAAAAGTTGGCGAGCTTGGAGCAGAGTAAGTTGGTGATAAATCATAGTGATATAGGGTACCGATTTGCATAAATTTAAAAACAATACACACCGGAAGAGGACAAGATGAGTGTTTCAGTAATAGTACGAGACTAAATGGGACTCATTAGTTCCCATGTTCACACGGGAGGGCTGGTCCCCCAATGCAATATTCTACCTCTCCACCAATTCCAATATTGGTGGTCAGTGGGGGTGGGTGGTGGGAGGGGGGGGGCACTTTCTGGAGCATTAGTATGGGTGTTGTGGGCTGAAGGTACTGGTTTATAGAGGACTAGTATGGACATAGTGGGCCGAATGGATTCTTGAGCTGGCAGCTCAGAAACTGCCAGAAAATCTGCCCAACACAGGTGAGAGACTGTGAGAAAGAACTGAGAGAGGGGGGAGAATCAATTTTAGACGTTTTTCAACTTTTTCTGCAGATCACAGCAATGAAGGAGGAAAGTCTCTCCTGGCCTGGATCTCACAGGGAGCCAGTGAAGGGAGGGAGAAAAATACTGGGATTGGGTTTAATCCTTGCAGGGGGAATACGTACTGACTCCTCCTAGACTAGTATAGGCCTGATAGGCCAAAGTGGCTCCATTTAATAAAAAGAGTGAAATCTGAGTGAAAAGTACTTTTTCTGGACTTTTCCTGGCCTGTCGGGCCTTTTGGGCCAAAATCCTCCTCCTGGGCTAATACAGGCATTTTGGGCAAAGGGAACTGGTTTTTCAGCTAATAGGGGCCTTGTGGGCCGAAATTAGTGGTTTCAGCCAGGCCAAACAGCTGATTGCATTCTCACTTTACTTCCGTTGCCATTGCAGTTTAAGCACGGCAGGCCAAACACCTAATGTCATTAAGGGCAAACAAATCATTTATTGCAAGTACATTGCACTCACAGTTCAGTTGATTCACAGCCTAGAATGAGTGTCGTGGCCTCTCCCTCGCGATCTTGCAGAGTGACCGAGTCATGTTAAGGCATCTGGGGTTTTATAGTCCTGCGCCCCCCCCCCCCCCCCCCCCCCCCCCCCTCTCCCCCCCCCCCCCTCCCGGAAGGGGTGATTGACAGGCGAGAGGATCTCAAGGGTTTTTATAAAAGCACTCATAACTTTTTTTTTTTATAGATGGGACAAATTTCAGTGGAGAAGGACTGCGAGTAAGATGGCCAAAAAATCATAGCTATATGCTGTACGGTAGCATTTTTTTCTAAAATCAATATACAGAGCAGACAGGAAGTTGTCAAGATGAGTCTTTTAATTGTATAGATTTGTTTTGTTCCAATCTGGGACTCTAGTACATGCAAGCTTGTCCCTGCTGTGATCCATTTACAGGGTCATAGACTTACTGAAAATTGTCTCTATCCCCAAGCAAGAACTGATGTAACAAACTCTTGCTTCTCTGGATGTTGGCCCGATCAATCAACAAAACAAGTGGGTTTTTTCCTATATATTGAGTAGCCTCAGTAATATTTCTGGAAGGTAGTCTGCTTTTGAAGCCTTGACTTTGAACTTGTTACTACTAGCAACTTAAAGAAAATCCATCGGAAATGTTTTTCAGAGCCTTCAATGTGCAAAAGAACTTCCCAGGTGCTTTGGAACATTCTGAACCCTTAAAAAATGTTTGATATACAAATAGCCTAATGAACAGTATCACAGAGCTTTTCTCCTTCAGTTCTGAAGATACTGCAGAGTGTAAACTCAGCCCTCACCGAATGTCACCCAACCTCAGCAGCACAGAGGGCAGACACAATATGAAGTCCACTTTAATAACTCAGTCTGAAGAAGGGCCTGACACTTGGCAATGCACTTAGAACTTTTGATAATTCTTCTGTATCGAGTCAGGGCGACATTCTCCAATTTGTTAATTTAGACTGATTAGATTTTGTCATAGATATTCCTCAGTGTGGCTGGGGAAGTCAAAACGTATAATTAATCCTACTTTTAGGCATATTATTTCTCATGAATAACATCACATCCACAATCGTTCCATTTACATTCAACATGAATGGCGTTTTAGACAATAGGAGTAGGCCATTTAACCCTTCAAGCCAGCACTGGCATTCAACGTGATCATGGCTGATCATCCACAATCAGTATCCTGTTCCTGCCTTAGACAGATTAAGAGTTCAACAGAGGTTTTCTTTGTGTGTTTTTTGAATTAATTTTATTAGAAGCAATTGTACAGGGATAAGGCAATGGACATAATAGTTATACAATTATTGTACAGCTTAATTTTTAACATTGAAACCTAAATGAAACCACCCCCCCCCCCCCCCCCCCCCCCCCCCCCCCCCCCCCCCCCCCATCCCAAGCATCGGGTTTAAATTTGTGTTTAACCTTTCTGTTGTGCAGAAATTCAGTGAAAGGCAACCATATCTTGACAAATTGATCTGCTTCTTCAGCCAAGACAAGCCTAATGTTTTCTAAATGTACTGTCTCGGACATATCAGTAATTCACATCTTCACTGTGGGAACTTGCCTTTTTCCAAAATTTGAGTATTCATTTTTTTGCCGTTATTAGGATGTAATTGAGGAAACCCGTCTTTGAAATACCATTAGCTTAGAACAGGACTCTGCCATACCTAATGTGATCAGTTTTATATCTGATTCCAGTTTAATTTTAAGTATTTTAGAGAAGATATCAAATATTCCCCTCCAGAAGTTTTGTAACTTTATACAGGAAGAGAAGAAATGGTTTATAGTCGCTTCTTGGAGATGACATTTATCACAAATAGGAGAGACGTTTGGGAAAATCTTGTTCAATTTGGTCTTTGAATAGTAGAGTCTATGCAGTATTTTAAATTGTCTCAGGGACTGCCAGACATTGAGAGAGCAGTAGTATATGCATTGTAGGCTCTCCTCCCAGCTATCATTTGAAATTAATAAACCCGATTTGTCTTCCCATGCTCGCTTATGCATTTCAAAAGATGGGATATGTACAATTAAGAGTGTTGTATATGTAGGATATTAACTTGCTTGTAACGACATGTCTATTTATATATTCATCTAGTATATCTGGACCCGTTAAATGACAGTCTTGTGTATATGTTTTCACATAGTCTCGGATTTGAAGATCTAAAAAGATTGCTTGCTTTCAAATGATATTTCTCCTGTAGTTCTTGAAACCAGAGAAAAATCCCCTTCTCATAAAGATCTCCCACCATTTTAATTCATAGTTTTTCCATTTTGCAAACGCCTTATCTAAAATTGACTGTTTAAACAAAGGATTGTTAGCGATTGGTAAAAGGAGAGAGAAATTTCTCAGTTTGAGACTTAATTTCAACTGTTTCCAAATGCGTAGGGTAAGTCAAAGTCAAAATCAAAAGAGTTTATTGTCATGTGTCCCAAACAGGACAATTAAATTCTTTCTTTGCATAGCACAGCAGAACATAGTAGGCATTGACTACAATTATATACGTAAATACACACATTAAGTAATAAATTAATAAAGTGCAAATAACAGATGGAGGGGTATTAATGTTTAGAGTTTTGTCCGAGCCAAGTTTAATAGCCTGATGGCTGTGGGGAAGTAGCTATTCCTGAACCAGGTCGTTCCAGTTCTCAGGCTCCTGTACCTTCTACCCGAAGGTAGCAGGGAGATGAGTGTGTGGCCAGGGTGGTGTGGGTTCTTGATGATGCTTCCAGCCGTTTTGAGGCAGCGACTGTGGTAGATCCCCTCGATGGAAGGAAGGTCAGAGCCGATGATGGACTGGGCAGTGTTTACTACTTTTTGTGGTCTTTTCCTCTCCAGGGCACTCAAGTTGCCAAATCAAGCCACGATGCAACCGATCAGCAAGCTCACTACTGTGCACCTGTAGAAGTTCGAGAGAGCCCTCTTTGACAGTTCGACTCTCCGTAATCTTCTCAGGAAGTGGAGGTGCTGATGAGCTTTCCTAATAATTGCATCTGTGTTCTTGGACCAGGAAAGATCTTCACAGATATGCATTCCAAGGAATTTGAAGCTCTTGATCCTTTCAACCATCAACCCACTGATATAAATAGGACTGTGGGTCTCCATCCTACTCCTTCCAAAGTCCACAATCAGTTCCTTGGTTTTGCTGGTGTTAGGGTCAGGTTGTGCTGGCACCATATGGACAGTCGCTCGATCTCTCTTCTATACTCTGACCCCATCAGTGATAGGTCCCACAACAGTCGTCAGCGAACTTGATAATGGAGTTCGCACTATGACCGGCTACGCAGTCATGAGTATAGAGTGAGTACAGCAGGGGGCTGAGCACGCAGCCTTGAGGTGCTCCCATGCTGATTGTTATCGAGTCTGACACATTTCGACCAATACGAAGAGACTGTGCTCTGTGAATGAGGAAGTCGAGGATCCAATTGCAGAGGGATGCGCAGAGACCCAGTTCTGCGAGTTTGGTAACCAGCTTGGAGGGGATGATTGTGTTAAATGCCAAGCTGTAGTCAATGATTAACAGCCTGACATATGAGTTTTTGTTGTCCAAGTGGCCCAGAGCAGAGTGGAGGGCCAGCGAGATATTGTCCACCGTTGATCTGTTGTGGCGGTAAGCGAACTGCAGTGGGTCCAGGTTTTTGTTGAGGTGGGAGTTGATTTGCGCCATGATCAACCTCTCGAAGCACTTCATCACCACAGTCGTTAGTGTCACAGGTCGATAGTCATTGAGGCACATCACCTTGCTCTTCTTGGGCACCGGTATTATTGATGCCCTTTTGAAGCAGGTGGGAACCTCAGACCTCAGAAGTGACAGGTTGAAAATGTCTGTAAAAACTCCAGCCAGTTGGTCCGCACAGGTTTTTAGAACATGACCAGGTATGCCATCAGGTCCAGATGCTTTTCGAGGGTTCAACCCTCTGAAGGATTTCCTGACATCAGCCTCTGCGACTGAGATTGAAATACCATCACAGTGAATGGGGGCTCGGGAAGGCACATCGGTGTTCTCCCTATCAAAGCGTGCGTAAAACACATGAAGCTCATCAGGGATTGATGTATCGCCGACATCCAAGCTGCCTCCTGGTTTCGCCTTGTAGGAGGTGATTGCATTCAGGCCCCGCCACAGCTGCCGAACATCTGTCTCATCCTCCAGTTTGGAGCAGAACTCCCTTTTGGCCTTTTTTGATGGCCTTACCAAGGTCGTATCTGGACTTCGTGTAGACCACTGTATCATCAGACATGAATGCCCGATGTCTGGTCTTCAGAAGAGTGCGGATGTCACAGTTCATCCAAGGTTTCTGATTGGGAAACACTTGGAACGTATTTGCAGGGATGCAGTCCTCCACACATTTCTTAATGAAGTCTGTAACGACTGTGGCGTATTCATTCAAGTCCGTTGCCGAGTCCTTGAACATTGCCCAGTCTACAGATTCCAAACAGTCCTGTAGTTGTTTCTCTCCCCCCACCCCCCCGACCAGCTCTGTACTGACCTCACCTCTGGGGGTGCGCTCTTTATTGCTGCCTGTAGGCAGGAAGAAGCAACACCGCGGTATGGTCAGATTTACAGAAGTGAGGGCGAGGGATAGAGCGGTAGGCATTCTTGATGGTGGTGTAGCAGTGTTCAAGGGTGTTTGGTCCTCTGGTGCAGCAGGAGACATGTTGGTGGAAGTTAGGAAACGATTTCTTTAGGTTTGCCTTATTGAAGTCCCCAGCAATGGTGGTAAAAGCCTCGGGATAAGACGTCTGGTGTTTGTTGACCACAACGTGCAGCTCCTCCAGTGCCAGACGGACGTCTGCCTGGGGTGGAATGTAGACCGCGGTCAGGATAATGGAGGTGATTTCTCTCGGAAAGTAGAAGGGACGGCACTTCACCGCCATATGTTCGAGGTGTGGAGAGCAGGAGTTGGACAGGACTGCCATGTCTGAGCGCCATGCAGAGTTGACCATGAGGCAGACGCTCCCTCCTCTCCCTTTCCCCGATGCCAGTGTATGGTTCATGCGGTGGATGGAGAACCCTTCAGGCTGGACCGCTGAGTCTGGGGAGCTGGGGGTGAGCCATGTCTCTGTGAAACGGAACGCAGAGCATTCCCTCAGCTCCCTTTGATAGAGCAGCCTTGCCCTTAAGTCCTCCACTATTTCTTTATTTTCAAGGGACTGTACATTGGCCAGTAAGATAGTAGGGAGAGGGGGCCGAAGTCCCCTGCGCTTCAGTCTGACCTGAAGACCTGCCCGCCGGCCATGTTTCCGGACACAATTGATGCTTCCCCTTTGTTTCCAGGTACTGTGTTTCTTGTAACTGCTGTTTCTGCGGACCAGCGCTGGAACGGGAATTCCCTCACAGACAGCAGCTCCAGCTCCGTAACGAACGGGGGGTCCCTCAGAGTCAGCAGCTCCAGCTTCATTTTTTCTGGGATATCCAGCCCGTCGGTTCTGGAGGTCATCCCGGCATTTCCAGGTGCCGTACCTGTGATCCTCAGTCGGGTCGGGAGTTTCACAGCCAGCATGGGAAAGTTTAAAGTCCGGGGCTCCTGCAACTGCGGGAGATCGCAAAATTGTCCGCGCTTTCAGCAGCCCAAGCAGCCCGTCTGAAATGGCACCGATTACTGCCGCTTTCCTGATGCAGTTGAGTTGATAGCAGTTGTAGCTAATTCTTTTCTGTTCTGGTGCTCCGCAAAAGTCGCCACAGGCAGGCGCCATCTTGAGCAAGAAGAGGGACTGGATAGGGGATGTTTCGGGTCGGGACCCTTCTTCTGTGTATTATCGGATTTTGTTCATACGTTGATTTATTCAGATGTGTTGGAGAAAGAAGAATCGCATCTATATTAAAAGGCAGACAATCTTCCCTCTCCATTTTTAACCAATTTACCTGTTGACATGTGTCACCCATCCAGTAGATTACATTTTTAATATTAGTCGCCCAGTAGTAGGGTTCTATGGGTTTTATAGTCCCAAATGAAATTTCTGATAACCGTCAAGTTTAAAAAAAAAACTTTTGGGAAGATATATCAGTATTGATTGAAATAGGTATAGGAGTTGTGGGAGGAAAATCATCTTTATGGCATTACTCCTATAAGGGAAATAGGGAGTGTTTTCCAAAATTGCATGAGGACATTTAATTTAGTAATTAATGGTGGGAGATTTGTTTGAAATAGAGAGGTGTATTTTCTAGTCACAGATTCCAAAGTACCTAAATTTGTCCAGTAACAAATTTAAAAGTAAATTTTTGGAGTTGTGAAGGGTCTTGAGCTTTTATAGGCATAATTTTACTTTTATTCCAGTTTATTCTATACCCTGAAAATGAACCAAATTGTTCTATACGGTTTAATATATTTGGGATACTAACTTGGGAGTTGGTGATGTATAAGAGTACATCATCTGCATATAACAAAATCTTGTTATGGTATGTTTCGCATTGTATCCATGAATACCCAAATGTACTCTTATGATTTCTGCTAAAGGTTCTATGGGTTCATAGAACCTTTAGCAGCAGAGGTTTAAATAAGATTGCCGATTTGAATGTATGCAAAAATGGTGACCATCTCCAACCTTTGTTTGATTACAAGAGTGGTTGAAACAACTGGCTTAAACCAGTTTGTTCTCAGATCTCTTGTTGCACAGATAATTAAATTAAAATATTAACAAAAGCAAAAACAACTGAGAAACAGGCCAAGCTAAAGTACAAGCAATGGATGAAAATTTATCATCTCAGATGCCATTGGGAAAACCAATAGATAATGGAAAAAATTATTGAAGTGTAGTCAAAACCTCAGGAGAATCCCACCAAGTTTCAGATCAATGCCAGACTGAATTGCTACTCCCTACAATACAAGATCAGCTTCAATAATAACTGTTGAATAAATCCATGCTTCAGAAGTTTCAATGTGGTTTTGGAACTGTCAGTTTTACTTCCATTTACTTCTTCACTTATCAGCAGTACAGTATGCACAGTTAGGCCTGCAGTTGGCTTCCTCCATTGGATTCACAGTCAACATGCCCGTCTGCAGAAACAAGGACCTGCAGAAGCCGGTTTATTTAAAAAAAAAACAAAAAAACGTGCTGGATTAACTCAGTCAGGCAGCATCCCTGGAGATAATGGATAAGTGACATTCCTGACAGTCCGAAATAAAAGAGCTGACCTGAAGCATTACCTATCCATGTTCTCCAGGGATGCTGCCTGACCCATTGAGTTACTCCTGCACCGTCTTCTTTTTTGGAAAAAATGTCTATTGGCTATGCATTAGTTGGCTTGGCCAACTGCAAAGTTAAACTGAACATCCTTACAAAGCTGTTTCTTCCTGCTCGTTACCTCCATTTAGGTAGGTGAAGAGCTTTCAGGAGGCATTTTGGTCATTAAGAATCAAGGCTCGCCACTCCCAGGAAAACAGCGTTTTGATAGGAAATGTCTGCATGGACACTATTGGCTAAAACACCAATTTTTATCCGATACCAATGACAAGGTCATGAGGGATAGGAACAGAATTAGGCCATTCAGCCCATCAAGTCTACTCCGCCATTCAATCTTGGCTGATCTCTCCCAACCCCATTTTCCTGCCTTCTCCTCATAACCCCTGACACCGTTATCAAGAATCTATCTGCCTTTTAAAATATCCATTGAGTGCCTCCACAGCCGTCTGTGGCAAATAATTCGTAGATTCACCACCCTCCGACTAAAGAAATTCCTCCTCATGACCTTCCTAAAAGAACATCCATTAATTCAGAATCTATGAGCACTAGTCCTAGACTCTCCCACCAATGGAAACATCCTCTCCACATCCACTATCAAAGATGTGGATGACTATCCCCTCTCCTAAACTCCAGCTAGTACAGGCCCAGTGCCATCAATCAGTCATCATTTGTTAACCCACTCATTCCTGAGATCTTGTAAACCTCCTCGGTACCCTCTCCAGTGCCAACACTTCCTTTCTCAGTTATGGGGCCCAACTATCAGACAGAGTTTCTGTTGCACCTTGCCTTTCTGCAACTGTGGAGCCATTTCTCCCATGGAGATTGTGGTGCTTCTAATCTACAAGAGCATCAAGTCGACAGTTAATCAGTTCAAGACATTTTTGGTTATTCGTATCAAACCAAGTCCTGGGGCTTTCGTGGAGGCAGCAATTAATCTGGGTACACATCAGACATCGGATGCCACACTGTTCCTGTGTGTGGAAGCAACCGGGGAGTCCATTGTCTAGAATAGATCTGTTCTAGAGAGCTTCAACCTTGATATTTCTGTAACAGCATTTGGGTTTTGATGCAATCCAAGAGGTAGTAAACTTGGTCAGGGTCATTGTCATCAGTCTTCAGCAATAGGATATGGTTTAGTGGTCTGAGAAACGACTACTGGAGTTTTAAACAGATCTTTATTCAATTGTTCGATATCCAGTATTCAGGTTCTTCAGACATGTCTGCCACAACGGTGGTCAGCACTGAACTAACGCACGCAATTGAAAAACCGCGCGAAACAAGCAGCCCCTCAGAGTCACGTGACCGCGGCTTCCGAACAGCAGGTTCGATATATGCTTGCGCTAGCAGGCGCCGCTACATGCCCCCCCCCCCCCCCAGAATCCGTGGTACCGAAATGCATGGTAAACGGACAGTTCGACCGGAACGCGTAGTCCGAGTTCGTGGGGCGTGCATAACATTAGGGACCGGTAAAACAGGACCAGAGGGGCGCAAAAAACACAAACGAGTGACAAAGGGGACCGTAGAAACACGACCGGGACACACAGGTGCAGAGGAAGGTAAAATGGCAGATGGACGTCCTCTACTTCATGGAGTAGCCACTGTCACTGGGCTATCTTCATCGACATGTGTTGGCTTAAGGCGGCTCACGGAGACGAACTTCTCTCTGCCACCCATGTCCAATGTAAACGTCGAAACACCCGTACTGAGCATCTTGTACGGACTCTCGTACACCTGCTGCAACGGCAAGCGATGAGCGTCTCTATGGAGAAAAACACAAGCACAATCCCATAACATAGTACGCACATGCACCGAAGACGAACCATGCTTGGAAGTGGGAACCGGGACCAAAGCGCACACCCACTCGCGAAGGTCCGGTAACAACAATGAGGTTGGAATCTCTTGGTCCTGGGGGGGGGGGGGGGTAGGCAAGCAATCCCCAGGAACTCACAAAACTGAGCCATAAACCAACTCGGCCGAGGAGGCTTTCAGGTCCTTCTTAGGCGTTGTTCTGATGCCTAGGAGGACCCAAGGCAACTGGTCGACCCAATCAGGGCTGGCGAGTTGAGCTTTTAATGCCGACTTGGCTGTAGAAATGCTCAACCAACCCGTTGGACTCCGGGTGATAAGCGGTAGTCCGATGCAGCTTCACGCCATACAGCTGCGCCACACCACAGGGAGGATGTGAACTGGGCCACACGATCGGTAGTAATATCTGAGGGGACCCCGAAACGCACAATCCAAATTGGAGACAATGGCCCTCGTGCATGCTTCAGCGGAGGTATCAGTTGACAGAATTGACTCTGCCCACCTGGTAAACCTGTCCACGATGGTCAGTAAGTGGGTAACCCCATGCGAACAGGGCAAAGGACCTACCAGGTCGACATGGATGTGCAGGAACCTTGCATCTGGGACAGCAAAATCCTGGACCGGTGGGTGTACACGTCTCTGCACTTTGGAGGTCTGGCATGGGATGCAGGACCGAGCCCATGCAGTGACTTGCATCCTTAACCCGTGCCAGACAAACTTCGCCGTGACCAAGGCAGAGGTGGTGTGGATGGACGGGTGCGCTAGGCTGTAGACGATGTCGAACATCCGACATCACCAAGAGACCGGAACAATGGGACAGGCTTTGCCTGTGGAGATATCGCAAAGGACTTGGACGCCGGAGGCACGACATGCCACTTTAACCAGCTTCAGTCCCGATTCAGCATTGCGGTAAACCTCCATCCCGGCATCTGCCAGCACCTCATAATCAATGCCTAGGCTGAGCGCTGAGACTTCGGACATCGCTGGACGGGACAACGTGTCAGCCACAACATTCAACTTCCCTGTCACATGCCGAATATCAGACGTGAATTCAGAAATGTAGGCAAGGTGCCGTTGCTGTCTGGCAGAACAAGGGTCAGACACCTTGGTCAAAGCAAATGTTAGCGGCCTGCGGTCGGTGAATGCGGTGAAAGCGCGCCCCTCTAGGAAATAACGAAAATGGCGGATCGCTAGGTAAAGTGCGAGTAGCTTCCTGTCAAAAGCGCTGTATTAGACTCGCAGTTGCCTGCTGAAAAATGCCAGCGGCACCCAGCGACTACCCACACGCTGTTCGAGGACGGCGCCTACCACGACGTCAGAAGCTTCCACGGTGAGGGCCTTTTGGACTGACGCCCTAGGGTGTTGACCAATGCGGTCTTTGTACCCTCAAAAGCCTGCTGTGGTTCTTTGAACCAGACCAGGTCCTTGGGCTTACCGGCTAGGCATTGGAATAACGGCCGCATGATGGCGGCTGCAGACGGGACGAATCGGTGGTAGAAATTAACCATCCCGATAAACTCCTGCAAACATTTAACCGATAGAGGCCTCGGGAAATGATAGATGACGTCAAGTTTCTCGGGCAATGGCTGCGCAGCGCTAGAGGTGATGTTATGACCCAAGAAAGGAATGGAACGCAATCCGAACTGGCACTTCGCAGGGTTGATTACCAACCCGTGCTTGCGCAGCAGTTTGAAAAGCAGGCGGAGATGCTTGACATGCTCTGCCTGTGAGCTGCTTGCTATCAGGATGTCATCAGGATATCAGGCTGAAAATATGAAGGACAAAGGGAAGGCTGAAAGATTAAGTATGAAGGGAAGCTGGAAAGGAATATAAAGAAGGACAGTAAAAGCATCTTTAGATAAGTTAAGGGAAAAAGAGTAGCAAAGTCATAATTGGGTCCCTTGACGGTTGACACGGGTGAAATTATTATGGGCAACAAGGAAATGGCAGAAGAGTTGAATAGGTACTTCGGATGTCTTCACTAAGGATGACACAAACAATCTCCCAGATGTACTGGAGGACAGAGGATCTAAGGGGGTAGAGAAACTGCAAGAAATGTTCAGTAGGCAAGAAATAGTATTGGGTAGGCTAATGGAACTGAAGGATGATAAATCCCCTAGGCCTGATGGTCTGCATCCCATGGTTCTCAGTGAGGTGGCCCTGGAAATAGTGGGTGCATTGATGATTATTTTATAATGTTTAATAGATTCAGGATCAGTTCCTGTGGATTGGAGGATAGCTAATGTTATCCCACTTTTCAAGAAAGGAGCGCGAGAGAAAACAGGGAATTACAGACCAGTTAGCCCGACCGATGGTGGGAAAGATGCTGGAGTCAATTATTAAAGAGGTAACAATGGGGCATTTGGATAGCAGTAAAAGGATTAGTCCAAGTCAACATGGATTTATGAAAGGGAAATCATGCTCGACTAATCTTCTGGAATTTTTGGAGGATACGACAAATAAAATGAAGGGGTGTCAGTGGATGTAATGTATCTAGACTTTCAGAAAGCCTTTGATAAGATCCTGCACGGGAGACTGGTGATTAAAATTAGAGCACATGGTATTGGGGGTAGGGTGTTGACATGGATAGAAAATTGGTTGGCAGACCGGAAGCAAAGAGTAGGAGTGAACGGGTCCTTTTCAGAATGACAGGCAGTGGCAAGTGGAGTGCCACAAGGCTCGGTGTTGGGGCCGCAACTGTTTACCATATATATTAATGATTTGGAAGAGGGAATTAGGAGCAACACTAGCAAGTTTGCAGATGACACAAAGCTGGGTGTCAGTGTGAACTGTGAAGAGGATGTTAAGAGGTTGCAGGGTGACCTGGACAGGTTGAGTGAGTGGGCAGATGCAGTATAATATAGATAAAGGTGAGGTTATCCACTTTGGCAGCAAAAACAAGGGGGCAGATTATTATCTCAATGGGGTTAGGTTAGGGGGAGGTACAGCGAGACCTGGGCGTCCTTGTACACCCATCACTGAAAGTTGGCTTACAGGTACAGCAGGCAGTGAAGAACGCTAATGGAATGTTGGCCTTCATAACAAGAGGATTTCAGTACAGGAGTAAAGAGGTTCTTCTGCAGTTGTATAGGGCTCTGGTGAGACCACATCTGGAGTATTGTGTACAGTTTTGGTCTCCTAATTTGAGGAAGGACATCCTTGCAATTGAGGTTCACGAGATTGATCCCTGGGATGGTGAGACTGTTATATAAGGAAAGATTGAAAAGGCTAGGCTTGTATGTATTGGAGTTTAGAAGGATGAGGGGGATCTTATAGAAACATATAAAATTATAAATGGACTAGAAAAGCTAGATGCAAGAAAAATGTTCCCAATGTTGGCAGAGTCCAGAACCAGGGGCCATAGTCTTAGAATAAAGGGGAGGTCATTTAAGACTGAGGTGAGAAAAAAACTTTGTCACCCAGAGAGTTGTGAATTTATGAAATTCCCTGCCACAGAGGGCAGTGGAGGTCAAGTCACTGGATGGATTTAAGAGAGAGTTAGATAGAACTCTAGAGGCTAGTGGAGTTAAGGGATATGGGGAGAAGGCAGGCATGGGTTATTGATAGGGAACGATCAGCCATGAGCACAATGAATGGCGGTGCTGGCTCGAAGTGCCAAATGGCCTCCTCCTGCACCTATTTTCTATTTTTCTGTATAATCCAGGTTGATGAAAATAAACAGCAAACTCCGGCCGACCTGATCCATTTGCCTTTGGAATGCCTGAGCAGCATTCTTGAAGCCAAAAGCAATTATGAGCCATTCAAAAAGGCCGAAAGGGGTAATGGTGGCCGTCAGACGTTCAGACGCCTGTAATCACCGCAAGGTCTCCAGCCCCCTGACGCTTTGGGCACCATGTGCAACGGGGAAGCCCAGGGGCTATCCAACCGTCGGACGATCCTTGGGTCCTCCATAACTTGGAATTCTTCCCACGCGATGCGCAGTTTATCTGGCGGGAGCCGACGCTCGCGGGCGTGTACCGGTGGTCCCTCAGTGGGAATGTGGTGGACCATGCCATGATGGGGCGCGGCCCCGTCGAACAGGGGCGTGAGCAACCCTGGAAAGTCGGCGAACAGGGCTGCAAAAGGTTGCTGAATCTCAGCTACCTCGACGAATTGCTGTAGGGTTGCACGGCTTGGCAGGGCATGGACCCGGCCCAGGGACCATTCGTCCCCCTCGCACATCGACTAACAGGGAGATCGCGCACAAGAAATCAACCCCCAGGATCGGTCTGGTGACATCAGCAATGATAAACTTCCACCTGTACTGGCAGGAGTCGAAATCTAAATTCTCGGTCCGCGTACCGCAAGTGCGAATGTCGCTCCCATTAACGGCCGCAAGGACGGGTCCTACCTTACCAGCACGAATGGCTCGAGTGCTTGGGGGCAGGATACTGGCATGTAGTCCACCAGGAAACGGTGGCGGAACAGTCCATCACGGACGAAGAGGCGTGCATTGGGGCCGATCGCGTTCGCCTCTATGGACGATCGGCCAGCGCGTTTCCCGGAAACAAACAGGGGCTCCAACAACTTCGAGCTTCAGGTCCGTATCGTTGGTGGTAGTAGCACCATCTGCATTGACTGTAGACCACTGGCCGCAGCGATTCCTCTTTGGCACTGGGCTGGGTCTCTTCTTCTTCCCCTCGATGTCAGTTCGGCTGCACCCGTTGTGTGACCAGGGGGCAGGCTAAAGCGTAAACATCCCGCCATCTGTGCGCCCACATTTCGTCGGCTCTCTCCGTGAGCCGCTGCAGGTCGCTGAAATCAGCACCGGTGAGCATTAGCTGTACTTCATCAGACATCTGTTCTAAGAACACTTGTTCGAAAAGCAGATAAGGGCGGTGGCCGTCCATCACAGCCAACATCTTTGTCATGATCGTTGATGGCCGTCGGTCGCCGATAACGTCCATGTGTAGCAGCCTTGCTGCCCTGTCTCTACGGGCAAGGCCGTAAGCATGGAATAACAGGGCCTTCAACGCATCGTACTTGCCGCTGGACGGAGGGTCTCTTATACAAGGCAACAGCCTTGAGGCACAGTCCTGTGGTAATGCTCCCACCACATGGAAATACATGGTGTTGTCATCGTTAATGCGATGTAGGTGAAACTGTGCCTCAACATGGGTGAACCACACCCGAGGTTGATCAGTCCAAAAGGCTGGCAGCTTGAAGGCCGGTGCGCCCTACCTTGTGATGGCTGATTCTGCCGGAACACTCTTCCTGCATAATTCTTGTCTAACAACAGCTAGACAGGTCGGGGTCACTATTTTAAATTGTCTGAGAAACGACTACTGGAGTTTTAAACAGATCTTTATTCAAACGTTCGAAATCCAGTATACAGGTTCTTCAGACACGTCTGCCCACAACGGTGGACAGCAATGAACTAACGCGTGCAAGTGAAAAACCACGCAAAACAAGCAGCCCCTTCCGAGTCACGTGACCGCGGCTTCTGAACAGCGGGTTTGATATCTGCGTGCGCTAGCGGGCACCGCTACAATGGTTACAAAAAGGTTGCGCTCCAGGAGGTTCACCTCACTGGAAGCAACTTTCCCTCCACTCTCATAGTCAATCACACTTGGTAGATTATTGCCTTCTCCCACACTGGGAAATAAAGTCAACTGAGAGAGTCACTATATCTTCTTCAAAGATACAGGCCAAAGATTTTCCACTTCACATCCAACATCCATTTCACATCCAATTTAAGACCGAGGTGTGAAAAAACTTTTTCACCAGAGAGTTGTGAATTTGTGGAATTCCCTGCCACAGAGGGCAGTGGACGCCAAATCACTGGATGGATTTAAGAGAGAGTTAGATAGAGCTCTTGTGGAATTGAGGGATATGGGGAGAATTCAGGCACGGGTTATTGATTCGGGACAATCAGCCATGATCGCAATGAATTGTGGTGCTGGCTCAAAGGGCCGAATGGCCTTCTCCTGCACCTATTTTCTATGTTTCCAACATCAGTTGAAAGAGTTTACCTTGGTCTGCTTCATGGGTTCCAGGTTTGGGTTTGTGCTTCAATAATTATTAGTATTATGCCAGCTTTGTGTACATGAGGTAAAGAATAGAAAAGCTTCGACTTATCCTGTATTTGTTCAATACCAATACTTCAACAGTTCAAGAATGGCCCACAAGTGAAAGGCAACATGGCCACTGATCAACGAGAGTTTATAGGAGGCAAGCAAAGATACAGCTCCCCGAGATAGAAACGGGAGCCGTTGGTAGAGGAGGAGGGGGAGGAGCGACACCCGACCGGTAAGCTATAAAATCAAGCGCGGGGCTTGTTTTTTCAGAGGCCCACAGGAGCTGTTGGAAGAGGAGGAGGGGGAGGAGAGACACCCGACCGGTAAGCTATAAAATCAAGCGTGGGGCTTGTTTTTTCAGAGGCCCACAGGAGCCGTTGGAAGAGAAGGAGGGGGAGGAGCGACACCCGACCGGTAAGCTATAAAATCAAGCGCGGGGCTTGTTTTTTTCAGAGGCCCACAGGAGCCGTTGGAAGAGAAGGAGGGGGAGGAGCGACACCCGACCGGTAAGCTATCAAATCAAGCGCGGGGCTTGTTTTTTCAGAGGCCCACAGGAGCCGTTGGAAGAGAAGGAGGGGGAGGAGCGACACCCGACCGGTAAGCTATAAAAATCTAGCGCGGTGCTTGTTTTTTCAGAGGCCCACAGGAGCCGTTGGAAGAGAAGGAGGGGGAGGAGCGACACCGACGGTAAGCTATAAAATCAAGCGCGGGGCTTGTTTTTTCAGAGGCCCACAGGAGCCGTTGGAAGAGAAGGAGGGGGAGGAGCGACACCCGGCCGGTAAGCTTTAAAATCCAGCGCGGGGCTTGTTTTTTCAGAGGCCCACAGGAGCGGTTGGAAGAGAAGGAGGGGGAGGAGCGACACCCGACCGGTAAGCTTTAAAATCCAGCGCGGGGCTTGTTTTTTCAGAGGCCCACAGGAGCCGTTGGAAGAGGAGGAGGGGGAGGAGCGACACCAAAATCCATAACATTCCATTTGGAGAAGTGGGTTTTTTTGAGGAAGCCGCTGATTGGTGGGAAGTGGACTATGGAATGCAGCTGATTGGTGGGAAGTGGACTAGGGAAAGCAACTGATTTACAGTCAGATCCCAGCAGTTTGTAGTGATTTTATATTGTGTTGCTATTGTATCCTGTGTAAGGGGGGCAGTATGAAGGCCAGGGCAGTGTACTGTTCTGGATGTCAGATGTGGGAGGTCAGGGAATCGGATAGCCCTCCAGACGTACACATCTGCGCCAGGTGTGTCGAGATGGGGCTCCTAAAGGATCGTGTTAGGAACCTGGAGCAGCAGCTCGACGACCTCCGTCTGCTCAGGGAGAGTGAGGAGGTCATAGAGAGGAGCTACAGGGAGGTAGTCACTCCCAAACCACAGGAGGCAGACAAGTGGGTCACGGTTAGGAAGGGCAAGGGGCAGAGGCAGGGGCTAGAGAGGTACCCCTGTGACCGTACAACTGGAAAATAGGTACTCAGGTTTGAGTACGATTGGAGGGGACAGCCTAGCTGGGGGCAAGCAACAGCGGCCGGGCCTCCGGCACAGAGACCGGCCCTGATGCTCAGAAGGGTAGCAAAAAGAGGAGGGCAATTGTAATAGGGGACTCTATAGTTAGGGAGTCGGAATAGGCGATTCTGTGGACGCAGTCGGGAGACCCGGATGGTAGTTTGCCTCCTGGTGCCAGGGTCTCGCATGTGTCAGAACGTGTCCAAAAGATTCTGATAAGGGAGGGAGAGGAGCCTGATGTTGTGGTACACATAGGTACCAATGACATAGGCAGAAAAAGTGACGAGGTCCTGAAGGGAGAATTTAGGGAGTTGGGGGGAAAGTGGTAACGATTTCAGGATTACTGCCTGTGCGCGTGACAGTGAGAGTAGGAATGAAATGAGGTGGAGGCTAAATGCGTGGCTGAGGGACTGGTGCAGTGGGCAGCGATTCAAGTTTCTTGATCACTGGGACCTCTTTTGGGGAAGGCATGATCTGTACGCAGAGGACGGGTTGCACTTGAACCCGAAGGGGACCAATATCCTGGCAGGGAGATTTGCAAAGGCTACGGGGAGACTTTAAACTAGAAAGGCTGGGGGGAGGGACTCAGGTAGAGGGGGCTAGGGGACAGAGTGTGGGGCAAGAGGCAGAGAAGGGAAGCACTCGGACCCAAAATGTAGGCGAGAAAGATGAAAAAGATAATAGACAGAGAATAAGGGATGGTGGGTTTATAAAATGTGCATATTTTAATGCTAGGAGCATTGTAAGTAAGGTGGATGAAACTTAGAGCCTGGATTGACACCTGGAAATATGATGTTGTAGGCCATACATTTGGATTTTCAGATGGTAATTGATACCACACACAAAATGACCAAATCATCAAAATTATTGTCAGGAGAATAATAGGCTAGAGGATTAGTTTATAGTTAGAAAGCAGTCCCAGTTCACATGTTGTTGCACCTTTTCCACCACACACCTTCCTTGTTCCCAGAGTGACATTCCAGTGTGCTGGAACCTGCAGAAACTCAGTTTTAAATTTTTAGATAAGAAAACGTGCATGTATGCCAAACAATGATGACACCAGTAATAAACTTCAAAAAAGGCATCATAGAATAAGTGCTGAAAAGGCAGATGAATATTAAAGCATGGATATTAAAGAGATGATTCCCAACCAAGTGAAGGAACAGATCAGGATGCACATGACTTTGTAGGCAGGCTGCAGCACTGTTAGGTAAACCCGTTATTGAAGCACTTACGACAATGAAGTATATACACCACAGAAGGAATCAATTTTCAGTTGATTCTGGGTTGGCTCTGCTGGAGAAACAAATGTCTGTTCTCACAGCCCTGTCTACTTTTCCTTTCTCTAAGTATTCATCCCTCATGAGATGCAATCTTCTTTCTCATAACTAGAATCAATGGAAAAGTATTCAAGATCCAAATCTTGGATCTTGGTGAAGAAATCCCCCCTAATCTTTCTTATTAACATTGTTGATTCTTTGTTGCAGACAGCCGGCTGGAGGAAGCAAACCCCCTTTTAACTTTATTAAAATTTATGAACTTCAATGAATTTACTTTATCCAGGAGGAATTGCATTGGAATATTTCTCAGTAACTGAGAAATCTTATGGTTGGCTCATTAGGCCATCCACATGGCATAGTTCAGGAGAATAGTAAGATTAAACGAGAACTTACCAGTTTGAAGTTTGATCTTTATTTTATGAGGAGTGACGTTGAGTGATTACGTGAAGAAGGCCCGCCAGGCGCATGCGCGTCATACTTCAAAGCAGCGGCGTGAAAACACAGAAACAAATAGCCGAAGTAACATAGTAAGGCTCGTAGAAGACTAGAACTACCAGATGATCTCTTAGATTATGAGGGTGGGAGCGGAGGGCACGTAATCCCTCAACGTCACTCCTCATAAAATAAAGATCAAACTTCAAACTGGTAAGTTCTCGTTTAATCTTACTATTTTACTTCGGAGTCACGTGAGTGACTACGTGAAGATTTCAAAGCTCTGTGTTTGCATGCCGCAGATGCACTCCATACGACAAGCTGCTTCGGTTGACACAGTAGTACAATAAAGAAGATATTGAACATTGCATGAATAATTCAATAACGATTTTAATAACAAACAGAGTAATGACCCCTCTGACCCAGGGGGAAATTACAAACAATAAGCGATATAAACAAAGCAATAAAATTAAAGGGAACCCAAAACAGCAGACCCAAACCGTGGCTTTGCCTGAACTGGTTTATCGTAAAACCGAGAAAAAGTTGCCTCTCTAGACCACCCTGCGGCCGCGAGGATTTGATCTAGCGGCACGTCCTGAGCCTTCGCCGCTGATGTAGACGCCGCCCTGGTGGAGTGAGATTTAAACACATCAGTGTCGATGCCCGCAGAACTGAGCACCTGTTTCAACCATCTAGAAATAGTTTGCACAGACACGTGCTGATATGGCTTTTTGTGACTAATGAGAAATCCTAACTCCGAACCTCTCAGACTCCTGGTTAACTCAACATATTGAGTTAAATGTTTAATGACACATAACAGTTGGTCACCAGGATATGCTTTAAACATCACCCTGATTCCAGACCTGCCTGGTCTACTTTGTTTGAGTAAATTACAGACATAAAATGTAACATCATCTTGAGAAAAATGCATATCATCTATTCTTAACAAGTGCAATGTTTGGACACGTTGTGCTGAAACCAACGGCATTAACATAACCACTTTAAGAGTCAATTTTTGCAAAGATAATGACGCAATTGGAGCCCATTGCCGCAGCAGTGTGAGAACTATACTGACATCCCAGATTGCTGTATATCTGGGTTGAGGGGGGTTTTTGTTAAAAATTCCTCTCATAAACCTGGACACCAATGGATGAGACCCAATAGGTTGTCGTGCTGAAGACTGCCCTAAATAAGAGGACAAAGCACTGCGAGCAGTGTTAATAGCACTATAACTAAGGTGCTCATCAAAATGCAAAGTAGCAAGGAACTCCAACACATCCCTTATACTAGCAGTAGCATATGATATTAGACTGTACACAGAAGCATTCCCATTTCTTAATGTGCACGAGGTATTGCTTTTTAGTGCTAGTTCTCCACCCTGCAGTCATAACCTCCATGGTCCTGTTCAATAATCCAAGGCCTTGAAATGGTCTGGTCAGAACCTGCAGACCAACAAATTGATATGGTCATGTAATGGGTGACTTTCTCCTGTAACCGGATGCACCAACAAATGACTGCTGCTGGGAATGCGCATGAATGGCTGTGCTATTCATTCTCAGTACCAAGGGGAACCATGATTGTGTTGGCCAATCTGGGACCACCAAAACACCATTGGCGGAGTCCCGCTCTATTTTAGTAAGACATTTCGGAATCAGGCAGAATGGAGGAAACGCATAAAAGAACGAATGTCCCCAGTGTAACGAGAACGCATCCACAGTACTGCACTTGGATCTGGCTCCTAGGAGACATATTTAGGCAACTGGTGATTCAGTCTGGATGCAAAGAGGACAATATCTGGCAAACCAAATCTAGCAAACAATGGTTTGAAATATGCTGACATTCAACATCCATTCTATATTGTCATTAAATTTTCCTCGACCTAAGGTCTGCTACCACATTATCTATCCCTGGTAGGTAGATGGCCGAAAACCCAGATGTTGCGTGAAATACACCAATCCCAGATAGTATTTGCCAAATTATCACATAACACCGATCTTGCTCCTCCCATATGATTAATATATGCCACAGCTGTAGTGTTATCAATCTGGAGTTGAACGTGGAAAACCCGACATGGTGGAGACATATGCTTTTAGCCCATAAAAAAACACCCAATAACTCCAGTAATTAATACCATGTGTGTGAAGAAGCAAATGCTCTTTCTCAGTCCATCTACCCCCACAGCTAGACTCTGTGTCTGTAGCCCCCCCCATCCGAGAGCGCCAACATCAGTCTGTAAAATCACTGAAGGTTCGTCCACCAAAATGTAATTGGTGCTTGGCTAATATTAACAACCCACCACTGCAATTCTGCCAGAGCCGTGGTGGGTAACTGCATAAGGCGATCAAAATGACCTGCATTCTGTTTCAATGCTTGTTCTCTTGCTCTTTGAAAATGTTGATAATGCAAAGGCCCGAACTGTACTGCCGAAAAAGGCTGCTACCAATTTCCCAATGACCTTGCAACGTCTCGGATGGAAGGGTAAAGAGTTTGTGTAAGACGAATACAGACATTAACCAATATCTAGTATATTAGCAGCTGGTAATGTAACTGTCATATGAACTGAATCCAGAAGAAACCCCAAATACTCAATCTGTTGGGTTGGCTGTAACCTGGACTTAAGTGGATGGACCAAAAACCCCAATGATTCAAAGAGATTCTTGGTTGCTGTAACAGAGGCTGCAGCTGACTCTTGAGTGGTGCCCACAATTAAGATATCATCTAAATATCATGACAATGTGATTGTGGGCCCTCAATTGCCCTAGCACAGGTTTCACCAATTTAGTAAATAACCTAGGTGCAGAACTTAATCCATTAGGCAATGCTCTATATTGCCACAGCTGTCCCATCCAATTAAATTTCAAGTACCTCCGATAATCAACATGAATTGGCACCGAATAATAAGCATCTTGTAAATCAATGGTGGCCATATAACAACCCTGGGACATCAGCTGCTTTGCAGTAACGAATGTGTCCATTTTAAAATGCCTATAGAGAACTGAAGTATTCAATTGAGTGAGATCCAGAATTACTCGACAACCACCATCTTTTTTGGGTCTGGGAAAAATATTAGACACAAATTGTTGAGCATGATGAACTGCTTTTTCAATCACACCTTTACGGAACAAATTCTGAATCTCCACATTGATTTGCTCAGTCTCCGGAACAGAAAACACCAACACTTTACTAGGCTTATGCTGGAAAGGTGGATCTATCCCCGAGATAAACTCAATGGTGGACCCTGACACAGTATTTAGTATAAAGATATCAGACGTTATACAACACCATTCGTTATAAAATAAATGTAACCGACTTCCAATAGGAGGTTGCACACCCGAATTTGTAACTTGAACACAAAGTCCCTGTACCTCTGTCGGTGTTTTGGAAACCTGTTGTCTGGCCGTGTTGGGGTTATAGGGAACCTGACGTGGTGGATACCCTCGTTGCCACCCTGGTCTCCCTCTGCTGGGCCCAGCACCCGGATCGGACCTGCGGTAAACGATCCCCGGCTTCCGAAGAGACGGACGAGATGCGGCCGGCTTCATTAGCCCCATAGTTTTCGCCTCCTCATCAATATCTCTAATTTGCTTGACCAGATCGGAGCCAAACAGGAGTTCAGGCGCCTGGACGTTGGTCGCCTTACAGAGTGCAGCAAATTTTTGATTTAAAGTAGGCCTGATGGCAATTTTACGAATGCAGTTAATTTCGAAGAAGACGTTACAAATCATAGCTAACATATCTTTCTGTAACGGAGATAACACGGTCCCTCGGACCATGGTGCCAAATGCAGTGATCGTGGCCGCCACCAGTTTGAGGACGTGCTGATAACGAACCTCCTGCCCCCTCATGGGTGCCCATATTGCTGGGTTCACCATTGGCACTTTTAATGAAGCACAGTTAACAGGTGTTTTATATTTGCTGCTTGTCTCCTGCATGACAGATAGTTGCAGCTGGTGAGAAACTAAGTAATTAATATTAGTTGTGAGATATTCCTCCATGGCCTCACCTGTTCCCTCCGGAATAGCAAAAGACATTGCTATGTCCGGTACACCCGGAGCAAGGCTCTTGTGCTCTGGTGTTTGCACATAAGCAGGGACACCAGACATAGGGTCAGCTGCATCCTGCCCCGCATCTCCCATTTGATATTCTAGGGAGGCATCCCCCAGTCCTATAACAGGCGCTGGAAGGAATTCACCACGGCGGTATTCCAGGTAATCCTCTTCACAGGATCCCTGCTGCTCAATTGTCTGAGAAGTCTCTGTGGCTTTAGCCCCTTGCTGTACCAAAAGCTGCAGCATGTGTTCCATCTGTTGCATTTTTCCCCACATCTCTTTAGCCCCTGGGGGAGAATCACCACCGTCATCCGAATCATCAGATAGTACTGGCCTGTTTGTTTTACTTGTGGCCTTGCTGTGCCTCTTAGCAGCCACAGCCTGTTGAGTTTCAGGCACTGGCCTGGAAGCACTTTCCCCTGGTGGTAACGGTGAAACGGCCCCCGGTATCGGAACCGGAGGTCCGGTTACTATCTCCCGACCCGATCGAGAATGCGGCTCGTCGCTAGACACGCGCTTGGAGCGCACTCTCCGCCCGGACCGGTCCATGTTGTAACTCCAACTGACTTCGCGAGCCAGTTTTATGGAGCTAAATAACCTGCAGGAAAAGTTGTTTAACACTTACCTGCAGAGTTTCTACTTACCCGCTGGTGGAGCTGTGCCCTCCAGCCCGTTTGGTGCGACATGCGCGGACGTAGTGACGCGCATGCGCCTGGCGGGCCTTCTTCACGTAGTCACTCACGTGACTCCGAAGTAAAATTTAAATGCAGTTTCATAATAACAGATGTTTCACATGCTGGGCCAACTCAAGTTGGATTTGGTCTTCCATTCTCCCCGATCAACTCCACAAACCAATGTGGATGTCTTAATGAGCCAACCACAAGATTTAGCAGCCAAGTTGAATTTAGTGAGAAGCCTCAAACTTAGCTCTGGAATACCCTGGCAGCCTTTGACATATAGCACGGCTGGGATAATTTAGTTTTAGAGGTACAGCGTGGAAACAAGCCCTTCGGCCCACCGATTCTGCACTGACCAGCAAACATCCATTCACAGCGCCACCCAATAGAACCCACTTCAGACTATCAATGTGTAGTAAAGAACTGCAGATACTGGTTTAAATCGAAGGTAGACAGAACACTTTGTGTCTACCTCAGTCTATCAATGGTTGTTGGTCATCACAGATGGAGTGCACAGTGAAATTCTTTTTTGCATAGCTCACATGCTCGGTCACTATATGGCAAACAGATTTTGTTTTTACATAAAGGTTTATAACATCACCCAACTTTCATAAAATGGTTAAAACTATTAACAAAATTCAAAAAACCAAAATACTATTTAAAATTTGTAATTCCCCCCCACCTCACGAAAAAAAAACAGCATTTTCCTCCTGTTCTGGTCAGGATCCTTTTGTTCATTCGGACCCAGAGACAGGACTGGGTGGCGCAGGACACGAGGCCAAATCGATAACATTATACTGGAGTCCCAATGCACTAAAGGGCCTGTCCCACTTGGGCTTCATTTGCGCGTCATTTACATGACAGGCCGGTAGTGACTGTAGTGCGAAAATCATCTAGTAGCAGTAGGACAGTTAAGTGCCAAGTGCTCTTGATGGCCCAGCTTCTTTTGAGAGCCATTTGCGATGTAATTTGTTCTTAGTCCGAACTCCATGGCAACGATGTTCCCCAGTGAAATTTTCTCAAAACTACTAGCGCTTTATACCCAGCTGGTCAAGTGGTGCAGGGCACAAATGGCATGCTGACAACATACGGGCAGCACATGGTTACAGACGTTGACGCACGGTGATGCATAATAAATTTGCATAGGCAATGTTCATATGTCACCGTATGTCACCATGCGTCACCACACACTACACGTACGGCGTCAGTACGTCAGCATACGCCATCAGTACGTCAGCATGTGCAAGGGATACATCACGCAGGAGGCGCGCAAGGATTTTGAGCATTCCAAAGTCCTGGGGCACCACGCGTTACCGAGTGCCATTGCATATGCCACAACGCATGCGTCACGACGTGCCAACCAATTTTTAGGACGTTGCGTAAATGACACCCAAGTGGACAGACCCTTAAGACTCCACCAGTACACGCTACAGGGAGCAGAGCAAGGGGATAGAACAGCATAAGCACTGCCATCTCTCACTTAGCTGGTCTTGGTTCTGCACCGGCTCTGCACAGATGAACAGGGTGTAGAGGGGTGGGAAGGGGGCAGAGCAGGGATGCGGTTCATTAAAAGTTGTCTAAAATTGGAGAATTTATTGTTCATACCGTTGGGTTGCTAAGCTACCCAAGTGGAATTCGAGGTGATGCTCCTCCAGTTTGCATGTCACCTTTCGCGTCTCTGGCAATGGAGGCGGCCCAGGACAGAAAGTTCCATATGGGAATGAGAAGGGGAGTTAAAATGGTTAGCAATCCGGAGATTCAGTAGGGCTTAGCAGAACGAGCTCAAGTGTCAGTGAAACAATCGGGGAGTCTACACTTAGCCTTGCCGATGTATAGGGGGCCACATCACCAACCCTAATGCAATGGAACTTTGTGCCACTGCATGCAAGCTATTCTTTCAGAATTGACAACTACAACTCAGACAGTTAACATGGAGACAACAGGAACTTCATACTTTAGCAGCATCAGGCATCGTCAGATGATCAACTGAAAAAAAAGTTCAATCTTTCCTCCTCAGAAGATCAGCGTGTGGTGAAACAGTGTTTCAGAGAGGGATTGTCAGATTAGTGCTGACCCCCCCCCCCCCCCCCCCCCCCCCCCCCCCGCCAAATGATTGACATTGTCAGTTTATTGTAGCCCTCACAGCTGTCACTCAGTGAAAGCATTTACATTTATCCTGAAGGTGACTGCATCCTAACTCAGACTTTTTCCAATTGATTCACTTCTTCTTTTATGAAAGTTAAGCTTTACTTTGAATTAACCTGTCAAATTTCAGCCATTTCAAGCTCTTCATCAGTCAAGCTTTATTTTAAATATATTTAAAAAAGTACATTTGAACAGACTTTGATGAAAAGTTCAATCTGCTTTTCTCTCTACATGTACTACTTCCTCTTCTGAGTGCATCCAGCAGTTGTACGATTTCCCAATGAGATGGGGCATGCAGTGACAGAGTAGGATGTACTTCACTGTCTGCCTTCATTCATTTATCTCCATTGTTTCTATAGGCACAGTATTTTTTAAATCTGAATTTCCACCCAAATGTTGGTCCAATCACCTCATGCAGCCAGTGTGACCTTAATCTTGATCATACAACGAATGGGAATAAAAAATGAAAAATAACTACAGGTGAAACAAAAATAAATTCTGAAGATGGATCTCAATGCGAAACATCATCTCTACCTTTTCTCCAGAGATGCTGCCTGACCCGTTGAGTTACTCGAGCTTTGAGTCTATCTTCCTTCAAAAATAAACAAAACACAGCTCAGAAAGCATCTGTGCAGAGAGAAGCCTTTAAATCTGGTAGTTTTCAATAAAACAGAAAAAGAGAAACAAGGTAGGTAGCAGATGTGTGGAAGGGTGATGTGGGGAACAAAAGGGAAATTCTCCAATGGGGCAAATTAACACGGCAATTCTTCTAGATTATCTTGGATACTCCTTCCTTCTCTGGATCTCCTTGGCTCCATCACAGGAAGCAGACTTGTTGCTCACGTCTTCTTTGAACACATTGACTTCCACAGCATCTCCCACTGTGCTTGTTGCAAAAGTCCCATTGTGCTCTCTTTATTTCTCACTGCCACAATTGCCCTTGCCTGTCGTGCACTGCAATCCTCAGTCCTGATGCAATGCCTTGATTGAAACAGTGACAAACACACTTTTGCTTCCAGAGATGCCACTTGACCTGCTGAGTTTTTCCAAAGTACTGTTTGTCGTTTCAGAATCTAGCATCTGCATCTCTTTGGTCAGGAGTTAAGATTAGGTTAAGCTTCTTCGCCAGTGTACATGTTGATAAAGTTTTATCATCTGTGTTTTGTATTGGATAGACCAATAGTAAAAACAATAGACAGACACAATAGGTGCAGGAGTAGGCCATTCGGCCCTTCAGGCCAGCACCGCCATTCAATGTGATCATGGCTGATCATCCACAATCAGAACCCTGTTCCTGCCTTCTCCCCCGACTCCACTATCTTTAGGAGCCCTATCTAGCTCTCTTGAAAATATCCAGAGAGCCGTCCTCCATCACCCTCCGAGGCAGAGAATTCCAGACTCACAACTGTGTGTGAAAAAGGGCTAGAAGGAAATGTGGCCAGTTCTCATACAAATAGAAATATAATTATCTAGAGCTAAATAATTCAATTATGGTCATGCGTGTCTTGCAGAGCAGGCTTCTACAAGAATGTTTGAGGGTCAGTACAGGTCCAGTCTAAGGTGTTTATGCTTTCTGACAGACAAGGAGAATCAGAGCATCTCATCAACCACTAAGGTGGAGGTCTCTCGTCCCCCCCTCTACATCGGGGACCTAAAGTTCGAGTATCTGAAAAGATTTTTGGGCATCAGAGGGGGAGGGTCAAAGATGGCCATCCAGGCAGCGGGCCCACTCCCACTGTGGACGAACGCTGGTCACCCGAACCCCAAATATAGGCATTTTCTGATTGTTTGATGTTTTGTTACTGCCCCCCCCCCCCCCACACACACACACACAAAAGGGAATCCGACACTCCCTCTCGCTTCCTTTACTGACAATATGTCACATCATGTCCAAGCTTAATTTCTCTCTGTGGTAAGTGCTCGATATCCTTGACACTGCCCAATTCTGACCAGAAATGTTTGTACTTGCAACCTGCCCCGAACAGGATTCTGGCACGAGTTTGTACTTCCAGATTTAATGGAGCGTCAAGAGACACAAGGGTTCAGGATCACAAGCTGACACTGTGCTGAGAGTACTGTTGCTCACTGTTCCTGCACTTTGTAGTTTGACAGTTAGAATTAGAGCTTGATAGTTCCTGGTACAGGTTTGGTATATAAATTGCAAAGCATGATAATTTTTTTTGTTCCCAAATGTCAAGGATTTTTTAAACAGAAGAACCAAGTTAGCTTTATTCCTGATAATGCATCATCCACAAGGTTGGAAATTAACATTTTCTACTGTGGTACATGCATCATGAATAGGAGAATAAATCCAAAGATCTGCCCTACTAATGGCAGCTTTGCTGCAACTTAAAGTTATAATGCAGATTTATATGCTCTTTTGAAACAACCCAAACATTTTCTTGTGCTCTCTGCTACAAACAGATAAAGCCAGATGTGATTGCAGTTATAAATTATATAATATTTTCTTGCTATGTATTCACTGAGCTTCACATTAACCTCTTTATAATTCAGGCATGAGGAATGAAATGTGCAAAGGACTATGCACTCGGAAAACTGTGGACTTCAATCTGGTACATTCTTAGAACATAAAGGAATAAGATCTTATTTTTCAGTTTGCCCTTAAGTTATTTATTAAACACTGGCCCCAGGATAATCCAGCAGATCAATTTCCTGCTCAAAATAAAGGTTTATTTCGCCCATAATTGCCAGGTCCAGTCAGGCTGTCCTCTTATTTAATCTGAGATTAACCAAATCAGATAATGCATTACAAGATCGCCATGTTCCTGCTTCAATCATCTGGAAAGAACTTTAACAAAAACTAAAGGATGGTCATTTACAGAGAACATTTGCAAAGTTTCAATTTTTGTGCATTTCTAATTAACATGCAAATACATGTTGTGTGTTTTTGGATATAAATTAAATAAATGTCATTCTTTGGTGGAACAACCAGCAAGATGGTTCCAAACATTGTCTGGTTCTGGGAAACAAGCTCAAGTTATTCACTCACCTCTTTGTACTATTTGATCACTGGGAGAATAAATTGTATCACTGGAAATGAAGTGGGTTGTCGAGTCTACTGTTTGACCTAGTATGGTCTGCATACTAAACTAATGTTTCAACCTTCTGAATGTACCAGCTAGCTAGTTTATTGCATTATATTTTTTGAGTTGTAGCCTTGAGTGTGACAAGCCCCAGTTTGAATTAAGCAATTCTGATTACTCTCTCTCCACATCACCTAATCAGGAGGCATTTGCTAGCTACAGGTACATGTCGGAAGGAACTGAATATGCTGCTTTAAACCCAAGATGGACAGAAAATACTGGAGTAACTCAGCGGGGCAGGCAGCACCTCTGGAGAGAACAAAAGGGTGACAATTCAGGTCGGGTCTGAACCTGTAATGTCACCCATTCCTTCTCTCCAGAGATGCTGCCTGTCCCACTGAGTTGCTCCATTTCTGTCTTTCTTCTGTTGGCTACAGGTATTTCTGCAAGTCACTCCGGTACTTCGGGTAAGGTCATTGCAAATGATGCAAGAATACGGCAAAGGAAACGTATTGCAGTTTTCTATGGATTACTGAAGGTGCTTGTTGATTGCAAAAGGTCAAAAGACACAACTCCCTGTGAACCATTTACTTCTATCATGAGCCACAAGGAGAAGGAGCTCACTCACAGGTCAATGCCATGAGCGAACTAACCATGACATTGATGGAATCCACCAAACTGATCATATATACAGTGAAGGCATCTTTACACCTCATCTCTCAAAAAGGGCACCACTAACATCAACTATTAACACAACTCAACTATACAGCTCACATAATAGCAATGCCAATGAATTGGGGCCTTTGCCCAATATTCATATGCACCATATATTCTCTCACTCTTATTGTTAATTCCAGTTCTAGACTTACCCCCCTTAGTCTGGTTGTCAAACTCTGGTTCCAAAACCTTACTTTATTGAAGAACAAACTGCAGGGACGGTTGCCAATCCACTCACGCAAGACAACAATATCTCGTGCAAATGGAACAGAAGTCACAATCAACCAATATACCCCAAAGAATTACCCACCCTCATATACCCTTCCAAGCTAAGGGCGTGACATTACTTGGGGGGAAGGCAACCCCAACAAACCAATCACACATATCGATCACATTATACAGTTATTGACAGTTCCCCAACCCAATAAAAGCAGTCTCAAATACATTGTATCTGGAAGAGGCTTCAAGAAGGAAACCACTGTACATGCAGATGACACAAAGCTGGGTGGCAGCATGAACTGTGAAGAGGATGTTAGGAGGTTGCAGGATGACCTGAACAGGTTGAGTGAGTGGGCAGATGCAGTATAAAATAGATAAATGTGAGGTTATCCACTTTGGTGGCAAACACAAGGGGCAGATTATTATCTCAATGGGGTTAGGTTAGGTAAGGGGGGGGAGGTGCAGCGAGACCTGGGTGTCCTTGTACATCGGTCTCTGAAAGTTGGCATGGAGGTACAGCAGGCAGTGAAGAAAGCTAATGGAATGTTGGCCTTCATAACAAGAGGATTTCAGTATAGGAGTAGAGAGGTTCTTCTGCAGTTGTATAGGGCTCTGGTAAGACCACATCTGCAGTATTGCATACAGTTTTGGTCTCCTTATTTGAGGAAGGACATCCTTGTGATTGATGCAGTGTAACGTAGGTTCACGAGATTGATCAATGGGATGGTGGGACTGTCATACAACTAGGCTTGTTTTTTTTTTAAACTTTAGTCTTTATTGCTTTTATGCATACACAAATATAACAACGAAACAAACAACAATGCAGTCAAACGTACAACAGTGGGTTCAGTTTACAATTAATGATGCAGTATACAGAACTATTTTCTTATTCAAACATTTTCCAATAATTACATTATTGTCAATAGAATTGTACAGTGTTGATGTCCTTATTTCTATACCTAACCATTTTCCCCCCATTTTCTGTTAAACTAGTCTTATTTCACTGTTAGAGAATATGTCATTTTCTCCATGACAAATATTTCCTGTACTATGTCTAACCATTGTCTAAGTCTGGGTGTGTCCATTGCAAGCCAGTTTCTTGTAATGACCTTTCTGCCAGCTGGGAGTAGGATTTTAACCAAGTAAAGATCTTCCTTCAGCACCACTGTATTTATGTTACCCAGGTATAAAATGGACTAGGCTTGTATTCACAGTTTAGAAGGACAAGGGGGATCTTATAGAAACATAAAATTATAAAAGGACTGGACAAACTAGATGCAGGAAAAAAATTCCCAATATTGGGAGAGTCCAGAACCAGGGGCCACAGTCTTAGAATAAAGAGGAGGTCATTTAAGACTGAGGTCAGAAAACACTTTTTCACCCAGAGAGTTGTGAATTTATGGAATTCCGTGCCACAGAGGGCAGTGGAGGCCAAATCACTGGATGGATTTAAGAGAGAGTTACATAGAGCTCTAGGGGGCTAGTGGAGTCAAGGGATATGGGAAGAAGGCAGGCAAGGGTTATTGATTGGGGACGATCAGCCATGATCACAATGAATGGCGGTGCTGGCTTGAAGGGCCGAATGACCTCCTCCTGCAACCTATTTTCTATGAATAATGCAACATTTACCCTGGAATTCAAACAAACCAGACAGGGCTTAACACTTTTAACCAATTAACAGAGGAACTGTCTAGCAACATTATTTACAATATGTACACTTAGTTTGCATTAATCCATGCATTTTACACTTCCTTGGACGTCTTCTGCAGAAATCTCATTCATTCTATCAATTGAATTTTCAACACTGATCTGGGCACTAGACTTACTAGCATCATTCAGAAGTCTAGCAAGCCTTATTTCTGCAGAGCACATCAGACTTGACCAAATTGGCCTAACAATACAGGGGTCTTTATTAAACTTTGCTGATATAACTGTTCTGTTTTAGCCAGGATTAACATTATCATTAGTTCACCACTCACAGCTATTCTACAACAGCACACAGACAGCACTACATCAATGAAATCCCATTACTTCCATTTTGGTGGCAATAGTTAACAGTAGAAAAACTAGCAAAGGTCAATACTTGAACAGCTCACCAGCCTTGGTGATGACCAAAAAGGCTACCATGGAATAATGCCCACCAGCACCCTTTACCTCCACAATCTCAAGTGTCTATACTTCAGACAAGACCAAATCCATTGAGCCGCTTACAGATGGAGCCAAATTAGTTCAGGAGTGGATCAATGACAGAACACTTGTTGGATTACCTTCCTTCACCAAACCTCAATCTCCAGGTCAAGTAGCTGGAGGAATCTCTCATTCATCCAATTCCATTGGGCAGAAGAAATATCATTCAGGTATGAGTGGTGACAACAGGTCCCAATGGTCAGTCCATTATTTTACAAACTAATCTTATGACCAAAAACAGATACAAGGGCTCCACAGATTCTGAATGACCCGGTTTACACAAATAAATATGACACAAATTATTCCATACAATGAGTTCTGCGTTTACAGATGTCCATAAATTGATCTCGGTCTGCAATTTGTAAACTTACATATTAAACAAAACACAAATAACTTGAAATAGTAAGATTAAACGAGAACTTACCAAGTTTGAAGGTTGATCTGTATTTTACGAGGAGTCGCGGTGAGGGATTTCGTGAAGACCCCGCCAGCACGCCTGCGCAGCATCCTTCAAAGCAGCGGTGTGGAATCACAGAACCACCATGACTAAAAATAGTAAGATGAAAACCGTAGAACTACCTGTTTGACCTGATGATAGAGGGTGGGAGCGGTGGGCACGAAATCCCTCACCGCTACTCCTCGTAAAATACAGATGAACCTTCAAACTTGGTAAATTCTCGTTTAATCTTACTATTTTACTTCGGAGTCACGTGAGTGACCGTGAAGATTTCAAAGCTCTGTGATTTCACGCCGTGAACAACGTCCATGCTTATCACACTGCTGCCATTCTGATGGAGTAAGACTGTTAATGGAGTTCAGTTGACAGTGGCTGAAAAATCAACACAATTTATTAATCAAATAAACAACAACCCCTAATTCGGGGACTAACATTTACTGAGCAATACCCAGAATAGCTTCTGCGAATGTCGCAGGGGCGGCCAGAGGTTTATTATAGAATTCCTGAAACGTTTTCTCACTGGCCCAGCCTGCAGTGGCGAGAATGTGGTCCATGGGCACCTCCATGGCTCTCGCTGCCGATGTGGATGCAGCTCTGGTGGAATGAGGCTTAAAAATGTCAGTAGCGACCCCTGCTGCATCCAACACTGTCCTGAGCCACCTGGCAATAGTCTGTGTAGTTACTCGACGGTGCGGAGGTTTATGGCTGATGAAGAGTCCCTGTTCCTTCATCCTGATAGCACCAGTAACTTGGATGTAGTAGTGGAGATGGGTCACTATGCAGAGTGTGGCATCCACAGGGTACGCCCGAAGCTCCAGCTGCAGCCCATGCACCCCTGGCCTGTGCTGTTTTAATAATTCTCTAACAAAAAATTTTATTCGACCAGGGGTGGCCACCATGCTGTCCAGACGCAGTTTTTGTAACGTCTGGACTCATTGGGCTGTCGTCAGTGCCATGAGCATCACCACCTTAAGGGTGAGCTGTTTTAATGGTAGCTCATCTATTGGAGCCCAGCTCCTCAGTAGGGTCAGCACGATCCCCACATCCCACGTTACTGTATATCTGGGTCATGGAGGGTTGGTATTGAATACTCCCCTCATTAATTTAGACACCAGGTGGTGGGAGCCGATACCTATATCCAGGTATGAAGACAGCGCACTCCTGGCGCTGTTGATAGCACTGTAGCTGAGCCCAGCATCAAAGTGGAGGCCTGCGAGGAACTCCAACACATCCGGTATTGTTGCCGAGTTGGAGGACTTGTTGTTCCGGGCACAGAAGTCTTCCCACTTCCTGATTTGAGTGAGGTATTGTTTCCGGGTGGATTCCCGGCATGATGCTGCAATGAGGTTCATGGCTCTTGACGAGATGCCTGCCCGGATGAGAGGTCTTTCAGAACCTGCAAGCCAACAAGTTTAAATGACCATGGCAAGGATGACTGATCCCCGTAATAGGGTGAGTAATTAATTTGGGGTGTTTCCCAATCGCCATCCATGGTTGTTTTAAAATGTCCTCAACCATCGGGTACCATGGTTGTGTAGGCCAGTCGGGAATAATCAATATACCAGTTGCAGAGTCCAGTTTAATTTTCTGCAACACCCGACTGATGAGGCAGAATGGGGGAAATGCGTAGCAAAACCATTTCCCCCAATGGATCGAAAACGCATCCATCGCTATTGCCGCAAAGGTCTGGTTCCCATGACACATAGGTTGGTATCTGATGGTTCAACCTGGACGCAAATAGGTCAATATCTGGTGTCCAAAACGAGCTATAATATTTCCAAAAATTTGGGGATTTAACATCCACTCAATGTTGTCATTAAAGACTCGTGACTGGTGTCCGCCACTGTATTGAGCTTCCCAGGTAAATAGGTCGCCAGTAATCCAAATGTTTTCTTTCAATGCACCAGTGCCAAATTGTATTAGCCAATTCATCACAAGATAGCGACTGATACCACCCATATGATTGATGTAAGCCACCACTGTTAGTATTATCTATTTGAAGGCGGGACATGTAAATTCGTGTGAATTAGTACAGTAAGCCCGCAGTCCATGAAAAGCGCCCAACATTTCTATATAATTTATCCCCATGTGCCTCCAGAAATGTAGCTCATGAGAATTCCATCTGCCACCAACAACTGGACATCGTATCAGTTGCTCCCCAACCTTGTGCGCTTGCGTCAGTTTTGTAAACACCACATCAGGGTTGCCCACTATGATAGGTTTATGACATTCTTTAATTATTCTCAACCCACTATTGTAGCTCATCTCTGGCTTCTGATGGTAACCGAATTGGCCGATCAAAGTGACTAGTATTTGTTTTTAACGCTGAGATTTTTGATCTTTGTAAATTTCGGTAGTGTAACGGTCCGAATCGTGCTGCTGGGAATGCAGCTACTAATTTCCCTATAACTTGTACCGTTTGCCGAATAGTTGGTACCCTGGCGCAAGCAAGATTGAGGCACTCTTCTATAATAGAAGTAGCTTTATTAGTTGGGATGGTAATCTTCATTGAATTAGTGTCTAGGGTGAACCCCAAATAATCCATAACCCGAACCGGGTGCAATTTTGATTTTTCTGGATGAATTACAAATCCCAGCTTCTCAAACAAATCCTTGGTTGCCGCCACTCCTTTAATTGCCAATTGGAGGGTCGGATCCACTATAAGGATATCATCCAAATATGCCATTACTATATAATTTTGTTGTCTGAGAAGAGCCAATATAGGTTTTACCAATTTGGTAAACAGCCTAGGAGCTGTGGTAATTTTACTTCGGAGTCACGTGAGTGACTACGTGAATAGAAGCCCGTACAGCCGTTGGTGCGTCATGACGTCAGACGCTGGTGCAGTCGGCCGGTTGGAGCAGCAGCGCTCCTCCGAGCGGTAAGTTTAAACGGGTTACACGAAAAGCTGGAGAATTCAGCGGGTGCAGCAGCATCTAAGGAGCGAAGGAGATGGGCGACGTTTCGGGTCGAGACCCTTCTTCAGACTTCACCCTCGATTCTCCAGCATCTGCAGTTCTTTGTTAACAAGTTTAAACGGAGGTAAGGTTTGTTGAAAAATTTTACCACAGGTCATTTTCTGCGACGGTTGGGAGTTTTGGTGGATATGTTGCAGAAAGTGAAGAAGGTGTCGGCGAGGCGCTCCGGGGGTAGAAAGGAGAGTGACCAGGAGAGTGTTGAGGATGGAGGCCCGTCTGGTCCGGTGCTGGCTACACAGCCAGTGGTTGCGGACCCACTGCCGGGGGGCAGTGGAGGCTTGCACAGTAGGGTGGAAGGCCACTGGCAAGTCTCTGTGGCCCGTAGATGAGTCGGGCCTGGAGGTTATACCCTCCATAGGAGAGTCCGTTTGCTCACGGCTCTCCCACGTCGAGATTCTATTACAAAAGAATGCTCGACAGGGACCAGCTCCGTGAGGAGGAGTGGTGCCCAAGCCAGGCTGATGGGAGAGCTTGTGCTAGCAGCACCTGTTTTCAGGGCTGCAGAACTATCCTGCCTGTGAGGAGGATTTCCAGCTCCTTGAGGAGGAGTGGTGCCCAAGCCAGGGCTGATGGAGAGCTTGTGCTAGTTAGCACCTGTTTCAGGGCTGCAGAACTATCCTGCCTGTGAGGAGGATGTTCTGTCAGGGCTGTTTGCTGACACTGTTTCTATGCTGGGGGAGAGCAGTAAAGGTGTTCGGTTGGAGGTAATTCCGAACATTGCTGGGAAGTTTGCTGAGTGTAGAGAGGCAGGAAAGGCGATTGATGTAGAATTGGCCGAAGCCATTCAGTATATGCTCTCCCACCAGTTACAGGAGCTAGCTATGGATGAAGTAGCAAAAAACTATAAAGCTCCTGTTAATTGTGATCTCCTGAAGGTACCAGTGGTTAATCACCAAATTTGCATAGATGGGTTTGCCTGCTAGGGCCCAGGAGATGAAGTTTAAAAAAAGTGCTTAAACAGTTGTAAGCAGGTATTACAGCTGTGGTGAAAGTTATTGATACAAATGATATGGTTGAAGCACACCAGGATGAACTGGGACTGCTTTGTAATGCATTTTGAAATTAATAATATCGGGAGGGCCGCTATTAGGCCAGTGCTAACCCGAATTTGGCGAGTTGTGCAAACCGACCAGTGTACCACCACGAAATCTGTTGTTTGGTGGTAACCTTGCAAAAAGGGTCAAAGACTGTTATGAGGTTGTTATAACCATGGCCCTCATTAAGCCAGCTGGAAGAAAGGCAAAAAAGGTTCTCTACAAGAAGTCGAGGACAACAAGGCCGCAAGGAAAGATGCTGGTAAGGAATATAACATTGACAGACGATGAATTAACTGATGTTCCTGTTCAAATTGGGGAAGGTTAAAATTGTTCTCAAACAATGGCAGCAGTTGACAGCAGATTTGTTCATACTTAGTATATTGAAGGGGTGCAAAATTGGATTTTACTATGACAGTCTACCTAATCAACATTTTCCTAGTCGTAAACTTATTTTTCAGATGAGGAAAATGTGCTTATTCAAGCAGAGATTCAGTCGTTACATAAGAAGGGATAATTGAGCCTTCTGTCTATCAAAGTCAACAATTTCTGTCAAGTATATTTCCCAGATCTAAAAAGACTGGGGGATGTAGAATTATTCTGGATTTATCGAATTTGAACAAATTTGTTTGTTATAGGCATTTCAAAATGGAGAACTTTACCACGGGCAAACATCTAGTGTCCAAAGGGTATTATATGGCAACCATTGATTTAAAGAATGCGTATTACGCAGTGTCTATTCATGGTGATGATAGAAGATATTTGAAATTTATTTTGGATGACTGAGCTGTGGCAATTCAGGACATTGCCGAATGGATTAACTTCAGCTCCTAGATTATTTACTAAATTGGTAAAACCTGTGTTAGCATTACTTAGAGCTCAGGGGCATGTGGTAATGGCCTACTTAGATGATATTCTGATTGTTGGAAAGACTCATGCTGAAACCCAATCATCAGTTTCAGTTGTTAAAATCACTTTTGAACAAATGGGATTTGTTATTCACCCAGATAAATCTAAATTATCACCAGTCCAAATTATTGATTATCTGGGATTTACCATTAATTCCAATCACATGTTGGTAAACTTTGCCCAGGGATAAATTGAATCAGTTAATTGAGGACTGTGTTAATCTCGTTGGAGAACAACGGCCTTCGATTAGACAAGTAGCCAGTTTTATTGGGAAGTTGTTGTAGCCTTTCCAGCTGTGCAGTATGGTCCTCTGCATTATCAACAATTACAACCATCAAAGGAACAGGCACTGAGAATACAAAGGGGCCATTTTGATAGGCCTATGCAGTTGTCAGCTGGGGCGATTGCTGACATACAATGGTGGATAGTACATGTTTCAAAAAATTTAAGAAAGGTTTTGGTGGAATCACCGTCACTGATATTACAGACTGATGTAAGTGCACTGGGTTGGGGGTGCAACAGATATGTCTTCTAGTTGTGGAGGTAGATGGAATGTGGTATGAGACATCGCTTCCTCTCAATTTAAGAGGGATTAATTATTTAGAGTTGTTGGGCACCTGGTATGGGCTCAAAGCTTATTGTTCTACAAGGAGGGATCTGCATGTGCAGGTCAGATTGACAACACCACAGCAGTGGCATATGTAAACCACATGGGTGGAGTTAAGTCACAGTCTTGTGATTAGACTGGCTAACCAGATTTGGGAGCTGGTGTATTGACCAAAATATCTGGCTTTCAGCACTTTATTTGCCAGGAAGAGGTCACGTCAGTTTAATGACAACATTGAATGGATGTTAAATCAGGATGTATTTAACCAAATGATTGATCAGTATGCATTGCCAGATAATTGACTTGTTTGCATCTCGATTAAATCATCAGTTACCTAGATATGTTTCATGGTAACCAGATCCTGGGGCAGTAGCAGTGGATGCATTTTCGCTGCATTGGGGGAGGAATGTTTGTGTGTGTATTTCCTTCATTCTGTCTATCAGCAGATGTTTGCAAAAAGATCAAGGAGGACTCCGTTCAGGGGTATTGGTAGTGCCAGATTGGCCTACAACGAGCATGGTTTCCCGTTGTATTACAAACGGCTAGGGAGCCTTACATGCTTATGCCCAAGAATAAAAATCTACTGGTAAATCCAGTCACTGGGGATCAACATCCTTTATAGGATCGTATTGATCTGTTAATTTGCAGATTTTAAGGAGGCCATACCTGGGAGAGAGGACTGTCTCATCGGACGGTGGATGTTCTCACGTCGGCCTGCAGGGATAGTACACAGCAGCAATATATCACCTATATAAGGAAGTGGGAGCAATTCTGCCAACAGCAGGATATTGTATATCACACTGCAGGGATCACGGATGTATTGGAGTTTGTCAACTCTTTATTTTGAACAAAAAATTAAGTTACAGTGCGATTAATTCAGCCAGAAGTGCTCTGTCTTCTTATTTACCTATGAATGCAGAGAATTGCATACAGTAGGGACACATCCGTTAGTTCACGATTCATGAAGGGAGTTTTTCAATTCTAATCCTCCTAACCCAGGTATGCCGGGATTTGGAATGTGAGTGAAGTTCTTATGGTTCTTCGCCAGTGGGCTCCGGTTACAAGCCTATCTATAGCCAAATTAACTATGAAGGTGGTCATGCTTATGGTGTTGGTTTCAGCCCAACGTGTACAAACTTTGCAAAAGCTACGGCTAGATAGAATGCATGTGTAACCCCGGCTGATGCCATTATATTTTTATGTCTATGATTTGCTTAAACATAATAAGAGGCATGACAGGATGTAAGATTGTGTTTTCAGCATACCCCGCAGATGATCGCTTCTGTATAGTCTCACATTTATCTCGTTACATTGAGATTACTAAACCTCTGAGAGGAAACAGAGTTGGCTTTGTTTATTAGTCACCAAAAAACCACACAGTAAGGTGTCGGTGCAAACGATTTCAAGGTCCTCGCGGCCGCAGGATGGTCCAGTGAGCTAACTTTTCAGAGGTTTTATCACAAGCCGATTTCAAGGCTCGGGGTGTTTGCTGATTCTGGTGTCAGTACTGTTACATTTTTCCCCTGAGTTAGAGGGGTTTGTTATGATTTGTTTGTAAATAAACTGTTATTTCATTTAACAAATGTATTACTGATGCATGATTGATTGTTAACGACTTTTGAGTCAATCCAGGCAGTGTGAACGTCGGAGGTACACAAAAAGCTGGAGAAACTCAGCGGGTGCAGCAGCATCTAAGGAGCGAAGGAGATAGGCGACGTTTCAGGTCGAGACCCTTCTTCAGACTGGACGTCGGATATGAGTCTGCGGCGTGAATTCACAGTGCTTTGAAGTCTTTACGTACTCACGTGACTCCGAAGTAAAATAGTAAGATTAAACGAGAACTTACCAGTTTGAAGTTTGATCTTTATTTTATGAGGAGTCGAGTTGAGGGACTACGTGCCCTCCGCTCCCACCCTCATAGATCTCATCTGGTAGTTCTAGTTTTATCATCTTACCGTTATACTTCGGTCATTGTTAGCTGTGAATTCATTCCGCTGCTTTGAAGATTGACGCACCAACGGCTGTACGGGCTTCTATTCACGTAGTCCCTCAACTCGACTCCTCATAAAATAAAGATCAAACTTCAAACTGGTAAGTTCTCGTTTAATCTTACTATTCCATTGGGCAATGCTTTATACTCCCATAACTGACCTTTCCAGACAAACTTCAAAAATTTCTTAGAAGCCTCTGCAATGGGTACCGTATAATATGCATCCTTTAAATCGATGCATGCCATAAAGTACCCTGGGTAAAGCATCTGCTTAGCTGTTTCAAACGTGTCCATTTTGAAATGGGTGTATTGTACAAAATTGTTCAATTCAGACAAGTCTATTATAATACGACATCCCCCATCTTTCTTAATCCTAGTGAATATATTAGACACAAACTCAATTGGTTCATGCTTAGTTTTGCCAATTACCCCTTTTTGTTCTAACCGTATAATTTCAGCTTGTCCTGGCCTCCATCTCCTTTTGGGATAGAGTAAATTGCCTACAAGGCGAATGCTGTGTAGGGGGATTTATACCTTCAATGAATTCTATCACATATCCTTGAACACTTTGTAAAATAAACTCATCCGTGGTGACAGTTTTCCAAATGTCCACAAACGCCTGCAAACCGCCCACCGATTTGTGCAGGGGGAGATGCTACGGCGTGAGAAGAAACCAGACCCCCTTTACCTCCAAGGTTAACGGCGGTTCTGGACATACTGTGTTTTGAATGAGCGTTGTGGAGGTTGACAAGCCGGAGGCCGCATTTTCCATGCAGGCCTTTGTTGGCCTTGCCCTAAAAAAAGGTCGTGGCACTTGTTGGTATGGAGGTGGGTTGGATCTCTGTACCCTTTCCGGCGGCCGATTTCTCCATGAGGAAGTAGGCTGCTGCCTGTAATATGCATGAGGCCTGGTCTGTTGAGGCTTCATGAGGCCGACTGTTTTGGCCTCCTCATCCAGTTCCTTCACCTGTTTGGCTAGGTCTCCGAACAATTGATGCTGCGGTGGAGCGGTTACTGGTCGGCACAACCCTGCGAATTTAGGGTTTAGTGTGGGCTTAATGGAGCTCTTACGCAGGCTGTTGATTTCGTATTGGGCGTTGCATAATAGTGCCAGTGCGTCTTGCTGATCGCTCGACACATTATCCCCATCCAGGGTTCTCGCAAACGCCGTGATGCCTGTGGAGAGAACTTTTAATATGCGCTGGAGGCGGACATCCTGCGCCTTGGTGGCCGTGTTCAAGTGTCCCCAGATCTGGGCGTTAACCAGGGGCACACTGAGGTTGAACGCAGTTTTTCGGGCGGTTTGATTTTCTCCAATGTATCACTGAGAACCTGACTCTGGAGTTGATGAGTGGTCAGGTAATCAATGGTGCCCGCCAATTTGTGGTGCAGGAGGTTCACCTGTCTGGGTGGTAGCGGTAAAATTACTCACCACTTCCAGCACATCCTCCTCCTGCTCTGGCTCAGCGGGTGACTGGCTGCCCTGGGTCCTCTTCGAACTCAGCAGCTGGGAAATCCCCTCAAGCTTCCTGCTGGAGATGATGAGATGCTGAGCGGAGTCCTCGCACGGCTGGTAGACGCCCGCGAGTCCCGTTCCTCTCGTTCTCGGTCCCGCTGGAGGAGTTGCTCCCACTAAGAGCTCCAACCGCTCAATGCGACCGTCCCTGCGAGAAGCAGCGGACAAGCCGACTTCCCCAGGCCCTGCGAATTCACTGGGGCTTTTTCCACCATCGGACCTCACCCCCTTAGAGTGAGGTCTACGGTCCAATGGCAGGTCGTCGTGACCTACAGCCAAGTAGGGTCATGCGTCTCCCGCACGGACTCTCCGCTAGTCTGTCTTCTCCCAGATGTGTGGCGGCCCACCTGGCTGATAAGCAGGCAGGTGAGTTTGACTCGGCGCCGGCCCCCGGAACCTGGCTGCCCGGAGTCCGTGCAGGCTTACCTCCACACATGCCCATTACTTGACGTGGAGGCGCTATGGTCGGCCGCTCCCAGAGCTGAACCCGACCGCTTCCTGCTGCCACCTCCGCCCTTGACCGCAGCCTGACGGTGTGTGTTGTCGGCGGTATCTGCTGCAGCAGGCCTACACGACGCAGCAGTGTTATGCCCGGGCTGCACGATGGCAGATATCCCTGGCTGTGGTACGTATCGGCACTTTGCAGGGCTCCCCTGTCGTGCGGCTGTCCTCCGGCCCAGCCCCCTCGGGTCTACTGGAGCTCGGGGAGAGGTGGCTTGCAACAAGCGAGACCCCTTGCCACGTACCTGCTTACCCCCCTCTCTTCCTGGGGGAAAGGGGTCTCGGTCTGGATCGGATATCTCAGCTCCGACGCGGCAAACCATTCACACGGTGAGTCGGCCCCTGAATCAGCGGGAGCACCCGACTTCCGCGTTCCTGCCCCCACACGCCTCGAAGCTGCTGGTGTTGTTGGCAGCTCCGGAGACAAGGGCCGTTGGCTGGTCGACGCTCGACTTTTCGACAGCGCCTTCCTCTTGCCCTTGTCCATCCTGTAGGATAAAAAACATACTCACCACCGGCCTTTATGAAGGAGTCCGAGGAAAGAGCGCACTTCCCCCCCCCCCCCCCCCCCCAGCTGCCGCTGCAGATGCACGCGACGATAAGCTGCGCAGGCGTGCTGGCGGGGTCTTTACGAAGTCACTCACGTGACTCCGAAGTAAAATTGGAACCATAGCTTCATTGTATCATAATGAATGGCATCAACAGTCACCTAGTTCTTAAGAATATATGTACATCAGACTTTAGAAATTAATAATAGTAGGCAGCTAATTCTTATGTAGGGGATTATGTAGTTCTTATGTAGTTCTTATCTTAGGTTGGTTGTAGGGATGAATAATAATAACATGGTATTTATTAATGACTGGATAAAATATATATTCAATTAGTTCAATTCTGATTGTGAGGGAGAGAATATTTCATGAAGTAAGAATGATAACAAGTGCATGCAGAGTGATACACCATGAGTAACTGCAGCACACTCATGTTTCTGACTTGAGAATTTTGGCTGACAGACAGTTCTCGCAAATGGAATCCTCATGAGACCAGAGTCTGCCTGCACGCAGTTTATTAAAAAATACACTGATGCTGGAAATCTAAGATTAAAAAAGCCAGCAAGTGCTGGAAATACGAAGGGCAGGAAGCATCTCTTGAGAGAAGGAATGGGTGACGTCGAGTCAAGACCCTTCTTCAGACTGGAGATGTTGTAACACCCATTGACATGGGGCTGCCTTCCCGATGTTGCTACATTCAGCACTGATTAATTGTAACCAGGAGAAGCATTACAATGTTTCCAGGTAGAATTATCCTGCAATGCAGATGACAAATGGGCTCCTTAGAGCCTATGGTGAGAGACTACAATCTAAAGTGGCGCTGGACACAAATCTTTCAAGAGACCATTGGTCCTCGGGAAGAACTTCAAGTGACTGCTTTTACTTTGAAGACACTGATGGCTAGCAAACAGAAGTCAACAACGTTGTGTATGATTCGTGCCACAGATGTTGCGGAGCAGGATCCAGGTGAGGAGGCCGATGGGTCATCGCACCAGTTCGCCGATGCAAGGTCATAAGATTGGAATTAGGCCCATCTAATCCATCTTTCACCCTGCTTCAAATCCGACACTCAGTCTGAAGGTTCTCAACCCAAAATGTCACCTATTTCATTTCTCCAGAGATGCTGTCTGACCCACTGAGTTACTCCAGCTTTATCTCTTGTGACATCAATCTATAATAATTTCAGTTCAAAACAAAGTACTGGAGTAACTCAGCAAGTAATGTGAGCATATGTGGAGGATATGGATAGGCAAGATTCTGGGTTGGGGCTTTTCTTCATTCTGAAGAATGTTCCCAACCCAACACATTATCCATCCAAACCCTCCTTGCTTGATACACTGAGTATCTCCCAACATTTGCTCACGATTCCAGCATTTGAAGTTCTTTGTGTCTCTGTATTAGCTGTTGTTACTAAGATGAAGGTCAAAGCTCATAAACCACTGACCAAATAAGCTTCCAAATATTTTTTGCAGAAACAAAGCAATATAACAGAGCAAATAAATTCTGCCAATCTCACTGGTTTTACATGGTGGCAAACCTCAAAGGAGCAGCTCTTGTTATCGAGTTATTGATAAATTTCCAACTAATGTTGTGACAGTTAAAGCTGTTAATAGTTTTTATTCCTTAAATGAGGAAAATCTTGCTTGAAAATAAGCAAAAGATGTTGATAGAGTGGATGTTGAGAGAAGTTTCCACTAGTGGGAGAGCCTCGGAGGGCACAGCCTCAGAATAAGAGGACATTCCTTTAGTCATAGGGTGGTGAATGTGTGGAATTCTTTGCCACGAGGCTGTGGTGGCCAAGTCAATGGATATTTTAAGGTAGAGGTTGATAAATTATTGATTAGTACAGGTGTCAGGGGCTATGGGGAGAAGGCAGGAGATTGGGGTTGAGGGGGAAGGTGGATCAACCATGGTTGAATGGTGGAGTAGACTTGATGGACCAATTGCCCTAGTTATGCTCCTATAACATGAAAATATTAAAATCTGCCCTCAGAAAATGCACATGGATGATTTCCAAAATGATTTGCCACAAACCATGAAACTGGTTCCTGTTATTCCTTTAGGTGCCGATTGTATTCACTAAACAAACCATGGCCTTCAATGGAGAAGCTGCAAGATGATCACAATAAACTAATCTTGTCAATTTTTTTTTTTAAATTCTGACATTTAACATTTCAATGCAAAATTTGGCAGATGCGTTTTTTCATACCAATAACTTTCAATTTGATAACATCATTTTGTAGCGAAAGGTAGATTTACAAATACCATCTGTACATTTTATTGCTTGAATTGAACAATGACAGCCTTACTGAAGCTTGCAATACTCTGGGGTCTGTCATCAAGGATGGCAAAAATCGTTTGCGAACTGTTTAAATAATTGTGGGTTGTCGTTAAGCATTGCTGTGCTTGTTTGCTTTCATGAGGTTTACTAAGGTTCAAGGCTTTAAAAAAAAACATTAGTTGTTATTTTTCCTCAAACCCCCTAATCTAAGATTTCTTCTTGTCCTTAAACAAATTGCACACCGAGAACTCCAGTGACGCCTTTTTGAAAAAACTCAGATGATTTAAAAAAATAAAAATAAATAACTTGTGCATTATTTTACAAACTAGCAGATGTAAAAATATTAATCCATTAAGCCAAAAGGTAGTAATCTCTCATAGTAATATTTAACTGCGAATTCCATACACATTTAATACAAACTGCACATAGTAGCTTTTAAACTGATGAGTTACAGAGCCAGCAATACAGCACAACACACCAGTACTGCCAAATTATATTGCATTGTATTATCCACTCCGAGTAGCTGGATCAATTTAAAATTGAAAATTAATCAAGATATTTTTACCTTATATATCCACTTGCACTAAAAACACAATGTGGTGGAGGCTACACCGTCAAATTAGCATGGAAACAAGCCCTTCAGCCCAACTTGCCCATACTGACCAAGGTGGCCCCATCTACACCAGTCCAACGATTCCTCTAAACCTTTCCTATCCATATGCCAGCCCAGATGTCTTTAAACTTTCCGATTAAATCTTGTCCCTCTTACCTTAAATCCATGTCTTCTGGTTCTTGATTCACTCCTCTGGGTAAAGGTTTCTATGCATCTACCCCATCATGATCTGATACAACTCGAAGATCAACTCTCATCGGCTTATGCTAGAAGGAATACAGTCTGCCCAACCTCACATCATAGCTCAGGCCCTCAAGTCCTGACAACATCCTCATAAACCTTCTCTGCACTCTTTTCAGCTTAACAACATCTTTCCTATAGTACGTTTCCCATGACCAAAAGTGAATATAATACTCCAACACCTTACACAGGAGGATTGGCGGAACCAAATCCCAAAAGGCAGAGAACAAGACCATTTCTATTGCTTTACCACAAGTCAACAAGCCTTATCCTAATGGAAAACAAAATGAATGAGTAAGTAACAAATGAGGGGTAACTTGTAAATAATAGCAATTACTCAAAGCAGGATTCCAATCAATATGCTTGTACAGGAGTTAATCAAATACTGTATAATTAAGGCCAATTAGCTTTAAGATAATTTCTGCAAAGTATTAAGCATATCATTAACCAGATTTCCTGCAGGAATCACTGTTTACAGGAATGTGGACCACAAACTCCAAGTTGCACTGCAGTAATTCTTTCTCAAATTCATTTTTCAGTTGAGAATGCATTTATCAATGACATAAAAATCTAATTATCACTGATGTAAGCAACTTTAAACATTGTACCAGTATGCACAAAGAACAGAACATCCCAGCAAGCCAAACTGCCAGCAATTAATCTACCTAACATCAGTAAAATGATGGATATCAAGAAGACCAATGCCATCATTGACACCAACTCACCAATGACTTGTATAGGATGCTTAATTTAAATTCCACAAGAAACATCAGGCTCCACAATTTGAAATCTGCAGGAAACAATGTTTGTAAATGTCTTTGATACTCTTATTTTTAAGAAGAACGGAAAATTGGAACATTGAATAGAAATGTTCAGTTTAAAAAGCATCAAAAACTGAATTACAATAACTTTTAAAAAGGCAAAAAAAAGTTAACATAGCACAGCTAACTGTCACATGTCAAATTTTATTTTAGGTTATTTAGCTATATATTCTTTTAATACTCAGTCAAAAATGTAATGTTTGGTTTATTTTTTTTAAATTTTACGCAATTTAATAGTTGACACCAGAATATATACGAATAACTCCAAACCTGAAAATTCCACAAATGTTATCTCTATATAACTAAAAGTCTTTGCCTTGTTTGTGCTGACGATGTGTCAATCTGTTTTATTTATGTTCTTCCAAATGCTAGGGCACAGCCTTCCCACTTTCACACATCATACTCACATTTTTCCCGTTCTGGCGATAAACATCTTCCTACCTATATTTCCGAAGTTATTAATTAATCCTTTAAATTTTAAAAACAGCCACAAAAAAAAAATCCGAGTGACTTCACAATGCACTCTCAAGGCAGGAAACTTCAGGAGGGAGGAGCACTCCAGCCCTTGCGATGAATGAGGAGTGGCGGCAGTTGCCAGCGCCCAATGCCCAGTACCTAGTTGGCAGGGTGGTGCCGCTGGCTGAGCCTGGGGACTGGGCTGGAGCCGAGCCTGGTGCTGGAGTGAGGGCCAAGCCCAGGGTTTGGGCTGTGACCGGGGCTGAGAAAAAAGCCGCTGTTGGAACCAAAGATGAGCCTGGGCCCAGGGACGAGCCCGGGGATGAAGTCGGGCCGACTACAAGAACCAGGCCGAGTTCCAGGCCTTGGCGTTACTCTACGACCTGGGTAGGTGCTGGGGCAGGGAATGGGAGTGAGGGGGATGAGGGAAATGAGGAGGAAGAAGATGGGGATGGGGTAGGGAGGGTAGTTGCCACATCTACACTCCCTCTCTACCTACCCGCAATTTCACCCCCTCCCTCTGTAACCACTCCCCCCCCCCCCCCCCCCCCCCCCCCCCCCCCCCCCGCCCCTCTCCACCACCACTCCCTCTCTTGGGATGGACGAGGGAGGGTGAAGAGGAGGAGGGAGTGCTGGAGGATGAGGAGAATTGAGCCTCGCCTGCGCAGTTGTGGGCTATGCGCGAGTGGTGCAATATTGCGTTGGGGGAAAACGGGCGAGTGGTGGATTCTTGCGTTGTGTGAGCTGACCCAACGGGTCTGCACATGGTCTAGTAACACATAAAACAGTACAACGCAGGAATGGGTCCTTTGGTCTATATTGCCTATCCCAAACATGAAGCCAAGTTAAACTAATCGCCTATGATCAATAAATTCCATTCTCATCATATCCATTGCACCCGCTGAGTTTCTCCAGCTCTTTGTGTACCCTCATCATATCCATGTTCCTATATAAAAGTTTTGTGAATTCCACTATTGTTTCTGCCTCTATCAGTACCCCTGACAGCAGGTTCCAGACACCTACTAACCTGTGTGTAAAAAAAAAGCCCTGTACGTCACTTTCCCCCCCCCCTCCCCCCTCACTTCAAAGATATGTCCCCCAACATTTCAAATTTCCATCCTGGGAGAATGGTTCTGACAGTCTACCTTATCTTTGTACCCCATCTCTCTTAATTTTGTATATTTTTAATTGGGTCTCCTCTCAGCCTCCAGAGAAAACAATACAAGTTTGTTCAAAGATGGACACAAAATGCTGGAATAACTCAGAGAAGGAATGGGTGACATTTCAGGTCAAGACTGTTATTAGACTCGACCCAAAACATCACCCATTCCTTTTCTTCAGAGATGCTGCCTGTCCAACCGAGTTACTCCAGCTTTTTCTGTCTGTCTTTGGTCTAAACCAACATCTGCAGTTCCTTCCTCATCAAGTTTCTCCAACATCTCTTGCTAGCTAATATCCTCTAATCGAGGCAGCATCCTGCAAAACCTCTTCAGCACCTGATCTTTATCCCGCCAAAAACCTTTAACAGCAGCAAACCACCACAACTATCTGGCTTCCATGAGTAAACCATTCCTGAATCCAAATGACCAGGTTACTGTGAATCCCTTACATCTGAATTTTGTGGATCAGCCTATAAAAAGGGACTTCATCAAATGTCCTACTAAGATCTTTGTAGATACGGTCCACTGCCCTAGCCTCATCAATTACCTTCAACACCTCCTCAAAAATCTCAATCAAATTCATAAGATTTGACCTGCCATGGACAAAGCTATGCTGACTGTCTCTAATTAACCCATTCTCTTTCAAATGTGAGTAAATCCTCACCCAAATAATCCTCTCCAATTGCTTCCCTACCACAGACATGTGACTCACTGGCCTAAAATGGCCTGGCCTTCAGGATAGGGTTTCCTTGGGATAGGATTTACTCACTTTTGAAAGAGAATAGGTTAATTAGAGACAGTCGGTATAGCTTTGGACCAGGCCAGGTGTCTCACGACCTACAGGAGAAGAATACAAATGTCTTAATTGCCATTTTCACTACACAACCACTGGAGTTACTTGCAAAAATGAAAATACCTCACCTTAGTTCCCATTCAGCCTCCTCATCAAAGCCTCAAAGGCACTAATTAGTACTTTTTCCAGTCACCACAATACATTTCCACATTAAAAAAAAATAGAAATAAAGTGCTGAAGTAAACTCAGTGGGTCAGGCACTTTCTCTGGATAAGTGACACTTTGGGTCAGGACCCTTCTTCAGTCTTTTAAACCAGCATCTGCAGTTTCTTGTTTCGATACTTCCACATTAATTACATTTCCTGCTTTAGTACCTTATTTAAATTGCACTCATTCGCAAAAGGAAAAAAACTATTTACTTTTAAGTACTGGACCACACCCAATATTAACACACTAACTCTGCCCCTGGTGACAATAATTACCACCTGTTCAGGTAATCAGTTACAGCTGGCCATACAATTAACTGGGAAATGGAAGTAACAAATGAAAAAAATATAGTTAAAAATAAATTCTTGACAAACCAAATACATTTCTAATTTATATTTTGCTATTTGCTTTTGGAATCACCTGAATTTTGAACGTATTTTCAGTGAAACTAAGATAACAAAATAAATAAGTGCAGGTTGTCTGATTCAGGATTATTTTTCAGCTTTATTTTACCACAAATTACAAGAATCTCAGAAGACCATGTAATCTTTCTAATATTTGTGCAAAGTAAATATACTCATGCAGTGCTGCCTGATTCAATGAGGTGAAATAGCAGCTCTTCTAAGCGACAGCCATCTTGGACTTGATGGGCCTTGCCAGGGTTCATCCCAATGGCTCTAGGTACAAATACATTGATTTGGACTATAGTAACAATGATGAAAATCATGACCAGTTGGATAACAGGTTTCTCAACATTTTCTGATGAATATCTGAGTTTGTTTTATTCCTTCATAGAGTTGTATGACATTGAAACAGGCCTTTCAGCCCATCTTATTGATGCTGACTAAATCGGTATTCTGGGCCAGCCCCATTTGCCTGCATTTGGCCCATATTTCTCTACAGAAATAAATAGCTAGAGTAACAGTGTCTCTCTAGACTGCGGGCTCAAGGATGTAAGTCCGCAAGCACCCATGGTTGGAGCTCCGAGGTCGATCCCTGGCAAAGGGATCACAGGCTCTGCGATGTTAAAGTCCCGTAGGCCCCACGTGGTGAAGCTCTCAAAAGTTGGTCTCCAGCAAAGGTCGCCAACTCCTCGATGTTAGGCAGCAGTGCGGACGGAGATACGACACAGAAGAAAATCGCATCTCTGTCGATGTAAAGTGCAAGTGAAATGAATTTGCCAGCAGCGGTACAATGAAAAAGAAAACACAAAAGCACAATAAGAATTTAACATAAACATCGACCACAGCATTCATCACTGTCGTGGAAGGCACAACATTCGGCCAGTCCTCCTCCTTTTCCACCCGGGCGTCCAGATGAGTAGACAGGTTAAAGTCCAGGTAAGTCCTGAAACGGTGCCTCCCCACCGGAGACCGCGGCTTCAGGTTGGTGTAGTCCCCGGCGAGTGACCCCGTTCCTGATGGCAAGTCCATGCCGCGCCTGCGGTAAAAGTTGGCCGTGGGCCGGCGGTCGGGGCTCTTCCTCTCCCGGGTTCCCAACGAGGGATCCCAGGCCCAGGATGCCACGCCAGCTGGTGCTCTGCAGACCCCGGCTTCAGGCTGCCGCAGGCCAGCGAACGGAGCGCCCCCCTCCGGCGACCACCAGTGAGGACTCTCCCACTCCACGACGAGAGTCCACGCATCGCCCGCAGCTGCGCCCGCAGCTGAATGCCCAGGCATGTCTCTGGGAAAGGCCGCACTGATCCACGATGTTAGGCCACGGGGGAGGCGACATAGAAAAAGTCACCTCTCCGTGGAAGAGGTGACCGAAGCGGTTTCCCCCTCACCTCCCCACATCACACCCCACACAAGACACACAGAGAAACATTAAAACCAGATTTGTGTGTTAAAGAAGAATGATATGCTTTGTCAATCCATTTAACCTTTAATCTATGCTCTGCATCTTTTTTTAGATGTGTCTCTTGGATAAACGCCACGTCTACTTTAAGTGCTTTTAAATGTGCTAATACTTTACCTCTCTTGATTGGTTCGTTAATACCTTTAACATTCCAGCTACAAAACGTTATTCCTCCATTCTCCGTATTCGTTTTTAAGTCTTGCATCTTTTATCTAAGGAGGTATGTAATAGAGCAAATGGTTCAGCTCGACATACCCGACCTTACACCCGAACTCCGAATAGATGAATTTCAAGACCCTTGGGTACCTCTCACGTATATATCTCCTTTGTATTAATTTATAACTCCATTCAAATATAAAACAATAATAACAAAGAATAATATATAAAAAAGGATAGATTAAGAGATTAATAGGGTGCACAAAGAGAGAAAAAACTACATCTAATATTAGTGTAGTTAGTGTTTGCCATACTACCATGGCTAGCAATCTACCGACTTCCGTAGTCGAAGTTTGTATCCATCTCATGGAGATGGATACAAACTTATCCATCTCCATGGTTCCTTAAAATTGTTATTCCATAAAATGTTTTAACTGGGAATATTAAACTCTGATGTGTACAGGCTCCATCGGTCAAGTATATGATAATATCTATACTTAATACATATTGAAAGATATAATTTTAAAAAAAAATGTTTAAAAAGGGAGGAAAATAAAAAATAAAAAAAATTTAAAAAAGTGCCAGGGAGGATAAATGAAGTCAAACCTTATATTCTGTGTGATTATATTTACTGTTTACCTAATTCTAAGTAAATCAGCTATAATTAGTTGTTAATCATTAATTGGTAGTTATCAGCTTTAATTAATAATAATACTGCTGTATAAATTTTAGTATTTGTTAGTTATTAATATTAGTAGTGTTATTATTCTAATTGTTAGTATCCATAGGAGAGTCTCCAATCTGTATCTCCAATCCGAGTCTCCAATCAGCATCCTTCTCCGTCGTCTTTAGGTGCCACAAGTCCACAGTCCACTCCAATCCTGAAGATACAATTTATTTGTTGATATAGTTCATCTTTGAAGATTTCATTCAGTCTTCCTCTCGTTCCTTAATCCCCTGAGCAAAGTTCATTGCATCTGCTGGAAAGATTAAGACATCCTTCTGGACAAGCTAGATCAATTCAGAGGAATATGGTCCCCATTTATTGAATATTTAAAGGGTTAAGGTGGTCTGGTTCGAGGGCCTGACTGAAACCTGAATGAAGGAATAGATGAAGAACTATATATATAATAGACCACTGATATATCTCCAATGAAGAATTGCCTGCTTAATACTCCACTCATATTATTGATTTTCTACTTTTATTTTATTTATCTTTATTATTTCTCTTTACTATCTTCTTTCTGTTATCAAATAATAAGAAGTATAGAAGTGTAAATAAGAATGATTGTAAACTGTAAAAATATTAAGAATGTATGTGACGAATAATATGTCTCTTTCTTTTTATTTTATGTTATTCCTTCTTAATATGTATTTACTTCTAATAAAAATATTTTACAAAAAAAAGAAACATTAAAACCATACATTAAAACACACTAAAAAAACAAAAAATGTAGAAATAACTAACACGCTGCTGGCAGGGCTGCCGGCTTGCAGCGCCCCCACCGACCGAGTGGTCTATCTTGCTCCGTTATAGCATCTTTGGTTCTCAGTTTGATCTCGGACTCAGAGCCTACAACAGCTTACGTAATGCTCTCTCTATGTGATGTTATTAATATTACTTATAAATGACGTTGAACGACTCAGTGTTATCAGTACTTCATACCCTCCGGACTTGAGCTTTGAAGGCAGTAGACAGACTTTGACAGATGGGAACCTGAGGCCTTGTTGCTCTTGTTGCGACAGTGTGTAATAATGAACAATAAAGCCTTGTTTATTGTTCCCACTTAGGAACCTCTGGTGACCTTGCCCTCCACCCAAGGTTTCCATGAGGTCACCAAAGGTTTTGGGTCAATCTCCCTAATGGTCGTAAGTGGTTTCCGCATGGTCGAGGCTTCATCTAGGTTGCTGCTATTTTTTCATCATGATTAAAACCGGCCTCGAGTAAAAATAGGTTGCCGTTTTAAAAATTGATAATTTTTTAGTCGCAGGTCTAGACAAAGCTGGTTTTCTTCATAGTCGAGGATGGTTTTCAACATATGCATGGGAGGTGGTGGGAGGTTGCAGGTCACCTCCACCTTGATTTTTTTTTTGGGGTTGCAGGCAAGGTCACCAGAGGTTGCTGTTTAGGTCTCCTAAGTGGAACAGGGGCTTAAGGTGGCACATGCCAACAATGGACAATGCTTCTGTTGCTTCCTGGTGTTGTGATGCAACTCAACCTCCCTTCCACCTTCTCTGTGGTTAATGAGAGTCATAACTTCAACTTCAGATGTTCTCTCTCTTGTCTTTGAAGTTCAGATTCAGATTCATTTATTGTCATGGGCTGTATTCACCACTCTCTGCAGATCCAGGCAATGGAGAGTGACGCAGTTGCCATACCAGGCTGAGATGCATCTCTTCAGAATACTTTTTGTAAAGCATCTATAAAAGTTTGATGGGAACCTTGTGATGCTGAAACAGGGAATTATATTCAAATAAAGAAAGTCATTTCTAAACAGCGTATTTGTTCATCATGCTGTGACTCAATTTTCCACTTTCTTCAACAACTTCATGAGCTCCAGCAAGGACAGATGCCAAGAAATTGGATTATGCAACATCATATTTATATGTGCTGAGTGATTCAATTTCAATGACAAGAAATGAAAAGGAATGTCAGATCTTTTTGTTAATTTGCACAAAATCTGTGGGTTTCCTTTTGGAACATTCCATATGTTTTAGTTTGGAGATACAGCATGGAAGCAGGCCCTTTGGCCCACCGAGTCCACGCCGGCCAGCAATTCCTGCACACTAGCACGATCCCACACACGAGGGACAATTTACAATGTGACTGAAGACAATTAACCAACAAATCTGTATGTCTTTGGAATGTGGAAGGAAACCGGAGCATCTGGAAAAAACCCATGTATTCATTGGGAGAATGTACAAACTCTGTACAGACAGCACCGGCAGTCAAGATCGAATCAGGTCCCTGTAACTGTCAGGCAGCAACTCTACTGCTATGCCACCATGCCACTAGAAGGGCCAAATAGCCTACTCCTGCACCTATTGTCTATTGTGTTGCCCCTGATGTTTGATGCATTGGCATGTGGATAGTCACTTCAATGCATATCTAATGTCACTTTGTGGAGTTCAGCCCAATCGTGAAGGATCAGGTCCTCAACACATCAATGAGATATGAAGGGGAGCATATGAGCAGGGTCTCCACTCTTGGAGCTCACATCAGATAGGATACAGGGTAAAATCATTGCCTGTGAACTTCAAGGAGAGTTTTAGCAATTTTTCTTTCCTTCCTCTTTTTGCTAATCCTCATGAAAACTCAGTTTGCTCTCCCTTACAAACACTTTGTGGTGAGCTTGATTAATACTTTGTAGCATTGTTTGTCTTAGTTTTATTGCATCTGACTTCCATCAAATGTTTTATTTTCTCCCTTTCTCCTCTCCCACATTGATAAAGTAACATCTAAACCTGTAAAAAAAATTTGCTGTTTTTTTCCACTTCAGTCTCAGAAGAGGCGAATATCCATGGCTTTCCGTTAATTAGAATATGACAAGGAAGCACAAGAGACCATAATTTGAGGAGCTTTTTATATCTTCTGGGAAAATCATGGGGTAACAATTTACAAACATGAACTCTGCTTCAACTTGACCTGGTTGATATTTCTGTGACTACTGAGGATACCACAATTGCAGGCAAGTATCCTGCTATCCTGACCCTGGATGCTCTCATCCTTGACGCCATGAGACTTTAGTGAAAGGTTTCAATGCTGGGGTGCAATTCGGATAAAATTGGAAAACTTGAGAAAAGTGAACATTTCATCCTTTCAATCTGATCAAGGGACCCGGCGGCCCCACAGCAGAAGCGTCCACGTCGAGGGACTGGAAACTGGAGGTATCCTGAGCTAATTCTGCTAGCACAATCATCTATTGCAACAAGTGATGGCTCCCACTGATTGTCGCTTGCGTCCTTTTCAGGACAGACAATGACAGCGATGTCAACATTTGAAACATGGAAGATGGACACACAAGAAGAAGGGTCCCGGACAGAAACATCACTTATCCATGTCCTCAAGAGATGCTGCCTGACCGGCTGAGTTGCTCCAACCCTCAATTTTGGGTTACTGAGCCAGTTCCTTGTCATTCCAGTTCAAATTTAAAGTTTTGCTTTTCTTGCCTTGTAATTTCCTTTGCTTCAAGTATTTAACAACTTTGCACTTAAAAAAAACTGTGTCAATACATTACTGCCACAAAACTAAATTAGTTCTGAAGCTTCTTCACTTTGTGACAACTTTAAATTGATCATCTTACATCATTGAGAACCAGAGCACTCTTCTTTCTGTCAACTTATAAGACCCATTATAATTTTTCCTTTAACTATTAAATCTTCTCCAAACCATAGTCACTCTTGTGGATCTAATTCTAATTTTCCATGATTCACGAATAGAGAGTCCTGTAAAACTGCATCACATACATTCTGCGGCTGATTTAAGATGTGAAGCACAACATCTCAATCTCTACTGAGACACACACCAAATCTTACAAACCAATAGACCCAACCCCTTCAAAGGGTGGCCCTCAACTGGTCTAAGGGAGCCCCGGATGTGGTCACGAGCTCCATAAGTCGAGATAAGGAACAAGGAAAATGCGGCCATCCAAGTCAGACCATCAGATATAAACTGGTCCTGAAATTCTGGGAACACCCAACAAGTCAGGCAGTATCTGTGGAGAGAGAAAAAAGTTCAATGTGTCATATCTTTCACACAAAGGGTGGTGGGTGTATGGAACAAGCTGCCAGAGGCGTTAGTTGAGGCACGGACTATCCCAATATTTAAGAAACCGTTAGACAGGCACATGGATAGGACAGGTCTGAAGGGATATGGGCCAAACGTGGGCAGTTGGGACATTTTGGCCAGTGTGTGCATGTTGGGCCGAAGGGCGTGTTTACACACTGTATAACTCTATGACTATGACTCTCTAGTTGGTGATAGGATGGCTCAGTTGCCTGATAACAGCTGGGAAGAAACTGTCCCTGAATCTGGAGGTGCGCATTTTCACACTTCTGTATCTCTTGCCTGAAGGGAGAAAAGGGAGTCACCGGGGTGAGACGTCCTTGATTGTGCTGGGGGTCTTGCTGAGGCAGTGTGAAGTGTAGATGGAGTCAATGGAAGGGAGGTTAGTTAGTGTGATAGTCCGGGCTACATCTACAACTCTCTGCAATTTCTTGCAGGCTTGGATGGAGATGTTCCCAAACCAAAATGTCATGCAACCCGATAAAATGCTTTCTACAGTGCATCTGTTGCAGCTGGTGAGAGTTGTTAGGGACTTTCTGAACTTTCTAAGCCTTCTTGAGATGTTGGTATGTTTTTTTGGCTATTGCTTCAATGTGGTTGGTCCAGGAATAGTTGCTGGTGATATTTACTCTTAAGAACTTGAAGCTTTCAACCATATCTACTTCGGCACCGTCAATGTGTGTGTGTGTGTGTGTGTGTGTACTGCTTCATTTCCTGGAGTCAATCACAATCTCCTTTGTCTTGTCTTTCCCTCAATTGGGATTTCCCTCAAAAGACAATAGACAATAGACAATATGTGCATGAGTAGACCATTCGGCGCTTCGAGCCAGCACCGCCATTCAATGGGATCGTGGCTGATCATCCCCAATCAGTACCCCGTTCCTGCCTTCTCTCCATATCCTCTGACTCTGCTCTCTTTAAGAGCCCTATCTAGCTCTCTCTTGAAAGTATTCAGAGAACCGGCCACCACCACCCTCTGAGGCAGAGAATTCCACAGACTCACAACTCTCTGTGTGAAAAAGTGTTGTCTTGGCATCAGGTGATGAGGTTCTCAATCTCCTGCCTGTACTCCATCTCAACATTATTTGACATCCAACCCACTATGGTGGTTGTAGATTGACTAATGCATGCTAGCCAATCATAGTGCTTGTTAGTAGTCGCCCCACCTAGTACGTGCTTTATAATATTAAGATCTCGCCTACGTCAGGCAGTAGATGTAGAGTTCTGCAGATCCTATGCTGTAAGTGCTTGAATAAAAATGTGTTGTATCTTAACATGTGTTTGGGACACCTTGTTACATGGTGTCAGTAGTGGGATCTGACAAAAATAGCTTTTGGCATCCAGAACTGAAAACACTGCTGCGTTGCCAATCTGTGCAGCACCCTCTTCTGTGGTTCTCATTGGGTAGTGAGGGCGCTTGATAGCAGTGTTAAGATCTCTGAGATTGATGCAGATGCAGATCTCCTTTTTCTTAGTTGCGACCACCATGGTGGAAACCCAGTCAGACGGATCAGTTACTTCAGCGATAACACCCATTGAGACCATGCATTTGAGTTCATTGTGTATTCTGTCATGCATGGCATGTGGAACCTGATGCGGCGCTCGGGCCACAGGTGTGACTTTGAGTTCAACAGTGATGCGCTATTTGACAGGCAACTTGCTGTCAAATGTTTGAAAACAGTTTTTACCAGCAGTGGTCTCAGACCAGATCCGCTGAAAACTGCAGCTATCAACGAACTGCCAGTTTCCACTGATGTGGTGGGTTTACAACGATTTCTCGGCATGGTTAACTATCTGGGTACATTTATTCCCAACCTCAACGACATCAGCCCCCCCTGACAACTGACACACAAAGACGCGGCGTGGTCCTGGTACCCGCAGCACCAAAGGGCTTTTGACACCCTAAAACTGCAGATGGCTAACGCGCCAACATTTTCCTATTTTGATCTGGAGTTATCGGTTACGATCACCTATGGTGCGTCCCAGTACGGGCTAGGCACAACATGCACTTTGAAGTGCAAAACAACTCATGGAACGAGCATACCTTGCCAAATCCGACGTATTGCTGCACCTGCTCAATCTACGAAACATTGCACGGGATCCCATACTAGGTTCTCCAGCCAGGCGACTAATGTCTCGCCAAACCCGTGCTCCCTCGCCTGTCTCCCAGCAGCTGTTGCAGCCACAAATTTGTTCCCCGCCTGCGGTTCAGAAGCAACTACAACTTAAACGGGACACACAGAAGCGATTCTTCGACAAGTCCAGCAAGCCACTTAAACCTCTTGCACGTGGACAAGTGTTACGTCAGCAAAACGACAAGGGCCACGCACAACTACGGCACATTCACGGTCCTGCCAAGGAGCCACGCTCATACCTGGTCGAAGTGGACGGAGTCATCTACAGACGCAACTGTCAACACATCCTTCCAGTGAAGGAACCTCGTCCTGCGACTCCATTTCTTGATGCCCTGCATCTTGTGTTCTCTCCCACAGTCGGTCCAGTTTCCCCACCTCCAACCATCGTTCCTCCCACGGTCTCACCGCGCCGGTTGATGCCTGGCTCGCCTATGTCATTTCCCACCAGGCCTGTCGGGTGCCAGTTGTTTCCCCACTTCCCTCCCCAGTCTGTTCTCCAGCGAAAGGAGGTGAGGCAGTCTCCTACTGCACGAGGGCCGGGCGAGTTTGTAGGCCCCCCCCCCCCCGTTAGATATGGCGATTTTGTATAACTTTGCTAGTATGTTCTTAACATTCTTTCTATATTGCTTAGCCACCGATGTTCTTAATTTCTACAAGAAGAGATGTAGATTGGCTATTGCATGCTAGCCAATGATAGTGCTTGTTAGTAGTAGCCCCACCTAGTACATGTTTTATAATATTAAGAACTCGCCTACGTCAGGCAGTAGATGTAGCAGCTCGGAGTTGTAATGTAGTGCAGATCCTATGCTGTAAGTGCTTTAATAAAAATGTGTTGTTTCTTAACATGTGTTTGTGTCATCTTGTTACAGTGGTGTCATCAGCAAATTTATAAATTGAGTAGGAAATAATTTATAAATTGAGTTGGATTGGATGCATCTTTGCTGGGCACCAGTGTTGCGGATTATCGTCGATGATGATTTGTCATCTATCTTCACTGTTCAAAGGATGAGGGTCGGGCCAGGTGAATGGCATCAACCATGGACCTGTTATGGGGGTAGGCAAACTGCAGTGGATCAAGGTTGCTTGGTAGATGGATTTAATGGATTCCATAACCAGCCTCTTAAAGCACTGTGGTGGTGGATGCCAAGGCCACTGGATGGTAGTCGTTAAGAGCTTGCTTTTCTTCAACACCAGAATGAGGTGCCAGTATGTTTAAGCAGGCGGGTATGTCAGAATGGAGTAGGGCGAGATTAAAGATGTCCATGGACACTCCCACGAGTTGTTCTGCGCAGTTTCTAAGGACACATCCGGACCAGTTGCTTTCCGTGGGTTCATCCTTCCGAAGGCTACCTATCTTCAGGCTAATAGCAAGAAGAGTTAATTTCTAATACTTTGCAACCAGAGCAAATCATTCATGATGGCACTCATTGGTAGCCTAGTGTTGTGGGCAGGAAGGGCATAGTCCTGGTCCCTGCCTCTTGTGTGCTGGAGTTCCTGAAACTGAAATTCATTGATGTATGGTGTTCTTGTTACTTGATGTGTAATCCAGAAGCCTGAACTAACAGTGCTGAGAAAGTAATTGCAAACCTGAGCACTGCCATTGGAAATTTATTTTCAGTTGGGAGAAATAAAAATAAATTATTATGGGTCCGTCTGTTATTAAAAACGGGTCTGTTTTCAGATTGGAAAGGAAAATCTGTCGTCTTTCCCTGATCCAGATGACCCCAATCTGGTTGAATCCAAGCCTCATTCTGAAATGGCCGAGTGAGTTTCCTGCTTGTGTGGTCTATAGTGGTTCAACTAGAAGGTACAGCATTGTTATCAGGGGTTCTGAGGGCAAATATTAACAGGCAGTAAATGATAGTGTTATGACAAGAACATTCCATGAGTGAATATAAAAATATGGCATTGCCTACCAAGTATGCACATTTAACACAATTAATAGACTATTATGTAAAGTATGACATTTAACGCATTATCCTCCAAGGATCCCATCCACAGATCGGAATGTAAGATGCACAATTAACCTTCAAAATTATTATATTTTTTTGTTTTAATGTCCAGTGGAGCCCATTGTATTTCCGCCTTTAGAGCGACAGGATAGATCTTTATTACTGTTAATTATTCTTTACAGCCGATAAAGAATGAAAATGTTGATCCCTTTACATGCAGCCGCCCAGGTGGCCTATTTTCCATGCCTGCTCTGTCGGCTTCAGGCTGCCTTCATTCAATAGTTTGGCCAATGTCTTTCCCTCATTGCACTGTCCTTGGCATTCTCATATTTCCCAATTATCCGTGTGTTATTGTTATCCGAAAAGCGGTTATTTTTTTCTGCAAATGTGACATAATAACATATTTGAAAGGTTAAGTGAAAAATGCCTAATGCACATAGGGAATGAGACGAGAGACTTCCTTCCTAATTTACAGCCATTAAATTCAGCAATCGACGTGACTAATTGCCCATTTTCAAGTTGATTTTATCCGTGGCAATTGCAACCACGGCCAGAAGCTCCTAAATGTAAAATCCAGACATTTAAACAATAGTTTCTTAAGAAATGTAAGCATCTAAGGTAAATTAGTCATTTTTAACTACAGAATTGTTTAAATGGTTATTGTGCAAATGCAGTGAGCAATAAATGGTTAGAAGAGTAGGGGACACATAACTGGTTAACAGAAAATTATGGCAATAAAAAAAGGGATAAATCAACAATCAAAATTAAGAGGCCAAGGATTAGCAATCATCAAATCTGTAATTTTATATATATGTTTGTTATTAAACAATATTTATCCCACAATGAACAGAGGGAAAATATTCACAGATAAATAGCAATAACATCTGAGAATGTCATAAATACTCAGAAAGTCGAGCAGCATCTGTGGTGAACAGAATGAATGTTTCAAGTTGCCATTTTTCACCAGTCTGAAATGTTAATTCTCCTTCTCTCCAAACAGATGTTACTTGAACTGATGGACATTTTCAGCACTCTCATTTTTAAAAATTCTGATAGTGCAACTTTTCTGTTATATTCATTCCTGTTTGATTATCAACTAAATCATTGACTTAGAAGCTGATTGTCGATTTCATAAACATCCACTCTCAATATATATCTTTCAAGTCTGAAGGCACTTTGCAGGGAAATTATATCAACCTTACTATATCTGTTTCTTCCTGTAATTTACTTTCCAGGATATCTTCAAAGTGATCGTAAAACGCACCAAAGTTTGGAAAAGTAGTTGGGGCGGTGAACTTAAAGAAGGCAACTCAGAATTTTTAGAATTAGTTAAATTAATACATGTAAGACATGCCAGTGAAACATTGTTATGACAACTATGAAGTACTACACACGATAAGAAGAAAACCGAGAGGGCATTAGAAATCCTAATAAACTAGAAGATCCATATACCAAGCCAAGTGAATCAACAAATTTGACTGTTCAGAGTTCAAACAATTAAATACAGTTCAGAAGAAATTTAAGGCAGTCTGCAAAATGTTGTGCTCAGGAAATGGTTTAATTGTGGATTGAAAGAATTTTAAGGGCAGAAGGATGAGGGGTGATCTCATATGGGTGTATAATATCATGAGAAGTGTAGATTGGGTAGATGCACTGAGTCTCTTGCCCAGAATAGGTGAATCGAGGACCAGATGACAGAGGTTTAAGTTGAAGGGGAAAATATTTAATAGGAATCTGAGGAGTAACGTTTTCACACAAGGGTGGTGAGTGTATGGAACAAGCTGCCAGAGGAGGTAGTTGAGGCAGGGACAATCCCAACATTTAAGAAACAGTTAGACAGATACGTGGATAGGATAGGAGGGATATGGACCAAACGCGAGCAGGTGGGACTAGTGTAGCTGGGACATGTTGGCCGGTATGGGCAAGTTGGGTCGAAGGGCCTGTGTTCACCCTGTATCACTCTATGACTCTATGGCTCTTTCCCATGTAGTAATATTGGACAACAATAACTCATAGGACCTGTTCCCCATGCTCATCTTTGATCAATCAGGTGATTTGTTCAAGTAGTGTTCAGATCGTTGCCCATAATTTGGTGGACATGTACCATCGCTCCTGGTGAATCTAGTTCTAATATGGTTCATCCTTTTCCAATAACATCAAATTTATAAATATCTCACATATGATTACATCTACCACCCGATCACAAAGTTTCCCATTTCTATTCTCCTGTTTCCTCTTGTTCTACCTTTGCATTTGTTTAAACTTGTACATCTTTAACTTTTCAGAGTCTTGATGGCATGGGACATCAAGTTGAAAAATTAACTGCTTTTTTTCAACACAGGTTCTGTCCAACCTGCTGTATATTGCTAGCATTTCTCATTTTATTGTAGCATTGTGTCAATTCTATGCTCAAGGGAATCCAACACAAGGTTCAGAACAAAACATAAGCCTTACATTGCAATAATAGTCACAGTGCCAGAGAGATGTTCAGCTTGAAAGCAGGTTAATCACCCCACTACATCGACACCGACCAATGGGCACCCATCCAAACTAATCCCACCTCCCAGCACATGGCCCATTGCTTTCTTTGCCTAACTATTCTATCGCCCACCTTGATATTTCTTAAATTATGTTGGTAACCCCACTTCCAGCATTCTCTCTGACAATAGGGTGGCACAGTGGCGTAGTGGTAGAGCTACTACCTTACAGCGCCAGAGACCTGGATTCAATCCTGACTCTAGGTGCTTGTCAGTACGTTCTCCCTATGAGTGGGTTTTCTCCAAGATCTTCGGTTTCCTCCCACACTTCAAAGACATACAGGTTTGTAGGTTAATTGGCTTGGTGAATATGTTAAAAAACCTGCCCCTAGTGTGCGTAGGATAGCGTTAATGTGCGGGGATCGCTGATCTTTGCGGACTTGGTGGGCTGATAGCCTGTTTCCGCGCTGTGTCTAAATTAAACTAAACTAAATGTGTTCCAGGTACTCACCACTCTCTGGGTGATGAAGGTTCATCCAGATCCCTTCTAAATCTAATCCTAAAGGGCCTGCCCCACTTTCACAACCTAATTTACAACCTTTTTTACTCGTGGACATTTTTCATCAGGCTAGAAAAACGCCCCGACCTACTTGATGCCACGAGTACCTACGACTAGCATCACGACCTCCCTACGACCTACCTACAACCTGCTACGACCTGCTACGACCTCGTGACGACCATGCTGCGAGTATGAGTCAAGGGCAAACTCGGCAGAGGTAAATTAGGTCGCGAACGTGGGACAAGCCCTTTAATCTATGTCCACTTATTTTGTCCACCTCTAATGAGTGGAAAATAATCCTGCTCCCTCTCTAAATCCTTTTCAAATAATTTATTAAACATGTCAATATGTCATCTCTATCTCACATGTAATTACATCTGCCTTCCACCTAATCACATAGCTTCTTCTTTTGTCCTCTTGTACCACCTCTGCATGAAAGGTAGACAAAATAAGTGGACATAGATGTATAATAAGGGGAGAAAACTTACCGAATAGTGAAAGGTTGGATAGAGTGGATGTGGCGAGGATGTTTCAACTTGTGGAAGAGTCTAGGACCAGAGGTCATAGCCTCAGAATAAAAGGATGTTCCTTTTAGGAAGATGAGGAGGAATTTCTTCAGTCAGAAGGTAATGAATCTGTGGAGTTCATTGCCACAGACTGCTGTGGAGGACAAGTCAGTGGATATTGTTAAGACAGAGATTGATAGATTCTTGATTGGTATGGGTGTCAGAGTTACATCAGCCATAATTGAATGAGGGAGTAGACTTGATGCGCCGAATGGTCTAATTCTGCTCACTTATGTAAAGAGGGAGCAAGATTATTTCCCCCTCATTAGAGGCAGACAACATAAGTAGACTTATATTTAGGATGTGGGAGAAAAAATTTAGAAGGGTCAGCATATAATTTTATGTACCTCAGAATTTCATATACCTCAATCATGTCCCTTCTTAACATCCTGCGTACCAGGGAGAACAGGGCCCACTTCTTCAGTCTCTCCTCTTAACAGAAATGCTTTATTCCAAACAACATCCAAGTGAAGGATAGACACAAAATGCTGGAGTAACTCAGTGGGACAGGCAACATCTCTGGATAGAAGGAATTGGTGACGTTTTGGGTCGAGACGCAAAAAGTCACCCATTCCTTCTCTCCAGAGATGCTGCCTGTCCCGCTGAGTTACTCCAGAATTTTGTGTCTACCTTCGATTTATTCCAGCATATGCAGTTCTTTCTTAAACATCCCAGTGAATCTGTACTGCACCCCCTCCAGCACTATAACAGCCTTCCTCGGTGTCATAGTGCTCTTGTTGAGGCCTAACCAAAATAAAATGTTATAGAATTGGAGCATCACCTCCCTACTTTTCTATTCAATGTCCTGACTTATGTAGGCCAGTAACCCTATGCCTTCAAAACCACATTATTTACTTACACTGCCACCAAGGATCTATGGACTTGTACTCTAGGGCCCCCTGTCCTTCAATACTCCCTGGGGGCCTTTTATGCATGGTATTTGCTCTTATCTCATTAGTACTGCATCACTTCATATGTTTTTGGATTGAACTCCATCTGCCATATATCAACCTATTTCACCAACATGCCAATACCACTCTGTAATCTAAAACTACCCTCCACAAACCCGTCAATCTTTGTGCCATCTGTGGACTTGCCGTGATCATGCCTCCTACACTTACATCCAAGGCACTTATGTACATTACAAATGGCAAGAGTCACAGCACTCATTCCCAAGGAAAGTCACTAGTCACAAGGTCCAAGCACAAAATATTCCTTTGCCATCAACCTCTGGATTTAAAAATGGCAATTTTTGCCAAATTGCCATGAACCCTTGCAACCTTGTAATCCTTGTAGGGTTTTAACCACTTAGAATTGCCTCCCATGTGGGACCCTGTCAAAGGCCTTACTAAAGTCCATGAGTGAAGTTTATTTTATGTTCTCCATATATTTAATCGTCATTTGTTCCAACGACCTGGAGTTATACAAATGACAATGATGACATTATAAAGTTTGCTTGTGAGTGACACAAGGAATATGCATGAGATTAAAAAACAACACATAATAACAGTACACTATTTATAATGTGACACTGTTCATTATGCCCAACATATTTAAAGAAGGAACTTAAATGAAAACCTTGAATAAACAACCTAATTGGACTTAAATAATTCACATTGTTAGTACAAATTGCTGTAAATGATTAAAAAGAAACAATTTTAAAAAATAATTTAATAGCAACTGAGGTGCCACTACTTAAGCTAATGGCTGCCTTGGTTCAGTATACATCTTTGTTAACTGCTTAAAACATATATTAACATCATATTAGGCGCATGGCAAGAATGCATAAAATATGACCTCATTGTTATGTTGTATAATTCTTTTTGAGAGATTATTATTTTATAGCTAAATGAACATGAATCTAATTAATTTGAACAGTTAATGTGAATCTAACAATACTGGATAGAACAAAGGATAAAAAACATTTTTATTGAGAGATTAAGTGGTTTAGAACTTTAGAGATAAGGTGCAGAAACAGGTCCTTTGACCCATCGAGTCTGCGCCGACCAGCAATCATCCTGTACACTTGCACTGTCCTACACACTAGGGACATTTTACAATTTTACCAAAGCCAATTAACCTACAAACCTGTACATCTTTGGAGTGTGGGAGGAAACTGGAGCACCCAGAGGAATAAAGATAGACTCAATATGCTGGAGTAACTCAGCGGGACAGGCAGCATCTCTGGAGAGAAGGAATGGGTGATGTTTTGGGTTAAGACCCTACTTCAAATTGATGAAGGGTCTCGACCTGAAACATCACCCATTCCTTCTCTCCATAGATGCCTCCTGTCCCGCTGGGTTGCTCCAGCATTTTGTATCTATCTCCGATTTAAACCAACATCTGCAGTTCCTTCCTGCACCCGGAGGAATCCCACACGGTCATGGAGAGAATGTATATGCTCTGTACAGACAGCAACTGTAATCAGGATAGAACCCAGGTCTCTGGTGCTGTGAGACAGCAACTCCACCACTGGGCCACTGAGCCGCCACATCCTGTGCCGGTCGCATCAGAAAGACAGGAATGTCCACCCCAAGCAGAAACAAGTCTCAGAGCAATTTTGAGGAGTCTTTCAGTCAGATAAAAGGGGACAACCTGACAGATTCAATGCCATGCACCACAGTGCTTGGAACCACTTATAGGCAGATCACCTTTAAGTTCTGCACTGACCCCTTTTTCCGAATCTTCCTTGGAGAAACCACGTTTGGTTTTGCTGAATTGTGTTGGTTTATTGTCCTTCCTGGCACTGGGTAACCTTTGAAGTCAACCCACCTTGGATCTTTCTGAGTCTTGGGAAACATGTTGGAGCTGTTTCTCTGCAAGTTATTACAGGTCCCAAAATAGAATTATTTACTCGTGACAGCTATTTGCTGTTGATGATAAATATTAATTTAAAGGCTAATATAAAGACCTAGGGATATCTTTATTCGGTGCCAGGATAGGATTAAGTAAGAGATGTTTAGATTAGTTGTACCAGAAGTTTACATGTTCTATTTTCTGTTGCAGTGCTGGTACTATGTGTTGCAATTCAGTCAAGGAGGTGATTAAAATGACAACTTTAACCGCAAACGATGACATGAAAATCTAGCACAAATCAAGAAGGGCAAGAGATCACAGTTAAAATTTAATTATTTTTAATTATTGAGATTAAAGTTGTGGCATAAACTAAAGAGGGAATGAAAAAAAGTGTCTAATTCATCCAAGCAGATTAGCCTTCTCCTGACACTGATCCTAAGAGAATAGATTTGTTCCAGAAAGCAACAACAAAAAAAACAGATTTGTAATTGAACACACTGCCTTATTACCTCAGTGCCAGAACAAGAAAAAAAAGCAAGCAATTACTATAATTTCACTGAAAGCAACACTGAGATCGTGCCGCTAATATGAACAGAAAAAAATGAGTAGATGGCCTTTGTTATTAATTGAATAATAAAGAAATATGAGACCGTTTGAAAGAACACATCATTCAAGAGTGGAAGACTTTGCTTTGTTCAGTAAAATTATTAAAATTAGATTTCATATAAATAAATAATTTTCATTATATATTATTCAAATCTAACGTCAGAAAGATTAACATGTTACTGAGAATACACATGACTTATTTATGGATATTTAATTAATGCAAATGCATTCTCGGCCTTGCTTGATTAAATGGACTTTGTGAAGAATATTTAAAGAGGTAAGAGAGGGTAGAGAATGGGATTGTGGTAGATGTAACCTATCTAGACTTTCCAAAAGTCTTTTTAGTTCAGTTTAGATATATGGCATAGAAACAAACCCTTCGGCCCACTGGGTGCGTAACGACCAGTGATCACTCATGTGCTTGTTTTATTCTGCACATTTGTAACAATTTACAGAAGCCAATTAACCTACAAATCTGCACATCTTTGGAATGTGGGAGGATACTAGATCAGCCAGAGACATCCCACGTAATCACAGGGAAAAGTTACAATCTCTATACAGACAGGATCAAAGTCAGGTCTCTGGTGCTGCAAGGCAGCAACTCTACTGCTATGCCACCATGCTGTCCTTTTAAAGGACATCATAAGGGACTACCACATAAGCCAAGATGCTGAATGAATTAAAAACAGAAAATGTTAGAAAAACCTTTCTAACTTGAAATATTTCCTGTTCCAGGAGTGTTGCATTTTCAGTTTTTATTACATATTTCCAGCATATGCAATTGCTTTTGATTCTTAGCTAAATCAATTGCCAGCGGGTTCTGGTTAGGAATGGGATGGAGATGTATGGGAGAGGGTGCAGAGATTTCTCAAATTACACCAAAAATGTGAATGTGTGTACATCCAGAAAATAATTAATCTGACTGGTGACTTGAGATTTGGGACCTGAAAGGTAATCAAATAGAAGTCTTCAACATTATAAAAGGTAAGGATAGAGAGAACATGGAGGGAATGTTTCCATGTGTGTGCAAAATCATAACTAGAAATGCTCATCTTAAGAGCTTCACCAAAAAAAGTCAGTGGGCACCTTGAGATCAAAAGATCATACGATCATAAGACATATAAACATAGAAAATCGGTGCAGGAAGAGGCCATTCAGCCCTTCGCGCCAGCACCGCCATTCATTGTGATCATGGCTGATCGAATCTGAATCATGAATCAGGGTATTTGTCCCATCAAGTCTGTTCCGCCATTCGAACATGGCTGATTTATTTTTCCCTTTCAACCTCATTCTACTGCCTTCTCCCTATAACCCTTAATGCCCATACTAATCAAGAACCCATCAACCTCTTCTTTAAATAAATCCAATGACGTCCTCCATATCGATCTGGGGCAATTAATTCCACAGGATCACCACCCTCTGGATGAAGACATTCTTCCACATCTCTGTTATAAAAATACATCCTTTTATGCTAAATCCCTCTGGGTCCTAGACTCTCCCACTAGTCGAAACATTCTATGATGCTGAGAATGAGGAACTCCCATGCCACAGGGAGTGGTTGAGAAGAATAGTATGGATGTATTGAAGGGAAGGTTGGACAAGCTGCAAAGGGAGAGGAGGATAGAAGCTCCTGCAAAGGGAGTTACATAATGTATGAGATTGAAGTGGAGCGTAAAGATTGTCACTGCCAGGCTAGGTCAAATGCCTCTTTGATGCATATCCTGCTTAATCGTTGTTCCATGAAGTAGCCATCAAATAACATTTGTGAAGAATTAATATTGTGCCAACTGTGGCTCCTTCCAAAATGAAGATCACCTTATACAACTAACACAAGTCACTGTGATCAAGAGCAACATGAACATAAAGTCACAAGTACTCCCTCGGACATTTGCTCCTTTTTTACAAAACATATTTCACAGAATCGGATAGAGGTTCCATAACTTTACCTAACTTCGAGCAAACTGTGAAGTACCTTGGACAATACAGATCACCCCCTCCATGACTCACTGGTCAACCTGAGGAGCACCTTCAGCAATAGACTGGTTCCACCAATATACAGCACAAAACGTCATAGGAGATCCTTTTTACCCATGGCTATATAACTATATAACTCAAACTATATAACTCCTCACCCTTCTGCCATGGGGTGGACAAACACACCTGTATCCCAGTTGATTCAGCCTTAGACAAGAAGAGCAAGAGTCTTGAACGACATCGCCCCCCCCCCCACCACCTTTAGCAGACAAGCAATATGGAACACTTATAGAACGCAGCTGAACCCATTGAGATCACAGACGCATGGAGTCAGAGAGAGATGTTTGACATACAAAAGGCCATTCAGCCCATCAATTCCATGCTTGCACTTTGCACACCAATCTGGATCAACAATCTCCCAAAACACAAAGGAATGAACATTGTTCAATGGGACGATAAAGGAATGAACAGTGAAAGGCCTGGATGGAGTGGATGTGGAGAGGATGCTTCCACCAGTGGGAGAGTCTAGGACCAGAGGTCATAGTCTCAGAATTAAAGGACGTTCCTTTAGGAAAATGATGAGGAGGAATTGCTTCAGTCAGAGGCTGGTGAATCTGTGGAATTCTTTGCTGTGAAGGCTGAGAAGACTGTGGAGGCCAAGTCAGTTGACATTTTTTAAGGCAGAGATAGATAGATTCTTGATTAGTACAGGTGCCGGGGCTATGGGGAGAAGGCAGAAGAATGGGGTTTGGAGGGAGAGAGAGATCAGTCATGATTGAATGGTGGAGTAGACTTGGTGGGCCGAATGGCCTAATTCTGCTCCTATCACTTAGGAACTTATAACCATGTGAACATGGGACATCTGATTGACAGATGTTGCTTTGGTTGGAGACCCTTCTTCAGATTGATGGTACTGAGGGAAGATGCTGTCAGACCCACTCAGTTAATTCAGCAGTTAGTTTTTATGATCAGGAACCCAGCATCTGCAGTCTTTTGTGTCTCCCTGAGATAATATATGCCGAGCATGGATGACACTAGTTCACCTCTGCTCTCTCCTGCAGCAGGTTTTGCTCCCTGGCAAATGTTTAGACAATTTATGCAGAAGAAGTAGGTGTGTTGTTTGAACTTCCCAAAACAGGACATAATATTTCAAAATTAACTGTGACCAGGGAATAGCTTTCCTGACTGCACTCCACATCAGAAAGTGATGTGTGCCCAAGGGAGGTAAACATAATGCAACCCTTGTAAAATAATATGTCTAATGGAAAAAAAAAGACCAGCTTTGCATTAAGAATTTTAACAGGCAAATCATCAGGTGGCGCAGTGGTAGAGTTGCTGCCTTATGCCCCTGTCCCAATTAGGAAACCTGAACGGAGACCTCTGGAGACTTTGCGCCCCACCCAATGTTTCCGTGCGGTTCTCGGAGGCTTTTGTCAGGTTCCCAGAGGTTCCCGGAGGTTTTTTCAATTTTTTGAAGTAATCGCCGGAACATAGAAGAAGCGGAAACCACTTTCGACCATTAGGGAGACTGATAAAAAAGGTTTCCGTGAGGTTCCCGGATGTTCCAGGAGTTTCCGGTCACTCTCCCTAATGGTGGAAAGTGGTTTCCGCGTAGTCGAGGCCTCTTCTATGTTCCTGCGATTATTTAAAAAAAAAAAAAAACCGGCCTCGACTAAAAATAGGTTGCCGTTTGGTCGAAGCCAGTGGAGTGCGGTTGCTATTTACTTACAGGCAGTCGAAGACAATCTACTTCACTGACCAGCCATTTTGATTGGCTCATTGGAGTTTTCAGCAAAGATCCTGTCGGATCTTTGGTTTTCAGGACCTAGAAGATCCACCGGAAGGTAAAATGCCCGCTAACTTTATTAAACTTCTTAAAACTGTCTCCACTCCTTCTCCCCCCCGTTCTCTCCCCTTCTCTCCCCTTCTCTCCCCCTTCTCTCTCCCCTTCTCTCTCCCCTACTCTCTCCCTTTCTCTGTCCTTCTCTCCCCTTCTTTTCCCTTCTCTCCCTCCCTCCCGCGCTCTCTAAAGGACTTACCGTACTCTGCGGCAGCCGTTTACCTTCCTCTTCAGTGCACAGACAGCGCTCCTCTGCTGTCAATGGCCCCCACCTTCGCGATGTGTTTGTGTGTGTGTGTGTGCGGTCGGTAGCAAAGATACTGTAGGATCTTTGATCAGTGGATGCAGCTCACGCTTCGGTCGAGGCTTTCCAGGCAAGTGACCAAAGCCTCTGGTGACTCATGGAGAGTGACCGGAACCTCTGGGAACCTCAAGGAAACCTTGGGTGGGGCGCAAGGTCTCCAGAGGTTTCTGTTCAGGTTTCTTAAGTGGGACAGGGGCATTACAGCGCCTGCAGTGCTGGAGGCCCGGGTTCGATCCTGACTACAGGTGCTGTCTGTACAGAGTTTGTACGCTCTCCCCGTGACCGCGTGGGTTTTCCCCGAGATCTTCGGTTTCCCCCCACACTCCAAAGACGTACAGGTTTGTAGGTTAATAGGCTTGGTATAAGTGTAAATTGTCCCTAGCGCATGTAGGATAGTGTTGAAATGGAGGACTCACTGGTCAGTGCGGACTCGGTGGGTCGAAGGGCCTGTTTCCGCGCTGTGTAACTAAGCTAAAATAAACTAAATTTGACTAAGTCGGCATTTCCTAACCTGGAGAGAAGAGACACTTACTTAATGTCTATTTCAAGGGAGTTCGGTGTCAGATATGTTATTGAGCCCTACAGGGTTCCTGCGCTACTCATGAAGGAGGTAGTGATTAGCGTGTAGTCTGTAATTACTGATCGTCTACAAAAAAACAAAAAAGTGCTCTCGTTATTTTTCACCAGAGTTGTTTGTAGAAATTAACTCCAACAAATAATCTGTTTTATATTCATCATGTATCTTTTTGAAACTGATCAATGCTGAATTAGTTCTCACTGCGTTACCTCTCTATCAAACCCTTACATCTGACACAAATTTAATTTTTACAGACGACTGTTACAAGAATTACTGGAATCAGCACCCATAATGTTAAATATGCGCAGAGATAATTTGATTCAATTTTTATTCCAGTCGCAAAGCAGGTCAGGCAGCTGCAACGCTTACACCAGCGTTCATGAAAAGATACAAACATCCTGTTGTTAGTGAAAATCAAAATAAAACTGCAGATGGTGGAAATCTGAAATAAAATTAGAAAAAAGACCAGAGTGTGTCGTTTTAAGGTGAATGGGGCAAAATTTGAAGGAGATATGCGGGCAATTTTTTTACACAGAGGGTGATGGGTGCCTAGAACATGTTACCAGGGATTGTGGTGGGGGCATAGAAACATAGAAACATAGAACATAGGTGCAGGAGGAGGCCATTCAGCCCTTCGAGCCAGCACCGCCATTCATTGTGATCATGGTTGATCGTCCCCTATCAATAACCCGTGCCTGCCTTCTCACCATATCCCTTGACTCCACTAGCCCCTAGAGCTCTATCTAACTCTCTCTTAAATCCATCCAGTGACTTGGCCTCCACTGCCTTCTGTGGCAGGGAAGTTCGTAAATTCACAACTCTCTGGGTGACAAAGTTTTTTCTCACCTCAGTCTTAAATGACCTCCCCTTTATTCTAAGACTATGGCCCCTGGTTCTGGACTCGGCCAACATTGGAAACATTTTTCTTGCATCTAGCTTGTCCAGTCCATTTATAATTTTATATGTTTCTATAAAGATCCCCCCTCATCCTTCTAAACTCCAGTGCATACAAGCCTAGCCTTTTCAATCTTTCCTCATATGACAGTCCCGCCATCCCAGAGATCAATCTCGTGAACCTACGCTGCACTGCCTCAATCACAAGGATGTCCTTCCTCAAATTAGGAGACCAAAACTGTACACAATACTCCAGATGTGGTCTCACCAGAGCCTTATACATCCGCAGAAGAAATGCGGATGGGAGATCGTCCCTCCTGTACGCGATGGAAGGCAGATGCGACATGTGATATTGAATGGCTTTTAGATAGGAACATGGATATGCAGGGGATAGAGGGACATAGAACATGTGTGATCAGAGGAGATTAGTTTAATTTGGCATCGGGTTCGGCACTGACAATTGATGGTCACTTGTTAGCCCTTTTCCTGTACTATTTGATGTTTAGTTTTAGTTTAGATATACAGCCTTCGGCCCACTGTGTCCGTGTCGACCAGCGATCACGCTGTGTACTAGCACTATTCTACCAACTGGGGAAATTTACAATTATTTTTACCAAGCCAAGTAATCTACAAACCCGTACATCTTTGGAGTATGCGAGGACACTTGAGCACCTAGAAAAAACCCAAGCAAGTCACGGGGAGAACATTCCTAATCCTCACAGATAGCACCCGTAGTCAGAATCGAACCCGAATCAATGGCACTTTAAGGCAGTAACTCCACCGCTGTGCCACCGTGCCACCCCACTGTTCTGGAATTCTAGAAACATTCAGCAGGTCAGGCAGCATCTGTGCAAAGAGCCTGTTGTCAAGGTGCAAGGCCATTTTCAACTACACAGTCAAAAAGGCCCAGCAGAGGATGTACTTCCTGCGGCAGCTGAGGAAACACAATCTGCCACAGGTAATGATGGTCCAGTTTTATACTGCCATCATAGAGTCTGTCCTCACCTTCTCCATCATGGTCTGGTGTGGCTCAGCCACCAAGCACAACATCCGGAGGCTGCAGCGCATCGTTCGATCAGCTGAGAAGGTTGTTGGCTGCTACCATCCCCCCATCGATGAACTGTTCACTGCACCCTAACCACAAACTCTTTGAAGCACTTCCCTCTGGAAGGCGACTCCAGACTGTCAAAGCCGCCACAGTCAGACATCCTGAGCATGCGCCAAACTGAGAGGCAGCAAGTCCTTGTAGCTCCAAGTCTTGTTTAGTGTTTTAGTGTGTTTTTGTGCATTGGTTGTTGTCGTTGTGTAGTATTTTACACAGTATGTGTAGAGTCGCGTACAAGAGGGATGAACTCCTTATGCGGCGATGGACAGCTTACAGAATAAAACACCCTATTCCGTCTGAGCTGAGGAAGCCGTTCCGTAGTTACCGTGCCTGTGCCAGGCTAAGAGCCTGGAGGCGGAGATACAAGCCGTTTCTGACATTGATCCTTATGGGGAATTCAACTCATTCCCAAACAAGTGTGAGGAGTTGGAGGCCCTCATGAAGAACCAGCGGGTCTACCGTGAGTGCAGTCTCATGTGTTTTACCGAGACGTGGCTGATGGACAACATCCAGGACTCCTGTGGGGCCCTACCCGGCTTCACTACGGTACGAGCAGATTGACACCTGAAGGCGAGTGTGAAGACCAAAGGTGGGGGACTTGCTCTGCTTGTGAACAATAGATGGTTACATAACTGTGAAAGATCTGTTGTCGGGATATTGAGCTCCTGGCGGTTCGATTGAGACCTTATTATGTAACAAGGGTGTTCTCCCACATCGTCGCCATTATTGTTTATATTCCTCCTCGAGCGGAGCCTGTAGCCGCATGTGACGTCATCCAAGAGGCTGTCGCGAGATTACAGACACCCGGATGTACTCATTGCCATATCAGGGGACTTCGATCACGTGAACATCAGCCCCCACTTGTCGGGCTTCTCTCAGTATGTTGACTGTCCCACAAGGCACAATAAGACACTGGACTTGTGCTATATCAATGTCAAGGAAGCCTATAGTGTCTTAGCCTTTCCACTGCTTGGCAAATCAGATCACAACCTGGTTTACCTACGTCCTTCTTACAAACCCTGTGTACTGAGACAGCCTATCCGGTCTTTCAGGAAGTAGACACCATAGGCCAATGATTCTCTGAGGGCCTACTTTCAATGCACAGACTTGGACGTACTGATGGAGCCACAGGAATTCAACAGCAGTACGGACATCCACAGGATGGCTGAATGCATAACGGACTACATGAACCTCTGTTGGGATGTGGTTGTGCCAGTAAGAACTGTTTGTTGCTTTCCCTACAACAAACCTTGGATTACAAGCAACATCAAGAGCCTTCTAAATGAGGAAAAAGGTTGGTGACCAGGAAAAGATCAAGAGGGTACAGCATGACCTGAAAAGGAGCTTGAAGCCGGCAAAAGGGGACTATTAAAGGAAGCTGGAGAGGAAACTGCGGCACAACAGCATCAAAGAGGTGTGGAGAAGACCATCACTGGCTTCAAGGAGAAGAGAAGCCAGCCCAGGAGACGTGGACAAGGCCAATGAGTTTAGCCTGTTCTATAACAGGTTTGATCTAGTATCCCCTCCCACCTCTGCAGATACAGCCTCTCCCCCACCATCACCTCCATGAGGCAGCCCCCCCAACACCACAGCTGCAGCACCACCTATGCCGGCAGCCCCTCAACTTTTCTTCACGGCGGACGAGGTGAGAGCTGAGCTGAGGAGGCTGTGCCCTGGTAAAGCAGCTGGCGCTGATGATGTATGTCCCAGGCTACTGAAAGACTGTGCGGCTCAGCTGACGGAGCCTCTCCAGAGATCATTTTCAACCTGAGTCTCCAATCGGGGAGGGTACCAGGTCTGTGGAAAACATCATGTCTTGCGCCGGTTCCCAAAGCAGGTCGGCCGACCGAGATCAACGACTACAGACCGGTGGCCCTTACATCTCATATCATGAAGACAATGGAGAGGCTACTCATTCGTTTCCTGAGACCACAGGTCCAGCATGCACTCGACCCACTACAGTTTGGAACCAGGAGAACATTGGTATGGAGGACACAGTCCTCTACATGCTGCACCGGATCTACTCCTTTTTGGGCGAACCAGGTGGCTACGTGAGGATTATGTTCTTCGACTTTTCAAGTGCGTTCAACACCATCCAACCCCTGATTCTGAAAGACAAGCTTGAGAAGATGGGGGTGGACTCCACCTTTATCTTCTGGATATACAACTACCTGACGGGTCAATCACAGTTTGTTAAGCTGGGGGACTGTGTTTGCGGCACAGTGGTGTGCAATGTTGGAGACCCACAGGGAACGGTTCTGGCCCCGTTCCACTTCACCCTGTATACTGCAGACTTCAATTATAAGTCTGACACATGCCACGTACAGAAATATTCAGATGACACATTGATTGTGGCATGTGTAAGGAACGGGCATGATGAGGAATACAGGGACTTGATCAGTGCCTTCTGTGCCTGGAGTAAAGAGAACTGTCTCATCCTGAATACAACCAAGACTAAAGAGATGGTGATTAACTTTGGCAGGTCCAAGCTGCCCCTTCAGCCGGTCAACACTGCAGGGGCTGACATTGAGGTGGTGCAGACATATAAATACCTTGGAGTGCACCTTGATAACAAACTGGACTGGTCTGTCAACTCTGACGCCCTCTACAAAAAAGGCCAGAGCAGACTCTTTTTCCTCAGAAGGCTCAAATCCTTCAATGTGCGTAATGATATGCTGCGCATGTTTTACAACACTGTGGTTGCAAGTGTTATTTTCTACGCTGTTGTCTGCTGGGGAAACAGCATTAGTGCGAAAAACAACAAGAAGCTGGACAAACTGGTAAAATGGGCTAGCTCAGTGCTGGAGAGAATAGTGGACTCTGGGATGGATGTGCTTGAGAGGCGTATGAGACGCAAGGTGCAGGTCATCCTGGAAAACCCCGGGCATCCCCTCCATGAAATTCTGGAGAGTCAAAATTGCACTCGGAACAATAACCAGCTCCTCTCCCTGCGCTGTAGAATGGAGCGGTTCAGGAGATCCTTCACCCCTGCAGCCATTAGATTTTGGGGGATGCAATTTTGCATTTTTTTAAATTGTTAATTATTGGTCTTTTTAAGTATTTATTGCTCTCACGTATTGTCCACATTGTATTTTATATATTTTCTGTCTGCGTTCGTTTTGAATGTGTGGATTTGTTGGTTGGGGGCTTCTGGACATTTGAATTTCCCTGAGGAGATCAATAAAGTATTTATTATTATTATTAAAAACAGCATTTTTCCACGAGCAGAAACTCTACTCTACAGGGAAATGTCTGTAGCCTCCTTTTGCTCTGGTATTTTATTTCATTCTTCACATGTTTAAATTATAATGGTTTATTTTTAATTGTCTACTGTATATCATGTTATTACTTCCGAGCAAAGCACCAAGGCCAATCCCTTGTATGTATACATACTTGGCTAATAAAATAAATTCAATTATTGAATTATGTAGAGGTCTTCAGATCAAGAATGTTTAGTCCGCTCTGTGCACGTGACTTGCCACAGCATGGATCCAGTGGCCACAGACCAGAACCAGGGGCCACAGTTTAAGAATAAGGGGTAAGCCATTTAGAACGGAGATGAGGAAACACTTTTTCACACAGAAAGTTGTGTGTCTGTGGAATTCTCTGCCTCAGAGGGTGGTGGAGGCCAGTTCTCTGGATACTTTCAAGAGAGAGCTAGATGGGGCTCTTGATGATAGCAGAGTCAGGGGATATGGGGAGAAGGCAGGAACGGGGTCCTGATTGTGAATGATCAGCTATGATCACATTGAATGGTGGTGCTGGCTTGAAGGGCTGAATGGCCTCCTGCACCTATTGTCTATTGTCTATTGTCTATTGTCAGTCAATTTGATATCACTTACACAAAGTTCTACAGTGCATTGGAATCCTGAGGGAACACTGCTCTCCTGCACCCCTCAGTGTAGTCCGACCTGGTTATCCCACATTGTCCAAGAGTTTCTTGGCACTGCCTCACTTACTTAAGAATATCACCAACAATTTTCTTGCCTTACATTCAGGCATGGAGGACTAGTCTGAAGAAGGGTCTGAGCCCAAAAAGTTACCTATTCCTTTTCTCCAGAGATGCTGCCTGACCCGCTGAGTTTTGTGTCCATTTGAGGTCCTGATCAAGTTACGTTACCGAGGAAAAACAGTTCTCCATTCTACGGATCATCCCAAACCCATGGTGGCACATGTTCAGTGCTCTAGAGAGCACCAGCAATGACTTCATCAGTGAAAACTGGAAGGTTGAATTGAAGCACAATAATACTGGGAGAGAGAAGAACTCAGCCAAAAACCAAATGGAGGAGCAAGATATCCATTATAAAATGACGCAAGAAAATAAGGAAGCCGAGCATTGTTAAAATAAAATTTGGAATAGTTAGAGTCTGAAGAAGGGTCTCGACCCGAAACGTTGCCCATACCTTCCCTCCAGAAGGCTGCCTCACCCGCTGAGTTAGGGGCCTGTCCCACTTGGCGATATTTTCGGCGACTGCCAGCATCATTGACTGACATAACAGGTCATCGAAAAATTTGCAGCGTGATGCGGTGTGACGCGGCGTGATGACGTATTAACGCGTGGTGTTTTTTCAAGTGTCACAACATTTTATTTGTCGCCGCTGGATTTTGAAATATTCAAAATCTTTTGGCAACACTGATATGACGCCGGCAGTCGCCAAACAAATTGCAAAGTGGGACAGGCCCTTTACTCCAGCATATTGTGTCTACCTAAAAATGTGGACTACCTGGATTAACACGATTCAAAGCAAATTATTGAGGATAGGACAGTAGTGAACAAACGTGAACTGAGGGGAAATAGAAAGAGCGAGCATTTGGACTTGTGGAGAAGGGATGTAGAGTTCCTCTGGGAATATTATCACAACAGCTACCATAGAATCAACTTAATGGGAAGCACATGGAAGCAAAATGTGGAACCACTGAATTCTCAATGATTTACCAAGACCATTAGTAGTGTTTAAAACCTTTTATTTGAGCACAACAGTTAAACAGCATCAGAGCAAAGCATTAAATTAGCTGCAGGCCTTAACTCAAAACTGAACATATCATAACTGACAAAACAAAATCTATTGAATTACATCATAAAGACTAAAGACTGAACATAACTAGCAAGCAAAAGACACTGGAAATTCAACTAACAATTTTCACACAGAACACACTGCTGAAAAACAGGCTTTCTTGTCTCTATGGAAACATAGAAAATAGGTGCAGGAATAAGCCATTCGGACGTTCAATATAATCATGGCTGATCATCCAAAATCAGTACCCTGTTTCGGCTTTTTCCCCATATACCTTGATTCCCTTTTCCCTAAGAGCTAAATCTAAGTCTCTCTTGAAAACATACAGTGAATTGACCTCCACTGCCTTCTGTGCCAGATAATTCCACAGATTCACAACTCTCTAGGTGAAAATCGTTTTCCTCATCTCAGTCCTAAATGGCCTACCCCTTATTCTTAAAGTGTGACCACTGGTTCTGGACTCCCCCGACATTGGGAACATTTTTTCTGCATCTACCCTGTCCAATCCTCTGAATTTCATATGTTTCTATAAGATCCTCTCTCATCCTTCCAAATTCCAGTGAATACAAGCACAGTCAACCCATTCTTTCATCATACATCAATCCCACAATTCCGGGAATTAACCTGCTGAACCTACGCTGCACTCCCTCAATAGTAATAATGTCCTGCCTCAAAATTAGGGGACCAAAATTGCACCAGGTGTGATCTCACCAGGGCCCTGTACAACTGCAGTAGGAGCTCCTTACTCCTAAACTCAAATCCTCTCGCAATGAAGGCCAACATTGGCTTTCTTCACTGCCTGCTGTACCTACAAGCTTATTTTCAGTGACTGATGTACAAGCACACCCAGGTCACATTGCACCTCCCCTTCTCCTAATCTGACACCATTCAGATAATAATCTGCCTTCTTGTCCTTGCCACCAAAGTGGATAACCTCCACTTGTTCTTGCCACTAAAGTGGATAACCTCAGCATCTGCCATGTTTCAGCCCACTCACCCAACCTATCCAATTCACCCAACAGCCTCATAGCATCCTCCTCGCAGCTCACACTGCCACCCAGCTTTGTGTCAACCGCAAACTTAGAGATATTACTTTTAATTCCCTCATTTAAATGGTTATCTATATTACTAAAAGTCTGATCTTGACCATTTCCTGTTGTTCTCTATATTGATTTTAGAAAAAAACACTGCCACTTACGGTGGTGATTTTTGGCCATCTTACTCCAAGTCACCCTCCGCTGCGCATGATAACAGGATTTTTTCCCATCGATGAAAAATCAAAGAGTTATTAGTGTTAAAAAATGTTGAAATTCTCTCTCCTGAAGGCCATGCCACTTCTGGAGGGACTATAAAACTCGGAAGTGTTGAGTGCCTCAGTCACTCTGCAAGATGGGGGAGTGAGAGGGTCATGTCTCTCCGTCTGAGCTGTGAATAACACTGAACACATGTTTACTAAATGGTGAGTGGTTTTACTGACCTGTCATTGCCCTTAATGTGGTTTGAAAATATAGTTTGGAAATGCTAAAGCTGTGTTGCCTTTGGTTTGGAAATGCTAAAGCTGTGTTGCCTTTGGTTTGGAAATGCTAAAGCTGTGTTGCCTTTGGTTTGGAAATGCTAAAGCTGTGTTGCCTTTGGTTTGGAAATGCTAAAACTGTGTTGCCTTAGGTTTGGAAATGCTAAAGCTGTGTTGCCTTTGGTTTGGAGATCCTAAAGCTGTGTTACCTTGGTATGGAAATGCGAAAGCTGTGTTGCCTTGCCTAATTAAAGTTGCCTTGCCTAATTAAAGTTGCCTTGCCTAATTAAAGATGCCTTGCCTTCTATATAATTAAAAGTCTAATCTTGACCACTTCCTATTTGTGCTTTGTATTTATTTTAGATAAAACGCTACCACATATGGCTGTGATTTTTGCCATCTTACTCAGAGTCCCCCTCCGCTCATCAGATTGGTGCCGAGGATTTTTCCTATCGATGACAAATAAAAGAGTTAATAGTCTTTAAAAAATGTTGAGATTCTCTCTCCTATCAATCACGCCATGAAGGCCACACCCCTTCTGGCGGGTGGGGGGTAGGGACTATAACACCCAGAAGTGTGGGCATGGCTCAGTCTCTGCAAGATGTAGGAGGGAGAGGTCACAACTCACTGTCTTTAGTGGCCTTGCACCCTGCTTGAAATTGTATGAAACTGCACTTGAATTTGGTGGCTTTGCACTCTGCTTGAAGTGGTATGAAACTGCACTTGAATTTGGTGGCCTTGCACCCTGCTTGAAATGGAATTTCAAGAATTAGCCGTGAGTCAACTGCCAGCCCACCACCACTCAAGACAGTATGAAGAACATCTCAAATACAATTTTTCTGCAAGAAAGTAGAAAACATATTTAGATTTTAGCCATAAAAGGAGATATTCTTGTGTTGGAGTTTAAATTTTCTCACAATACTTTCACTGCAACACTTTTTATTAGACCTGCTTTGGGGGGGCTATTAATTTACGTGCAGCAGTTGGTCTGTTTTTGCAGGCTTGCCAGATTTTCAAAGGTGTTGCATAAGAACTGCTGGAAGGTATCCTGAGTGGATAGTTAAGGGAATGGCAACAGGCCAGCTACAAGTGGTCTTTCTATGAGATTGAAAAGAGCTGGAGGAACTCAGTAGGCAAAGAGGCATTTCTGGAGCAAAATGGATAGGCTATGTTTCGAGTCCAAACACCTTCTGTCCATTTCCCTTCATAGTGGCTGCCTGACTTGCTGGGTTTCTCGAGCAATTGTTTTATGCACAAGATTCCAGCATGATACCTTTTGTGTCTCCGCAAATACTATTTTACTTAATTTTAATATTTTAATTGAAGATAAATACCTGCACTTACCTTTTAGCTTAAATTCAGGGAACCTCTTTCAAACGAATGGATAAGCCTGCCATTGGTGGCTGCATTTTGTGGGACTGGTGAGGAAGTGTGAGTTTGTGATCCAACCTTGGAGTCACAAGCAAGCCCGGTGATGAAGCCCGAAGCTAGATGTGCCTCTAACTCATTGCTGTCTTGCTCAGCACGATGTAATGGATCATTAGTCAGGTGTAAGTTGACCTCTGCTCTCTGCCGTTCAAACCCCCCACCCAGCGATGAGCAGCAAACGATAATTGTAGCAACGTAAATAAGTTAGACACAAAAAGCTGGAGTAACTCAGCGGGTCTGACAGCATCTCTGGAGAAAAGGAATAGGTCGTGTTTTGGGTCGAGAACCTTCTTCAGACTATCTGTGGCTTTTATAGCAAGGAAGAAAATATATGAAGATATCAATGGATTGTTGAGGTGTACACTAAATGGAAACAATGCAGAGAATTAGTGTAACAGTGAGGACCATACAGGAAGGTATACAGTAGCATAGATAGAGTTGTTGCCTCACAGCTTCAGATAAAGTAGATAATGGGCTGAAGTGTGTATTTCTGTGCTTTTTGACTCTATGGCACTATTGAGGGTATCCAAGAATCAAGATTCAAGAGGTTTATTGTCACACCGGTTCGATATATGGTACAATCCTCTGTGCAAATCTTGTGCTGCTGGACTCCGCACAGTAAATTTAACATTAAATTATTAAATTATATTGCCTAGTCTGGGAATTTCAATCGTAAGGAAGGACTGGACAGGAATTAGTATTCATGTCCTCAGTACTAATATACCTGAAAGATATATCCGTCCAATAAATCGGAGGAGAGATTTATTTGTGGCAGATCAGGACCTATTTTGCTGAGCAGACTGATCAATAATTAGGGAGCACAAATTTAAAATAAATGCTAGAACAAGTAGAGGATGGTTGAGGAAAATGTTTTTTATCACCATTGGAATGCTGTGCTGTGGAAGGAGGCTGAGGTAGAAGTTCTAATTACATTTACAGTTATCTGTTTGTCTATAAAGCCACTAAATGGGCTTACTCCCCCCTATATTTTGGATTTGAGTACAAGAGCAGGGAGGTTCTACTGCAGTTGTATAGGGTCTTGGTGAGGCCACACCTGGAGTATTGCGTACAGTTTTGGTCTTTTAATCTGAGGAACGACATTCTTGCCATAGAGGGAGTTCAGAGAAGGTTCACCAGACTGATTCCTGGGATGGCACGACTTCTATATGAAGAAAGACTGGATAGACTCGGCTTGTACTCGCTGGAATTTAGAAGATTGAGGGGTGATCTCATAGAGACTTACAACATTCTTAAGGGGTTGGACAGGCTAGATGCAGGAAGATTGTTCCGGATGTTGGGGAAGTCCAGGACAAGGGGTCACAGTTTAAGGATAAGGGGGAAGTCTTTTAGGACCGAGATGAGAAAATCGTTTTTCACACAGAGAGTGGTGAATCTGTGGAATTCTCTGCCACAGAAGGTAGTTGAGGCCAGTTCGTTGGCCATATTTAAGAGGGAGTTGGATGTGGCCCTTGTGGCTGAAGGGATCAGAGGGTATGGAGAGAAGGCAGGTACAGGATATTGAGTTGGATGATCAGCCATGATCATATTGAATGGCGGTGCAGGCTCGAAGGGCCGAATGGCCTGCTCCTGCACCTAATTTCTATGTTTCTATGTTTCTATGTTTCTATGTTTCTATATCATAGACCTCCTTACCCATTACTCTACCTCCAGGTTGCTCAGGTCAGCTGACTTGAGGCTCCTGGCTGTCCCACGATCTAAACTTAAGCTCAGGGGTGACTGTGCCTTTGGTGTTGCGGCCCCTAGACTGTGGAACAGTATCCCCCTCCCTATCAGATCTGCCCCCTTCATCAACTCTTTTAAGTCCAGGCAAAAAATGTATTTTTATTCACTAGTGTTTGAATCCCCCTGATGTGGCTGATCTTTGTTTTGTGCCTTTGAGCTGATTATTTGTACCTATGTCCTGTGTGCATTCCTGTGTATGTCTGTTTCCTTTTGTGATTGTAGCTACCTGCTCTGGTCTGTACAGCACTTTTGTCAACGTGGGTTGTTTTTAAATGTGCTTTATAAATAAATTTGATTTGATTTGATTTAATAAGCATTTTTAATACACCTAAAGTGTAGTAAGGTACAAGTGTTCAGTGCAGGCACTAGGAAGTGGTATTCCATTGGGAATAAACTTCTTTCAGGTTCCACAGCCATGATGAGACGAATAGTTTCTCTTTCTGCTATAAATTTTAATGATTCTGTGGGGGTGGGGTAGGGAGCAAGGTACCTTATTATGGCTGCATATTCTGACACAGAGTGTGTCAGATAATTATTCCTGCAGTATTGTAAGGTTTCTACTGTGTAAAAGGTAATTACAGAATTATGTAATAACACATCTTTTAAACGGCAGAATCCAATGCCAGTTGTCTGCTTTTACTTCAAAAAGACACATCTACTCTTTAAATATAGACATTAGAAGGATTCTGATTTCTTGAGATCTGTCGCCTGGGCTGACTTTAATACTTTAACATGTGCATCAAAGAGACAGGTCTCTATCGCAGTGATGGTGTCAGCATTTTGCATGTTATTAGCTTGACTGTCACGCACCCACCCCTTCAGCACATAAAACTGGGCAAACCAAAATCTGCAAATTCATATAATTAATCAACTTACTGTGAACTTCCTTTGTATTCGTGCACCTTTATACTTTAATGGTGATTCGCAAGGATTATGTTTATATCAAGATAAAAATTATCCGCTGCATCTCCATTAAGAAGAAGTGTGAATTGGTGGGTTAATTGGCTGCTGTATGTCACCCCCAGTTAGTCCGTGAGTGGTAGAATCAAGGGTAGGATTGAAGAAAATACAAGGAAAATAGTGAAGGACTAATGGAAATGGGTGGTCAATGGTCAGCAGTGGACTTGATGGGATGAATAGAGATATAGCATTGCCACTATCTCAAAGACAGATAAATGAATTAACTTCACCACTCACAACATGCTAACTTTAATCTCTCCCTCTAAAAATTCTGAGTATTGCCATCATATTCTGCTTTTATTTCAAATTTCCAGCTTCTGCTTTTGGGCCAACATGATGATGCTTCACTTGGATTCCTCCAGGGAAATTTGTCTTCATACCTACAAAGAAGAGAGAGTTATACAGCATGGATACATGCCCTTCAGACCAATGCTGACCAACATGCCCCATATACACTAGTCCCACCAGCCTGCGTTTGGCTCACAGTCCTTTAAACTTTTACTATCCAAGTAACTGTCCAAACGTATTTTATACATTGTGATAGTACCTGCCTCAACTACCTCCTCTGGCAGCTCATTCCATATACCCACCATGCTTTGTGTGAAAAAGGTGCCCCTCAAGTTCCTATTAAACCTACCCCTCTCACCTGAAACACATGTCCGCAGGTTCTTTTCCCCTATTTCGGTCTAACGCTCTATGCTTTTTATCATAGTCATAATCATAATCATAATAGTGCTTTCTTAGGCAAGTATGTTTTGCAACATACGAGGAATTTGATTTACCATACAGTCATACCAATAAAGAGCAACAAGACACCCAAATACATTTTAACATGAACATCAAGTTCAATCTTCTTTCCATCATTGTTCGAAACTTCCGTTGACGGGTTAATCTTGGATAGATAGATTCCTGATTAGTATGGGTATCAGGGGTTATGGGGAGAAGGCATGAAAATGGGGTTTTGAGGGAGAGATAGATCAACTGCTATTGAATGGCAGAGTAGACTTGATGGGCCAAATGGTCAAATTCTGCTCATAAACCTGTGAACAAGAAAATTAAGGAGTTTGGTGATGTTTGTATGATGTTCCAAATCATTTTGCATTTGAAGTAATGAAACAGCCCACAGCAACAGGTAGCATATTATGAACAACATTCATAAATAATTAAAATTCAAGCCACACGTAAAATATCTCCAGCAAGACACTAACCATGTCTACTTAATATTCAACAGAATACCTTTTCAAAATCATTCACTGCCCATATCATAAGGTCATAAAATCATAAGGAATAGGAGTAGAATTAGGCCATTTAGCCCAACAAGCCTACCCCGCCATTCAATCATGGCTGATCTATCTCTCCATCCTAACCCCATTCTCCTGCCTTCTCATCGTGACCTCTGACACCCGTACTAATCAATATCATGAGTTTCGCACTGAGGACCAAATTATCTGGGCTAGCCATACAAATACCAAGGCTACCAGAGCAGATCAAGGGCTGCCCAGGAGCAAATTACCTCACAAAACACTTTTTTTTTTTAACAATCTTCAAGGCATATCAAGAGTGAGGGGGAATTTGTCCATTGGTGTGGATGCATGCAGCTTCATTGACATGAAAGAAATGCAGCACCATGCAGCCCAGTTGTTGAATGCCCTATCCACTGCCCTACACATTCATTCCTGTTAGTAAACCACGTGCCTAACGCTAGCTCGCCACCACTTATTTCAACCTCTCCATTGCTGATAATATATTGTGTTATCTGTCTGACAGTCCATAGTGGAAGCACAAGAAGTTGCTTGGAGTGCAGCAGGATGAGGGGTGATATGATCTTACAGAGTTGTACAAGATCATGAGGGTAATGGATGCAGTAAAAGTATAGAGTCTCTTGCCCAGAGTGGGGGGCATCTAGAACCAGTGGACCTAGGCTTAAGGTGAGGGGGGAAAGTTTTAATGGGAACCTGAGGGATAACCTTTTTACACAAAGGCTGGTGGGTGTACGCAATGAGCTGCCAGAGGAGGTAGTTGAGGCAGGTACTAACAGAATGCTTAAGAGACATTGGGACAGGTACATGGGTAGGATAGGTTTAGAGGGCTATGGGCCAAGTGCCTGCAGGTGGGACTAGTGTGGATGGGGCACGTTGGTCTGCTTGGGCTTGTTGAACCAAGGGGCCTGTTTCCACGTTGTATGACTCTTTGACTCTAAGTTCCTCAACAAAATATAATACAGAAAGCCCACCAGAAATATTATTTCCCAGCAATGGGAGTCCTTGATATAAGGCTAAGAGGGTCTGCTTGCAACCTCAGTGTTCTATTTCATTGCTCAAGACTGTTCTACCACAGAAGAGACTAATGCTGGAGTACCTCAATAGGTCAGGCAGCATCCCTGGAACATGGATAGGCGGCGTTTTGGGTCGAGACCCACCTTCAGACTGAAGAAGGGTCCCTATCTGAAAACGTCACCTATCCATGATCTCCAGTTAGTGGTTTTGCAGATAGTGAAGATGGTTGTGAACAATTGCAGCAGGATCTGGATCGATTGAAGAATGGTTGATGGAATTTAATACAGAGAAGTGTGAGGTGTTGCTTTTTGGGACGTCAAACAAGGGCAGGACCTACATAGTAAATGTTAGGCTTCTGGGTAGTGTTGTGGAGCAGAGGGATCTAGGAGTGCAGGTGCATGGTTCCTTGAAGTTCGAGTCGCAGGTAGATAAGGTGGTCAAAAAGGCTTTTGGTACATTGGCCTTCATCAGTCAGAGTATTGAGTTTAGAAGTTGGGAGGTCATGTTGCAGTTGTGTAAGACGTTGGTGAAATCCATTTAGAATATTGTGTTCAGTTCTGGGCATTATATTATAGGAAAGATATTGTCAAGCTTGAAAGGGTTCATTAAAACATTTACGAGGATGTTACCAGGACTAGAAGATGTGAGCTATAGGGAGAGGTTGAGTAGGCTGGGTCTCTATTCCATGGAGTGCAGGAGGATGAGGGGAGATCTTATAGAGGTGTACAAAATCATTAGAGGAATAGATCGGGTAGATGCACAGAGTCTCTTGCCCAGAATAGGGGAATTGAGGACCTGAGGACATAGGTTCGAAGTGAAGGGAAAAAAGATTTAATAGGAAACTGAGGAGTAACTTTTTCACACAAATGGTGGAAGGTGTATGGAACAAGCAGCCAGAGGAGGTAGTTGAGGCTGGGACTATCCAACGTTTAAGAAACAGTTAGACAGATAAGTTGATAGGACAAGTTTGGAAGAATATGGACCAAGCGCAGGCAGGTGGGCCTAGTTTAGCTGGGACATGTTAGCCGATGTGGGCAAGTTGGGCCGAAGGGCCTGTTTCCACACTGTATGACTCTATGACTCATGTACCAAGGTACAGTGAACAGCTTTTGTTGCATGCGAACCAGTCTGTGGAAAGATTATACATGATTACATGATTACATGATTTAAGACAAGATAGGTCTTTATTCTTTGGAGCGCAGAAGGTTAAGGGGGACTTGATAGAGGTCTTTAAAATTATGAGAGGGAGTTGAGTGGATAAGCTTTTTCCATTGAGAGTAGGGAAGTTTCAAACAAGAGGACATGATTTGAGAATTAAGGGACAAAAGTTTAGGGGCAACATGAGGGGGAACTTCTTTACTCAGAGAGTGGTAGCTGTGTGGAATGAGCTTCCAGTGGAAGTGGTGAAGGCAGGTTCATTTAAAAATAAATTGGATAGGTATATGGATGGGAAAGGAATGGAGGGTTATGGTCTGAGTGAAGGTAGATGGGACTAGGTGAGAGTAAGTGTTCAGCACAAACTAGAAGGGCCGAGATGGCCTGCCTCCTTGCTGTATTGTTATATGGTTATATTACAATTGAGCCATTCACTGTGTACAGATACATGCTAGGGGAATAATGTTTGATGCAAGATATAGCCAGTAAAGTCCAATCAAAGATATTCTGAGGATCACAAATGAGGTTGAGAGTAATTCTGCTCTCTAGTTGCGGTAGGATGGTTCTGTTGCCTGATAACAGCTGGGAAGAATGTCCCTGAACATGAAGGTGTGTGTTTTCACACACATCAACCACCTCATCACACACAGGAGAAGAAGCAAATTACATTCAAACCAGAGCAGCTGCTTCAGAAGGAAAATAACCTTTTCCATTCTGACAACCAGTGGCGCAGCTGGTAGTGCTGCTGCCTCACAGCGACAGAGACCTGGGTTCCATCCTTACCTTGGGTGCTGTCTGTGTGGAGTTTGCACGTTCTCCCTGTGACTGCATGGGTTTTCTCCGGGTGCTCCACTTTATTCCCACATTCCAAAGACGTGTGGGTTTGCAGGTTAATTGACCTCAGTAAATTGCCCCTACTGTATAAGGAGTGGGATAATATAGAACTTGTGTGAACAATGATCGGTGATCGATGGTTGGCGTGGAATCGGTGGGCCAAAGGGCCTGTTTCCATGTTGTATTTTTAAACAAAACTAAACCTATCAAGGATTGTTTCTCAAATTCCAGTCTAATTTAACCTATCACCTCGCATGTCAAGAGTCATGAGTGTTTTTGTGTCATATGTCCCAAAATAGAACAATTACATTTTTAGTGTGCAGGGGGGAACTGCAGATGCTGGTTTAAATCGAAGATAGACATAAAATGCTGGAGTAACTCAGCGGGTGAGACAGCATCACTGGAGAGAAAGAATGGGTGACTTTTCAGGTTGAGACCTTTCTTTAGATTGAGAGTTAGGGAAAAGGGAAACGAGAGATATGGATGGCGATATAGAGAGATATAGAACAAAGGAATGAAATGTATGCAAAAAAGTAACAATGATCAAGGAAGCGGTCCATTGTTAATAAACACAGAATGCTGGAGTAACTCAGCGGGACAGACAGCATCTCCGGAGAGAAGGAATAGGTGACGTTTTGGGTCGACGCCCTTCTTCAGACTGAGAGTCAGGAGAGAGGGAGTCTCGAGGGAGTCTAAAGGGCCTGTCCCACTTGGCCATCATTCGCGCGCCATTTACGTGACATGCTAGCGTGTGGGTAGCGTGTGGGTAGCGGGACGGGCGCATGGAGTGGTGTGGAGGAGTGTGGACTTCGGCCTGGTCAAAATCTTTGCGCGCCACCGGCCTGTTGCATAACTGACGGCCAATGTGGGACAGGCCCATAAGAATTAAATTCTTACTTGCAGCAGCACAACAAGTTTGTCAACACAGTAAATAAATAATCCAACAAACAGACAAAATACGTTTGATAAATAAAAAAACAATATAGTGCAAAATAAGACAAATCTCAAAGTCCTAGAATGCAACCCAGGCAGTTGTGCAGTTCAGAGTTTAGCTTGAGTTTGTAGTGTTCAATGAGGGTTGTTGGAAATAATCTGTGCCTGAACACGGATCTTGCAGTTTCCTGATGGCAGGAGAGAAATGAAAGAGTTGCCAGGGTGGATGGGCCCCTGATGATGCTGGCTCTCTTTGGGATGTGGAATATTTTGCAGAAATCTAATTGATGTTGTCGTGCAGGAAGGTTCAGGGTGGTACGGTGATGCAACTCATAGAGTTGCTGCCCCATTGAACCAGCAACCTGGTTCAACCCTGACTCCCACTGCTCTATGTGCAGAGTTTGCACATTCTCAGTGTGTGTGTAGAGTTTCTCTCGTGCGCTGGTTTTGTAGAGTCATCGAGTGATAGAGCGTCGAAACATGCCCTTTGGCCCAACTTGCCCACACCAGCCAACATGTCCCAGCTACACTGGTCACTCCTTCTTAAACGCTGGGATAGTCCCTGCCTCAGCTACCTCCTCTGGCAGCTAGTTCCATACACCCACCACCCTATGTGTGAAAAACCACCCTTAGTGTTTTCTCCCACATGATCTCGTTAATTAATTAATAACTGCACATTGCCCCTAAGTGAGCGGTAGAATGTCTTTCACCTGCCATTAGCTGTCATGCCTCTAAATAAAACTCCAGGTGATGGATCCCCTCCTTCAGCTCTCTACCTCTCTTCCTTCAGCATGACAAAACCTCTTGGCTGCCTTCCCTACTCCTTTCACATTTGACCATCAAATTTTATCCATGATGCTTCTGTCAAACGTTGTATAATGTCTGAGTTGATTAAAGATACCAAAGCAAGTTATTTATCACTCAGAGTAATTTCCAGCAAACCTGGGAGTAGATTTTCAATGTGTTCAAGAAGGAACTGCAGATGCTGGAAAATCGAAGGTAGACAAAAGTGCTGGAGAAACTCAGCGGGTGCGGCAGCATCCATGGAGCAAAGGAAATAGGCAATGTTTCGGGCCAAAACCCTTCTTCAGACTGATGTAGGGTGGGGGGGGGGGGGGGGGGGGGGCAGGGGAAGAAGAAAGGAAGAGGAGGAGCCAGAGGGCTGAGGGAGAGCTGAGAAGGGGAGGAGACAATAAGGGCTACCGGAAATTAGACAAGTCAATGTTCATGCCGTTGGGGTGTAAACTGCCCAAGCGGAATATGAGGTGCTGCTCCTCCAATTTCCGGTGGTGTTCACTCTGGCCATGGAGAAGGCCCAGAACAGAAAGGTTGGATTTGGAATGGGAGGGGGAGTTGAAGTTCTGAGCCACGGGGAGATGAGGTTGATTAATGCGGTGTTCGGCGAAACGCTTGGTCTCACCGATGTAGATCAGCTGACATCTAGAGCAGCGGAAGCAATAGATGAGGTTGGAGGAGGTGTAGGTGAACCTCTGTCTCACCTGGAACGACTGCTCGGGTCCTTGAGTGGAGTCGAGGGGGGAGGTAAAGCGACAAGTGCAGCATCTCTTGCGGTTGCAGGGGAAAGTGCCCGGGGAGGGGGTGGTATTGGTGGGAAGGGAAGAATTGACCAGGGAGTTACGGGAGGGAGGGGTCTTTGCAGAAAGCAGTCAGGGGGAGGAGATGAGAAGATGTGGCGAGTGATGGGGTCACATTGGAGGTGGTGAAAATGACGGAGGACTATTTGTTGTATGTGATGGCTAGTAGGGTGGGAGGTGAGGACTAGGGAACTCTGCCCTTGTTACGAGTGGGGGGATGGGGAGAGAGAGTAGTGTTAAGGGGTATTGAAGAGACCCTGGTGCGAGCCTTATCTGTAGTGGAGGAGGGGAAACCCCGGGAGCAGATGCGGCGTGAACGGAGGAATTGGGAGTAGGGGATGGAGTCCTTACAAGAAGCAGAATGGGTGGAAGTGTAGTCTAGATAGCCGTGGGAGCCCGACCTTTCTGTCCTGGGCTTCCTCCATGGCCAGAGTGAACACCACCGGAAATTGGAGGAGCAGCACCTGATATTCCGCTTGGGCAGTTTACACCTCCCTCATGCCGTTGCCCCCCCCCCCCATCCCGGGTCCTACCTTGTTCCTGGAGCTAATCTTTCGGAATGCAGCCAGACATGTAGTGGGAGCATCAGTGGGGGAGCAATTTAGAGACAGTGACCATAATCATGAAAATTTCAAGGCAGCTTAGAAAAAGGAGAAGGATGGACAGGAACCTGAGATTCTGAACTGGGCAAAGGCCGAGCTTGATGTATTAATCTGGGAGCTGGCAAAAGGGGAGCTGGAGCAGTTAATTGCACACAAATCATGCCTTCAGTGGGAGCCAAAATAAAATAGTAAGAGTTTAGACAAACGTATTCTCACAAGTGAACATGTGACCCTTACCATGGGCCATTCAGCTAAACAACTATTAGAACTAAAATGTTGGCTTCAAATCAAATATGGGGAGTCAGATTCAAATGATATATGCCATCTCCTCCAACAAAATTGCATGCATGGCCATTGCATTACCTCGACTTAACAAAACTTAATTTTTTCAACTTTCAATTCAATCCATCTGAAACCATTTATCCTACTTTATGCTTCTGGGTATATTTAAATTAGTTAAAATGGACCCCTAACACTCATCTGCACAATTATAAAATGGTTAAAAGAAAAGGTAAACACATTAGCCCACATTTCCAATGGCGCCTCCTTTGAAAGGAAAGTGTGTTCTAACTCTGGCCCATGCTCCTTGCACAGGCAGTCCTCTTGCTGGCTGGTAAGTTTAGCAGAGTCCTGTTTGTGATCTGAAACCTAAAGGGGCTGTCCCACTTGGGCGACCTAATCCACGAGTTCTGGCGAGTTTGTCCTTAACTCATACTCTCAGAATGGTCAACATGGATGTCGTAGGAGGTCTTTGTAACTCTCCTTCATGCCCAAGGGTGGTCCCAGTGTACTCGAGCCCTCAGCTAAGTCGCGGCGTATTTTTCAACATGTTGAAAAATGCCCGCGAGTAAAAAAAGGTCGCCATGGAAAAACGCTATACCTTTTTTACTCGTAGTTTTAGTCGGAGTAGGTCGTAGTAGGTCAGCATGTTAGTCATAGGTAATCGAGGGTAGTCAAGGGTAATCGAAGATAGTCATAGAAACATAGAAAATAGGTGCAGGTGTAGGCCATTCGTCCCTTCGAGCCTGCACCGCCATTCAATATGATCATGGTTGATCATCCAACTCAGTATCCTGTACCTGCCTTCTCTCCATACCCTCTGATCCCTTTAGCCACAAGGGCCACATCTAACTCCCTCTTAAATATAACCAATGAACTGGCCTCAACTACCTTATGTGGCAGAGAATTCCACAGATTCACCACTCAATGTGTGATTTTTTTTTTCTCATCTTGGTCCCAAAAGACTTCCCCCTTATCCTTAAGCTGTGACCCCTTGTCCTGGACTTCCCCAACATCGGGAACAATCTTCCCGTATCTAGCCTGTCCAACCCCTTCAGAATTTTGTAAATTTCTATTAGATCCCCTTCTAAATTCCAGCGAGTACAAGCCGAGTCTATCCAGACTTTCTTCATATGAAAGTCCTGCCATCCCAGGAATCAGTCTGGTGAACCTTCTCTGTACTCCCTGTATGGCAAGAATGTCTTTCCTCAGATTAGGAGACCAAAACTGTACACAATACTCCAGGTGTGGTCTCACCAAGGCCCTGTACAACTTCAGTAGAATGTACAGCTGCAGTCGAAGGTAGTCGTAGATAGTCTTCATCATTGTCAAAGGGAGGTAGAAGGGAGGTCTAGGAGATCGAAGGAGGTCGTCTTCACTCTTCACTATTCGGTGTCCAATTTTCCCGAAGTTAGTCGTAGCTAGTCGAAGCTAGTCTTCAACATAGTCGAAGGAGGTCATCTACATAGTCGAAGGAGGTCTTCAACATGACATTTTTTCAAACTCTCCTAAACTCTTCTGAACTCGCCAATTAGTTTGCCCAAGTGGGACAGCCCCTTAACTTCCCAGGTTAGTAAAGTCCATTGTACAGCCCTGGAGACTTATAAAGGAAGAGCAAGCTATCAATCCAGATATTTTGAAAATTATGAGATAGCTTTGCTTACACATCTTAAAGGTGCCATAGTTTGAACACTATGAACTGACAACTGGAATATTGACTGTGCAGAGTATTCCCTTTGCCCTAATATTAGGCAGGTTTCCAATCCAAATGTATACCTCTTGTGTCGCATCTACAGTATGTGCCCAAATTCCTGATTGATCAAAGATCATATACATATCAAACAAAACAACCTCCCCCACCCCACCCCACCCCACCCCCACTGAATCCATCTACACTTCACGCTGCCTCAGAAAAGCAGCTGTCATGATCAAGGATCTCTCACACTCTAGTCATTCGCTCATCTCTCCTCTTCTGTCGGGCAGAAAATACAAATTCTTGAAAGCAATTACCACCAGATTCAACACGGACACAAAATGCTGGAGTAACCCAGCGAGACAGTCAGCATTTCTGGATAGGAATGGATGACATTTCGGGGTTCTTCAGGGGCTTGACCCGAAACGTCACCCATTCCTTCTCTCCAGACATGCTGCCAGTCCCACTGAGTTGCTCCAGCATTTTGTGTCTATCTTTGGTGAAAAACCAGCAGCTGCAGTTCCTTCCTACACATGTTGTCTGCTCCACTAGATTCAAGGACGGCTTCTTCCCACTGTGATCAGACTCTCTCATATCCTTCAGATAAATTCCAATCTTCCAACCTACCTTGTTGCAGCCCTTGTACTCCTTTTTATCCGCACATTGTATGTAACTGTAGTACTGTAGCCTGCACTCAGTCTGTTATCTCTTTGGAACTCCTGTATATCACGCAAAATAAAGTTTTTAACTGTATCTCAGTACACGTGACAATAATAACAAACCAATACTTCAATATTCTGACACATTCAACCTCTTGAGGAATTACATCTCGTGAAACTGCCGAATATTAAATTTAGCTTCAACATAATATCATGTGATATAAATCTAGAGTATCTGTGACAGCACAGTTCCTTGGCTCAGCTGGTCAAGACTCACTATGTTCGACTATATTTCATCCTTTTGCACTTTAAAGATGTTAATCTGCATGCAATTTAGCCAGTCATCCAAAAACAAATACCAAATTCCATACGAATGTGGATGAACAGAAGATGAAGGTTTTCATTTTTCTTCATTGCTCTCCTCTCCATGAAAGTAAAAAATAGGTGCACATAATAATACCTCTATTTATATTCTTGAATGACAGCTTACTATTCCAACCCTCCCACCCCTGCTTTATGTAATTCGTCTGACCTTGTACAATGACTTTGAAGATCACCCATCGCCATCATGTTAAAAGGAATATTGGTCTTTATTTTGACTTAAATTCATTTTCATGGCAGATTAGTAAAACTCCCAAATATACATAAAAAAAGAGAATACAATTTACTTGAAGAGGTTGTAAAGGCAAAATAAAAGCTATATGATAAATTACTAAGCCATAATCAAACACAAACATGATTGATTACTTCGTAATGATCACAGGTAGATCATTGCTTAATTTTCTGTTGATAACGTCATTTAGTATATGGATACCAGTAAATGTGACATGGAAGAAAGTCATATCACAGCGTCAGAAAATATATATCTACATAGCCGATAGAAAAACATCTTAACTATTACAATTAGCTCCGCCCCTTCCAAAGTAATATTGCAGAAAAGAAAAACCGGACTAAACAGGATATTATGTAAACAGAAAAAAACAGAACAAGGACTGTAAATAATTTCCTCCAAGAGGGTTACATTTCTTCTTATAGCTTGGTCTGTGGGTATATTTACTACTTAAATACCCTATTTAAATTAACAAAGATCTTGCTTATTGATATTCGTATGTTAAATACAAAACTGGTTGAAAACCGTCATGCTTGAAGGGGTTAATTGGGATCTCCAGCAGTCTCCCCTCTCAAAATGCCATCGCATATTCCCTCTCGCTCTGACCTGGTAACTGCTGGAAATTCCAACCCCCCCCCCCCCCCATCGAATAAATATTAAACATATTTTAAATATAAACCAATACATTGACCGTTGCCTAGAGTTCGTAAATCTAGTAACTGTTAGGTATTAATTTTTTTTTTAATGGATTAGTATTAGTTTAAAATAAATGGTTTAGTACGTTTGTTAGTATTTTACATGGTAATAATAGCTTTAGTTAAATAATTTGTTGGTATATTATATCGTTACCATAGGTTTAAATTGTTTTCAGTGCTGCGTAAATCAAAGATCCTGAACATTCTCCTCATAAACACGAGGACCTTGAGCAATCTACCCGTTTACATTCCAATCTATCTCTGATAAATGTGTCTAGACATAAACGCCTGTGAGCCTGCCAGCCATCTTATTTGCAGGTTTTTATATATAATTTTACTTAAAAAAACATATTATATCAGTCTACCCCTTACAAATACATATAAAAGGTGTACGTTAAACACACGGTTTAGCAAACAGGTTAGGTGAAAATTCAATAGGCCATAGCCCTGCTAATCAAACAGAGCCATGTCATTCTACTCTGTTAAAGAAGGAACTGCAGATGCTGGAGAATCGAGGGTACACAAAAGGCTGGAGAAACTTAGCGGGTGCAGCAGCATCTAAGGAGCGAAGGAGGTAGGCGACGCTTCGGGAATTCCCTCTCTTGGATCCCCTGGCATTCCCTCTCTCTCTATCTCTCCCCACCCTAGTCGCACTAGCTTCTCATTTTCACACTACAAACAGCTTACAATGGCTTGTTCCCTTCATCATCGATACTTTTTTGCATATCTTTCATTCATTGTTCTTTATCTCTCCACATCACCGTCTATATCTCTCGTTTCCCTGATCCCTGACCAGTCTGAAGAAGGGTCTCGACCCGAAACGTCGCCTATCTCCTTCGCTCCTTAGATGCTGCTGCACCCGCTGAGTTTCTCCAGCCTTTTATGTACCCATGTCATTCTACTTATCCCTTTATGTCCTTTTTTTAACTCTTGCGCATATTTAAATGCATCTGCTGGGTCGATAAAGAAATGTTCCGATCCTTCATATGTGACCCTTCATTTGGCAGGATACATTATTCCATATCTGAGGCCTGAAATGTCTCTGAGAATAAGGCGTGCCTTGGTAAAGAGAGCTCGCTTCTTGACCACCTCTGCTGGATAATCTCTAAAGAATCTTTTATTTTCTCTTTCAAACATCAGGGTTCCTGCGGTTGTCACTTTCTTCATGATATCTTCAAGAAGATAGATTGTGTAGTTTAAGAATAATCTGTCTTGGTGGGGATCCAACACCTGATTGGGCTCTCTGGACTAGATGTGCTTGATCAATTTTAGGTCTCTCAGGCAGATTAAATACCTGTTGAAGTAAGTTGGCAGTGAAGTCCCAAGAGTCTTTTTCACTTTCCTTCCCTACCTTCACTCCAACAGTTCTTAAGTTTTGACGTCTGGACCGGGCTTCAAGATCTAGGCATTCTGTCGGTCATTCTGGCCAGTTGCCCAGAAACACAGTCTAGATCTTTCTTTAATCTTTGCACTGTGTGAGATGTCCGTAGTAGTAACTTCAAGTTCTCTGATAGCGTTGTTTTGTTTTTTTGAAGTGAGGAAAATGGGCTCCAGGTTTTTGCTAAGATCTTCTTCAACCCGTTTGATTTCTCCTTTCAAAACGGTATTCACCCCTTCAATGCGAACTTGTAGAATGTCAATTTTCCTGCAAATGTCTTTATTCCAGACACCCATTCTTATTTCTAGTTTTCCCAGCTGATCAGTCAGAATATCTCCAAAGTCTTTTGCCATAGCCCATCTTAAACATTGTTCTTGTTCTTTTATTTGTTCTTCCATGGTAGGAATAAGTCCTTCTTCCTCAGATTCTCCCTCAGATTCTACAGAAGTTACTTTCTAATGTTCTTGAACAACCAGCAGTCGGGTTCTTTGTCTCGTCTGAGGTCCAGTCGACAGAGTCCGTTTACTCATTTAAAAATATTGGTATCCAGTTGGTATATGTCGATTTCTGATGACGTCACGTATGCAACGTCGGGCATCTGCCGATAAGTGTTTATCAGTTGGTCTGTTTTGCTTTCCAGGTATTTTAATGCGTTTTAACGCATTTTACGGAGCAGAGCTAAAAGGAGCACCTGCTTACTGCTCCATGGCGCCAGCGGGAAGTCAAAAAAACGTAATTGTAATTAACACCCACGGAAGCTCACTTGAAGTTTCCCACTGGGGGTGGGCACACACAGTATCTTTAAATGCTGGTTTTTTTTGTATTATTTACGTCATTTAGCACTTTTCTCGCTTTTTCTTCATATGGCACTTTTTCTTGTGATATACCAGCAGGGTTTTGAAATTGGGATCACCCACCCAACATCCAGAAGGTTGATTTATTGTGTTGCCCCATCTGAAACAAGGGAATCCATGTAAGCTATAATGCAAGATGACCTTCTGAAGAAAACTTGAGGAATTACTTTCTGTAGCTGGAATATTAGGGGCATTAATGAGCCAATTAAAAGGGGTAAGGTTTTTGCCCAATTAAAATCAACTAATGCTGATATAATATTTTTACAGGAGACACACCTCAAAGATCAAGCTCATACCAGGCTGAAGGCCAACTGGATTGATCAAATATATCACTCCTCTTTTCTCTCCAAAACCAGAGGTACTGCAATTATACTCCATAAGGGTATACCATTTAAACATAAAACCACCATAGCAGACAAAGATGGTAGGTACATCATAGTATCTGGGGAGATATATTCTACCCCACTTACTATGGTAGGCCTGTATGCTCCCAACTTTGATAACCCACAATCTTTTAACAAAAGTTTTAATATAATTTCAGACTCCACCCAGCAAAACCTGATAATCGGGGGAGATTTCAACTGTGTTCTGGATCAATACTTGGATAAATTCTCACAAGAAAAGAGATATAACACAAAATCAAAATCCAGCGAACTTCTAAATACCTATATAAAAATACAATATAACAGACGTACGGAGGATTGCAAACCCATCCGGAAGAGAATACTCCTTTTATTCATCCGTACATAAAACTTATACACGCATTGACTATTTTCTGGTCGACACAAAATTAATACCTTTTACAACTAATACCAAATGCCATAATATTACTATTTCCGATCATTCCCTGCTAACCTTCTTCCTAAAACTAGTAGGAATGTACAATAAAAAATCGTTCTGGAGATTTAATCCTCAAATACTAAACAACCCAGGTTGCTGTATATATTTAAAACAACAGATGGAATTCTTTTTTGAGACCAATGATACCCCAGGTATTTCACCCTCGTTATTATGGGAATATTTTAAAGCTTTTATTAGAGGTTCAATCATTTCATATCAAGCATATCAAAACAAAAAGAATAGGATGGAACAATTACAACTAGAAGAACAAATCAGACAGCTGGACGCAGAAAATGCGACAGATCCTTCTATGGATAAACATAATAAGATAGCAGCATTAAAATTTAAGCTAAATCAAATTCTCTCTGCAAGAGGTATCAGATTATTTCAAATTACTAAACAGGAACATTTTGAATTTGGCGACAAACCACACAACTTCTAGCATGCCAGTTGAGAAAAGTGGAAAAGGACCATACTATTCAAAAAATCAGATCAGATAAAGGTGAATTGTTTACACTTCCAAAATACATTAACGAAAGATTTGCCCAATTCTATCAACATTTATATACATCCAAAACATCAACAGAAATGAGAAAAATTAAAAACTTTCTTGATAACTGTAATCTTCCGACACTTAATGCGGCGGAACAAGATGAATTAGGAGCACAGATTTCAAATAAAGAAATAGAAGAGACAATCAATTCATTGAAGAATGGCAAAACACCAGGCCCAGACGGGTTTAGTAACAAATTTTATAAAAGGTTTTCCAAGGTTTACATAACCTTTATATACACACATTTACATAACCTTTCCCAGTGAATACATAACCTTTATATATACGCATTTAAAGAACAGACGGAACCACAAACCCTAGCCAAATCAACTATTACACTTATACCCAAAAAAGATAAAGATTTGGAAGATCCGGGATCATACAGAGTGATTGCCCTGTTAAATACAGATCAGAAAATATTACCTAAAACTCTGGCAAGAAGATTAAGTAAATACGTTAATAAATGAATACACTATGATCAAACTGGGTTTATACCCAAGAGACACTCGTTTAATAATTTGAGATGCCTGTTCAACATAATGTACTCACATAGAATGATAAAAGACTTATCAATTATGTCTTTTTACAGTATTGCAAAAATTCCAGTTGGGAGAAAATGTTATTTCATGGATAAAACAGCTATATGATAAGTTGACTGCCAGAATACTGACTAATCATATACTCTCAACTAAATTTCAGCTATCCAGGGGAAAAAGTCAGGGATGTGCATTATCACCCCTGTTATTTGCCCTTGCAATTGAACCTTTGGAGGAAAGTATAATACATCCGAATATTCACGGCTATAAGACTAAATACTCCAATAATAAAATATCAATATATGCAGATGATGTACTACTCTATATCACCAATTCCCAAATTAGCATTTCAAGTATATTAAATCTTATAGAGGAATTTGGTTCCTTTTCAGGATATAGAATAAATTGGAACAAAAGTGAAATTATGGCAATAAAACCCTCAAGAGCCAAGACACCTCCTAAAATTCCCTTTCAGAATTGCGACGGAAAAATTCAAATATCTTGGTGTTCACGTAACCAGAAAATACACTTCTCTATTTCAGGCAAACTTTCCTCCTTTAGTTACTAAATTAAATGCTCTTATTCAATTTTGGAAAACACTTCCGATGTAACTCATAGGCAGAATAAATGCTATAAAGGTGACCATTCTCCCACAAATCCTGTACTTATTGCAATCAATACCGATATACTTTCCTAAAATGTTTTTCTTTCAACTTGATTCTCTGATCACAAACTTTATTTGGGATTATAAAACACATAGAATCCATAAATGGCATCTAGGTAAACCCAATGAAATTGGTGGACAGGTGCACCCCAATTTTTTATATTACTATTGGGCAACGAATATTTAAAACGTAATCTATTGGTTGGACAACACATGCAAACAGGTTATATGGTTAATAATGGAGAGAGAGGATTGCTCACCTTTTAATATAGGCACGATTCATCTCTCTCCAATAAATTTGAAGAAAACACTATATGAGAAAAACCCGATTATCCACAGTATTTTACAAATCTGGAGACAAGTGAAGTCAACCCTTAAACTGAGAAATGTATCTCTTCTTTCACCAATTGCCAATGATCCTTCGTTCAAGCCATCTATTTTAGACAAAACGTTCACACATTGGGAAAGATTAGGAATCAAAAAGCTCTGAGATCTTTATGAGATGGAAAATCTTCTCTCATTTCAAGAATTACAGTCGAAATATTACCTGAAAGGTCATCAATATTTTAGATATCTTCAAATTCGAGACTATCTGAAGTCATATACCCAAGATTAACAATCTTTGTTGCCAGACATAATAGACGAATGTATGAATAGAAACTCGGAGTCAAACAAGTTAATATCATATCTGTATAACACCTTTTTAAATATAGAAATCCGAATTTGGAAACAAATAAAATTAACTCTCAAATTAAGAAACCTATCGCTTCTCTCTCCTATAGTTAATAATCCATCGTTTAAACCATCCATTATTGATAAAACATTTACCGAATTGGAAAAGGAATTAAAATGCTTGGAGACATGTATGAAATGGGACTTTTTTTTTATCATTCCAACAACTACAACTCAAATACAACCTGAGAAGTAATCAATATTTTAAATATGTTCAAATCCATAACTATTTGAAAAAACATACGCAAGAATACCAAGCTCTGACTCCAGACCTATTAGATGAAACTATGAACAGAAAGGCGGACTCAACTAACTTAATATCCTACTTCTATAATATAATTCTAAATATAGAAATACCATCATCTGATACAATTAGAAGAGATTGGAACAAGAACTATCTATAAAAATCTCGAAAGAGAGTTGGTTTTAAACACTTGCTATATGTGCCTAAATGCTCGATCAATGTAAGACATATCTTAATTCAATTCAAAATTCTACATAGATTATATTATTCGAAAACTAAACTGAAAAAAATCTTTCTAAATGTTTCCCCTATTTGTGATAAATGTTTATCTCAAGATGCAACTATAGCACATTCCTTTGTTTTTTGCATAAAAATCCAAACATTTTGGAATGACATTTTTGAAATTTTTACAAAATTATTAAAAATAAAATTGAAACCCAACGCAGAACTGATTAGTTTTTGAACAATGGAAGTCGGCTTTGAGCTCACTCATTCCAAAAGAGTTTCCTTAATTATGGCTTAATAACGGCAAAAAAACGTATACTTAAATTTTGGAAAAATGCACCCACACTAACGCTAAAAATGTGGATTTCAAATATGTCCGAAATGTCACACCTCGAAGACATGAGATTCGTCCTAGCAGGCAAATCAGACCAATTCTTAAAAAGTTGGTCTCCATTTCTCGACTTATTACAAGCATAAGGTGCAACATAACTCTGAAAATAAACTTTTTCAGGACCGGGTGAGGGGTGTGTAAAGATATGAAGCAGGTACATCCCTTTTATTTTATTTTCTTCACCTTTTCCTTTTTTTCTTTTTTGTTTTCTTTCTTTTTCCCTTTCTCGTGCTTTACATCTTTATGGGCTCTCTCTTTCCATCTTTTCATGTACTATTAATATCGCTATCTTATTTAACTTTCTCTATTTTTCTTTTTCTTGCTTCTGTTACTTTTCTATTATTAAAATTTAAAACAAGAAGTGGTACATGAAATGTATTATGTTATTGTTGGTTTATATTATTGTACATTACTTCTAATAAAAAAATATTTAAAAAAATTAAAATTAAATAAATAAATATAGAAATCCCATCATCAGAAGTAATTAGAAGAGCTTGGGAAGATGAACTTGGCCTAAAAATTCTAAAAGACAGATGGGAGGAAAACCTATATATACACAATTGCTCGATTAACGTAAGGCATTCATTAATCCAATTTAAAATACTGCACAGACTTTATTATTCAAAGTCTAAACTGAATAAGATCTTTCCGAATGTATCTCCTATTTGCGATAAATGTCTTCTTCAGGAAGAACCTATAACCCATTCCTTTGTCTCTTGTATAAAGTTACATAATTTCTGGAGAGGAATCTTTGAAAAAATTTCAAAAACACTAAAAATACAATTGGATCCCGACACAGAATTGATCATTCTAGGTACATCAGAAGCCTGCTCTGAGCTATCATTATTTCAAAGACGTTTCCTTAATTATGGCCTGATAATGGCGAAAAAACTAATACTCAAATTTTGGAAACATACATCGGTCCCTACTATTAAGATGTGGATTATAAACATGTCCGAGGCGCTACATCTTGAAAATATTAGACTTGTCTTGGCAGAAAAAACAAATAATTTTTCGAAGATATGGACACCATTCATTGATTTAATACAAGGATAGTATGGTACAACACAATTTTGGATTAAATCTAATTACGGGTTGGGTGAGGTGGGTGGGGAGAGATGTGAGGCAGGTATATCACCACTTTTTTCTTTCTTTCGCTTTTTGTCCTTTTTATTTTTTTTATTTTTTCTATTCCTCTTTTCTTTCTTTCATTTATTCACTCTTTGGTTACACCACTTTGGTAATCTAGGGGTTCTATCTTTGCACATCTCACTTTTTCTCGTTCTTGCTTTTTCTCCTTTCCTTTCTTCCAACTATAACTAAAAAGTTAAAATTGAAGCTGTACAATAACTGTATAATTTTATATGCCGTTGGTTCTATTTTTGTACATTTGCTTCTAATAAATAAAAATATTTAAAAAAAAGGTAAAAAAAAAACATCTTAACAAAATATTTGGGGCGCAGCAGTAGAGTTGCTGCCTTACAGTGCTTGCAGCGCCGGAGACCCGTATTCGTTCCCGACTACAGGTGCTATCTGTACCGAGTTTGTATGGTCTCCCCATGACCTGCGTGGGTTTTCACTGAGATCTTTGGTTTCCTCCCACACTCCAAAGACGTACAGGCATGTAGGTTAATTGGCTTGGTGTGTGTGCAAATTGTCACTAGTGTGTGTAGGATAGTGTTAATGTGCGGGAATCGCTGGTCGGCACGGACTCGGTAGGCTGAAGGGCCTGTTTCCTCGCTGTATCAATAAAACTAAAAACTAAAGATAAAATCTAAAACCATTAGTCACAGATTTAGTTAATGAAAACCGTCCACATCCTTAAATGAAGGGCTTTTTTATTCACTAAGGGTCTGTAGGGAACAAACAAGCAGGAAAATAACTATATTCTCACAGAAGATTTTAAATTGCAGGTTTTTAATCTTACAGTGAGTACAGGGTTATTTATCCTCTCGAATTTGTCTCCCAATGCCTAAACACCATGAATGTAAAAGCTTCTTGCATATTTATCCAAGAACGACGCCTTTAGTAATTTTTATTAAATTGTACAAATAATGAGTTGTGAGGCTGAGAAAAGAACCGGGTTCTTACAAAAGCTTGTGAAACGAAGTGTGCATTAATGCAATTCAACTGCTCTGCAAGATGTTCAAAATTTGTGACAAGTTGGAAAGCCTGCAACTATGTAGGTAGACTGGGAAAATCAGGCGAGTGAGTTGACTGGGAAAATCAGGTTGGTTCAGGACCCCAAGAAAGAGAGTTTGTAGAATGTCTCCGAGATGGATTCTTAGAGCAGCATGTAATGGAGCCGATCAGAGAAAAGGCAATTCTGGATTTAGTGTTGTCCAATGAACCAGATATGATAAGAGAACTCGAGGTAAAGGAACCACTTGGAGGTAGTGATCATAATATGATCAGTTTTAATCTGCAATTTGAGAAGGAGAACATTAAATCGGAAGTGGCAATGATGCAGTTGAACAAAGGCGACTATGCAGGCATGAGAGGGGAGCTGGCTAAAGTAGACTGGAAAGGGATCCTAGCAGGAATGACAGTGGAACAGTAATGGCAGGAATTTCTGGGCATAATCCGGAAGATGCAGGATCATTTCATTCCAAAAAGGAAGAAAGATTCTAAGGGGAGTAGGAGGCAACCGTGGCTGACAAGAGAAGTTAGGGATAGAATAAAACTAAAAGAAAATATGTATAACACAGCAAAGAGTAGCCGGAAGCCGGAGGATTGGGAAACTTTCATAGGACAACAGAAGGAAACAAAACGGGCAATATGGGCTGAAAAGATGAAGTACGAGGGGAAGCTGGCCAGGAATATAAAGAAGAACAGTAAAAGCTTCTTTAGATATGTTAAGGGAAAAAGAGTAGCAAAGTCAAATGTGGGTCCCTTGAAGGCAGACACAGGTGAAATAATTATGGGCAACAAGGAAATGGCAGAAGAGTTGAATAGGTACTTCGGATCCGTCTTCACTAAGGAGAACACAAACAATCTCCCAGATGTACTGGAGGACGGAGGATCTAAGGGGGTAGAGGAACTGAAAGAAATTTTCATTAGGCGAGAAATAGTATTGGGTAGGCTAATGGGACTGAAGGATGATATATCCCCTGTGCCTGATGGTCTGCCTCCCAGGGCCCTCAGGGAGGTGGTTCTAGAAATAGTGGACGCATAGGTGATCATTTTCCAATGTTCAATAGATTCAGGATCAATTCCTGTGGATTGGAGGATAGCTAATGTTATCCCACTTTTCAAGAAAAGAACAAGAGGGAAAACGAGAAATTACAGACCAGTTAGCCTGACTTTGGTGGTGGGAAACATGCTGGAGTCAATTATTAAAGAGGTAATAATGGAGCATTTGGAGAGCAGTAAAATGATTAGTCCAAGTCAACATGGATTTATGAAAGGGAAATCATGCTTGACTAATCTTCTGGAATGTTTTGAGGATGTGACAAGGAAAATGGATGAAGGGGTGCCAGTGGATGTAGTGTATCAAGACTTTCAGAAAGCCTTTGATAAGGTCCCGCACGGGAGACTGGTGACTAAAATTAGAGCACATGGTATTGGGGGTAGGGTGTTGACATGGATAGAAAATTGCTTGGCCGGAAGGAAAGAGTAGGAGTGAACGGGTCCTTTTCAGAATGGCAGGCAGTGGTGAGTGGAGTGCCGCAAGGCGCGGTGTTGGGGCCGCAATTGTTTACCATATATATAAATGATTTGGAAGAGGGAACTAGGAGCAACACTAGCAGGTTTGCGGATGACACAAAGCTGGGTGGCTGTGTGAACTATGAAGAGGATGTTAGGAGGTTGCAGGGTGACCTGGACAGGTTGAGTGAGTGGGCAGATGCCTGACAGATGCAGTATAATATAGATAAATGTGAGGTTATCCACTTTGGCGGCAAAAACAAGGGGGCAGATTATTATCTCAATGGGGTTAGGTTAGGTAAAGGGGAGGTACAGCGAGACCTGGGTGTCCTTGTACACCAGTCACTGAAAGTTGCCATGCAGGTACAGCAGACAGTGAAGAAAGTTAATGGAATGTTGGCCTTCATAACAAGAGGATTTCAGTACAGGAGTAAAGAGGTTCTTCTGCAGTTCTATAGGGCTCTGGTGAGACTACATCTGGAGTATTGTGTACAGTTTTGGTCTCCTAATTTGAGGAAGGACATCCTTGTGATTGAGGCAGTGCAGCGTAGGTTCACGAGATTGATCCCTGGGATGGCGGTACTGTCATATGAAGAAAGATTGAAAAGACTAGGCTTGTATTCACTGGAGTTTAGAAGGATGAGGGGGGATCTTATAGAAACATATACAATTATAAAAGGACTGGACAAGCTGGATGCAGGAAAAATGTTCCCAGTGTTGGGTGAGTCCAGAACCAGGGGCCACAGTCTTAGAATAAAGGAGAGGTCATTTAAGACTGAGCTGAGAAAAAACTTTTTTACCCAGAGAGTTGTGAATTTATGGAATTCCCTGCCACAGAGGGCAGTGGAGGCCAAAGCACTGGATGGATTTAAGAGAGAGTTGGATAGAGGTCTAGGGGCTAGTGGAGTCAAGGGATATGGGGAGAAAGCAGGCACAGGTTATTGATAGTGAACGATCAGCCATGATCATGTTGAATGGCGGTGCTGGCTCGAAGGGCCGAATGGCATCCTCCTGCACCTATTTTCTATGTTTCTATGTTTTACCTTTATTCCTTTCTCTAGGAAAAAAAAGGATATTGTTGCAGATTGAATAGCATTAGTCAATGTGTTGGTTTTCATCAACTGACCCCTGGCAGCTATTCATCTCCATTGCCTGGAGGAGTCAGTTGCTATGAGATACTATTTAAAAATCAACATACAATGAAACTTTAAAAAAAAAATGCTGAAATCAGGATTAGTTAGAATTCATTTGCAATTATAGTTTATTCCCAGCTGTTATCAGGCAACTGAACCATCCTACTACAATCAAAGAGCAGTCCTGAACTACTATGTACCTCATTGGAGACCTTTGGACTATCTTCGATCGGAGTTTACTGGCTTTACCTTGCACTAAACTTTATTCCCATATCATGTATCTGTACACTGTGGATGGCTCAATGTCTACTGGCTGGTCAACACGCAACAAAAGCTTTCCACTGTACCTCGGAACAAGTGACAATAAACAAAACTGAACTGAATTAACAGTGTTACTCAGCCTGTTTGCCACTATTAAGGACAGACATTAAATTCTGGCAAATAAAAAAAATAAATAAATAGAAACCACATGCGGTTTAGTGTAGCTTAGCGACACAGCAAGGAAACAGGCCCTTTTGCCTACCGAGTCCACACTGACCATCGATTACCCATTCACGCTAGTTTTATGTTATCCCACTTTCTCAAAGACTCTCTACTCTCTTAGGATGATTTAACAGAGGGCAATAAACCAACAAACACACATGTCTTTGGGATGTGAGAGGAAACCGGAGCACCTCAATAGAAGCCTTACCATTGTACCCCAACTCAATATATCCCTGTGATGTGGACCTCTGCTTCCGTCGCCTTTGGCTCAGGGCCTTTATCTATGGGAAGGAGTTCTCACCTTCCAGTGATGACCTTTCCCCCAGCTCCAACATGCTCCCTCCTCTTTGACCGCACCACTACACCCCCCATACACACCTCCATTCTGTCAACCTCCTACCCTCTGTGGAACTTTTGTTTTCCAAATGCCATCCTTACATTAGCCATCTTGACCTCTCTGCTCCCTTCACCCACTTCAATCTCCCCCTCCACAAAATGCACAGCTCTCCACTCACTTATCAACCATCCCAACAATGTCATTAAACCCACCAACAAGGGAGGTGCTGGTGAAGCCTGGTGGGCTGACCTCTACCGTGCTGAAGCCAGACGCTGACATTTGGACACCTCCTCATACCTACCCCTTGACCATGATCCCAAAGCCCAACACCAGGCCTGAAGAAGGGTCCAAACCCGAAACATCACCTATCCATGTTCTGCAGAGAAGCTGCCTGACCTGCTGAGTTACTCCAGCACTCTGTGTACAATAAACCTTGTTTATTTCTGAATTGCTAGTTCACTCTGCATTATAGTTGATGGAGATTTCTGTAAACAGACCCCCAGATCCCTCTGGCCAACAACACCTCACCATTTAAACAAAAACTCCATATTTATAATTTTTTCAACCTAAGTCAATGGCTTTTGAAGTGGACTGAGGACATCAATGTTTCCCTGAATTTGTACCTTGTTATTTTAATTTCTCAGATAACCTGTCTTTCCAAGAAGTAATAACTTCAAAGGATGGATTTATGTTCCTCCATATTCTACTTCCTCTGGCTTGAACTGTAGTACATTGTTATGTCTCTATCTCCATCCCCACATTTCCATTTAACAAACACCTGAAAGGTTTATGCAGAATACAATGCTTGTTCTGAACTGCCACCTGCTAGCTCTCAGCTCCTGGCGGTACAGTGGCACAGCGGTAGGGTTGCTGCCTTACAGCGCCAGAGACCCTGGTTCGATCCTTATTATGGGTGCTGTCTGTACTGAGTTTGTACATTCTTGCTGTGACCTGCGTGGGTTTTCTCCAGGATCCTCTTCCCACACCCCAAAGGTGTACAGGTTTGTAGGCTAATTGGCTTGGTAAAATTGCAAATTATCCCTCATGAGTGTAGGATAGTGTTAGTGTGTGCTGGTCGGCGTGGACTAAGTTGGCTAAAGGGCCAGTTTCCACTGTATCTCTAAACTAATCAATCCTCTTGGTCTCTGCCGCATTAGTGTCTGTGTCGGTTGAAATTGTATACAAATATTAAGTGGCACAAAGACTTTCGCTGTGATGGAATAAGTTATAGATGATCATCCCATCTTTTCTACCCAGATTCCTGTCATTAAAAAATCGAGAATAAGATTTTAAAGTGTATGATAAATTACAAGTAAAACAATACTTTACCTGAATTGCTTTTAGGTATCTTTACTTTCTCCGACCAAATGTTTTTTTCAAAGTTACCAGAGGAAAATGAACCCGATCCTTTTCTCTTCTGTGATTCATGCCCATTGCCTTTTTGTTAAGCTTTAAAATAAAATCATGCTTTTGCTCAATATTGCTCGACGTCTTATTGATAGAGTTATGTGAAAAGCAGACAAAATTGGGAATGAAAATATCATCACGGAGTAAATGAATGATCTCCTATGGAATATAATGCAGGGAATTGATTCTGCTATTTATATCCAACGGATCTGTGCCAAGTGTTTACAAATCCCAAGATTAGTTTATTTTTCATGAAAACTGCCGAAAGAATGTGGAGAACATGGAAACTCCATTTGGTAATTTTGCATAATAAGTAATTTATTAAATAAATGTGCTCTGTAAAGTGGATCAGTTTGACTAAAATTGCTTTACAATGCTGACAAATGAGAAATATTGCAGCACAAGAGACTGAAGATGCTGGAATCTGGAGCAAAATAGCTTTCTGCGGGGGAAACTAACGGGTCAGGCTACATCTGGGAAGAGAAAGCGATGGTTAATGTTTTGCAGGATGGGGTAGAGTCTTGAGGAAAAGGGAAACAAACCATTAAAGAAGGACAAAGTAAAAGAGGAAAGCAGTGTTTTTGAGGCTGAAGAAGGGCTCCCGTCCATTCCCTCCACAGATGCTGCCTGAGCCATTGAGTTATTTCAGCACTTTTGCTCAAGATTCCAGCATCTGCAATATCTCCTGAGTTTCTTTAAACAGTCGTATTATCAAAAACAGGAATGTAGATCAGTATTCCAATGCAAGGTCATCAGGGGTGGCACAGTGGTGCAGCGGTAGTGTTGCTGCCCTGCTGCGTAAGAGCCCTGGGTTCGATCCTGACCCTAGATGCTGTCTTTCTGGAGTTTGCACATTCTCCCTGTGGCTGCTGGGTTTTTGCCGGGAGCTCTGGTTTCCTCCCATGTTCCAAAGACGTGTTTGTTAATTAATTAGCTTATGTAAAACATTCGCTATTCATGTAGGATAGAACTAGTGTGAAAGAGTGATCGCTGGTTTGTGCGGATTCAGTAGGCCAAAAGGCCTGTCTCCATGCTGTATCTCTAAAATTAAAACGAACCTGAAATGTTATTGCTATTCCATGCTCAATGGGTGCTTCCTGACCTGTTGAGCATTTCTGCATTCAATGCTTTTATTTCAGATTGTTTTGTCCAACCAAATTAATTTAATACCTTGAAGACCGTGATCAAATATTCTTATTAAATACCAGATAATACGCCCATTGAGTAGTCTCACCTCTCAATTTTTAATCTTGGCCCCTTAATTTTTACTAACTAACAGCAGAAAATATGTGCAGCAAATAAATATTCAGTTAGTTAGGTAGCATCTGAGGATAGAGAAACAAATTTAATGTTTCAGTTGAATTATCAGTACTCGGAGTGGAATCTGAAACCACTTACCCACCCTCAGTCCATAGTGTGATGTTATCAAGACTTTCCTTGAAAGTAACGTCACAGGTAGATAGGGTGGTCAAAAAGCCTTCAGCACATTGGCATTCATCAGTTAAACTGTTGACTCTAGAAGTTGGGAGGTGATGTTACAGTTATATAACAGGTTGATGAGGTCACATTTATATAATTGTGTTCAGTTTTGGTTACTGTGTTATAGTTTTCAAGCTGGAAAGGTTGCAGAGAAGATTGACGAGGATGCTGCTAGGACTCAAAGGCCTGAGCTATAGGGAGAAGTTGAGCAGGCTCAGACTTGATTAATTGGAGCACAAGAGGAGTGATCTTATAGAGATGTACAAAATTATTAGAGGAATAGATCGGGAAAAATGTATTTTGCTCAGAGCAGGGATATCAAGAACCCGAGGTTTTTAAACAAAGAGTGGTGTATGGAACATGTTGCTCTATGAGGTAATTAAGGCAGGCACAATTCGTAACATTTAAGAATCATTTAGACAGGTACATGGATAGGATAGGTTTAGATATGGGCCAAAACAAAGGCAGGTGGGACTAGTATAGATGGGGCATGATGGTTGGCATGGGCAATCTGAGCCAAAGAGCCGGTTTCCATGCTGTTTGACTTCATGATCATGAGGGCAAAAGGGAACATGCGATAGTTTGGGTAATTAAGGTAAAGGTGAATCTAAAGAGATTCAATATGTACATTATGGGTGAAGCAGGCTGAGGGGTGGTAGAGGTTTATAAACTCATAAGATGCATAGATAATGTGAATATATCTTTTTCCTGGGAGTCTTTTTCCTGGGAGAGAGTGTTCTAAAACTAGGGGGCATAGGTTTAAGCTGAGAGGGGAAGATCTAAAAGACACCTGAGAGGCAACATTTTTCACACAGAGGGCTGTGTGCATGGAATGTGGTAGTAGCAATTACGATATTTTAAAAACACTTGGAAGGATCCATGGTAGGAAAGATTTGGAGGGATATGGTCCAGGAGCAGCCAGGTGGGATTAGTTTGGATGGCAAATTTATTCGCCATAAATGATTGGGTTCGAAGGGCCTGTTTCCATGCTTGTACTGTTCTTTGACTCTGCAGCTTTTTCACCTATGCATTTGATGTCAGCCATGGTTCACTGGGCAACACAGTTATTTTTAAACCACAGGACTATGGTCCAAAGTACTCTATCTAAATTGACATTAATGCATTACTGAGGGTGTGCCACTTTGCTGGAGGTACCATGTTTTGGATGAGGGGTTAAACTGAGGTCCCACCTGCTGCATCTTGATTAGTGTAGAAATCCTCAGGTGTTATTAGGATCCTTGGCATCTTGAACACCATTTGTCCCTGCAACAACATTACAAAGTAACTTAGAACCTCTGGCTTGTGTGAGGTGGTGGCGGTCAGGTACCGTAACAATTCAACATAAGACAACTTACTTGTAACTTCTATGTAATACCTGTATAATACCTGCAAATTACAAAATTATCCATCTGTGGTCTTCATAGATATTTCCAGTTGGCTGCTTGAATGTTGGGTGGCTATTTAACAACCATCTAAGGAGAGTAGTTGTTTAAGACATTGCATATTTCACTTACCTCTTTAGAAAATTAAGTTAGCTACATCAGGAATGGCAACCTCTACCAGTTGTTTAAGAAGGAACTGCAGATGCCGGAAAATCGAAGGTAAACAAAAGTGCTGGAGAAACTCAGCAGGTGCAGCAGCATCTATGGAGCGAAGCAAAATAGGCAATGTTTTGGGCCGAAACGCTTCTTCAGACTTTTGTCTAACCTCTCCATGTTGTTCTGTTTACGTCAGCTAAGCATGCCTCAAGAAATTCAAATCATTCATTCTTTAGTTCCTGATGACAGCGATTTTCTGGTCCTTTGTATTAATATTTTGTAAGATTCTCTTTGCCACTGATGTTAAATATCAGATATATTGTCACATAATGGATTCCCATACAAAACAAAAAAGATCACAAAAGACCTGTGCGATGCCCTTGTCTGCTTTTAAGTCCTCAGATTAGAAAATATCAGGTTCTCAGGAGGTGTCACTGTTAAGTAACATTGCTTTCCTAATTTTTGTTATTTTATATCTAATCACTTTTATGGATCTTAATCCCTAATTCAATGTTAGAATTTGCAGGTATCCAGCATATTGTGGCGCGGACACGAAGGAGTCCAGCCAAAAACTAATCGGACACGAGTTGCGTGCACTAGACATGTTTATATTCTCAAATACAGCTTCCTACTCCACCAAGGTCACGGGCGTTTGGTCGGCCTTAAATGCCAACTCAGGTACCGACCCCGTGACTAGGGCCTCCCACACCAAGACGCCCCCCTCTAGAGCTGATGGTTCGTTGTGCCCTTGGATTGCCACCAGGTGCCACCACATCAACCCTCCCTAGAATCAGAGGCACAGAACCGGTCGGGATGCTGAACGAGGCGGCCCAAATGCGTAGATACAATCCCATGCCCAGGGGGCTTGTGCGGTTCGGAAGAATCTCCGGGAGCCCAGGACGGCGGAAGCCCGCGACGGGGAGGTTGAGCAACATGGACTTGCTCTCTCAGGTCCAAGTGGGCTGGTTTCAAACAAGCCATAGACATAGTTTCATGCCGGCCTCCCATGTCCAAATCAAATGTAGTAGGCCCGTGCCACAGCACATGAAAGGGACTTTCATAGGGGCGCTGCAAGGGAAGCCTGTGGGAGTCACGGCGAAGAAAAACGTATGGGCAGCCCATCAGCGGCAGTGGTACATGGGAAGAGGCCACTTCATGATGCGACGTTAGGATGGGAGACAGGGCGCCGACCCTCTCCCGCAAGCGGATCAGCACCGATGACGGGGGGTTCCTGGTTCCTGAGACCCATCAGCAGCAGGGACAAACTCCCTGGGAACGGTGAGCAGAGCACCATATATCAACTCCGCGGAGGACGATGAGAGATCCTCCTTGGGGGCCATCCGAATCCCCAACAGGACCCATGGCAACTCGTCCATCCACCCAGGGCCCGTGAGACGAGCCTTCAGGGCGGCCTTCAGACTGCACTGGAACCACTCCACCAACCATTTGACTGGGGATGGTACGCTGTTGAGTGGTGGAGCTGCGTCCCCAACAGGCGGGCCATGGCAGACCACAGTTCGGACGTGAACTGGTAGCCCGGGTCGGACGTGATGTGAAGTGGAACCCCAAAGCGGGAAATCCAAGTTTCCACGAGGACACGAGCGCATGACTGAGTTGAAGTGTCCGTGAGCAGGATGGCCTCCGGCCACCGTGTAAAATGGTTGCACACCTGGGCCCAGCAAGCGAGCTGCTTCCGAAGTTCCTGCCACATAAACCTTGCGGCCACCATAATGACCATGGCCCAGATACCTGGGTGGGCCAGACCATGGATCACCTCAAAGACGCGACGGCGGCAGGCCGCCGGTGCGATAGGCCTCGGCTGACCCGTGGATACGTCACAGAGGATGGAACCCGAGGGACCCAACAGCATGTCCTCAAGCACCAAGCCAGGGATCATGGTACGGTACACCGGCATCATATCATCCACCAGCTGGACCGCCGCTAGTCTATTCCTGAGGCCGGGTTAAGCACGGCTGCAATTGCTGAACAAGACAAAGTATCCGCCATGAGGTTGCATTTCCCGGCGATGTGTCGGACGTCTGTGCTACACTCTGAAATAACCCCCAGCTGGTGCTGCTGATGGGCGGACCAAGGATCCGGAAACTTCGCAAAAGCAAACGTGAGGGGCTTGTGCTCTGTGAAGGCTACAAAGCAACGGCCCTCGAGGAAGTACCGGAAGTGCCGCACTGCGAGGTGTAAGGTGAGCAACTCCTGGTCGAAAGCACTGCAGCTCAGGTGATGACTAAAGAAGGCAAGAGGCCACCAACGGCCATTAAAATGACTGTTCCAAACCGCCGCTGACCGCAGATTCCGAGGCATCCACGGTAAGGGCTGTGGGGGCGTCAGCCGACAGATGCACGAGCTTAGTCACCCGAGCCAAGGCCTCCTTCGCCCCTTCAAACGCCACCATGGCGACAGCTTCCCACTGTATCTCCCGTTGCTTGCCCCTCAGCAACCGGAAAAGTGGCTGCAAATGTTTGGCACCCCCCAGAACGTACCGGTGGTAAAATGTTACCATCCCTATGAACTCCCGGAGGCCACGTACCGTAGCAGGCCACGGGAACAGGCAGATTGCCTCAACCCTGTCCGGCAGAGGCACTGCTCCGTGCCGTGTCACACAATGCCCCAGGAAGTTGATGGCCCGAAGGCTGAATTATCCAGCGCTATTTAAAAAAAACTTGATAATACGGATGTCGGAGCGCTTTTTCTTCAGCAACTAAACAGCCTGACAAAGATCGATTTCAACAGGATGGAGATAACCCCATTTTCAACCCGCCCCCTTCTCAAAGGCACCAAAGTCGTGCACACGTGCCAGTGACAGAACTGCAGCGCCGCTGAAGGTAAGTTTTGTAACATACCTACATTAAGTTACTCCATCAATTTGTGGGTTTTTCTGCAAACCAGCATGCGCAGTACTTTGTATCTCCTGTAGTTCTGACTAGTTTGTTGCTTTCGTTCATCATTGCATCTCACTCCAACACCTGGATGTGTGCTGGTCTTTGTCTTTTATCTGTTTTTTTGTTTCTTTAGTTTAATATTGTTTGTTGTCTTTTTTGTCATCCGTGGCTTCTCTTTGGCAAACAGAGTTCTTAATCAGTTTATTCACCCAAGGGGCACGTATCACACTGAATTATTTTTCCAACACCTCCTACTGAACTTCTGTCATTTCATCTATTTGCAGATTGGCTTGTTTTCCCACCAGACTCACCAATAACTAGAAACTTGGCGCCTGCTATTTGTTTAAGTACAGCTCACTCAACTGAATTATGTCAAAATCACTGTTAGATATGTTAAGGTTTGAATTCACAGATAAAACTATTAATGTACAGAATACAACCTCAAAGAATACTGATCGTGTCTGGAAACATAAATGTAGATGGTATCAAGGCAACAATATAAAGCTGGCTGACTTCAATTTATCTTATGACGACATTAACATATGTTGAGCATTTGACGGCACTGGGCCTGCACTCGCTGGAGTTTAGAAGAATGAGGGGGGACCTCATTGAAATGTACAGAATGGTGAAAGGCTTGGATAGAGTGGATGAGGAGAGGATGTTTCCACTAGTGGGAGAATGTCAGACTAGAGGTCATAGCCTCAGAATTAAAGGATGTTATTTTTGGAAGGAGACAAGGAGAAAATTATTTCGTCAGAGGGCGGTGAATCTGTGGAATCCATTGTCTCAGAAAGCTGTGGAGGCCGTCAATGGATATATTTAAGGCAGAGATAGATAGATTCTTGATTAGTATGGGTATCTGAGGTTATGGGGAGAATGCAGGAGAATGGGGTAAGGAGGGAGAGATAGATCAGCCATGATTGAATGGCAGAGTTGATGGGCCAAATGGCCTAATTCTGCTCCTATTTGTTATGATCTTCATTCTTAGCTGTCTTGGGCTTGAGTACTTGGACATTTTCACCCATCACCAGCTAAAACTCTTGTTAATTTAACAATCAACACCATTATTAATTCTATTATTGAATAAAGCTTAATTATCTAACTGGATTTCTTTTGGCTTCAAATCCCGCGGATTAGGATTAACAGAGTTTTACATTGGCATTTGTCATGCTTATTTCCTTGCACATGAACTCTGATCCTTAATTGAATCCAAATATCTGGTCCTGCAGCTTTGCTTGCAGTGTTACAATTTGATAAATCCTAAAGCCCCTGTCTCGTGGTGCGAGTCCACCCACGAGTGACCCCGAGTGAAAGAAAAAATCAGACTCGTGGTTGTGTACGAGATTCCAAGTTTATGTTCAAGAGTTTAACCGAGTTCCCATGGGTATGTCTTAGTTTGCCGTTTCCTTCTCATTTCTGTGATGTTCCAAGTTCGTCTCCCGAGTTACCAAGTTCCTCTCCCGAGTTACTCTTGAGCCAACAACGTCTACCGATGTGTGGAAAAATCATCACATGGTAAAAGTGATGTCATACAGTTTTTTTTCACTATAAAAAGATCCAGCCTGAAGAACGATCTCGACCCGAAACATCACCTATTTCTTTTCTCCAGAGATGCTGCCTGACCAGCTGAGTTAGTCCATCATTTTACTTCGGAGTCACGTGAGTGACTACGTGAAGAGCCCGCCTCACGCTGGTAACGGCATGACGTCGACGCTGACGGCGGAAGGTGGAGCTGCAGTAAGGAGCAGCTCCTCGCAGCGGTCGGAACGGCCCGCAGGTAAGAACAGTAAAGTTGGGATTTCTTAGCGGGCGCTGGGTAGGTCCAGCAGTATAGGAAATATATTAAATCAGGTCAGAGTCATATTAGTGCTGGATAAGCACAGATGATGAAGTAAACTTTATTCGCGGGGTTAAATGCTTCCTGGGGTGAAAAATAAATATACGGGAAAGCTAGTGCGGAGCCGGTTCCGATACCGGTGGCCGCAGATATACCCGTTAGCGAATTAGTTTACAAAATGATAACCACGGAGAGAAATGCTCCCGAATATGAAAAATGGAAAATAAAATAAAATAAAAAATTTGAGAGGCCCGTGGTTCTGATGACTCTGACATTGAAAAGTCCTCCAGATAAGTAAACTATGTGGAACTGATTATGGAGCATATGGAGAAAGTTCTCCAAATAATTATGAGACTAGGGTCAAAGTACCCTGAAGGTTCCTAAGATTAGCCCTGAGGGGTTTAATTATTCTGAATATGGCCATGGGCCTAATTGGAAGTTGGAACTCCGGACCAGGATTTGGGCCGGAAGAAGTCTCATGGGATGAAATCCCAATTGATTTAGGGCTGCAGAAGGCAGACCCTGTTGATGGTGATTTGCATTTTGAAAGCACACCACAAAATAAAAATAAAAATAAAATGAAAAAAATATGAAAAGAGGCCAAAGATGCCTGGAATAGCAAAAGGTTTTGCTATATATGAAGGAAGTGGTGAGGCTATGGAAGAAATCCTAGCTGCCAACATATATATATGGTATCTCACCAACTTCATGATTCTGTGATGATTGAAATATTTAAAATTGCACAGCACAAGAAATTGTGCCTCATTGGAAGAGCTACGGTTTATCCGTTAATATGGGCATCCATGACTCCAAATATGAGAGCGTCAAATAGTGAGGTTTAAAAATCCTCACAAATTATTCTGCTGCTATTATGGCTTTTGGGCAGATGAAAAGGAAAACATAAAATAAAGACGCTATTGTGCAATTCTTTCTATGAAATTTTATATAATATAAATGGCTATTGGCCATTTTTCACCCAAGGTTGCATACCTGTGTCGAGCAAGTGGTGTTTTAAGCTCTTGGTTATCTGTTTGGAGTAATCTGCCTAACTTATTGAAATTGGATGAAAAGCTAAATATTTTAGCTGCATAAAACCTTCGTCTTTGGACGAAAAAAGGTATTTTCGCCCAGAAGGGGATTTGATATTGGGAAATAGAGGCAGAAATATGTCAAGGAAGTTTTATTGTATTGCACAACCAAATACTTACCCGAATTCAGGGGATAAGGAGACCACCACGCTCATATGCAGAGGAATTAAAGACTTGTTCTCTGCTTAAAGAAACTGCGGATTAATCTCCAGTTAGAGGGAGATTACAAAAAGTTTATTAAGACTGGCTTACTAATTATTTTTGATCAGTATATTACGAGCAGTTTCATTAACTACTATTACTTTAAAAAAAGAGGTTAATCCTCCTGTACAGAATAAACCTGCTTATGTTTTCGTGTTTTCTGCAATTGAAAAAGCAGAGATTTATGTTCACATTACCTAATTATCTGGAAAAGAGGTAATGGAAAAGATTTGAACACGAAGCATAAATTTGTCTTTAAGTTAGAAGGCATTACAGATGATGGTTGCAGAAGTATTCTGGACCTTACAGGTCTAAATAAGTTTGTAGAATACAAAACATGTTCAAATGGAGTCATTGAATACTGCAAAATATTTAATTCAGCAGGTTGTTATATGGCTAAGATTGATGAAAAGACGCCTATTATTCTGTACCTATGCATCAGGTTTCGGTGGTACTTTTAAATTTTAATTGGTTGTGACAATTATGGCAGTTAAGCTTTGCAAATGGACTGAGTTCAGCTTTGACTCTTTACGAAACTGTTGAAACCAGTTTAGCCCAATTAGAGCTCAAAATGCACATCATTATGGCTTATCTCAATGACATTCTGGTCATTAGTGATTATCAGGAGTCAGCTGAGGACTCAGTTTCAGTTACTAAAGCTTTGTGGTAAGCTAAGGTTCTTAATTCATCTAATTAAGCCCCAGCTGCAGCCAGCACAAACAAATTTACTTTTGGGGTTTGTAATTAACTCAGTGACTATGTTAATACCTTTACCAACAGATAAAGTCGATGATATTTTGGTAACTTGTCATTATCTCATTCAAAACCTTATCCTTCCATCCGAGAAATGGTGACAACCATTGGTGAACTGCTAGCAGCATTTCCTGCAGTAGAATTTGGTTCATTACATTTATTGATATCTTCGAAGGTACAAGATACAAGCTCTCAAAGAGAAGGCAGGCCATTTGACAGGCCTATGTAATTAACAAAAGAAGCTGTATTGGAATTTTTACAATGGTGGGTTAAAAAAGGAAAATGTCCCACAAGCTGCTAATAAATATTATGATTAAACAGCCTGAAATGGTTTTACATACAGATGCTAGTGCTCTCGGATGGGGGGCCACAGATTTATCCTCCAGTTTGTGGAGGTAGATGGAAAACTGAAGAACAAGTGTTTCTCCAGAGTATGGTATTAACTATTTGGAGTTATTGGGGGCCTTTTATGGGCTTAAAGCATATTGTTGTGCTAAACAAGGTCTGCATGTGTTAATACAATTACACAATAAAACAGCTGTGGTTTACATTAATCACATGGGGAGAGTTGGATCAGTATCATGTGATTGTCTGGTCAATGAGATATGGCAATGGTGTATTGGTCGGCAGATATGGATTGCAGTAAGCTATACTCCAGGTAAAGACAATGTGGTAGCAGATGAAAGGTCCAGGATTTTAAAGATAATACGGAATGGATGTTTAAACCAGCAATATTTAAGAATATTGTTCGACGATTTGGGTTGCAGAAATTGATTTGTTTGCATCCAGGCTTAATCATCACTTGCCTCATTATGTGTCTTGGGAACACGATCCGGACGCAGTGCAGTAGATGCATTTTTATTACACTGGGAAAAATGTTCTTTTATGCTTTTCCACCATTTGCTCTGATCCAGAGATGCTTGAAGAAAATAGAGCAAGATTCAGCTTCCGGATTGTTGGTAGTGCCAAATTGGCCAACTCAACCTTGGTTCCCAGTTATGCTGAATATGATTAAAGAACCGTATATGCAGATTCTTAACTGTAGTGATATCTTGACTAATCCAGTAACAAATGAAGATTACCCATTATATGCATATATGAATTTGTTAATCTGCAGGTTTTGACCAGACCACTACAGGAACTGGGATTGTCGGACCAAACTTGACAGTTATTGGCGCATCATGGCGAGATAGCACACAGAAACAATATATGACACATATTAAGAAATGGGAAGAATTTTGCACACAGTCAAAATATTTCTGATGATTATGTGAATGTTACTCATGTTTTGGAATTCCTTGCCAATTTGCGCTTTGGCCAACATTTAAGTTACAGTGCCATTAACACTGCACGCAGTGCCTTGTCGTCCTATTTAGGACTTATGACTGGTGAGAAATCAATTGGGTCGCATCCATTAATATCACGATTCATGAAAGGAATTTTTTCACATGAATCCGCCAAAACCTAGATATACAGAGATTTGGGATGTGAGCATAGTACTTGCTCTACTTAGAGAATGGACGCCAATTGAAGGGTTGTCATTGGATAGGTTAACATTGAAATTGGTCATGTTAATGTCACTGGTCTCAGCCAAAGAGTGCAAACTTTACAAATGTTGCGTTTAGACTGTATGCATGTGACTACAGATAACGTTGTATTCTATGTTTACGATCTGATCAAACAAAGTAGACCAGGGAGATCTGGAACAAAGGTAACCTTTCAAGCTTTTCATATTGAGCTTGCTTTGTGTGTGGTTAGACATTTGAACCAATGTATTAAAGTGACGGACACTTTTCGAGGAAACGAAAAGACATTGCTGCTTACGCACAAAAAGCCACACACAAAAGCTTCAGTTCAAACTATCTCAAAATGGTTGAAACAGGTGTTGGTTTTAGCGGGAGTAGACACTGATGTCTTCAAATCTCACTCCACCAGGGCGGCAGCTACGTCCGCGGCGAAGGGGCGGGACGTACCTCTCGAGCATATTTTAAAAATCGCAGGGTGGAGTAAAGAAGAAACTTTTTCAAAGTTCTACAACAAACCTGTTCACACTATGACAAGCTTTGGACACGCGGTGTTAGGAGCACTATAATCACCTGCTTTGTTTGCTATTAATTGCTATAATCAGTTGTGTAGTCACTGATATCTTTTGTCACTTGTAATCATTTTTCCCTCAAATATAAGGAGGGTATTATATGGTCTTTCAGCCATTAAAAAACTTAATTGTGAAAAGATCTAACATTTGTGTGCTTTCTCATGTATGTGTTTACTTAGCCGGACTGTCGTACGGATTAATTCTACGACATAAAAAACACAGAAAGCTTTAAAACTCTTCACGTAGTCACTCACGTGACTCCGAAGTAAAATAGTAAGATTAAACGAGAAACTCACCTGTTCGAAGTTTGATCGTTATTTTACGAGGAGTTACGATGAGGGATTACGTGCCCTCCACTCCCACCCTCGTAAAATAAATGATCAAATGGTGGTTCTAAGTCTTTTTATGAGCCTTACTATGTTACTCCGGCTTTGGTGTTCTGTGTTTTTCATGCCGTTGCTTTGAAGTATGCCGTTACCAGCGTGAGGCGGGCTCTTCTTCACGTAATCCCTCATCGTAACTCCTCGTAAAATAACGATCAAACTTCGAACAGGTGAGTTCTCGTTTAATCTTACTATTTTGTGTCTATCTTTGGTTTAAGCTAGTATCTGCAATTCCTTCCTTCAAACTTTGAGAGCAGTTTGTTTCAAGAAACAATCCTTCCAAAATTGCATTCAAAAGTCCATTTGAACTGCATTTGTTCAAGGTCTGGCATCAATCATAGGCTGTTTTTTTTTTTGTCGGGAGGAACTGCTGATGCTGGTTTACACCGAGATAGACACAAAATGCTGGAGTAACTCAGCGGTACATGCAGCATTTCTGGAGAGAAGGAATGGGTGACGTTTCTGGTCGAGTCCCTTCTTCAGACTGAAAAAGCGTTTCGACCCTTCTCTCCAGAGATGCTGCCGGCTTGGCTGAGTTACTCCAGTTTTTTTGTGTATAGTAAAATTGTTTTATTCCCTTAATTAATCTCTCATCAAAACTTTGGTAAGCTTCTAACAAAAAGATTTGGTAAATTGAACATTAACGTTATTTTTTCCCCCAACAGTAAAGTCCGTAGACCAGAGGGATAGCAGTGTGTGTCTCTCTATAAAGCAGCGGCTCAAAACATTGCTGATTGGGCAGATCTGCCCAGAAACCACCCCTTTCCCACTCACCCCAGCCAACTTTGGGAAACAACGTTTTCAGAGTCCTACAGTCACCCCAGCCCGCCCACGAGCCTCTGAATGAAAGACAAAGCTCAGATGTTCTCTTCAGCAATGGCATCCCAGAGTTTCCCAACACCTGCCCAAGTTTTAATTTAAACTAGGGTAAGCAGAATTTGTATTAAAAACCCGAATACAATTGGCCCTTAATTGTAAATATGAGAGTGTTTTCCTATATTGTACGGTAGACTATCATCCGATGTAGATACCATATTTGATACCATAATTACAACTGTTAACATAATTGCATTACATCATGAACTCTCCAAAAGCTATCGGCAGGCGCATGATATTTCATGAATATCCCGTAAATCAACGGCAGAGAGCTGACTTTCTGGCTTATCATTCTCGCAACATGAAAGGAGGCCATTTGGCCCATCAAGGCGATGCCAGCTCTAACAGCAACCCCATCAATCACATTCCCCATTCATTTCCCTGTAATTTATTCTCTCTCACATGCTCGTCAACTGTCTCAGATTCCATTACTCACCGACACAATTGGGTTAATTTACAGCGGCAGATTAACCTATGTTCTTTGGGGATGTGGGAGGAAACCAGAGCGGCCGGGGGAATCCCGCTTTGTCACAGGGAAAAGGTGTAACCCTGACACTGACATCACCGGAGGCCAGGACGTAACCTTTTGATCGCTGGAGCTGTGAGAGTACCATGTGCAACCTTCTGCGCCACCGTTCCCAGGCAAATCAACTGCAGGATCCATACCGCATCCACGCTGCTGGTCAGAAAAACAATTAGGCAATTTTCCACACGGTTACTGGTGCCACCAGCTCCAGCCACCTTCAGTAAGCCTCTGAGGCTTCTGTCAGCCACAGGGGGGGATGTGTGCAGCTCACCCATGTACCCCTCCCCTTCTCCCCCACCCCATCCTCCCACCCCTTCTTTCCCTCACATTATTTCTTGATGGCTTCTTTTGGAAGAAATGACTTTGAAAGTTATTGTTTACCAACCCTTCTTGTATTTCACTGCTGAAGCACTGTTTGATCAATGGGTCTTGTACCTGTGACAGTTCAATTATTTGTTTCATTACGCAATCTTCACAATTTGCCTGGATGTTAGAATATGTCACTATGTAAAGCATGTCAAGGTTTAATAGCAATTTACTGGTTACTTGAGGAAACCAAGTGGAGTGGATCCTGGCAGTAATTTCAGGTGCTGCGTGCAATTGGTTTGCGAACACAAGACAGACCAACCAGCCGGCTACACGTGGCCTTCCTGGAACTGTGGTGGGCTAGAACTGCAGGCTGGGTGATGTGTGAACTAACGGATATCTTACACACCTTGATAAGCTAGGAGGCACCTTGTCGCTTGAAAGGAAATAGATAGATAGATAGATAGATAGATAGATAGATAGATAGATAGATAGATAGATAGATAGATAGATAGATAGATAGATAGATAGATAGATAGATAGATAGATAGATAGATAGATAGATAGATAGATAGATAGATAGATAGATAGATAGATAGATAGATAGATAGATAGATAGATAATCTTTATTGTCATTATAACATGTGAACATGTACAACAAAATTAAAATGTCAACCAGTCAGTGCACCATTCACACATTTTTAAAAGCTAATGATACGTAAGCATACACACACCACCATTAAATAAGCATAAACACACAACCATACACACAACCAGTGTCCATTCAGTGTGTGGTAAAAAATAAATAGAAATAAAAATAAAAATACATATATCATGAGTTCCAATCGGCAACGGCACGACAATGGCTCTGCTTCAGTGTGTCCAGGTTGGTGGTTGGTGCGCGATACTTTGGCAGGGGGCAAAGTCCGTTTATCAGTCTTATAGCCTGTGGGAAGAAGCTGAGGAGCATCCTGCTGGTTTTGCAGCTGATGCTCCTGTACCTCTTCCCAGGAGGCAGGGTGAAGAATATGTGATGCGATGGGTGGTAGGGGTCTTTGATGATGGAGATGGCTCTGCTGATACATCTCTTCCTGTATATGTCCAGCAGGAAAGGGAGTGGAGCACCAATAATCCTGCTGGCGGTCTTCACAATCCTGTCCAGTTTGTGCCGTTCATACGCCTTGCAGCTCCCGAACCAGGAAGTGATTCCGTAGGTTAATCTGCTCTCGATTGTCCCCCTGTAAAAAGTTTGTAGGTGTGCAGTGGGGAGACCTGCTTTCCGTAGTCTACGGAGAGGGTGTAGTCGCTGCTGGGCTCTCTTGACCAGTGCTGTGGTGTTGGTTGTGGACGTCAGGTTATCACGTCAGGTGGAGTCCTAGGAACTTCACACTGCTGACCCTTTCCACATCAGCTCCATCGATGTGCAGAGGTGTATGGTGTTGTTTACCCGCCCTCCTGAAGTCAACCACCATCTCCTTCGTTTTTCCCATATTGAGAATGAGGTTGTGGGATTTGCACCATCCTGTGAGCAGCTCCACCTCCATCCTGTACGCCGACTCAACTTACCGGACTGCTTCGACAGTTGGTCCTGTCGAAGCAGTCCTGTAGCTGCTGAGAGGCCCCATCAGGCCAAGTTGTGATGGTCTTTGTGATGGTAGGAGCAGTTTTCCTGAGGGGGGCATATGCAGGAATTAAAAGCAGGGACATATGGTCAGACTGGCCCAGGTGTGGTAGTGGTCTAGCCCTGTAGCCCAGCTTGATGTTGGAGTAGACCTTGTCCAGTGTGTTAGCTCCTCTTGTAGCACATTTAACATGCTGGTAGAATTTGGGGAGCATTGCCTTCAAGTCCGCGTGATTAAAGTCCCCTGTTATGATGTGAACAGTGTCAGGATATGTGCTCTGCTGGCTGCTAGTGCTGCCATACAAATGTCCGATAGCCGAGTTAGCATTAGCATCCGGTGGTATTTATACAGCAGTTATCATGACGACAGAAAACTCTCTAGGGAGATTAAATGGTTCATCATCAGGACATCAAGTGTACTTCACAAGTGGCTACATTCTGGGCTCACAACTGAAAGCCTCCTTAACGTGGACAGACTGGTTGGAAAGTACTGAGAAAATCCCCTGTATAAACGCATAACATTTGTCAGATATAAATCCTGAGACGGGACACCTGTCCTGTATATCTGTTTCTCCATAAAAATTGCATTAATCTAACAAGGATTCATGGCACTGTTTCAATGTGAAAAGTTAAGGTTCTGAAGGAACTAATCAACTCTTCAACTAATCAACTAATCAACATATCTTTCTCCACACTACATGGTTCATTCTTTTTGCCACCGTTTCACAGATCCCCGGTGAGTGATTTTTGCTCCTTCACTGAATATTTCCATTATGAACTGACTAATCTTGAACATTTCACTTCTGGCACTCAGGCCAAACCCATGAGTTACTCATGAATCACTACGGTAAACTCACGGGCTGCTACGTTCTTACAATGAGTTTAAATGATTCAAATTTTAACATCAAGAGTAAATTTGACTCGTGGAAATATTTCATCATGTTGAAAGTTTTTCAAGAGTTAACAAGTTTCCCAGGTACCTGCTGTTAGTGCTACGAGTCGCTAAGTTGCGTCCACGAGTTCTGACGTTCCCGCTACGTTAATTGTACGTGATTACCACGTGTTTAATTTGTTTTAAACTCGGGGTCGCTCGTGGGTCGACTCGCATCGTGAGACGGGTTTAAAATGATTTCATCTGTGGCTAGCAGAACTCACTAAGGCCATAAAGATAATTCAGATAATTCCAAATGTTGATAATTCACATGCCATTTACACACCATCTTCATGACAGGATATCAAGCAGGAGCAGAGGTGAACAACTCAGTCCCTCTACCTTCCTCATGGTTGAACTAATTGTAACCTCAACACCACACTCCCATGATAACTTTCAACCACTTAGTGTCTCACAGCTCCACAGAACTTGACTCAACACTGATTATAGTGAAGTTTGCATGTTCTCACTGTGGCCCACCAGGTTTCTGCCATTCCTTCCCACTTCCCAAGGATGTGTTTGTAAGTTAATAAAAAGATTAAATGAAAACTTACCGTTTGAAGTTTAATCTTTATTTTATGAGAAGTTGAAGTGAGGGATACGTGAAGAGCCCGCCAGCCCACATGTGCGTCAATCTTCAGAGCAACTGCATGAAGCCACAGACCAGTTGTACGCATGTAAACTATAGAAAGATTAATGACCCTAGACTTACCGGATGATCTTTATGAGAATCAGGGTTGGGAGTGGAGGGCATGTAATCCCTCACTTCAACTTCTCATAAAATAAAGATCAAACTTCAAATGGTAAGTTTTCGTTTAATCTTTCTATTTTATATTGAAGTCACATGAGTGACTACATGAAGCCTTCAAAGCTCTGTGGTTTCATGCAGTAACCCAATCTGTGTGTGAAAAACTTAAAGGGATAAACCATATGGTAGAAAACATGGGTTATTAATACCATGATGCTAAATTGCATACATGGCCATTGCTCTTAATCAGACCACCGTCCCAATTGGCTTTGAGTTAGACAATGACTCATGCAACACTGTTCAGAATTTTATCTGCAAACATCCAGGCATATTCAACCAAATATTATAACTTCTGAAAGTCTACTATGTAAGCCTCCTGCTGTATGATCAAAAGGAAATATCCATTTTATTGGCTGCTAATGAGCCATCAGCAATCTCTTGAGAGACTATTAAATAACAATGAAGAAACTATCCTTCATCTCATAGGTACTAGCAAGCTCAGTGTACCTGTATACATAATAACACCCCCAATCTCCGATCTGGTGGATATGCTGTCAACTCCAAATATAAACAACCATGCACGTTTTGCTTTATGAGATAATTCCCATAATAAGCTACCCTCATGTCAGTTATGACCCCGAGACTGAGCCAGAGATTAAAGACTGTGTTCCTTGTGCTGAAACCAGTTGCTAAAAGCATAATCAACTTAAAAGATACAGCTCCCATTAGGAATACCATAGATGAAAATCTGCATAATAATTTACTGATATACATTGCACACTACTATGACTGTAGGCTTATAGAGCGGTCATATAAAAGACACCTTGCATAATGTTAGTGAACAGCGGGTGAATAACCAATCATTTATTGCCCCACTTATGGGACTATAGAGATTGACAAAGCAGCACAAGCAGTGTGAGATTGTGCTATCACATAATCGCTTCTCTAAGCCCAAACTGAAAGCAACACAAACCTCTGTTACTTCTTTTTAACAATAACTCACATGTCTTGTTCACAAACTTCCCAAACAATCGTGCAGCGCTAGGCTGCCCGCGAAAAAGGCTGCACCAGCCATCATTCGTGACTTTGAGTAAATAGGAGTTTCTTTCAGCCGCCTCACCATGGACACCCTGAATGAATAGGCAAAGTAGGCACTATTAAATTTCATGTTGCCTCATCCTTAATATCGTAGAGGCATCTACTGATAAACCCCAAAGTCTTACCAGCTGCAAATTTGCATGTCATCTAAAAAATCGATGACACAATGCCCTTTTGATCTGAGTAGGGCAGCATTAGCTTCCACCACTGGCTTTGTTATCAAAACACCAGATCTGTGCCTCTTGTGTATAGATATGGCAAAGTATGCATCTTCAAGATCAATTCTCTGAATCAGCTAAATTGCTGAAAGCCAATCATCCATCTTAAACTGGGTAACCAAACACATGATTAGATTAGCCAAATCCTAACCTGATTTGGCATGCTCCACGTTTCTGCAATCTAGAGAAATATCAGAAATATACCCCTCTTGTTCTTGGGCAAACTACTCATCCTTTGTGAGATGTTACTGATTCCACTTGAAACCATCGTTTCCTCTATTGACCGTATGGACGGAAATGTTTTGGCTTCTCTTGCCACGAAGATGCATTATCTATTTATTCCTTAATTTCGCTGATAACATATAATCAGAACCTTATGACTAGAGCTGAAACACAGCATCCACTAGATGTGAGAATACAAGTTCCCTCTCAACTCTTGACTGTCAGAGTCACCACGAATCCTCAGCATTCTTCCTCAGAGTGGAAATTAGCATAATGCAAGCCTGAACCAGGAATTGTTTCGCAGTCCTCTGTCTGAAACCACCTGTCTGAGTCGCCAGTGTGCGCAACACAATCTCTTCGACCAGCCACTTAATCAGGAATATTGGTATTGAGAGCCTACAGATTATTATATATACATTTTTGATTCACAACATGAACCTGCAGGTCAGATAAAAATACTACATGCCAGACCGGCTTCCTGCTGGTAGCTACCTATCCCAGAGAAAATGGCAATGATGTTTCCAACGAATTGGCAACTCCTCTAACTGAGCAGAAATTTAAACATGTGTAGAGGGAGCCTTCAACTACTTCACTGTACTGAGCAGCCCGATAACCTCAATCACAGATGTTGAGGCAATGCTTCCCTGGTCAATATGACCCATATGGCCAGCCAGTTCCAAGACGGTCTATCCTGAACCAGGGTAACCAAGCTGTTCCTACTTGGAACTTACAGAGGTTACTATGCAAGGCACCCTGCCAATGTCTCTGCATCAACCTGATCTTTTCCAGAGACAGTGAAAAGATACTAGACAGCCCATGCTGCCAGTAATCCAAACCTGGGCCAACAGACAGCTCCATTTTGGAGTTTTACGGAGGTTAATAAAGAGACCTTACCTGTCAGCATCTCTAAACCCGGGTCGACATGCTTGTTGGAGCTTCAGCGAAGTTCCATTGCAGACCCTGTCTGACCACATCTTCAGCCCCACGCTTGCCAACAGCTCCTTTCCAGAGCTCAAGAGCGATATTGCTGTGCAAGGCATGCCTGCCAGCATTCCTGAGCCGAATGGGACAGACTACTTCTTCAACTTACAGCCTCTTAGACCCTTGCTGGAGCTTTTATTGTGCAGGCCATGCTGCCAATATATTCCCAGCCTGGATAGACAGGCTGCTGCATTGGACATCTGCTCCTATGGAGCCTCAGCAGGGTTCACTGGACAGGTCACACCTGTCATTACTGCAAGCCTGGTTCAACATACTGTTCTTGCAAGGCTAGCTAATGACTTCCGACTGCTCCTCTGCGGAGCTTCAACGGCGCTTCCTGCTCCTTGAAAACAGGGTGAAAACCCGCTGGAATACTGGAGCTTTAATCACCTAGAATGGTACTCCACCCCGCAGCTGCGTAAAATTCCACCTGCAAGTCTTCAACTTGCTACATAAGTCCTCTCTAAAGAGATACTATGCAGGCTGCACATTACTGGCCCTGTAAAAATGAGCCATTTTGGGAATTATCTCATGCCTTATAGCATTTTGCGAAGGCAATAGCCCCAACTAGGTTTACAGAGAAGTGTTAATGCAATTTGCTGCAAAAGGCCGAAATGACTCTAGAGCGGTTTTGGACTTGCTTACATAATTTTGTTGCCTACATATCATCACAGGGATATCCCAATTGATGAAACTGACGTATGGAAACATCCAAAAGTCTGGCAGTTATCTGGACTGGCGCATTTCCTGGATACTTTTAGCCAGATCTCCTATCCCCAAAGGGATGGAAATATGTGACAAGAGCTGGTAGCTCCTTCATATGATTAAAAATGAAGCATATCCCCCATTAGTTCAGGGATTCGATTTCCTTATCGATATCCACATAGTTGGAGTCACTCCTCTCTTCTGAGCGGGAAATATCATAACGCAACCCTGTCAGGTATTGCTTCCCTTCTTCTGAATGGGAGATATTATAACGCAACCCTGAACCAGATGTCGCTGCCATGTGACTTTGATATAAAATTAGCTACTCTGAATTACTCGCTTCATGTAGGCATGTGACAAAAGAATGCAAGATGATAAGATGGGCGTGCACAGGTAAATCATATGTAGTGCTCAAGGGAGATAAGAGACAGGGAATGGAGTCAATGTATTTGCTCTACATGGAGGCTGTTTGTATCCATTAAGCTGAATGGTCTACTTTGTGATAACTAGGGTTATTCCATATACCTCCACCTTAAAAATATCAAAAGACTCTCACATTTTCTTCCATTAGTGGGAGAAGCAAAAACACCTCAACCAACTGAAAGAAAAAAACCTTCAAGAAATGTTAACATTTTGTTAGATTACCAAACTCTTCATTGAATCTACATTCTGGCCTTCTATAAATCATGCACCAGATATTTGTATCTCATAAATCTGCAATCTTTCACCATTCGGAGAATATATTGTTTTATTTTTATTTTCTATTGCCACATTGGTCAAAGTCACATTTTCCCAACTCATCCTGTGAACTCCATCTGGCCCTTTCACTTAAACATATCTATGTCCTTTAGAAGCTGCCTATTTCCATTCACAACATACTTTCCTACCTATTTTTGTGTCAGTGGTAAAGTTAGCTGCTAACGGCAGAATTGCTTTGTCCAATTTATTTATATGTTCTAAAAAGTTGAGAGCCTAGCACTGCTCCTAGTGTCTCATCACCTGTTAGATCATGCCAAGCAGAAAAATACCTATTTATCCTTCCATTTGTTTCCTGTTAGCCAGTCAAATCTCTGGTTACGCTTGTGAATCATAGATGTGACACTTCATCAAATGCTAAATATAGTACTTTGACTGGTCTCCCTTTCACCCACAGTACTTCCTACTTATTCAAAGCACTCCAATACATTGTTGGAACTTGATATCCTTTTCACGAAACCATGTTGAGTTTTCTTGGCTACCTGCAATTGTGCTCATTGTCCTGCCTTAATGTTCCTAATAATAACTTCTATCATTTTCCTTATAACGGATTGGAAGTGATCTGACCTGGAATGTCGTGCTTTCTGTCTCCCAGTCTGTTTTTTTGGAAGAAGAGCTGTGTGTGACTCTAAACTTAGCTCCCCAGCTCTCATTCTAATTCTTTCAATAACTCTAGGGCGCACGGCAACGTAACGGTAGAGTTGCTGTCTTACAGCACCAGAGACCCGGGTTTGATCCTGACTATGGGAGCTGACCGTAAGGAGTTTGTACGTTTTCTGCATTACCTGCGTAGGTTTTCCCCGGGAGCTCTGGTTTCCTTTCACATTCCAAAGGCGTACAGGTTTATAGGTCAATTGGTTTGGTGAAAAAAGTATAAAAATTGACCGTAGTGTGTGGAGGATAGTGTTAAAGTGTGGGGATCGCTGGTCGGCATGGACTCAGTGGGGGAAGAGACATTTTCTGTGCTGCATTTCTAAACTAAACAAAACAATGAAAATAATGTATTTATCCAAAACCATCTGAAACAAATTCCAGAAATATATATTTATTTGGTTTTTAAGTTGCTTAGAGAAACAAAGATGAAATTTTTGAAACAAAGAACTGTAGATGCTGCTTCAAAACAAAGATAGGCACCATGTGTAACACGTCAGGTCAGGAAGCAGCTTTGGAGAAAAAAGATAGGTGATGTTTTGGGTCAGGACCTTTCTTCAGAGTCTTCATATGAAATTGTTTATCTGTCGTGTGAAATATATCTATCATATGGAAGTGTTACTATCTGTATGTTGGGTAAGCACAAAACAGATGCTGGAAAGCTAAATTTAATAAAATGATGGTAAACACATAACTTAACTGTTTCTCTTCCAACAGATGCTGCCTGACCTGTTGAGTATTTCCTCTATTATTTGTTTATCTTTTAAATTTCCAACACCTGGAGTCTTGTGTTTGATTTTTACTTTCCGGATGAGAATGGGGCTGGATTACATTGGACTTGCTCACATTGGCGTCACCACCACCACACTGTGCGAGCTCTGTGACTGTGTTTGTATTCTAAGCCCTGGGCACTGCAGCTGGGACAAGGTGAGGGCAGACAACAAGCAGGAACCCAGACTTCGACAAACCACACCAGAACCTCAGCAAGGCTAGTGTAGCTGGGACATGTTGGCAGGTGTGGGCAAGTTGGGCCGAAGGGCAAGTTGGACCGAAATGTTACCACACTGTATCACTCTATGACTCTCTGACACTAAGATCTTCCTCATGGTCTTCAGACAGCTTATACAGCCTGAGGACATGACACTCTTTCCAAATGACTCTGTCTCCATGGCCCCGAATGTTTCTGATATACGGGTACATTTAGAAACGATTGTACAAGACATTGATGAGGCCGCACTTGAAGTATTATATTCCATGTTTGTCACCCTGTTATAGGGATGATGTTGTCAAGCAGAAATGGGTGCAGAGAAGATTTACAGGGATGTTGCCAGAACTTGAGGGCCGGAGCAATAGGGAGAGGTTGAACAGGCTAGGAATTTATACTTTGCAGCGTAGTGGGATAAGGGATGATCTTATAGAAGTGTATAAGATGATGAGAGAGATAGATCGGGTAAACACACAGAGTTTTTTACCCAGAATAGGGGAATCAAGAACCAGAGGACATAGGTTTAAGTTGAGGGGGGAAAGATTTAATAGGAAACTGAAGGACAACTTTCTAACACAAAGGGTGGTAGGTTATGCAGAGCGAGGCGCTGGAGGAGGTAGTTGAGGCAGGTAATATTGTGAAGTTTAAAAAACATTTGGTACAGGTACATGGATAGGATAAGTTGAGAGAGATGTGGGCAAACTCAGGCAGGTGGGACTAGTGAAGATGGGACAAGTTCTTTGGCATGGGCGAGTTGGGCAGAGGGACCTGTTTCCATGCTGTATGACATTATGACTCTAATTACAAAAATACAAATAGTTAAAAAAAATGTAACTATTCATTAAAAAAAACATTACCTGCACACATGTGCCCCCCTCCCCATCACACACTACCCTCCCTTTAATTTGAACTGTATCATCGCCCCTTCATCGCCATTGGGTCGAAATCCTGGGAAACCTGGAGCCCGGGAACTAGATCCTAGAAAACCCATAGAATCCAACAAGATTGTGGAGCACTTCATCAGAGGGTCTGCGGTAGTTTAAGGAAGCAGCTTAGCACCACCTCAACAATAGTGGGGTGCAATAAATACTGGCCTTGGTGGTGACTCTCACATCCTGAAATATGAATAAATAAAGAAAAGATTAAAAATAATAAATACGCTTCAAACATAATTAACCAACGTGAATGAATTAATTAAAACAGTATTAGTTATTAGATTTGCTTTTCTAATTAATCCGCTGAATTGTGTGGATTAAATTAATCAATTTAAATTAAATCCAGTGATGCCATTAAAACGAATCTGTTTGTGGACATAAGGCTGCGGACGCCAAATTGAAGAGCAAAAAACAAAGTGCATTCGGACCCTTAAGTCAGGGGTCGGCAACCTTCTTTGCATAGGGGCCAGGACCCATGTTTGTGAGTGGGTGGTGGGCCACATCTATCACCATAATTAATAAATGGAGGTAATAATAACAATACAAACTAACTAAATTAGTAATTAGTAATAATACATACAAATATAATACATAAATTAGTAATAATACATACTAATAATATTGTTTTCACGTGTTTTTCAATTAGTTTTCTGCAGTTTCCAGGTCGCCTGCATGCCCCGGGACTGGCAGCTGTTCCCAGATCCCTCGCGTCCCAGGGACTAGCTACTGTTCCCAGGTCGCATGCGAGGTTTAAATCAATACATTGCAGAGGTGAAGGTGGCACAATGGCGCTGGTGTCTGAGAGCTGCAGATTTACAGCTCCAGCAACTCAACTTCAATCCTGACCTCCGACGCTGTCTATGTAAAGTTTGCACGATCTGCATGTGAGCGTTTGGATTTCCTCCGAGGTGACAAATCTCCGATCAAATTCCATCCAAGCACTATTCAATTTTAGTCACGTCCACAGAATTGCATAATATTATTGCATCTAAACACCCAAGATGGTGCACGTGCATTTACTTACATGCAGATGAAACTTTGGGTCTCTCAGTGGTATCCCTTATGGCCTAAAGTAAGGTCTGGGTCATATGAAGATACATTGAAGACATCCTACTTTATTTTGACTTTGCATGTGCACTTACGGTAAAAGTCAGTTCAAATAATATATCTATGTCTATCTTTTGTGAGATGTAAAATACAGCCCTGTTGCCAACTATTCAATGCTGAGTTCCTGTTTCAAAGTAATTAGATACTTTCAGTGAAGGATAATTACAGGGCAATGCTGCATGCTGAAGGTGTCTTGGTAAGCTCACACAGTGAAGTTGTTTGAGTGTACAATAATCCTGGTGGATATTTCAGAATTGAATTTTGAGAATACAGGTTCACCCCCGATTTTCCGGCACCCGTAAAGGGTCTGTCCCACTACCAGCTAATTCAAGAGCTCTCCCTAGTTTAAAAAAAAATCAAACCCGTGGTAAGCACGTAGAATGTACGTAGCGGGTACATCGGAGCTCGGGTCGTCTCTTAGCGGCTCGTAACGCTAACGGCAGATACTCGGGAAACGCGGTAAGCTCGGGTAGACTCGTAACGATTTCTCAACATGTTGAAAAATGTCCACGAGAGCCCCGAGTACCTACGAGCGGCTATTACCGTAATTCTCCGAGTTCGAATCAGGGGAAACTCGGGAGAACTCTTGAATTAGCTCGTACAGTGGGACAGCCCTATTAGTTCATGAGCCTTCCTGGAATATCCATTTTGCTGGGCCAACAGAGGCCAACACGGCCTCCGGGAGATATCCAATGGTACTGGAACGGTCCGCGTCGGCCGTCGAGGGGCCGAGATACCAGCGCGCAAAAACGGTGTCGGATGTCAGCTATGGGAATGGATCTGCTGGCTCTGGCCAGTCCATCGTTCCAGAGTCCTGGCCGCTGGGGGCAAATTCAACCCGCCGTCCAGATCAGAAATCCCAATGAGGTCACTTCACCCAATCTAAGCACCACATTTTCATGGGGGGCCTTCAGGGGGGGCGATTTTGAGTGAGCTCTTGCAATTTTGTCCGGATTAAAGGAGGTGCAGACCACCAGTTGGTGGAATTTCTGTGTGGTGGGCCTGGATTTTGGGAGAATTATATTTCATGTTAACCATTCTATTTGAAAAGTAGGGAAGCATGACAAACCTGCTCTCTTGAGAAGAGGAGGACTCCCGGGTGTGTAATCATGTTGCACTTGCTGAAGGTAATTCCAGATCAGAGTCTGGGCTATAACAATCACAAATTTTGGAGCTGGGGAAAGGAAAACCATTGAGAGGGCTATGTATTTATTTTCTTACAGGCTGGAATCTTAGTTACATTTATTGCATGTTATTATTGCTACGCTCTGCCTGATTCAGGGTTGCCTGATCTGGTTGGAATAATACTTGGAGTTTGATCGAATTACATTCTGATTGCATGAATTTCAATTTCATTTCAATCATTTCAATGGTTTGATGGTGCTTTATTTCAATGGTGCTTTATTTATCACATGGTCAACTACACAGTGAAATTCTTTTTGCATACATTACACATGCTGGCGCCGCCATTATTGGTGCCATTATTCAAAGTCCACAGTGCAGTCGGCCTGTGTGCTCGATGTACTGGAGCAGATCCTGTGAAGTGATGTCCCTCTCCTCGTCCCCCATCTCTGTGTCCCAGAGGCACCTCCTGCAGCTGACATTGAAGGTGATGGAGGCATTACCCTGGCTTGCCCTCCTACCGGCCAACTCCTAATGCCTGATTTCTTCATCTTTCTCCTGGAATCTGGAGTCATAAGGCCATCTGACAAGCCTTCGGGTGGTTTAGTTTAGTTTAGTTTAGTTTAGTTTAGTTTAGAGATACAGCGCGGAAACAGGCCCTTTCGGCCCACCGGGTCCGCGCCGACCAGCGATCCCATTAACACATTAACACTATCCTACACCCACTTGGGACCATTTTCACATTTATCCAGCCTATTAACCTACAAACCTGTAAGCCTTTGGAGTGTGGGAGGAAACCGAAGATCTCGGAGAAAACCAACGCAGATCACGGGGAGAACGTACAAACTCGGTACAAATAGCACCCATAGTCGGGATCGAACCCGGGACTCCGGCACTGCATTTGTTGTAATGCAGCAACTCTACCTCCGCGCCACCGGCCCGCCGTCCGATGAGCCTTCGTGCAGGTTACCAGTCCCGCCGACTGACAACCCTTTGGGGGGGCCCTGACAAGTTTTCATGCAGGTTACCGGTCCCGCCAACCGACGAGCTTTATGGGCGGGCACTGCTCTCACGGCACTCATGGCACCTCTCCATTTACTGATACCTGGCAAGGCGACATCTGCTAAATCTGCTGCATTTACCATTTAATGTCGACGTGAACTGGGGAACTGACGAGTTCTGCTCATGGTTTTGTTGGAACAGCTCTTGTTCAAGAAATTAAGAGTTACAATCCCGTTGATGTGCAAATGAAGTGGGAAATCTGAGAGTAAGCAGACGAGGAAACAGAACATGTATTGCGATTCATAGAGTGGAAGTTGGAGGTGAGAAGGACTTTTTCCGTTCATTACAAATTATTTGCAACTAAACTCACTGACATCACACTGATAACTAATAGTGATTCTGAAAGAATCAGATTCCATAATTCACTCAATAATACACAAACTATGTTATTGCATCTCCCTTATTCACATTCTATGATACTGGAAATAGTCAATAATTTAAACTGTCAATAATGATGCTTTATTTGTGTTACAACATGTTGAGCCAGCTAACATCCTTGCCATTCCTTTCCCTGAAGAAACCTATTGCAGGAACTTCTTCACCAAATCATATTGCAACACCTGGCTATTAATAAAGCAATCCTTAAGGGGATGACTAGTTTAAGGAACAATTATTTTCCAGAAGCTGCTGTTTAATAGAATGCATATGTCCCAATTGGATGCAAAGCTCCAATTAAGTTATTTGTTATCCTAAACTTTAATGCTATTCAACTGTAATTCTAACAGAGGTTGTTCATTGGTAAATTACAAAGATGCTTTTGGCCATAGATAGACATAAAAATCTGTGGTAACTCAGCAGATTGTTTAAGAAGGGTCTCGGCCCAAAAGGTCACCTATTCCTTTGCTCCATAGATGCTGCCTCACCTGTTGGGTTTCTCCAACATTTTTGTCTACCTGTGGTAACTCAGCATGTCAGGCAGCATCTCTGGGGAAAAGGAATATGTGACGTTTCGGGTCGAGACATCTTCCTTTGACCATTCATGATAATTCTGACGAAAGGGCCATGAGCCAAAACGTCATCCATTCCTTCTCTCCAGAGATGCTGCCTGTCCCGCTGAGTTACTACAGCTTTTTGTGTCTATCTCTGGTGTAAACCAGCATCTGCAGTACCTTCCTACATATGATAATTCACCTCTCCAGCTGGATCTGTATGGACAAAGAGATGAGGAAAAATGTTTTCACCCAGAGAGTTGTGAATCTGTAGAATTCTCTGCCACAGAAGGCAGTGGAGGCCAATTCACTGGAATTATTCAAGTTTGATATAGCTCTTAGTGCGAATGGAATCGAGGGATATGAGGACAAAGCAGGAGCTGGGTACTGATTTTAGATGAACAGCCATGATCATATTGAATGGTGGTGATGGCTCGAAGGGCCGAATGACCTACTCCTGCACTTATTTAACTTCGGTTACGTGAGTGATTCCGTGAAGAAGCCCCGCCAGTGCGCATGCGCATCATTACGTCAGACGCATGGCGTAGCGACGGGCTGGAGAGCGCAGCTCCACCAGAGGTAAGTTAAAAACACGCAGGTAAGCTTTTAAACTTCACTGCGATTTTGCTTGGTTCCATAAGGCTGGTTGCAGGAGCCAGCAGGAACAATTTCACAATGGACAAATGTAAAGTAAGATGAGGTGACAAAAGCAAAAAGACTGACTGCGGGACCGCGGCCAGCGGGCAGGTGCTCACGTCGGCTTCTGGGACACCGGCTCCAGAGTCGCCGGCAGTGCAGCCAGCGGCAGCAACTCCGGTGCCTCAGAGCACCGTGACCACTCCAGTCAGAAGGAAGGCCAAGAGAAAGTCATCAAGGCCTGTCGACTCTGATGAGTCAGGCCAAGAAGACTCTCCTCCTACCAGCAAAAAGGTTTGGGGATGTCTGGACAAAATGGAACACCTCCTAAAGAAAATACTCAATCATGAGGTGTTCCAGCCAGGGATCCCCAGGGGCTCTCAGCAGCAACCTCTAGCAGAGGTCCATATAGAGAAGAGCTATACCTGCAGGAAGAACCATATGCCCATGTGTCTGCATGGGTACCCATACCAGCAGCGCCAAGTCAAGGGCTGCATGATACCTCCCTTATGCATGAGCAGGGAGAGCCAGGGCAGTATAACTCTGACCCTGAAGTTGGTGATATAGCGGAGGAGCGTACACCAAAGCACACAAGCTTTGCTCCAGGTGTGCCAGATGTGGCAAGTAAATTCGCCATACCGGCTGGAACAGGTGAGGAAATGGAAGAAAACCTGGCCAGGAATATCAATTATATGGCCTCTCACCAGCTCCAGGAATCGATAATGGATGAAACCTCAAAAAGATACAAAACACCTGTTAACTGTGCATCGCTCAGAGTGCCCACAGTGAACCAGGCCATCTGGGGGCAAATGGGCATATCCATGCGGGCTCATGAGTTAAGACTGCAGAAAGTCTTAAAATTAATTGGAGCGGGAATAACGGCTTTTGGGCGAACAGTAGAAGGGGCACCACTATCGAACACACAGCAGAATATGTTGGCCCTGTTGTATAACGCCCATTTTGAAATCAATTGCTGAAGGAAAACTGCCATCAAGCCTACGCTCAACCCAAGATTCGCAGCCTTAAACCACTGTCTCACGGTGCAAGTTGGCCCACGAGTGACCCCGAGTTTTCACTCGTGGTGATCACGTAGCAGGAAAGTCAGAACTCGCACGAACAACTTATCGACTCGTGGCGCTAACGGCAGGTACCCGGGAAACTTGTTAACTCGTGAAAAAAATCAAACATGTTTGATTTTTTCCACGAGTCAAATTAACTGTTCAAGTTAAAAATTGAAACATATAAACTCATTGTAATAACGTAGTGGCCCGTGCGTTTACCTTAGTGACTCGTGAGTCTACCATGGGAACTTTCTTATAATCTGTTCGTTCGTTCGAGTAAAGACTGAACCAAAGATAGACACAAAATGCTGGAGCTCAACGGATCAGGCAGCATCTCTGGAGAGAAGGAATGGAGTCGAGACCCTTCTTCAGACTTACCCGAAACACCACCATTTGTGTTAAACCACTGTACAATATTTTTAAATATTTATAACCTGCATCTATTTACTTGGGTGACAAAATAAACGCATGAAAACCTAAAAGCGAGAACGAGAAAATAAATAGATCCGATATTTGCATAAAATCATCTCCTAGATTTTAGAAATGATGCAAAAGCCCGGCTTTACCATTCAAAACTGCAGCATTTCAAATTATCTAATTTATAAAAATACATTGAGAATCAATGATTCATAATGGAATGACTCCGCTCTTCAGTAGAAACAATTAATTTGCTCTGGGGTTTTTTAACAGACATATTCTCTTTTTAAATGAGAAATAGTTTAGTTCTTTTTGTTTGGAGCCTCTCCCTCCACTTTATTTCTCAATATCATCCTCGCTCCTCCGTCGAGAAAATCTCCACTGAACGCACCGGTTCTGACGGAGGAATTAAATAACATATATAGTGGAAATGTCAACATCTTTTTGATCTTGGGGTAGGTGGGGCGGTTTAGTCCATCAAGTCCGAACACACAGATCTGCTTCAGCTGATGTGAAGAAGGGTCCTGACCTGAAACGTCACCCAATCCTTCTCTCCAGTGATGCTGCCTGTCCCACTGAGTTACTCCAGCATTTCGTGTCTATCTCAGCAGGGCACGGTCCCGCGGTTAACACCACACTCCAGACCTATCTAACCCCTTATTTGTGAAAGTTCCACACATATTTATCGATACTTTTTCCGGCAGTGTGCCCAGGCTACGAATGCTACACTGCACCCAAACTAAAACAATCCCAGTACTAATTGGTGTGTATGGTTTGACCGAGGATACGTGCAAGTTGGCCGAGGCACTTCACTGTCCGTGTGTAGGAAGGAACTGCAGATGCTGGTTTACACCGACAATAGACACAAACATGCTGGAGTAACTCAGCGGGACAGGCAGCGCCTCTGGAGAGAAGGAATGGGTGATGTTTTGGGTTGGGACCCTTCTTCACTCACTCTTCCCTCGTCGATGTGAACTTGTGGGGGTGCGAGGAATCGGGCGTCGCTGGGTAAGGGGAAGAGAGGTTTTACTGCTGAATTATGCGCAACAGAAGCATGAAGTGGTGGTAAGGTCCGTTTAAACTATCTCGTGTGTGTGTGTCCCCCCACCCCGTGTTGGGAGAGAAAGGGGAGAGAGTTGTGCAAGCAAACCACGGGAGACTGCATCTTTGGAGGGAAATAATAAAATGTACACGGATGTTTCGGGCTGGGACCCTAAATGTTGACTACCCGTTTCCCAGATGCTGCCTGGCCGTTGGCTTCTTCCGGCAGTTTGCTTTTGTCCCAGACTTCAGCATCTACAATCTCCTTGGCCTCCAAAGGGAAAAGTTGCTCGTGAAGCGAAGGTCGATATTGACCCATGCTTACTGCGAAATCAAAGCTGCAGTGCTTACATATTTAGTTAAACCTGCACCTTAAAGAGCTTCAAACTCTTCTTCTGTGGTTGGTGCCGACGGAATTGAAACGATTTTCCAAAGCACTCGGTTTGTGCTTCAGATTTAGTCATAACTTCCTCAATTGTATGAACAAAATGATTATTGAGCCCTCAACCTGCTCTTTCATCTCGACCCGTTTGCTCTTCACCTTTTCACCTCTTCTGACTGCTTAGAACGAGCAGGCGCGGAGACATCCGTCCACATTCAAAGATTTCATCTCCCATCTCCCCGCAGTGTGTAGACCTGACAGTAAATTCAATTAAAATATAACAAACCTCCGCCCGCTGGTCTTCTAACTACATGATGTGTGTTTCAAACGAATCATAAGTATAACTACTCTGGCACTGGAGGGTGCGCATTTTCCCTTTGTAGGTCATATCAATAGATGCAGCCGCGCTGAATTTATCTTTAACTCAAAGCCACAGGATGGACATTGTTGTCTTTATTAAAACATACCTTCATTCACGGTTGGCTCAAGAGTAACGGGAGAGGAACTTGGTAACTCAGGAGAGGAAGTTGGAACATCGCAGCAATGACATACCATATAACCATATAACAATTACAGCACGGAAACAGGCCCTCTCGGCCCTTCCAGACCGTGCCAATCATTTGTTTTCCCCTAGTCCCATCTACCTGCACTCAGACCATACCCCTCCATTCCCTTCCCGTCCATATACCTATCCACTTTACTTTTAAGACCCGTGGGAACTCGGTTAAACACTTGATCATAAACTTGAAGTCTCGTACACAACCACAAGTCTTTCACTCGGGGTACCTTGTGGGTCAACTCGCACCGTGAGACAGGGCCATTATGCAGATCCTCCAATATATTCAGCCACCAAACTTGCTATTTGGGGAGGATCTAGCAAAACAAGTTAAAGACTTGGACGATGAGGCAAAAACGATCGGCCTCATCAAAACACATCCCTCAGGCAGGAAGCTGCCTCGTAGTCCATACCCCTTCAGATGGGCTACAGACGCTGGTGCAGGGCAAGGACCAAGCTGGGCGATTCCAACTCTATGCCATTGGCATGCACCAATGCATACCCCCAACAGGTCTAGGAGACAGAGGAATCCAGCAACTATGGAGGTAGGAGTAACTGGACTTGTCTATGACATATCCTCTAGAGATCAGTCACCAGTAGGGAGTAGGTTGCAATTGTTCTACGATGTATGGTGCTGCATATCATCAGATCCGTTTATACTGGACAGTATCCGAGGGTCTCAAATCAAGTTTATCTCTGAAGTACATCCACCCGTACAACATACACCGTCGGGTATTGGTGTTTTCAAAACCAGAAACTCTACAGGTGAATGATGAAATTGAAATATTATTCAAAAAGGGGGTAATTGAAAGGACGGCTGATCAGCCTCAACAATTTGTGTCTAATATATTCCGCAGACAAAAGAAGGATTGTGGGTGTCGAGTCATTCTGGACCTAACCCGACTGAACTCCTATGTCCAGTATAAACATTTTAAAATGGAAACTTTCAGTACTGTTAAGAAACTGGTTTCCAAAGGGTGTTATATGGTGAGTATAGATCTGAAAGATTCATATTATTCAGTAACAATTCATCACAAATACCGTAGATACTTAAAATTTAGTTGGATGAGATGAATGTGGTAATTTAAAACTTTGCACAATGGGTTAACTTCAGCCCCTAGGTAATTTACAAATTTGTTGAAACGAGTATTAGGACTACTCCGGGCTCAGAATCACATTGTGATGGCATACTTGGATGATATTCTGATCATAGGCAAAACTCAGGAAGCAACTGAATTGTCGGTTTTAGTTACCAAACACATGTTTGAGAGGTTATGTTTCCTCATCCATACAACTAAATCCAATTTAGTGCCGTCTAGAATGATTGACTATTTGGGGTTCATCATTGATTCAACTGACATGTCAGTGACTCTGCCTACAGCCAAAACTTTAGAAATTATGGAGGCCTGCAGCTATCTGGTAGATGAACAGCAACCTTACATCCGACGAGTAGCCAGTGTTATTGGTAAATTAGTGGCGGCTTTCCCTGGAGTGCAATTAGGGCCTCTACACTATCAGAATGTGCAACGTGCCAAGGAACAAGCACTCAAAAAACATGCAGGTCATTTCGATAGACCAATGCAGTTGCCAGTCGAAGCTATCACCGAGTTACAATGGTGGATAACTAATCTCACGATGCATTAGACTAAACAACCTTCAGTTATTTTACAAACTGATGTGAGTGTTTCGGGATGGGGAGCCACTGATAGCAAGTCTAGCTGTGGTGGCAGATAGAGTACGCAAGAGGCATTGATCCTGCGGATGCATGGGATAAACTATTTAGAATTGTTGGGGGCATTCTATGCCCTAAAAGCATATTGTTCAACAATGCATGATTTATATGCTCAGCTCCAGATTGACAATACCACAGCTGTTGCATATATCAATCACATGGGTGGAATTAAGTCATTATCATGTGATAATCTGGCTAATCTCATCTAGCACTGGTGCATTACGAGAAACATCTGGGTCTCAGCTATCTACCTACCAGATAGAGATAACGTGGTGGCAGATACAAGGTCATGTAAATTTAATGACAACACAGAATAGATGCTGAATCCAAAAGTTTTCAAAAAGATTGTCACCCAGTATGGATGCCAGACATAGATCTGTTTGCATCCAGGCTAAATCACGAGTTACCTAAATACGTCTCATGGGAACTGGATCCAGGGGCAGTAGCGGTGGATGCATTTTCGCTACATTGGGGAGGTATGTTCTTTTACGCTTTCCCCCCATTCTGCCTCATCAGTCAATGTCTCACCAAAATTGAACAGCACTCCGCTTCAGGCGTTTTGGTAGTTCTGGACTGGCTCACGCAGACATGGTTCCCATTGGTTCTGAGACTGATGACACAGCCATGCATGGTTATCCCCAAATGCAGCACCTTGTTGGTTCACCCTGTGACAGGAGAGAGTCACCCTTTGCATGATCGTATTAATCTGTTGATTTGCAGATTCTGACCAGACCGTTCCAGGGGCTCGGACTATCGATTAGGAGTGTGGATGTGATTACTGCGGCCTGGAGGGATAGTACTAAAAATCAATACATATCTCATATTAAGAAATGGGAGATGTTTTGCTTACAGTTAAATATATCTTATCATACTGCAGGCATACCTGATGTATTGGAGTTCCTTGCTACATTGCATTTTGACGAGCTATTGTGCCATTAATAGTGCTCAAAGTGTTTTGTCCTCCTATTTATGTTAGGAGTCGGGACAACACTCTGTCGGATCTCATCCATTGGCGTCCCGATTCATGAAAGGTATTTATAACAAGAACCCTCCCAGATCTAGATATACGGAAATCTGGGATGTGAGCATAGTTCTCACACTGCTTTGGCAATGGGCTCCAATTACATCTCTGTCTTTACAAAAGCTAATGCTCAAAGTGGTCATGCTCATGGCGCTAGTTTCAGTGCAACGGGTCCAGACATTGCAAAAGCTACGACTGGACAGCATGTATTCTTCTGTAGATAATATTAATAGAATATTGACTGGCCTTGAGGGGGATACGACATATATTGCGTGAAGTAGATTCATATTGCCCGAGTCGAAGACGAGGGCAATATGGATCTAGTGAGGGCAATATATGTCGTATCTCCCGAAAGAGGACAGTCAATATTGTTATTATTACCCATTATCAGACATCTAGAGGAAAATTTGAACATCTCAGCTCGGCGGACTTCCACGCAAAATTTAACCAAAATGGACGCGGCAGTCTTCCTGTCTGCCGTTTGAATATTCTAAATTTCCCACGCAGCGTCACGTTGCCGTCACGTTGCCAAGTTCCCGGATGTGAGACCAGGGGAATATAAGACTATATTCCCCGCTGTTTTAACAGGTAAAGTCCATAGGCGTTCACAAGAAAGGGGAATATAAGAAAATATTCCCCTGTTACCCCTGCTGGCAGTAAAAACGAAGGGAATACAATTTCGTAAAAGCATACCTCAGATGTGTGATATGGGTAATAATACGTTTTATGGATATGATCTAATCAAACAAAGCAGGCCAGGGATGTCTGGAACCAAAATAAGCTTTAAAGCATACCCTATTGACCTGAGACTACGTGTAGTTACGCACCTGTGTCAATATATGGATGTCACCAAGAGTCTCAGAGGCTTTGGACCAAATCCTCGGGGCACAGGATAGTCCAGTGAAGGGACCTTTTCACGGTTTTATGACAAACCTGTCCTCACAATGGAAGAATTTGGGCATGCTGTTTTGGGTTCTGTTTTGTAATTTTCCCCTGTGAGAGAGGGGTTATTACTGTTCTTTAATAATTAAGCATTCATTTGTATAATCCAAACTATGTTCAATACATTATTTGTTTATCCTGTGTCAACCGAAGCAGTATGTCGTATGGAACTGGATCTACGGCATGAAATCACAGAGCTTTGAAATCTTCACGGAATCACTCACGTGACTCTGAAGTAAAATAGTAAGATTAAACGAGAACTTCCAGTTTGAAGTTTGATCTTCATTTTATGAGGGGTTACAGTGAGCGATTACGTGCCCTCCACTCCGGGCCCTCATAATCGCAAAGATCATCTGGTAGTCCTAGTCTTCTGAGTCTTATTATATCAATTCGACTGTAGTTACTGTGATTTCACGCCACTGCTTTGAAGATTGACGCGCATGCGCACTGGTGGGGCTTCTTCACGTAATCGCTCACCCTAACGCCTCATAAAATAAAGATCAAACTTCAAACTGGTAAGCTCATTTAATCTTACTATTTTCTATGTTTCTATGTTTCAAAGGGCCTGTCTCTGTGCTGTATGACCCTCTGACGTCTCTTTTAGAAATCTACACATGGCAAAGAGAAAGGTATGGAAAGGGATAGTTCATGGAATCTGATCCCAGATATGGTGTTCTTTCCTTGTTAAACAGTTGAAAAAAATGCATAAAAGAAAGAGGAAAAGGGCAACTTTTTGAGTTCTCAGAAAAAGCAGGTTTAAAAACTCAGCTTTTAAAAATGTCCACCTTTATAATTATTAGCATTCTGCAATAAATGGATATCAAACATGCAAGTTATGTTGTTTGGATGAAGTTGGATGTGAAAATGAGAGTTCTCAAAAGCAATTTGCAAAATTAATGCTGCTTTTAGTGGAGACCAAACACTTAAATGGGTGACCAAGTAGAATATAAAGGGTTATAAGAGGATGATTATTTCACACTGAGTTGGGAACAATTGTAAGATAAATACATGGAACAACATCAATCAAAATTTAAAAAATGAAGCTGAAAAAATAATTATTGTTCTGTAGGATTTATCTATGGAGCTGAATTCAGAAAACATTTCAAAGATAAACAATTTATTTGAAAAAAAACCTCACTGGGTAGCAGAGTGGTGAAGTAGTAGAGTTGTTGCCTTACAGCGCCAGAGACCCATATTCAATCCTGACTACGGGTGCTGTCTCTACTGAGTTTGTATGTTTTCCTTGTGATCACGTGGGTTTTCTCCGGGTGCCCCTATTTCTTCTAACACTCCAAAACAATACAGGTTCATTGGTTAATGGGCTTTGGTAAAATTGTAAATTGTCCTTTGTGTGCGGGATACAGCTAATGAATGGGGTGATCGCTGGTTGGTGCAGTCTCGGTAGGCCGAAGGGCCTGTTTCCGCACTGTGTCACTAAAGAGAAATGTGAATTGGATACGAGGTAAAGGAGAGTTTAGTAAGCTCTGACGGAATAAATACTGGAGCAAACTTGATGGGCCAAGTGACCTACAACTGTGCAACAATATTTTTCAAATCTCTCAAGGAACTGCTGTGGAATCTGTGACAATTAAATGAATCTGCGAGAATATTTATCAGATATTAGTGGAATTGATTTATATAGTTGATTTATATAGTTTAAAAATAACTACTAACGAGTAATCACCTCACCAGGAGTTTTATTGTTATGATGGAAGAGCATTCAAGCTATATGGGTAGAATGACTAGCACCGCTGTGATGCAATTGGAAAATTGGATTTAGTGCGCACAGGAGAGAGAGAGTTCATTAGCAATCAAGTCAGAACTCCACCATCTCTGTTATCTCCTTCTCAATCGTATCTGAAATCATCAAAACCCGGGAACTGAGTTGCCAGTCTTGTCCCTCTTGTATTCAAGACTCTGTAATGTCTACAACATCCATATACCGATCCTGGCTCGAAGTCCATCTGCTTTACCCTAATACCCCTTGTTTTGAAATAAGCGCACTTCAGCCCATCAGTTTCGCCATATTCATCAACCTGTCTCTGCTAGTCTTTCCTTTGAGACTTACTGCTCATAACCTGTACTTTCTCATCATTCCCTCCACTTGTTTACCTGCTGTTCTGGTACACATTCCTCGGCCACTCTAATATAAAGCTTCCTTAGCAGTAGTGAACCCCCCTGCAAGGATATTGGTCTCACTCCAGTTCAAATACAGCCTGCCCACTTGTATAGGTCCCACCTGGCCTACATAGGGGCCCAGTGAATCATACTTCTCTAGGCCTCCCTCCCACACTGATTCCTTCGCCATGCATGGAACTGAACTATCTTTTTATTTCTTGCCTCACTAGCACATGGCATGGGTAGCAATCCCAAGATTACAACCCAGGAGGTCCTGAGAGGATCTGCAACTCAGCACACTTAGACCATAATACCATAAGACAAAGGATCAAAATGTGACCTTTCAGCCCATCAAGTCTACTCCACTAATCAATCATGGCTGATCTTTAGACTTTACTTTAGACTTAAAGATAAAATGTGGAAATAGGCCCTTTGGCACCCTGAGTCAATGACGACCAGTGTTCACCCCGTATACTTGCACTATCCTACACACTCGGCCCAATTTATAATTTTACAAAAGCCAATTAACCTTCAAACCTGTACATCTTTGGGGTGTGGGAGGAAACCAGAGCACCCAGAGAAAACCTACGAGGTCATAAGGAGAACAGACAGACTCTGTGTCTTTTTTTTTCTTTACAGAGTCTGTCTGTTCTCCCTATGACCAAGGATAGAAAGGTCAGTATGAGAATGGGAAGGGGAGTTAAAGTGTTTGGCAATCGGGAGATAACTTAGATGAAGGCAACTGAGCATAAGTGTTCAGTGAAACGATAGCCCAGTCTGCGCTTGGTCTCGGCGATATATAGGAGGCCACACCTGGTTCTGGGGAATCGGGTGAGTCGGATGGATAAAGCTTAGGAAGGTCATAAAGAATAGGAGTAGAATTAGGCCATTTGGCCCATCAAGTCTCCTCCACCAATCAATTATGGCTGATCTAACTCTCCATCTGACACCTGTACTAATCAAAAATCTATATATTTAATTAAATTGAATTGAATTGAATACTTTGTTTTTATTAGTATGTATACATAAATGGAATTTGCCTTGGTGCTTTGCTCACAGGGAACACATTGTACACATGATATACAGTAGACAATTAAAAATAAAACATTATAATTTAAACATGTGAAGAATGAAATAAAATACCAGGGCACAAGGAGGCTACAGACTTTTAGCTGTTGAGTGGAGCTACTGCTCATGGAAGAAAGCTGATTTTATGTCTGGCTGTGGCGGCTTTGACAGTCTGGAGTCGCCTTCAAAGAGTTTGTGGCCAGGGTGAGAGCGGTCAGAGATGATCTTACCCGCTCGCTTCCTGGCCCTTGCAGTGTACAGTTCGTCAATGGGGGGAAGGTTGCAGCCTACAACCTTTTTGGCTTATCGAACAATGCGCTGCAGCCTCTGGATGTCACGCTTGGTGGCTGAGCCAAACCAGACCATGATGGAGAAGGTGACGACAGACTCTATAATGACAGTATAAAACTGGACCATCATTGCCTGTGGCAGATTGTGTTTCCTCAGCTGCCGCCGGAAGTACATCCTCCTTTGGGCCTTTTTTACTATGTTGTCAATAATGGCCTCCCATTTAAGGTCCTTGGAGATGATGGTTCCAAGGAACTTAAATTATCCACAGATGCGACTGTGGTGTTATTAATGGTGAATGGGGGGAGGGGAGAGGGAGCTCTCCTAAAGTCTACAACCAATTCTACCATATGAAGAGCATTAAGCTCCAAGTTGTTGCGATGGCATCAGAACGCCACCTGTGACACCTCCTTCCCATCCTGGATCAGTCCAATCAGGGTTATGTTGTCTGCAGACTTGAGAAGCTTGACAGATGAGTCTGTGGAGATGCAGTCATTGGTGTAGAGAGATTAAAGGAGAGGGGAGTGTACGCAGCCTTGCGGTGCTCCTTGCTGAGGGTCAGCAGGTCTGAGATGAGCTTTCCCAGCCGCACAAGCGGCTTTCTGTCTGTCAGGAAGTTGGTGATCCACTGACAGAGGGGTTCAGGCACAGTCAACTGGGAAAGTTTGGAGTGTAGTAGCTCTGGCACCATGGTGTTAAGTGCAGAGCTAAAATCCTCAAACAGAATCCTTGAAAAGGCCCCCTGGTGGTCTATGTGCTGGAGGCCTAGGTTGACTACGTTATCCACTGATCTATTGGCCTGGATTGCATACTTCAGGTGGGTCAGCACGTCTTTCAAGGGTCTTTATGATTACAGAGGTCAGTGCAACAGCCCTGGAATCACTGAGACCAGTAATCCTTGGCTTTTTGGGTACGGGAGCAGTAGTGGAAACTTTGAAGCAGGCATGGACAGTGCAGGTTTGCAGGACTGATTGAAAATGTCTGTGTAGACTGGTGCCAGTTGTTCGGCACAGAGCTTGAGGGTAAAGGAGGAGATTTCTGGCTTTTCTACCTTTGCCTTAAAAATATTCACTGACTTGGCCTCCACAGCCTTTTGTGGGCAAGAATTCCACAGATTCACCACCCTCTGACTAAATACGTTTCTCCCCATCTCCTCCCTTTAATTGTGAGGCTATGACCTCTAGTCCTAGACTCTCCCACTAGTGGAAACATCCTCTCTACATCCACTCTATCCAAGCCTTTCACTATTCTGTATGTTGCAATGAGGTCCCCCCTCATTCTACTAAGTTCCAGCAAGTACAGGCCAGTGCCGACAAATGCGCATCATATGTAAACCTATTTTGATGAATGCAATCAACCTGCCGTGCACAATCAAATAAGATCAAATAGAACAAGTTGTCCTACAACTTTAGACTGTGCAGCCATATGCAAGAAGAAGAAGAAGAAGGAGCCTACCAATTCTTCACTTGATGTGTTAACCTAACCTATGCGACAATTACTTTCACAGGACGTTCTGATTAGTGAAGGAGAATGCCACATTTAAAAGTGGAAGCTGGAACATTGCTAACAGTAATGCGATAGAGCTGACCAGGTTAAAGTGAAATCAAAGACTGTGAGATAAAACTAGAAAGGAACTGGGAAAGGTACTTTCCCAAAAGCAAAGCACCACAATTGATAACGTAAGAGAATAGGATCAACCAATTAAAATGGATGTTTCAGTTTCTTCCCATTTCCCCCAAACATACTGATTGATAAGTTAACTGCCTTCTGTGAACTGATGCATGGGATAATAGCTTATGAAGAAAATTAATGTCATAGGGTCATGGAGTGATACAGAGTGGAAACAGGCCCAACTTGCCCACACCAACCAACATCTCCCAGCTACACTAGTCTTGCTGAGGTTCTGGTGTCGGTTGCCAAAGTGTGGGTTCCTGCTTGTAGTCCCAGACACACTAGACTCACCTGCCCACATTTAGTCCATATCCCTCCAAACCTATCCTATCCATGTACCTGTATAACTGTTTCTTAGAATGCTGCCTGTCCCGCTGAGTTACTCCAACATTTTATGTCTATCTTCAGTGGAATAGAACCGATGGAAGGGCCAGTGAAGACTTGATAGGCTGAATAGCCGACTTCTGCATTGCAAGGTGCATAATAACATAATGCATTTCAGTGAGAACTAGGCTGAAAACAGAGGGGAGCTGTAAAGAAAAATAGGTTGATCAGAGGGAGAAAATATCAAAAAGACCAATAGTTCTCTGTGGCCAAGTGAATGTCAGTGATTAGTAAAAGGGCAGGGCAAATTATGAGACAGGAAGGCAATCAATGTATTAGGTGAAGGTCTTGGCTGGAATAATAAATGAGTATTTCATTTAGTTTTAACTCAGAATGGAGATGCTGCCAAAATATCAGCAGAAGATGTAATGGAGAGAATAAACAGAGTGAAACTGTGAAAAGAAGATTACTTTTTCAGAAGGATGGTTGCTGAAGAAACCTGAGTGGAAAATTGCAGAGTGCCTTTCCATAATCTTTTACTGGTTCTGTAGCAATGAAATACTGGAAAATTACAACATAGGCTGCAGGCTGGTGAGCCTAACCCCAGTAATCATAGTACTTTTGAAAATGACAATCATGGAAGAAAATTAATAGAATTTTGAGAAGTTAGAGTTAATAAAGGAGAGCAAGAAAGGACTTAAAAATGCATTAGTACGTAGTTTAGATATTTAGTTTAGTTTGGTTTCGAGATACAACGCAGAAACAGGCCCTTCGGCCCACCGGGTCCATGCCGACCAGCAAACCCCAAACACCAACAGTATCCTAACACTAGAGATAATTTACAATTTTTACAGAAGCCAATTAACCTTCAAGCCTGTCCATCTTTGGACAGTGGCAGGTAACCGGAGCATCTGGAAAAAACCCACATGGTCACGGGGAGAACGTGCAAGCTCCGGACAGACAGCACCCATAGTCAGGATCGTGAACCTGGGTCTGTGGTGCTGTTATGGTCCTGTCCCACTTAGGCGCTTTTTCAGGCGACTGCCTGAAAAAACGGTAACTGGAACGGCGACTGTCAGAGTGGAACACACACACACATTGCTTCCTTCACCAGCCCGTCATGCAGGTGGGAGACAGGGCAAGCAGGGGGAGCGCTGTCTGAGTGAAATTCACATGGTGTGAAGCCAAGGTGATACAGCCACACACCGCGATGAACAAGAAGGTTGGCGCTGTAATTAAGACAGTGAAAGCACAGTGAATGGGAAGGGTCACGTAAGTCCTTTAAAAGAGGGGGGGAGAGGGGGGAGAAGGGGGGAGAAGGGGGAGAAGGGAGGAGAAGGAGTGGAGACAACTTTTAAGAAGCCAGAGATACACGGCTGTGAAGCTCGGTGGACATTAACATTACCGGTCGGTTATCCTTGGTTCTGAAAACTACTGCTTATGTTTGTTTCCCCAATGAGCCAATAAAATTCACCGGTTAGCACTGGCTACAACCTACGAGAACCTACGAGAACCTTTACCTCTTGGCAACTCACTAGGACCTCCTGGAACCCACCTACGGCTCGAGAATTCTCGCTACTCTCCATGTCAGCTTCATTCTGGTGGCCACTAATTCTTCAACGTGTTGAAAAATTCATGGCAACCATAATAAGGCCGTGACTAGTTCCCAGAATGTGGGAAATCCTCACGACCTTGAAGGTGAGTACCCAGCAACCACCCGTGAACATGTGGTGACCGCAGAGCCTCCTGCAGTCACCTAAAAAGTCACCTAAATGAGACAGACCCATGAGGCTGCAAATCTACCGTTGCACGACCGTGCCGCCATTGCACTTCTGATGAATATTTCCAAACCTTGGTGTCATCTAAAAATGTACGAACCAACCCATCTACATTTACGTCAAGTCATTTATATGTATCACAAACAGCAGGGGTCCCAGCACAGATGCCTGCGGAATTCCACTGGTCACAGACCTCCAGCCTAAATATCGTCCTTCCACCACAAGTGTTTAGTCCATTTCCTGCAGGTGTAGCCCTCAGGAGCAATGGAGGTACATCTGACTGGAAATCCCCCTGAGCAACTTCCTACAATCTTGATGTATGCTGGGAATGGATAGATATGGATTATGTGCAGGCAGATACAATTTGGTCTTGGCATCATGTATGGCACAGACACTATGGGCCAAAACAGCCTGTTCCTGTGCTCTACTGATCTATGTTCCATGTTCTATGGATGTGTGAGTTAACGATTTAAAATTTGCGTATGATCCAAAATTGGAAAGGGGATAACAATGGGAAGGATAGTAATAAACTCCAAAAGGCCATGGACAGGGTGGCTAAATGGTTCCCAAAATCATTTAAAAAAAATTGTATGCAGAGAAAAATAAAATCAAACATTAAGCTCTTTTTCGAGGATGTTGCCATGACTAGAGGTTGTGAGCTATAGGGAGAGGTCGAGTAGGCTGGGTCTCTTGGAGCGCAGGAGGATGAGGGGTGATCTTATAGAGGTGTATAAAATCATGAGAGGAATATATCGGGTAGATGCACAGAGTCTCTTGCCCAGATTCGGGAAATCAATGACCAGAGACCACACATGTCACTGTACCAATTGGTACGTGACAAATAAATGTACCTTGTACCCTATCTTGTAGGTTCAAGGTGAAGGGGAAAAGGTTTAATAGGAAACTGGGGGGTAATGTTTTAACACAAAGGGTGCATGGAATAAGCTGCCAGATGAGGTAGTTGAGGCTGGGACTCCCAATATTTAAGAAACAGTTAGACAGGTACATGGATAGGACAAGTTTGGAGGGATTTGGTCCAAATGCAAGCAGGTGAGACCAGTGTAGCTGGGATATGTTGGCCGGTGTGGGCAAGTTGGGATGAAGGGCCTGTTTCCACACTGAATCACTCTATGACTCAATGACTCTACTTAACAGCCGCACGACAGCACTGTATTCTGGTCTGTAAGCCAAACTTATGAATTCTCCAAGTGCACTTTCGATATCTACATGTGTATTTTACTTCGGAGTCAAGTGAGTGACTACGTGAAGAGCCCACCAGCCCGCATGTGCATCAGTACGTCTAACGCATTGCGCTGCGACTGGCTGGTAGGCACGTCACTCCTCCAGCGGTAGGTTTAAAGACCCTCAGGTAAGTTTTCGAACTTAGTCTGCGGTCATTTTCTTCGTTCTTGTTTGCAGCATTTCATGAACGAACACCAATGGACAAAGCGAGGGTGAAGAGACGGGCCACGGGGAGAACCGCTATGGAAGACCGCGGGAGTGCGGTTAGCGGGCGGGCGGCCTGGTGCAGGGCTGCATTATATCTCCCTATCTGAGGAAGGGAGTGTAGGTCCTCAAGCCTGGGCTGACTCGCACTTCAATGATGTGTCGGGGGAACGTTCCACGACACAAGACCTGTGTGAAGCAGAGATACCCACTATGGTGTCAACATTTGCGATGCCATCGCAAATCGGCGAGCCACTGGAAGAAGAATTGGTGGCCAGCTACCTAGCTTCCCACCAGCTACAGGAGCAGGTGCTGATGGAAACGGCTATGAAATACCATACGCCCAGCAACTGTGCCTCGCTTAGAGTCCCGGCCGTAAATAGCTCCATCTGGAGTTACATGGGTGGAGGCATCAGGACTCAGGAGGATAAACTCCAAAGGATCCTGAACCTAGTGGCGTCCGGGGTCACGACATTCACCAGGTCAGTAGATGGAAGCTCCCTCTCAGAGGCACAACAGGACGCATTGGCATTGATGTGCAGTGCACATTTTGAGATAAATTGCTTTCGTAAAAGTGCCATTCATCCTGTCCTGAATCCCAAGTTTGTGGGATTATGCTGGTCCACCAATGTGCAGCCACCAAATTATTTATTTGGGGAAGACCTGCCCAAACAAGTCAAGGAGCTCAAAAACAAGTCAAAGGCTGTGAGGCTACTCAAATCTCCACCTGTGCACAAACCTTCATCGTTCCAATGGCAGCACCCCTATGCCTCTACCAGCAGCAGACGGCCTGCAGAAACCAATACCAGCTCGAGGACCGCAAGAACCAGGCAAAAGCCTTTTTTAGGACAAGGCTCAGGCCGCCCGACATCGAAAATGCGCAAGTGGCGCACTCCGGAAGATCTACCCCCCAAACATCAGGGTCGGAAATAAACACCGAAAATCCACTGGGAACCACAGAGGTAGGTGGGGTCTGGTTCTCTATGGAACATGCGGTGTGTGGGTCAATCACATGTTGGTGGGAGATTAAGTTTATTTTTGAATGAATGGCATTCCAAATTGAATTTTCTAATTCACTTCCACCCATGCAGCATACTCCAAACTGAACCTTTGTCCATTCACAACAAGACGGTTTGGATGTACAAGCTGAAATTCGGTCATTATATTCAAAAAGGGTATTTGAGAAGTCGAATCATGAATCTCACCAATTCATGTCCAACATATTTACAAAGCAAAAGAAGGATGGGGGATTCAAAATCATCCTTGACTTGTCCCAGCTCAACACCTTTGTGGAGTACAGACATTTCAAAATGGAAAACTTTGTTACTGCCAAACAATTCATTTTTCGATCTTAAAGATGCATACTATTTGGTGCCCATTCACAAGGATCATCGAAAATACTTAAAATTCAACAGGATGGGGCAGCTATGGCAGTTTAAAGCGTTGTCTAATGGGTTGACTTCAGCCCCCAGATTATTCACCAAATTATTGAAACCAGTACTGGCACTCTTACGAGCTCAAAAACATATAGTAATGGCATACTTGGATGATATCCTTATTATAGGCAAGACTCTAGAATTGGCTATTTCAGTGGTCTCAGCCACCAAGCTCTTGTTTGAGCGATTGGGGTTTCTCATCCATCCAGTTAAATCTAAGTTGACACCATCCCTAGTTATGGATTATTTGGGATTCACCATTAGCTCTGTTCTACATGTCTGTAAATCTACCTTGGGGCAAGAGTTTAGAGTTAACAGAAGCCTGTAATTACCTCATAACGAAGCAGCTGCCTTCTATTCGACAAGTGGCCAGTTTAATTGGTAAATTAGTGGCTGCTTTCCCAGCTGCAAAATTTGGGCCTTTGCATTATCAACAATTACAATGAGCAAAGGTACAGGCACTTAAACACAATTCAGGTCACTTTGATAGGCCGATGCAATTGCCGGCTGAAGCCATTGCCGAGTTACAATGTTGGAAGTCCAATATTAGGCATTGCTCTAGCAAATATTTTGGTTGACAGTTCTTCAGTTATTTTACAGACTGATGCCAGTACTCTGGGATGGGGCGCTACTGACACCATCTCTAGCTGCGGTGGCAGATGGAATATGCATGAGCTGTCATTCTTCAGTTATATGGTGTTAATTATTTGGAGTTGCTGGCAGCACTCCATGGATTGAGGGCTTATTGCGGGAATATGCGCCATCTGGAATGTCCAGTTACAGATTGAGAACACCACAGCGGTGGCATACATAAATCACATGGGTGGAATCAAGTCAGTATCCTGTGATAAATTGGTTAACCTCATTTGGCACTGGTGCATTGCAAGAAATATTTGGGTTTCAGCTACCTACCTGCCAGGTTCAATACAGTGGTGGACACCAGATCACGCAAATTCAATGACAACACAGAATGGACATTGAATCATAGAGTGTTTAATTATATTATCTCTAGGTATGGAACACCGGATAAAGATTTGTTTGCATCCAGACTAAATCATCAGTTACCGCAGTATGTTGCGTGGGAACCAGACCTGGGGAGAAGTGTTTTTCTATGCATTTCCCCCATTCTGCCTTGTCAGTTGATGCCTGCTTAAAATTAAGCAAGACTCTGCCTCGGGCATTCTAATAGTCCCTGACTGGCCCACACAGCCATGGTATCCAATCATTCTGGGTGTGGTCATAGAACCCTTCATGGCAGTTCCCAAATGCAGGAATCTGCTGATTAATCCCATCACTGGGGAGGAACATCCTCCACATGATCGGCTAAACTTATTGGTTTGCAGATTCTAAGAAGACCTTTCCTCGGCTTTGGACTATCTAGTTGTACGGTGGATGTGTTAACTGCGGCCTGGAGAGACAGCACCAAAACAATACATCTCCTACATAAAGAAATGGGAAGTGATCTATTTGCAATCTAATATCACGTATGACACAGCGCACATAAGCAATATTTTTGAATTCCTCTCGAAACTTCATTTTGATGAGAGATTGAGCTATAGTGCTCTAAATTGTGCCAGAAGTGCGTTGTCGTCATACTTGTTGCCGACCTCGGGACACCACTCTGTTGGGTCTCAACCGGTAATATCTAAATTCATGAGGGGTATTTTCACCTTGCACCCTCCCAGGCCCAGATACACAGAAATATGGGATGTAGGTGTGGTTCTCACACTGCTTCACCAATGGGCCCTAGCAACATCCCTGTCCTACTCCGGCTCACATACAAGGTAGTGATGCTCATGGCACTAGTGTCAGCTCAAAGAGTCCAGTCATTGCAAAGCTACGTCTGGATAGGATGATCGCCTCTGCCACTGGTATAACCTTTTATGTGTATGATCCCATCAAACAGAGTAGACCAGGTACTTCCGGCCTTAAACTGCTATTCATGGCGTACCCCTTGGACCCCCGATTATGTGTGGGCACATACCTCCAGCAATATATCAAGATCACTAAGGGCCTTAGGGGGCCAGAACAAGCATTACTTGTTAGCCACAAGAAACCGCATAAAAAGGTTTCAGCTCAGACCATCTCCAGATGGTTGAAACAGGTTCTGGCTGATGCTGTAGATACTGAAATATTCAAATCTGATTCCACCAGGGCTGGAGCTACATCCGCAGCGAGGGTCCTGGACGTCCCGTTGGACAATATCCTAGTGGCCGCAGGATGGTCCTCAGAACGCACATTCCAGACGTACTATAACAAACACTTAGCCAGAACGAGTGTAGTTGCAAACTCCATTTTAAGTTCAGTTTTATAGTCTCCTCTCAGGTGTGAGAGGTTACTATTGTTATTTTGTCCATTAAATCGTCAGCATATTTACAATTATGTCATGTTTGAATACTTTACTTCTCCACTCTCCTTGGTCAAATAATACAGTGAGTGATGCATGGACTCGTTTCCACGGCTTGGTCACAGAGCTTTGAAATCTTCACGTAGTCACTCACGTGGCTCCGAAGTAAAATAGTAAGATTAAATGAGAACTTACCAGTTTGAAGGTTGATCTTTATTTTATGAGGAGTTACGATGAGGAATTACGTGCCCTCCACTCCCAACCCCTCCTCATAAAATTCAGCTGGTAGTTTTAGTTCTAGAATCTTCCAATCTTCAGTTCAACAATCTGTGACTTCACACTGCTGCTTTGAAGGTTGACGCGCATGCGGGCTGGCGGGTTCTTCACGTAGTCCCTCATCGTAACCCCTCATAAAATAAAGATCAAACTTCAAACTGGTAAGTTCTCATTTAATCTTATTAATATATAGCAAAGCTGCCCCTTTTAACTCTTGCACTCTATTTTTACATTTTTTAATTATAATGTTTTTTTAATTGTCTGCTGTATATTGTGTTTTTACAATGTGCAAGCATAACACCAAGTCACATTCCTTGTATGTGTACATACTTGGTGATAAATAGATTCTGCTTCTGATTCTATTTCTGATTCTGATTCTAATTCTGACTGAACGAACAAGCAGAGACAAAATGGATTTAATGACACTGTTTCTAAAAGGTGTGCATGTACATAAATCTTTCAAAGTGCCAGAGCATGACGAGAGAGCAGTCAGTAAATCATTAATAATCCTGTGGTTCATAAATAGACATGGAGCATGAAAGTAGAAACATCATGTCCCAGTCTTTATGATACACTGTTTTGGTCACATGTGGAGCCACATTTGGAGCAGATCATCTAGTTCTGGTCACCATGTTTTAAGAATGATGTGAAGGGGGTCAAAATAATTCTAGCAACAGGAGATGTCAGTTGCAACGTGAGACTGGAAAGACTGCAATTGATGAACTTGGAATACAGGTAAAACCCCTGTCCTACGGTACGAGCTCATTCCAAGAGCTCTCCTGAGTTTGCCCTGATTCGAACTCAGAGATTTACGGTAATGGCCATTCGTTGGTACTTGGGGCTCTCGTGGACAATTTTCAACATGTTGAAATAGATAGAGCTCTAATGGATAGCGGAGTTAAGGGATATGGGGAGAAAACAGGAACGGGGTACTGATTGTGGATGATCAGTCATGATCACATTGAATGACGGTGCTGGCCCGAAGTGACCAAATGGCCTACTCCTGCACCTATTGTCTATTGTCTATTGTCTCATCTGTGGAGAAAAGGAATAGGTGAATTTTGGGTCGAGACCCTTTCATCAGACTGAGAATCGGGAGAAAGAGGAACGAGAGGTGCAGACGGTACCTTGGAGAAATGAATGGAAGATATGCAAAAAACAATGATAATCTGGGAAATGTGGAGCACACAAAAACCATTCGTGACCATGAGTATACCGACAGAGGAACTAAACAGGACAACTGTAAAATTAGTACAACAACTAGGATGGGGGAGGTGAAGGAGAGCGAGGGAATATCTCCTATTAATTTCTCAATTACCGTCTATATCTCTCATTGCCTTTTCCTCTGATTCTCTGTCTCTCGACCCAAAACGTCACCTATTCCTTTTCTCCAGAGTTGCTGCCTGAGCCGCTGAATTACTCCAGTCTTTTATGTCTGTCCGGTTTAAACCAGCATCTGCAGTTGCTCCCTACATGGGCTGTGCTGCACAGACATAACAGGCCGAATGGTCTCTTCATGTCAAGACATTCCGTGAAACTATTCTATGATTCTTATACAAATTGTCCTTATATTATTGATCAATGCCTGCAATGGTGGCTTAGATTGTTCATCTCTGGCTGAGATTGCAATGCTTTATTCATGTTTGAAAAATTGGGTATCAATGGCTATTTTTCAAAAAACTTTGTTCAAGAGATGTGTGAATTTTCCATTTCCATAAAGCAAAACTGATTTTAAATGAGTGATAATAACAAAATATATATATATATATTCAAAGTCAGAATATTTTTCACCAGCCTCTAAGTCACCATCCTCTCATTACAAACCTGCTACCAGGTCAATTGTGCCACTAAACCAAAGATATTGGACTGTCGTCTACCTGTGCACCTTCAAAGTCATGCATGTGATTCTTGAAGCAAAATGAACGAAACGCAAGTTCTGCATGGTTGATCTTTTTTGTGTGCGCAGAGCATTACCAATGCATAAAACGCACTTATTCCAAGCAAACTTACTTTGTTGATTTTTTGTTAAAACTACAACTTTACTTGCCATAGCTTTTTCTCAAATCATTAAAGCTTCTGTTCCTCCCTGTTGATGTTACCTTGATCACAGTACAGCCTTTGAGCTGTTCAATGAAAACATTATTCTCTAACGTTTTACTCCTTAATCTCTATGTAATAGCACTCTTACCTATCAACCAGGAGCAACAATAGGAATGTATTTTCCTCTTACCAGTGCTCTATCTTCCTCAGAGTTCTGCAGAGATCCCGCACTGGTGCCTTTGTCTATCATCTACCTTCTGATCATTGCAACATCAGCCACAGTATTGGGGCCAGCTTGCAAATGTGTATCAATGACTGCCATCTCTCTTTCTCCATCACCAGCCTGGGTCCTTTCATTGCATTGGTAGTATCAAACAACTGGCTAACAAACAGTCGGCAGGTTTCTTCAGCAATACATTGACATTTTACTCAATTGGACCAGGCAGATCATATCCCCCTGCTACTGTTGCCTCTTTCATGAGCTTGATCTCAGTTTCTAATCCTGTAATCGCAGCAGAAAGTTTCCTTCTTGCGCCTCTATGTAAATGCCTGCTTCTGACCCTACTTTAACCTACTTGCCCTTTTATCTAAAGATCAAGGGGATATGGGGAGAAGCAATCAGAATTAATGGTTAACAACACACCTGGTATTTTATTTCTTCTGTTGTTCCTGGTTTTTTCTTGAGTAAGGTCAGTGAAAATTAAGGGCTAATTAACTATACAAAAGTGAAAAATAAATCAGGTAGGCGGACATATGCTTTGTCATTGGTTGGACCATCGAGGGTTTCCAGCGGTAATTGTCTCTTCAAAGATCAGTAAGAGAAGGGTTCAAACCTAATCCATTGGCATTCTGCCCTGTGCTGTCAGCAGGTTGATTTATGATCATGGTGAGAGTAGACACTTGACCCCGTTACACTGTCGAGCTACATGATAGAGTTAACACACTACATTATCAAACCTCTAGTGTATGCTTTGCAGAGATCTTCGACTTACCTCAAGCTTACACTTTCCCTGACAGAGATCCTAAAATTTGCCTCAGACTCTCAATCCTGTGTTCAAAATATTGCTGGATTGCTAGTCCCAATTTAACCAGAAATTGGTGAAGGAGTGTTTCAGCAGTAAATAAAGTGGGCATGCTGAGAATTTATCTCATACGCAGGTAGGAATCCAGGGCTGGAGGAGGCTTGGAGTGGGGACAAGATGCAGTGAATGGGGTTATTGTGAGAAGGCAGGAGAATGGGGTTGAGAGCGAAAGATAGATCAGCCATGATTGAATGGCAGAGTAGACTTGATGGGTCAAACGGCCTTATTCTGTTCCTAGAACTTATGAACAGATAATTTGTCCATTGCATACAAATCAATGGAAAGCATTTACATAGATTAGTTTAGTTTAGTTTATTATTGTCCCATCTACAGAGACACAGCAAAAACCTTTGTTTTGCATGCAAACCATGTCATATGTCAAACCATATCATGAATACAAATATGCACATGTACTGAAACTGTCATAGTGGATAATATTAGATTCTCTTCTGGGACAACATGTAAAGAGGCATAGACAGGGTAGACAGTCAGAACCATTTTCCCAGGATGAAAATGTCAAAGACTACGGGGCAAAGCTTTAAGGTAAAAGGTTACTTAAAAGAGATGTGCAGGAAGTTTTTTCTACACAGAGATTGGTGGGCGTCAGGAACCTGCTGCCAGAGTGGAGGAAGCAGCCATGACAGTGGCATTTAAGAAGTTTGTAGATAGACAATGGATCTGCAGGGAATGGAGAGATATGGATCACGCACAAACAGAAGAAATTAATTTAACACCATCAAATTCAGCACGGATATATCTTTGGCTGAAGGGCCAGTTCCAACACATGGAAATGTCTGAAGAATCTGAAAGCAGGGTATGAAGGAGGGTCCTGACCCAACACTGTCTGTCCGTTCTCTCCACATCTTTGGAGAACATGGATAGATGACGGGTCAAGATCCTTCTTCAGATTTGAAATGTCATCTGTCCATGTTCTCCAGAGATGCTGCCTAACCCGCTGAGTAACTCCAGCATTTTCTGTCCATTTGTGTATAAACCAGCATTTACAGTTCTTTGTTTCTAACAATAAAGTGAGAACTGAGAAAAAGAATGGTCCATTTATCTAATACAAACATGTAAAACTGTCTGGACCCCTAACTGGTGTAAAAATACAAAGTGCTTGATGAATTCAATGGGTTGGGCAGTAGCTGTGGAGGGAACATTTCGGGACTGCACCCTTCTTCAGATACTGCTTTCAGATTCTTCAGACTTTGTCTGATGAAGGGTCCCGACCCAGAATGTTGTCTGCTCAGTTCCCTCCACAGATACTGCCTGACCCACTGAGTTGGTTTAGCATTTTGTTTTGTGCCTAAGATTCCAGCATCTGCAGTTTCTTGTGTCTCCCAAATAGTGTGTCCACCAGGTCTGTGGAGTACTTGAAACACATTGGTCACGTTAATGGGACAGGCAATAATTCACTATGTCAACACTGGGATTCATGCCTTGAATTTCTAAGAAATGCATTCGGTCTTGTTTTATTTTTTCTCAACGTGGCCAGATGGTACCTCTGCATTCCAGGTTCACTAAGCTCTGCGAGAATGGACAGCTGCAGGACCAAAGCATTAGCGACAGCTGCCTGGGAATCTTGCGCATGTGCAGAGCGATCTCATTGGGGATCACTCCAGCAGCACATTAATGGAATGTTAGTTCTTCTGGTGGATCAACGACTGTTAGTGATCAACGAAAATGCCTGTGTCGCAACTTGTGTGCAAGTTAATGATGCCTTGTGCGAAAGGTCCCGGATCATGCTCATCCTATCTGTGTGTACATTAGATATCACTCAATGCAACTGACAGCCTCAGAAACTATGCCAGAAGCCCATCTGTGCATCAGCAATTGGGCTGCATGGTGGCGCAGCAGTAGGTTGCTGCCTTACAGTGCCAGAGAGTTTGATCCTGACTACGGGTGCTGTCTGTACTGACTATGTACATTCTCCCATGGGTTTTCTCCGGGTGCTCCAGTTACCTCCCATATCACAAAGATGTACAGGTTTGTAGGTTAATTGGCCGGTAAAATTTAAATCATGTATTGCATAGGATAGTGCTAGGGTGCAGGATGATTGGTCGGAGGGGGCACTCTGAGTCGGCTGCCCTGCCAGCAGCGTGTTCGTTATTTCGACTTTTTTTTTTGGGTGTGTCTAAATATTAGTTTAGGTGTCTCTTGGTGTGTCTTGTGTGGGAGTTGGTGGGAGGGGGGGGCGTGGAAAGGGGGTAACTGCTTTTGGTTGCCTCCTCGACGGAGAGGTGACTTTTTCCATGCCGCCTCCATCGCGACCTAACAGCATGGATTGGAGCGACCTTTCCCAGAGTCAGGCCCAGAGTGGGTGAACCCTTGCCGGGGGTCACCAGAAAGGAGTGCTCCGATCGCTGGCATGGTGATTTTGGCATCGTGGGGCTGTGGTCTGCGGAGCTACAAGCCATGGGCAGAGCGTGGATTTACCATCCGGAGCCTGGAATCCCTTACCGGGGATCACTGGAGAATAGCTCCGACTTCCGGCCTGCGGTCTATAACATCTTCAAGCTGCGGTCTCCGGTAGGAAAGCGCCGATTCGGGAATTCCAAGCCGCGAAGCGTGTTTTGACCGTCCCGACATCGGACATTTGATCATCCCGATAAGAGGGCCTGTACATTGGGCCATCCGTAGCGGTGACTACGGAGGGTTCGTGGCCCCGACCACGGATGAACAAAGGAGGAGGACTGACTGAACTTTGTTGCCTTCCACCACAATGAAGAATGCTGTGGTGCATGTTTGTGTTTAATTTTATTGTGTATTGTGTGGTCCTTTTTTAAGTGTATCACTGCAGGGCAAATTCATTTCACTGCACCTTCGGATGCATGTGACGAATAAAATTGACTTTGACTTTGACTAGTCGAATCAGTGGGCCTGTTTCTTTGCTGTATCTTGAAACTAAACAAAACAGGCAGCAGAACGGTGGGATGGTGACATTGGCAACCCCTCTGGCTGTAAGTCAATGTCTCCCCATCTGATGTGGTATCTTAATCTTCCTCAGATGCTGGTGTTTTGAAATATTAACAATTTCAACATTTACCAAGATGCCAGTAGTAACTTTGCACGAGGAATTACCTCCTGGAAATTGCTAAGTCTTCTCTCTTTTTTGATGATATATAGATACACAGATTATAACCAACCGTGATGAATAGATTCATGTAACAAGGACCAGAAATATTGGAAGAACTCAGCCAGTCATGCAGTATCTGTGGAAAGAGAAGCCAGTTAACAATTTTGGTTGGGGACCCTTCCTCAGAACTAGTATTGGATGGTGAAGATGGCGTGAATGGAAGATCTGATATAGCAAACGTGGAAAGCGCTGACCAAATCTGCAATGTGTACACAACACCAAAATGTGGACGCAATTTTCAAAATGTAGTGTGCTACCACATACCAAGTAACACGTTGGTCCCCCTCAATGGCTATGAAAAGTAAGCGGAAAAAAATGCATATTTCCAAAATCTCTTTGAGCCTCAGTTGTCAATGCCTTTTTACCTTGATTTTACTGGCTTGTTAATGGAAGACTGGGAACCTAATGAGACAAAGATAAAATGGCGTAAACCAGCATCTGCAGCTCCTCCCTACACAAAGGTAAAATAAGAAACTTATAAAATAAGTAACTGCTTTCAGCATTCTTCAGTCAAGTAGACAACGGTCATGTGTAAGCCAAGGGCTGCAGTGAAACTTGGAAGTTGCTGCATTCAATTTCACCAAATCTGAATTCTCATCCACTCCCAAATCCATATAATCCTACTGATTAAATTCTAGCCCTAAATTAACTTTATCATATTCTCAAATAAATAATGTTCACTTATCTCCAAAACTGAAAACTTATGAAATAAATTCAAACCATTCTCAGCACTTTTTATATAAAGTACAGTGAAAATAGTTGTACTTGAGCCAGAATATTCAAAACCCATGTTTATTAATGCAGACTGATATAGATTTATGGGCATAGTCCAATGTTACTTGTGAAACTGTTGAGCATGAATCTGGACCAATTGCCTGCCAAGCCTTCTGTTGCTGGCAATATTTTCAATAACCATCGAAAGAAAACTTAGTTTTGGCCTGCATGAAAAACTTCCCCTTACTTTTATTTTACTAGAAGGTCATAGCTCTACAATGATCTGAATATTCTGGTTCAATTTCTCCTACCATCTCAGTTATTAAGCTCTGATCAATAAAAAAACATATTTTCTTCTGTTATTCTTCTGTTTTGCAAGTCAATGTACAGAGATGAAATAAGCACAAAATAATAAAATTGCTTAGATAAACAATCTAATAAGAGGATACGATACAATAGCTTTATTTCTCTCATGAGGGAAATTGGTCTGCTAACAGTCACAAAAACACAAGATACATGAAAATGAGATTAAAGTGACGAGTGGAAACGATTGGGGATGTGAAAAGATTGGGGAGGGGGAGGAGGGGAGTCAGTCTACTCCACAACAGAAGGGGGAGGAGTTATACAGTTTGATAGCCATAGTGAAGAAAGATCTCCTGTGGCGTTCTGTATTTCACCTGTGTGGAACCAGCCTGTTGCTGAAGTTGTTCCTTCAATGCAATCAATATCTGAAATAAAAAAACACCTCAATGGTAAGGGCAGTTCTTCATAATTTCAGAGGCACGAGTAGTCTCTAGAAGGTTAACAATTGCCTACTAGATAGCCCAATCTATCACAGGCACAACCCTCCACACAATCAGAAGCATTTTCATGAGGCGCTGCCTCAAAAATATATTATCTCTGCCTGGTCTATCATCAAAGATCCCCACCATTTCAGTCATGTCCTTTTCTCGTTGTTACCACCAGGCAGGAGCTACAGAAGCCTGAGGTCACACACCAGCAGGTTCAGATACAGCTACTTTCCTACAACCATCACCTTTTTGAACCAATCTGCAAAACTCTAATCCTACCTCAGCAATGGGAAACTACAGACCACCTCTTATAATGCCTTGGACTTGCCATAATACAAATGCCAATCCATACTGTGTCAAGGGCTCTGGAGAGAAAGCAGGAGAATGGGGTTTGGAGGGAGAGATAGATCCGCCATGATTGAATGGCAGAGTAGACTTGATGGGCCAAATTACCTAATTTTGCTCCCGTCGCTTATTATGACCTACTGTAACTGATAGAAGAATTTTCCAATATTGCAAATTAAATGTATTAGTGTAAAAAGATAATTAGAAAATATTGTCTTTTACACTAATATATTGTTTTTGCAATATTTCCTTTGTCACTGCCTGGTATAATTTATCTATCATTTATCTTTAATTTAAGTTGTTTGTGTGTTGTCTGAGTCTATTTGCCTGTGATGCTGCTGCAAGTAAGACTTTCCTTGCACCTGTACCTTATTGCATTTGTAGATTTGACAATAAACTTGACTAAGATGTGGAAATGAAAGCAAAGAATGAGTATTTAAACAGTATTCCAAATAGTGCTCAAGGCACCCCTGAATTTAAAAGGTAGCACTTTGGAGAAGAAAGTTGGTTGGGCTGTAAAACAGATGCAGGAATTGGTTATCATCAATCTTCGCCATGCAACCAATGGCTGTTTCACCTTTGATGGAGAAGGGACAAAAATGTCTCACTAAATAAACAAAAAACTGTCAATGAAAGCAGTAGCAAAGAAGGATTAAGGCACAATATCTTAATAATGTGTGATGGGTTATGGGGATAATAAGGAGAATAGGGTTAGGAGGGAGAGATATGGTTGAATGGTGGAGTAGACTTGATGGGCCTAATTCTGCTCCTATCACTTATGACCTTATGACTTACTGTAACTGATAGAATAATTTTTCAATATTTTGGAGCTTGACAATTTTTAATGCAAATATAGATCAGTATAATTTATTTCCATTACAGATACAGAGCAGTTTTTCAGGAGCTTCAGAAGATCAGGCTGCACTAGTAAACTCAGTCCACCTTAATTTACCCCAATCCTCTCTCTGGGAAAAAATCCTAATTTGTGCACCTGATAAACGATAATCGATTTAAACGAGAATAAATCAGGTATATCTAATCAACGCTTATCACGACTGGTCTCCATTCTCAGCATGGTGCAGATAGACACAAAATGCAGGAGTAACTCAACGGGACAGGCAGCATCTCTGAAGAGAAGGAATGGGTGACCTTTCGGGTTAAAACCCTTCTTTAGACTGAAGAGGGGTCTCGACCTGAAATGTCACCTATTCCTTCTCCCAGAGATGTTGCCTGTCCCGTTGAGTTACTCCAGCATTTTGTGTTTGTCTTCAGTCTAAACCAGCATCTGCAGTTCCTGCCTACATCATCATGGTGCATCTCTCTCTACCTCTACTGCATCTTAATAGTAAGATTAAACGAGAACTTACCAGTTTGAAGTTTGATCTTTATTTGATGAGGAGTCGAGTTGAGGGACTACGTGAATAGAAGCCCGTACAGCCGTTCAAACTGGTAAGTTCTCGTTTAATCTTACTATTTTACTTCGGAGTCACGTGAGTGACTACGTGAAGACTTCAAAGCACTGTGAATTCACGCCGCAGACTCAAATCCGACGTTCACACTGCCTGGATTGACTCAAAAGTCGTTAACAATCAATCATGCATCAGTAATACATTTGTTAAATGAAATAACAGTTTATTTACAAACAAATCATAACAAACCCCTCTAACTCAGGGAAAAATGTAACAGTACTGACACCAGAATCACAAACACCCCGAGCCTTGAAATCGGCTTGTGATAAAAACCTCTGAAAAGTTAGCTCACTGGACCATCCTGCGCCCGCGAGAATAAAGACCTTGAAATCGTTTGCACCGACACCTTACTCTGTGGTTTTTTTGTGACTAATAAACAAAGCCAACTCTGTTCCTCTCAGTTTAGTAATCTCAATGTAATGAGATAAATGTGTAGACTACACAGAAACATCATCTGCGGGTATGCTGAAAACACAATCTTACATCCCTGTCACTCTTTATTATGTTTATGCAAATCATAGACATAAAATATAATGCATCACGACACATGCATTCTATCTAGCGAGCTTTTGCAATTTATACACGTTTGAGCTGAAACCAATGCCATAAGCATGACCACCTTCATAGATAATTTTGGCTACTGATGGGCTTGTAACCGGAGCCCACTGGCAAGAGCCATAAAAACCTCACTCACATTCCAAATACCAGCATACCTGGGTTTAGATTAAAATTGAAAAACTCTACTTCATGAATCGTGAAACTAACATGTGTCCCTACTGTATGCAATTCTGCATTCATAAAATAAAAAGACAGAGCACTTTCTGGCTGAATTAATCGCACCCCATCATAATTTTTTGTCAAAATGAGTTGACAAACAAACATCCGTGATCCCCAGTGTGATATACACATATCCTGCTGAGGCAGAACCCCACTCCCTGGTACTATCCCTGCAGGCCGACCTGACAAACAGCCATCCACCATTAGTCTCGATGAGTCCTCTCCCATTCAGGTATGAATCCATCTTGCCTCCTTAAAATCTGCAAATTAACAGATCAATACGATCCTATAAAGGATGTTGTCCAAAGGCCAGTGACTGATTTACCAGTAGATCCACTGCTTTATCTTGGGCATAAGCATTTCCCTAGCTTGCAAAAACAACGGGTCAAACCATGACCTTCCAGGCCAATCATGTTGACTGTTCCTGATCAGACCCCTTGTGATGGTTTATATGCAACCAATATATAGTTACCTCACTTTCCATTAATTTGCCCACCCAACTGGTCAAACTAATAGGTCATTGCTAGGTGCAACCACTTTTTAAACCAATGGAACAACAGGCCAGTACGCCAATCTCTCCGGCCACTATTACCGTTTCTACCCCCTGAGACATTTGAAATATTTCTGTCATAGCTCCCTTTCTACATTCTCTAACTTCCCTCAATGTCCTAGGAATATGGACCTGCGAGTATCCAAATTTTTTCAAAAGTGTCAACCTTACCTCTTTAAACTTGTTTAACGAACTTTTTCCCCTTAACTCACCGAGTTCAATGCTTGGTGAATCGAGGGAAAAGTATGTAGAAGGGTCTCGACCCCAACGTCGCCCATCTCTTCCTTAGATGCTGCTGCAGATAACCATTCGCTAAATTCTCCAGCTCGTTATCCGTATAGAAACCCGCGGTTTAAAACTTACCGCTCGGAGGACGCTGCTTGCCAAAGCAAGCGTCCGTCATGACCACCAATACGGGCTTCTTTTAGTCCACTCCTGACTCCGAAGTAAAATGTAGGATGGTTACCAGAACTGTACATAATACATGACTACTGCTCTGCCTTCATTATCTTCAATATTGTTTTCTTCATTATCTTTTCTTTCTTAGTTTTAGTTTTAGTTTCTAGTTTTAGAGATACAGCATGGAACAGCCCTTTTGACCCACCTAGTCTGCACTGACCAGCGATTAACCATACACAAGTTCCATCCTACACAATAGGACAATTTACAGAAACCAAATACCCTGCAAGTCTTTGGAATGTGGGTAGAAACCAGAGCACCCGGAGAAAACCCACGCAGTCACAGGGAGAATGTACAAACTCCAATCAGGCAGCACTGTGAGTCTGGATTGAACCCGAGTCTCGGGCGCTGTAAGACAGTAACTCCTCTACCTCTGTGTCACGGTGCCACCTATTCTCTCCAGTAACAGATTGATTATTCTCTCCAGTATTCACTGTAAGGCTGAAAGGACTATTTGCTATCAATCTCCTGAATGTGACATACTCTTCCTTCCTTTTCCAAAGAAAAGCCTCAATATCTTTGTGCAATCTGAAGAAGGGTCCTGACTCGAAACATCACCTATCCATGTTCTCCAGATATGCTGCCTGACCCAATGAGTTACTCCAGTGCTTTGCATCCCTTTTTGTAAATCAGTATCTGCAGCTCCTTGTTTCTTTGTTATCTTTCATTATCCAAGGTTATGTTTGCCGGGCACAGTGTTGCCAAGAAACATTTAATATTCTCAGTGCACTGTGGATCGAGTGGGTGGGGCAGTGGTAGAGTTGCTGCCTTACAGCGTTTACAGCCTGGAGACCCGGGTTCAATTCCGACTAAGGGTGCTGTCTGTACAGAGTTTGTACGTTCTCCCCGTGACCTGCGTGAGTTTTCTCCGAGATTCTCAGTTTTCCTCCAACACTCCAAAGACGTGTAGGATTTGGTGTGCTGTAGGGCCTATTGCCGTGCTGTATCTTTAAACTAAACTAAAGTGAATCCCATGTCCATGCACTCTGCAGTGCCAAATAATATGTCATAAATACTCATGCCAACAGTACCCAAGACAAATGCCAACGTATTTTGTTTTTTTAACAAATGCATAATCAAATTGGAAAGTTCCAGAAAAAAACAATTAACCAGTTATTTATGCTCTGTTGCTGGACTCCTTGTGAAAATCAGTACAAAATCAGTGTGGTGCTGGCTCAAAGGGCCGAATGGCCTCCTCCTACACCTATTTTCTATGTGAAAGCATGAGAAATGCATTCTACACTTCCATCCCCGGCACTGCGGTTGTGTGGCTGCCTTACCGCACCAGAGACCCAGGTTCGATACTGACTACGGGTGCTGTCTGTACGGAGTTTGTATGCTCTCTCTGTGACCTTGTGGGTTTTCTCCAGGTGCTCCAATTTCCTTCCACATTCCAAAAACCTGCAGGTTTGTAGTTTAATTGGCTTCTGTAAATTATCTCCAGTGTGTAGGATAGGACAAGTGTATGTGTGATTGCTGGTCCGTTCAGTCTCGATGGGCTGTGAACAAGCCTGTTCCTGTGCAGTATTGTTATATGTTCTGTGTTCCCTCAATGTTTGCTGATGAGAGCAAATTGAACAATTCAAATTAGTTTTGCAAAGTAGCCTTTCATAGCCTGATGCATGGTTTTAAATCTAAATCACAGAATAACACTTGGAGGCAGTGTCACTCTGCTATGTGGAGGAAATGGGGCACAAATATTCACAGTGGTACAGTGGTAGAGTTGCTGCCTTATAGCGCCAGAGACCCGGGTTCAATCCTGTCTGCGGGTGCTATATGCAGAGTTTTGTACGTTCTCCCTTTGACCGAGTGGGTTTTCTCCGGGATCTCAGTTTTTTTTCCCACGTTTCAAAGATGTACAAGTTTGTAGGTTTAATTGGCTTGGTATATTTGTAAATTGTCCCTGGTGTATGTAGGATAGTGTTAAGGGCTTGTTCCACTTGCCGATTATTTCAGCGACTGCCAGTGTCATATCAGTGTCGTCAAAAGATTTTGAACATTTCAAAATCCAGACAAAACAAATGTTGCGACACTTGCGACTGCATGTCATACGTCATCACGCCGCGTCATGCCGCATCACGCCACATATTTTTCGGTGACCTGATACTTCAGTCCATGATGCCGTCAGTTGCCGAAAAAAATGCCAAGTGGGACAGGCCCTTTAATGTTCCATTGACTCCACCTGATCATATAAACATGATCATCTTTACCTAATAAATATCTGTCCATCTTCTCATTGATCTAGATTTCCCAGACAGCGCAGGAATGACTATTCAGCACTGAATCTCTACTCTACAAACAGCTGACCTTTTACATCAGCGCTACTTTCCAATACTAATGCCCTATCCCTTGAATCAATTAATGTCCAGATGACGATCAATCTCTGCCTTGCATGTTCACAACTGAACCTCCACAGCCAATAGACAATGGACAATAGGTGCAGGAGTAGGCCATTCAGCCCTTCGAGCCAGCACCGCCATTCAATGTGATCATGGCTGATCATCCCCAATCAATACCCCGTTCCTGCCTTCTCCCCATATCCCCTGACGTTGCTATCTTTAAGAGCACTCTCTCTTGAAATTATCCAGAGAACTGGCCTCCACCGCCCTCTGAGGCAGAGAATTCCACAGACTCACAACCCTCTGTGTGAAAAAGTGTTTCCTCATCGCCTTTCTAAATGGCTTACCCATTAGAAAGCATAGAAACATAGAAAATAGGTGCAGGAGGAGACCATTCGGCCCTTCGAGCCAGCACCAACATTCATTGTGATCATGGCTGAACGTCCGCTATCAATAACCCGTGCCTTCCTTCTCCCCATATCCCTTGATTCCACTAGCCCCTAGAGCTCTATCCAACTCTCTCTTAAATTCATCCTGTGATTTGGCCTCCACTGCCCTCTGAGGCAGGGAATTCCATAAATTAACAACTCTCTGGGTAAAAAGCCTTAGGCAGAAAGCTCCAAATGTTCAGCACTCACTGGGTGAAGGAATTCCTCCTCATTCCTGTCCTGATTGGCTGACTCCTCAATTTGAGAGTGTGAACCCTGACTTTGGACACCCCAGGCAGTAGAAACATCATCTCCGCATCTACCCTGTAAAATCCTGTAAGAAATTGGTATGTGTCAGTGAGATCCCCTTTCCCTTACTGAGACACGTAAGAATATAGAGTCACAGAGACATACAGTGTGGGAACACGCCCTTCGGCCCAACTTACCCACACCGGCCAACAATGTCCCAGCTACACTAGTCCCACGTGCCTGCGCTTGGTCCGTATCCCTCCAAACCTGTCCTAGCTAACTGTTTCTTAAACGATGGGATAGTCCCAGCCTCAACTACCTCCTCTGGCAGCTTGTTCCACACACCCACCACCCTCTGTGTGAAAAGGTTACCCCCTCGGATTCCTATGAAATCTTTTCCCCTTCACCTTGAACCTATGTCCTCTGGTCCTCGATTCCCCTGCTCTGGGCAAAATAATGTGTGCATATTGTCATGAAGGCATAGAGTCATACAGCACGGAAACAGGCCATTCAGCCCAGCTCATCCATGCCGACCACTTTGCCTCATCTAAACTAGTTGCATTTTATCCATGTTTGGCCCATATCCCTAACCTTTCCTATCCAATTACTTGTCCAAGAGTTTTATAAATGCTGTTACTGTACCTTCCTTCTCTACCTCTTCTGGTAGCTTGTTCCATGTACCCACCATCCTCTGTGGGATAACGTTGCCCTTCATATACCAATTATATGTTTCCCCTCTCATCTTAAGTACTTGGCCAATCTGTTTCATCTTTCTGCCTGGAAAAAAATCCTGCATCCCAGGAATTATTTTGCAAGGGATGCTGAGTGTGGGAGTCGGGCTATTTACTGATGAGGGCAAGCAGGGTTTCAAGTTAACATTTCATCCGAGAAATGCATTCTCCCTCACTATTGCAGCGGCAAGACCACTTGGATTATGTGCTTAAATCTCTGCGATGAGGATTGTGTTCACAGGCTCCTGACTCAGAGGCAGGAGAGATGCAACTGAATCAAACTTGACATTTCAATCAGGATAAAAGCCAAGAGCTCAACAAAATCACTCAGGAGCATGCACGCTACAAAATATGTGGCGCATTCATCTGTGCTGTAAATGTGCAGGTAGAGAGATTACCTATCCTGCAAACATTGCAAGGCAAGGTCATTACATAGATAGCCCTAAATCAAGGAGTTCTGCACAAATATCCAACGAAACAGGATATTTTACTTCGGAGTCACGTGAGTGACTACGTGAAGACCCCGCCAGCAAGCATGCGCGACATATCGTCTACCTCATTGCGCAACGACAGGTTGGGGAAGCGCTGCTCCACCAGCGGTAATTTTCAAACCTGCAGGTAAGTTTTTCAATTTAATTCCAGATCTGTTTTCTCTTTGCAGGAAGCTCTTACAGAGTTCCTGCTGGAGACATCGCGGAATCCCCTACATCGCGGGGGGGGGGGGGGGGGGACGGGGACCTGACCACAGACAAGAACGTAAAACCTGCACATCTTTGGGATTTGGAAGAAAGCCGGAGAACCCAGAGGAAACCCATGTCGTCACAAGGAGAAGGCTGTGATGCAGCAGCTCTAATTCTTGATCCCTCCATGCAGTGGTAGAGGTCATGGGTATAAAATAAAAGAGAAGAGAATTCATAGAGATTCACACACTGTTTCATAATCAAGGACTGTTTACACACTGGCTATTCTGTCTTCTCCTCTCTCTCATGAACAGAAGATACAGAAGCTTGAAAGCACATACCTCCAGATTTAGGAACACCTTCAGAATGACCTTCTCATAAAATAAAGGTGTACCTTCTTGTGGCATGTTCCACTTACGCAACTTTTGCCGCGACTGCCGACACCCCTCATAAGTCGTTACCAGTCGCCGAAATTTTTCAACATGTTGAAAATCCAGCGGCAACCAGAACAAGGTATGACTCTTTGGGTGACTACTCACGACCATACAGGCTTCGCCCCACGACATGTCGCCAGGGTGGTGCCTGATTGGTCGTGAGTAGGCTCTTCAGTCGCCCAAAGAGTCGTAGCGTCTTTCTGGTCGCCGCTGAATTTTCAACATGTTGAAATTTTTCACCGACCTGCAATGACCTATGACGGGTGCCGGTAGTCGCTGAAAAAGTAACGTAAGTGGAACAGGCCCAATTTTTATCCGCTCTTTCCCTGTCGCTGAAATGCTACAATGCTGTAACACTACATTCTGCACTTTGGTATTTTTCTCTTTGCACTACTTGTTGCACTTGTGAATGACTCGAGTGTACTTATGTGTAATATGATTTGTCCGAATAGCAAGCAAAGCTTTTCATGGTATCTCGGTAAACGTGATGAGAATAAAACATGCCAAACGTTTTTAGAAAAATCACTTTGCAGCGCTTTGGAACCTGAAATGCACCGTCTGCTGATGTGGTGGAAACAGGTCCAACTGTAGTTTTCAATGGACAGATGTGCGAAGGAAAGTTTGCAAGGTGGAAGGGAACGAAACAAGTCGTGGGACAAGTTTGTTCGCCCTGGTAGATAACTGGGGTGGAAATGATGGGCTGAATGACCTCTTCTTTGCTGTAACCATTTCCGAGATCCTATAATTCTATGAAATCATTCACCAGCTAGAGAGGCTCTCTGACAAGGAGATTTACAAGAACTATTAACTGGCAGTACAGGCAACAATCTCAGGGGATGGACATCACCAGTAATGCCAGTCTCTCCGAATACCTCTGAGCTGAAGATGCAATTATCATTCGAGTACATTGGTCGGTCTGGAGTCAGGTCGAATTGGCAGACTGGATCAGGACTTCAGATTTCCTTTTCTTAAGGATATTATTGAACCTGGGTTTCTTTTGTCATCTAGTTCACATTACTGAAAGCAGGGAAATGTGCCAAGGCCCACAGACCCAGACTGATGGGTTTATGATACTTTTTTCCCAGCAGGAGAACTGGTCGCTCTTTCCAACTATCTCTCATTAGAGGCATTTATAAAGTTGAAAAGGACGTAAATGATTAATAATAATTTAAATTAGAAATAAAGATTTAAAAATTAAAAAAACAATAAATTCACTTAAAACACAGTTAACTGATGCAAATTAATTGAAACATTAATATTTATTATAATCAATTAAAAACTTTCATCCACTTACCGTCAATAAAAAGCAGGGGCTGCACACAGAGAAACGGGCCACACTGGATGGGCTAGTATCAGTAGTTGTAAAGCTGAGGATCCAGAATGGCACACCCAGTAGAGTTGCTGCCTCACAGCATCAGAGAACCAGGCTCATTCCTAACCCCGGGTGCTGTCCATGAGGAGTTTACACGTTCTCCCAGTGACCCAGAGTGGCTCCTAAAGGTGCTCAGCTGTCCTCTCACATTCCAAAGACAACCACAAACACAATAAATTGCCCGACTTTGTAGGTGTGCAGTAGAATCTGGGAGAGTGGATTAGAAAGTGGGGAGAAAGAAAGAGATTAATGTAGGATTGTGCACATGGTTGTTGATCGTTGACAAGAGACAATAGGTGCAGGAGTAGGCCATTCGGCCCTTCGATCCAGCACCGCCATTCAATGTGATCATGGCTGATCATCCCCAATCAATTCCCCGTTCCTGCCTTCACCCCATATCCACTGACTCCAATATCTTTAAGAGCCCTATCTAGCTCTCTCTTGAATGTATCCAGGGAACCAGCCTCCACCGCCCTCTGAGGCAGAGGCAGAGAAATCCACAGACTCACAACTCTCTGTGAGAAAAAGTGTTTCCTCACCTCCGTTCTAAATGGCTTACACCTTATTCTTAAACTGTGGCCCCTGGTTCTGGACTCCCCCAACATCGGGAACATATTTCCTGCCTCTAGCGTGTCCAAACCCTTAACAATCTTATATGTTTCAATGAGATACCCTCTCATCCCTCTAAACTCCAGAGTGTACGAGCCCAGCCGCTCCATTCTCTCAGCATATGGCAGTCCCGCCATCCCGGGAATTATCCTTGTAAACCTATGCTGCACTTCCTCAATAGCAAGAATGTCCTTCCTCAAATTAGGGGACCAGAACTGCACACAATACTCCAGGTGTGGTCTCACTAGGGCCAAGTACAACTGCAGAAGGACCTCTTTGCTCCTATACTCGACTCCTCATGTTATAAAGGCCAACATGCCATTCGCTTTCTTCACTGCCTGCTGTACCTGCATGCTTACATTCATAGACTGATGTACAAGGATCCCCAGAGCGAACACGGTGGCTGCAGGGCTTGTTTCCATGCTGTAATCTCTTTGCCACTATGATGCAGGCGCAGAGTGTATCTAGATCTTCCGAATATCCTTCATCCGAATGGTGAGTTTTGGGTATAATGTGCAAGCATACTAGCCCGGACTATGTGACACAAGCATTGCCAATTGGCAGTCCTCACTGGCTGGCTGTTAGCATGGACTGAGCTCTGATTAATGTGGTAATCCATTCACTAACAACAAATTGCCACATTGGCAACACCTTCATTGAAATAATGCAACCTTGAAAACGTAACTATAAACTCTTCCCTAAACCAAACCCCCTACTCTCCCTAACACTGGGTCATCTAATCTCCCTGAAACCAAATCACCTAATCTTCCTAAAACTCAATCATCTACTTCCCCTGAACCAGATCATACACACTACTGAAACCGAATCATCCACTGCCCATGACACTGGATCATCCACTGCCCCCGACACTGGATCATCCACAGCCCCCGACACTGGATCATCCACTGCCCCCGACACTGGATCATCCACTGCCCCCGACACTGGATCATCCACTGCCCACGACACTGGATCATCCACTGCCCGACACTGGATCATCCACTGCCCCCAACACTGGATCATCCACTGCCCCCAACACTGGATCATCCACTGCCCCCGACACTGGATCATCCACTGTCCCCAACCAGGATCATCCACTGCCCCCAACACTGGATCATCCACTGCCCACCACTGGATCATCCACTGCCTCCGACACGATCATCCACTGGATCAACACTCATCCACTGCCCCCGACACTGGATCATCCACTGTCCCTGACAAGGATCATCCACTGCCCCCGACACTGGATCATCCACTGCCCCCGACACTGGATCATCCGCTGTCCCTGACAAGGATCATCCACTGCCCCCGACACTGGATCATCCACTGCCCCCGACACTGGATCATCCACTGCCCCCGACACTGGATCACCCACTGCCTCTCACTGGATCATCCACTGCCCCCAACACTGGATCATCCACTGCCCCGACACTCGATCATCCACTGCCTCCAACACTGGATCATCCACTGCCTCCGACACTGGATCATCCACTGCCCCTGACACTGGATCATCCACTGCCCCCGACACTGGATCACCCACTGCCCCCGACACTGGATCATCCACTGCCCCCAACACTGGATCATCCACTGCCCCCGACACTGGATCATCCACTGCCCCCGACACTGGATCACCCACTGTCCCTGACACTGGATCATCCACTGTCACAGACACTGGATCATCCACTGCCCCCGACAAGGATCATCCGCTGTCCCCGACAAGGATCATCCGCTGTCCCCCGACACTGGATCATCCACTGTCCCCGACACTGGATCATCCACTGTCCCCGACACTGGATCCCCCACTGTCCCCGACACTGGATCACCCACTGTCCCTGACAAGGATCATCCGCTGCCTCCGACAAGGATCATCCGCTGTCCCCGACACTGGATCGTCCATTGTCCCCGACACTGGATCGATCACCCACTGTCCCCGACACTGGATCACCCACTGTCCCCGACTGGATCATATTTCCAGTCTTCAGTAACTCTGCTAAGAACTGTATTCTGCACTCGGCATCTTTCTCTTCACTCTACCTGTCGTACTTGGTTTGGCTTGATTATATGTACGTAGACTATTATCTGATTTGATTGGATAGCAGCAAAGCAACACTATTCACAATACCTTTGGTTCATGTGACAATAATAAACCTAAACCTAAACCAACTGGTCTGCAGAAATATTGACTATTGTTGCTGAAGCAACACCATCCCATTTTAAGGAATAGAAGTAGAATTAGGCCATTCGGCCAATCAATTCAACTCCGCCATTCAATCATGGCTGATCTATCTCTCCCTCCTAACCCCATTCTCCTGCCTTCTGATCATAACCTCTGATACCTGTACTAATCAAGAATCTATCTATCTCTGCGTAAAAATATACACTGACTAATGTCCCTGTCCCACTTAGGAAACCTGAACCGAAACCTCTGGGGACTTTGCGCCCCACCCAAGGTTTCCGTACGGTTCCCGGAGGTTTTAGTCAGTCTCCCTAATGGTCGAAAGTGGTTTCCGCTTCTTCTATGTTCTATATAGAAGAAGCGGAAACCACTTTCGACTATTAGGGAGACTGACAAAAACCTCCGGGAACCTGGGTGGGGCGCAAAGTCTCCAGAGGTTTCCATCCAGTTTTCCTAAGTGGGACAGGGGCATTAGCCTCCACAACCTTCTGAGGCAAAGGATTCCACAGATTCACCACCCTCTGACTAAATAAATTCCTCCTCATCTCCTTTATAAAAGAACTTCAGCCAACTTCACAGGTAGCGATATTCTTATAACATATCTTCATACTTCTTTGAATGTTGTTATTTTGTATTATGGTATACAAAGTGTTTCTCTCGCAAACCCGGAAAACGTCAACTCATCAATCATCAAGTGCAGAGTTTATAGTTCCCAAATTATCTTTGACACATTTGCTGGTTATTGTCTTGTTTTTGCGTCTTACAGTTACTGCTAAGGAATTCAAATTAAAACTTAGTGATAAAAAGAAAGCTTGCCTCGGACATTAACAAATTATTATCTGGTAACTCTAATCTATTATAAAGGGCAGAAAATAATTTGGAAAATGGATCTGAATGCCTACAATGTCAGTGATTGATGATAATGTATATGGGAGAAACCTAACTCTGCAAGTTTGAGAAACTTGTTCAATTTATTAGGTTTCTCCTTCGCTAAATGCTTTCAATTTTCTTTGCATTGAAATACCCCATATTGTATCTGATACTTCCAGTTCAAGCCATAATCATCTGAAATAGAGAGTATAATTTTAAATGGTAGTGATGTGCATCTTATTTTGGCTGTCTTTGGGAATCTTGCCAGGTAGCAATGTTTGTCTGAGAGCTCTGGAATCTATTGAACATTACTGAGAAGGTCATTAGAGGCAGGAAGCTGAAAACAAAACGCATCTCGATGGGGCAAAGTTTCTATGTTGAGGGAACTGATTCTGGAGGAAATGTCATTAAACTTGAACTGCCACTTACATTGAATGTTAGATATAGCCGAGAAATGTGTTAGCCTTGCAAGATGAAAACATTCTGATTGTTTGACAATCAGTCATAATTCGTACGTAGAAATGTGGACGGGATAGATTGAAGACTCACTCAATTATAACGAGCTTCCATTTATCGTTAGATTAGGTTTTCAGTTAAAGGTCAGCCGTTCAGTTCAGTGACACTGAGATAATCGCTCTAAGTCATCTCCAAATTGGGTGTGAAGATGTTTTAATGCATATGTTCAGGCCCATTCTTTGGTTCCTTCTTTGACGTTCAGCGTGTTAGAGTAGATCTACTGGCGGCAGCTTCTCGAGACTGCTCTGCTTTGGGAAAGTCAACTCCAAAGATGCCCAGAGGTGATTAATGTCACAGGGTTCGATGTTTCAATATTGACTGTCCAAGTCACAAATCCCAGCATTTTTGGATCCCCCTGATCAAGAGGTCCCCACACCTTGCCGAGATGGACAAATAGCATGTCAATGGTACTGCTGAGTCCGTTCTGACCCAGCTGATGGAATTGTACACCATAAAGCCTTCTTGACTAGACCAGTCCTGAGCGAGGTATGTAATTACATTAATGGTGGTCCGGTATCTGATGTGGAGACTTGAATCACAGCAAATCTCTGTAAAGATCCTCTGAAGCCATTTCATTAGACTGAAGGATTACTCTGGATATGCTGAGAAATCCTCATAAGCACAGCTAATGCTCAAGAAATCATTTCTGCCTTGCAGTTTGTTGAATTGGGAGAGGGAGAGAAACCACTTTAAAGGAAAGAAAGATTCCATCCTGATATCCTCAAGTTAGATCAAGTCAAGTTTACTGACTTATGCACGTTGGTGAGGTTGAGGTACAGTGAAAAGCTTGCTTGAAGTAGTAGCACTTGCAAATCATACATTTTACGTAACTTATACATAAAAGTGCAGATTAAGACCATACCACTGCTGGAGAGGAATGGTTTGTTGTTCAGTGAAGTTTGGACAAATGTCTTGTAAACAAGGCCAACAGGACAATGGTACCATCTTACTACAGCTTTGACTGTGGTCAATGATACTGCTTTTCAGAAGCCAGTGTAGGTGCAGCCCAACACAGATGCCATCCAGAATGGGACATAAATTACTGCCAGCATGGGACCTCGGCAATCGAATACCATAGCCAGGTAATTTGATGACAACCTGTCCTTTCTGTGCATTACCTTCCTGTGAGTTCCTCCAGATAGTTTGGTCCTGTTAACACATTCGGTGAGGGCTTTTCATAAGTTCATAATTGTTAGGTGCAGAATTAGGCTATTCGGCCCATCAAGTCTACTCTGCCATTCAATCATGGCTGATGTATCTCTCCCTCTTAAACTCATTCTCCTGCCCTCTCCCCATAACCCCTGACACCCGTACTAATCTAGAATCTACTTATTTCTGCCTTAAAAATATCCATTGACTTGGCCTCCGCTGCATTCTGACTAAAGAACTTCCTACTCATCTCTTTCCCAAAGGAAAATCCTTTTATTCTGAGGCTATGACCTCTGGTCCTAGACCCTCTTTGTTGGTGTCTGTGGACAGTGTTCTCCTCCACCACGAGCACAGTGGGCAGCACAGTGGCTCAGCTGGTAGCGACGCTGCCTCAGAGCACCAGTTTCGATCCTGACATCGGGTGCTATCTGTGTATAGTTCGCGTGTTCTCCCTGTAACCAAGTGAGTTTTCCCCAGTGGCACTGGTTTCACCCAAATCTCAAAGAAGAGCGGGTCTGTAGGTTAATTGGTGTCTGTAAAATGTTCCTAGTGTGTAGGGAGTGGATGCGAAAGTGGAATAAAGTGTAAGTCTTGTGGACGGATGGTTGGTGGTCGGTGAGGACTCGGTGGGCCAAAGAGCCTGTTCCTGTGTTGTTTCACGGAACTAAACCAACTCTACTGATCCTTCCATCAATGTAGTTCCTTCAGCTTCAGATACGTGGCATTGACTGAGGTTTTCTTCTCTTGGTCATCCTGACAAAGTGCATTTTGGAACAGATGGTCTCAGAGGCACAGCTAGTAGAGCTGCCGCCTGACACTACCAAAGGCCTGGAGTTGAACCTGACCTCGGGGGCTGTACATGCAGGCTTTACATTTTGTCCCCTTGACTGGATGAGCTTCCTCTGGGTGCTCCGTTTTCCTCTCAGTTCCTAAAGACAGTAGGTTTGCAGATTAATTTGTCTTCTAAATAGCCCATAGTGTGTAGAGAGTGGATGTGAATGTGGGATAACATTGAACTGGTGTGAATGGGCAATCGATGGTTGGCATGGACTCGGTGACGTTTCGGGTCAAGACCTTTCTTCAAACCCCTTTCTGGAATACAATAGAGGATGATCTCAGAATTGTATTGAGGCACTGCTTGAGCATACAAATTGTTGTCTTCCCAATATTCTACTTGAGACAGAGGCATCCGGAGAGGACCCGGCAGCGTTAGTGGAGAGGTCAGTGCAGCAGTCGATGGGGGCACCGACCGACAAACGAGGAAGGATACGTGGAAGTGAGGAACCCCCTGCTGAGGGAAGGAGCAACGGGGGACCCAGCGTGGGGGGAACCACCCTGAGGGAGGGCGAAAGGGGGAGAACTAAGGGGGAACTGGCAAGGTATGAAAGCAGAGAATTGCACTGTGACTGGTCACATGTGACAATAAAGTATTCAATTCAATTCAATATGGTGGGCGCAGCTGATTCCCAAAGGATGGATGATATGTGGAAGCTACCTTGGTGGATAACATTGACTGTAATCAAATTTAACCACCTGAATGTTTCTGTGTGGATGATCCGGGGGATTCAAAAGTATAGGACTACAGTGAGACACAAAATGCTGGAGTAGCTCAGCATCTCTGGAGAAAATTAACAGGTGACGTTTTGTATATGAAGCAGGGTTACGACCCGAAATGTCACCTATTCATTTTTTCCAGAGATGCTACTTGACCCGCTGAGTTACTCCAGTTTTTCTATGTCCATCCTGGGTATAAACCGGCATCTGCAGTTCCTCCCTATAAATTAGGACTATAGTAAATTCTACTTCCATAGGCTATGATTCTTGAGCACTGCCCACAAGAGTTGACTGATCTTGGTCTCCAGGTCCTTTTAAAAGATCAGTCTTAGCACACCTTGCTTCCAGATAAGGTAGACACAGAATAATTGCGCGCGTGTGATATCAAGAAGTGGCTGAGAGCATTGGCTTCGGCAAAGATGTGGGACCAGCCTATGATCCAGATGTGGTGCTGACGACCTTCTAGGTAAACTGCAACGCACGTTACTACTCTTTCCGTCTGACAATGTGAAAATTGCTGATGTATTTTCTGTCCATAGAAACAGAACAAATTCAATAAAGTTAATTACTCGCCCATCAGTATACTCTCAATTAGCAAAGTGAAAGATGGTGCCACTGACAGCGTCATTAATCCACTCTAACTGACAATTGACTTGCTTATCAATGCTTAGGAACACTCATATTTTGGTCCTAACCTGAATTCCAGAGGTGTAGCCAAAGTGACTGTGCCCAGCTTCATCACATGACTTGAGCAAGTCTCCCTTCTTATTCTTTGGCCCCCTTCAGTCATGGCTGACCATGGGTGCCTCCAGGGTTCTATTCCCTACATGGAGGACGCCTGTGCATGACTGTTTAATGTGGGGGGACTGGTGCCCAGACAGCCACCCCATGGTCCCTGACAAATCTGGGTCAGGATCCAGTAGCATGGAGTCCAAGACGACCGGAGACCCTTTTCCGCTGCAGCCTTCATCCACCTTCCCAGCCGTTGTGATAGAAACATAGAAACATGGAAAATAGGTGCAGGAGTAGGCCATTCGGCCCTTCGAGCCTGCACCGCCATTCAATATGATCATGGCTGATCATCCAACTCAGTATCCTGTACCTGCCTTCTCTCCATACCACCGAATCCCTTTAGCCACAAGGGCCACACCTAATTCCCACTTAAATATAGCCAATGAACTGGCCTCAACTACCTTCTGTGGCAGAGAATTCCACAGATTCACCATTCTCTGTGTGAAAAATGATTTTCTCATCTCGGTTCTAAAAGACTTCCCCCTTATCCTTAAATTGGGACCCCTTGTTCTGGACTTCCCCAACATCGGGAACAATCTTCCTGCATCTGCCTATCCAACCCCTTAAGAATTTTGTAAGTCTCTATAAGATCCCCCCTCAATCTTCTAAATTCAAGTGAGTACAAGCCAAGTCTATCCAGTCTTTCTTCATATGAAAGTCCTGCCATCCCAGGAATCAGTCTGGTGAACCTTCTCTGTACTCCCTCAATGGCAAAAATATCTTTCCTCAGATTAGGAGACCAAAACTGTACACAATACTCCAGGTGTGGCCTCACCCTGTACAACTGCAGTAGAACCTTCCTGCTCTTATACTCAAATAATTTTGCTATGAATGCCTACATAACATTCGCTTTCTTCACTGCCTGCTGCACCTGCATGCCTACTTTCAATGACTGGTGTATCATGACACCCAGGTCTCGTTGCATCTCCCCTTTACCTAATCGGCCACCATTCAGGGGTAGTAGTAGGGGGCGCCTTCGAGTATGGCTGCCCTGCCAGCAGCTGTTAGTCTTTTCACGCTTTTTAAAATTTTTAGTTAGTTAAAAGTTTGGTTTGGAGGTCCTTTAGTCTTTTTATGTAGGAGGTTTGGGGGGGGGGGGGGGGGGGGGGGAAACTACGTTTCTCAGTCCTACCTGGTCGGAGATGCGGCTTTTCTCCGAGCCGTGTTTTCGACACTTCCTCGCGGCCTACCGGCAGTCTGGAGCGGCGATTCCTACCGGGCCCGGCCAGGACTTCAGCTCCTGAAGGCGGAGGCACAGCACTGAGGCACCATTGCATAGAAACATAAAAACATAGAAATTAGGTGCAGGAGTAGGCCACTCGGCCCTTCGAGCCTGCACCGCCATTCAATATGATCATGGCTGATCATCCAACTCAGTATCCCGTACCTGCCTTCTCTCCATACCCCCTGATCCCCTTAGCCACAAGGGCCACATCTAACTCCCTCTTAAATATAGCCAATGAACTGGCCTCAACTACCCTCTGTGGCAGAGAGTTCCAGAGACCCACCACTCTCTGTGTGAAAAAAGTCTTTCTCATCTCGGTCATAAAAGATTTCCCCCTTATCCTTAAGCCATGACCCCTTGTCCTGGACTTCCCCAACATCGGGAACAATCTTCCTGCATCTAGCCTGTCCAACCCCTTAAGAATTTTGTAAGTTTCTATAAGATCCCCTCTTAATCTCCTATATTCTAGAGAGTATAAACCGAGTCTACCCAGTCTTTCCTCATAAGACAGTCCTGACATCCCAGGAATCAGTCCGGTCAACCTTCTCTGCACTCCCTCTATGGCAATAATGTCCTTCCTCAGATTTGGAGACCAGAACTGTACGCAATACTCCAGGTGTGGTCTCACCAAGACCCGAAACAACTGAAATAGAACCTCCCTGCTCCTATACTCAAATCCTTTTGCTATGAAAGCTAACATACCATTCACTTTCTTCACTGCCTGCTGCACCTGCATGCCTACTTTCAATGACTGGTGTACCATGACACCTGGGTCTCGCTGCATCTCCCCTTTTCCTAATCGGCCACCATTTAGATAATAGTCTGCTTTCCTGTTTTTGCCACCAAAGTGGATAACCTCACATTTATCCACATTGTACTGCATCTGCCAAACATTTCCCCACTCACTCAGCCTATCCAAGTCACCTTGCAGTCTCCTAGCATCCTCCTCACAGCTAACACTGCCTCCCAGCTTAGTGTCATCCGCAAACTTGGAGATATTGCCTTCAATTCCCTCATCCAGATCATTAATATATATTGTAAATAGCTGGGGTCCCAACACTGAGCCTTGCGGTACCCCACTATTCACTGCCTGCCATTGTGAAAAGGACCCGTTTGCTCCTACTCCTTGCTTCCTGTTTGCCAGCCAGTTCTCTATCCACATCAATACTGAACCCCCAATGCCGTTTGCTTTAAGTTTGTATACTAATCTCTTAAGTGGGGCCTTGTCGAAAGCCTTCTGGAAATCCAGATACACCACATCCACTGGTTCTCCCCTATCCATGCTACTAGTTACATCCTCGAAAAACTCCACAAGATTCGTCAGACATGATTTACCTTTCGTAAATCCATGCTGACTTCGTCCAATGATTTCACCACTTTACAAATGTGCTGCTATCCTATCTTTAATAACTGACTCTAGCAGTTTCCCCACTACCGATGTTAGACTAACTGGTCTGTAATTCCCCGTTTTCTCTCTCCCTCCTTTCTTAAAAAGAGGGGTTACTTTTGCTACCCGCCAATCCTCAGGAACTACTCCAGAATCTAAAGATTTTGAAAGATTATTACTAATGCATCCACTATTTCTGGGGCTACTTCCTTAAGTACTCTGGGATGCAGCCTATCTGGCCCTAGGGATTTATCGGCCTTTAATCCATTCAATTTACCCAACACCACTTCCCGACTAACCTGGATTTCACTCAATTCCTCCTTTGACCCGCGGTCCCCTGCTATTTCCGGTAGATTATTTATGTCTTCCTTAGTGAAGACGGAACCAAAGTAGTTATTCAATTGGTCCGCCATATCCTTGTTCCCCATGATCAACTCACCTGTTTCTGACTGCAAGGGACCTACATTTGTTTTAACTAATCTCTTTCTCTTCACATATCTATAAAAACTTTTGCAGTCAGTTTTTATGTTCCCTGCCCTTTGTCCTCTGCTGGTCTCTGAATTTCTCCCTGGTATGCTGCTTTTTCTGGTTACTTTGTACGCATCATCCTTTGCTTTGATACTATCCCTGATTTCCCTTGTTATCCATGGATGCACTACCTTCCCTGATTTATTCTTTTGCCAAACTGGGTTGAACAATTTTTGTAGTTCATCCGTGCAGTCTTTAAATGTCTTCCATTGCATATCCACCGTCAACACTTTTTGAATTAATTGCCAGTCAATCTTGGCCAATTCACGTCTCATACCCTCAAAGTTACCTTTCTTTAAGTTCAGAACCATTGTTTCTGAATTAACAATGTCACTCTCCATCCTAATGAAGAACTCAACCATATTATGGTCATTCTTGCCCAAGGGGGCACGTACAACAAGACTGCTAAATAACCCTTCCTCATTACTCAATACCCAGTCTAAAATAGCCTGCTCTCTCGTTGGTTCCTCTACATGTTGATTTAGATAACTATCACGCATACATTCCAAGAAATCCTCTTCCCCAGCACCCCTGCCAATTTGATTCACCCAATCTATATGTAGATTGAAGTCACCCATTATAACTGTTTTGCCTTTGTTGCACGCATTTCTAATTTCCTGTTTGATACCATCCCCAACTTCACTACTACTGTTAGATGGCCTGTACACAACACCCACCGGTTTTCTGCCCTTTAGTGTTTCGCAGCTCTACCCATACCGATTCCACATCCTCCAAGCTAATGTCCTTCCTTTCCATTGCGTTAATCTCCTCTCTAACCAGCAACGCTACCCCACCTCCTTTTCCTTTCTCTCTATCCCTCCTGAATATTGAATATCCTTGGATGTTCAGCTCCCAGCCTTGGTCACCGTGGAGCCATGTGTCCATGACCAAGATTGTGGAGCGGGCGATGCCTTGCCCGGGTCGCCGTGCAGTAAGCTCCGGAGAGCTGTGACCGCCGACTTCAACATCGTGGAGAGGCGGTCTACAGTCTGTGAAGCACCCAGCCATGGGCGGCACTGAGTTTGGAACACCGCGGAGTCTGGGATCTCATGGAGGTCGCCGGGGTCGGACCTCCGACTGGCACTGCTCGTGGACTTCGGGACCCGTGGTCTTCGGGGAGGAAGCGGCCGCTCCAGACACTCCGGGCCGCTGAGGAGTATTCACCTGACGCCAGAGCTTCATCATCCGGTGAAAGGGAAAGAAGCATCAGGCTGTCATAGCGGCAACTGCAGAGGCCTCAATAGGCCCGATTATGGGTGAACTGGGGATGGGACTGGACTTTGCTGCCTTCCCCCACGGTGGGAACCATTGTGGGGGGATGTTTTTATGTTTACTGTTAAATTCATTAATGTTGTGTATTATCTTTATTCGTGTGCTGCATTGGCAAGTCAAATTGCACTGCACCAATTGGTGTATGTGATAATAAATGTCCTTTGTCCTTTATTCAGATAATAGTCTACTTTCCTGTTTTTGCCACCAAAGTTGATAACATCTCATTTATCCACATTGTACTGCATCTGCCATGCATTTGCCCACTCACCCAACCTATCCAAGTCACCTTGCAGCCTCCTAGCTTCCTCCTCACAGCTAACACTGCCCCCCAGCTTCGTGTCATCTGCAAACTTGGAGATATTGCCTTCAATTCCCTCATCCAGATCATTAATATATATTGTAAATAGCTGGGGTCCCAGCACTGAGCCTTGCGGTACACCTGTAGTCACTGCCTGCCATTCTGAAAAGGACCCGTTTACTCCTACTCTTTGCTTCCTGTCTGCCAGCCAGCTCTCTATCCATATCAATACTGAACCCCCAATACCGTGTGCTTTAAGTTTGCATACTAATCTCTTATGTGGGACCTTGTCAAAAGCCTTCTGGAAGCCCAGATATAACACATCCACTGGTTCTCCCTTATCAACTCTACTAGTTACATCCTCAAAAATGTCTATAAGATTCGTCAGACATGATTTACCTTTCATAAATCCATGCTGACTTTGTCCAATGATTTCTCCACTTTCCAAATGTGCTGCTATCCCATCTTTAATAACTGACTCTGGCATTTTCCCCACAACCGATGTTAGACTAACGGGTCTGTAATTCCCCATTTTCTCTCTCCCTCCCTTTTTTAAAAAGTGGGGTTACATTAGCTACCCTCCAAACCTCAGGAACTACTCCAGAATCTAAAGAGTTTTGAAAAATTATCACTAATGTATCCACTATTTCTGCGGCTACTTCCTTAAGTACTCTGGGATGCAGCCTTTCTGGCCCTGGGGATTTATCGGCATTTAATCCATTCAATTTACCTAACACTACTTCCCGGCTAACCTGATATTCACTCAGTTCCTCCATCTCATTTGACCCCCCCAGTCCCCTGCTATTTCCGGCAGATTATTTATGTCTTCCTAAGTGAAGACGGAACCAAAGTAGTTATTCAATTGGTCTGCCATGTCCTTCTCCCCATGATCAATTCACCAGTTTCTGACTGCAAGAGATCTACATTTGTTTTAACTAACCTTTTTCTCTTCACATATCTATAAAAACTTTTACAGTCAGTTTTTATGTTACCTTCCAGTTTTCTTTCATAATCTATTTTCCCTTTCCTAATTAAGCCCTTTGTCCTCCTCTTCTGAATTTCTCCCAGTCCTCTGGAAGGGTGCTTTTTCTGGCTAATTTGTATGCTTCATCTTTTGTTTTGATACTATCCCTGATTTCCCTTGTTATCCACGGATGCACTACCTTCCCTGATTTATTATTTTGCCAAACTGGGATGAATAAATGTTGTGGTTCATCCATGCAGTCTTTAATTGCCTTCCACTGCATATCCACCGTCAACCCTTTAAGAATCAATAGCCAGTCTATCTTGGCCAATTCACGTCTCAATCCCTCAAAGTTACCTTTCTTTCAGTTCAGAACCCTTGTTTTTGAATTAACAATGTCACTCTCCATCCTAATGAAGAACTCAACCATATTATAGTCACTCTTGCCCAAGGGGCCATGCCTAACAAGACTGCTAACTAACCCCTCCTCATTACCCAATACCCAGTCTAGAATAGCCTGCTCTCTCGTTGGTTCCTCAAAATGATGGTTTAGAAAACTATCCCGCATACATTCCAAGAAATCCTCTTCCTCAACACCCCTGCCAATTTGATTCATCCAATCTATATGTAGATTGAAGTCACTGTGAAGAATAACTGTTTAACCTTTGTTGCACACATTTCTAATTTCCTGTTTGATGCCATCCCCAACTCCACTACTAATGTTAGGTGGCCTGTACACAACTCCCACTAGCGTTTTCTGCCCCTTAGTGTTTCGCAGCTCTACCCATATCGATTCCACCATCGGTTACATCCTCCAAGCTAATGTCCTTCCTTTGCGTTAATCTCCTCTCTAACCAGCAATGCTACTCCACCTCCTTTTCCTTTCTGTCTATCCCTCCAGAATATTGAATATCCCTGGATGTTCAGCTCCCAGCCTTGGTCACCCTGGAGCCATGTCTCCGTGATCCCAAATATATCATATTCATTAATAACTATGTGCACATTCAACTCATCCACCTTATTATGAATGCTCCTTGCATTGAGACACAAAGCCTTCAGGCTTGTTTTTACAACACTCTAACCCCTTATACAATTATGTTAAAAAGTGGCCCTTTTTGATTTTTGCCCTGGATTTCTCTGCCTGTCACTTTTACTTTTCACCTTGCTACCTATTGTTTCTACCCTCATTTTACACCCCTCTGTCTCTGCTCATGCTCCCACCCCCCTGCCACATTAGTTTAAATCCTCGCTGACAGCACTAGCAAACACTCCGCCAAGGAAATTGGTTCCATTCCAGCCCAGGTGCAGACCGTCCTGTTTGTACTGGTCCCATCTCCCCCAGAACTGGTTCCAATGCCCTAGAAATTTGAATCCTTCTCCCTTGCACCATTTTTCAAGCCACGTATTCATCCGCAATATCCTCCTATTTCTACTCTGACTAGTACGTGGCACTGGTAGTAATCCAGAGATTATTACATTTGAGTTCCTACTTTTAAGTTTTTCTCCTAGCTCCCTAAATTCGCCTTGTAGGACCTCATCCCATTTTTTATCTATATCGTTGGTGCCAATGTGCACCACAACAAATGGCTGCTCACCCTCCTCCTCCAGAATGTTCGGCAGCCGTTCAGTAACATCCCTGACCCTTGCACCAGGGAGGCAACATAACATCCTGGAGTCTTGTTTGCGGCCACAGAAACGCCTATCTATTCCCCTTACAATTGAATCCCCTATTACTATGGCCCTTCCACTCTTTTTTCTCCCCTACTGTGGCACAGAGCCACCCATGGTGCCATGAACTTGGCTGCTGCTGCCTTCCTCTGATGAGCCATCTCCCCCAACAGTATCCAAAATGGTATATATGTTTAGGAGGGAGATGACCGCAGGGGACTCCTGTACTACCTGCCTACTGTTACGCTGGCTAATGGCCACCCATTCCCTTTCTGTCCGCTTAACTTTTACCTGCGGTGTGACCAATTCACTGTATGTGCTATTCACGACTTTCTCAGCATCATGGATGCTCCAGTATGAATCCAACCACAGCTCCAATCGTTCAATGCAGTCTGCCAGCAGCTGCAGCTGGACACACTTCCTGCAAACGTAGTCACCAGGGACACCAACCATATCCCTGATCTCCCACATGTTGCAGGATGAGTAAACCATGGGGCCGATCTCCATTGGCATGGCTTGCCCCCAAATTAAATCAACTCACACTCCAAAAATTATTAATCCTTTGAACTAACCTTTACAAAAAAGCACTGGACCCGTAACTCACTGGACCCCTAACGCACTGGACCCCTAACGCACTGGACCCCTAACACACTGGACCCCTAACACACTGCACCCTTAACTCACTGGACCCTTAACTCACTGGACCTTTAACTCACTGGACCCTTAACTCACAAAGCAGAAATGCAAATCTGGGGTTGCTCCCAATCAGCTGCTTCCTCCAGTCCGCTTCCACCAATCAGCAGCTTCCACCAGACGTCTTATTTTGAAGTGTGGTACATTACAGATTGGGTACTCCTCCTCTTGCTCCAACGGCTCCTGGGCCTCTGTGGAGTAAAGCTCCGCACTCGATTTTATAACTCACCGCCCAGAAAACCCCCCTCTTGCTCCAACGGTTCCTGGGCCTCTTAGTGATGCTTCACTAAGATCAGTCATCGTCCTCCGCCTATTCCACTGTTGAGGTCTTGGTCGGATTGCTCTTTGTCAGAGACCTCCCCCTCGACCTTCCTGCCATGGGTGGCCCTAACAGGAGCATAGCTTCAGACGGCATCACTCTCAGGATCTCAGGACCACACAAGCTTCTCCACCACGACAAGGTGAAAATCAATGGAGAAGAATGAACGAGTATTGCATTTTATATTATTGTCACATGTATCAAGATATAGTACGAGGTGAATCTGTGGAATTATTTGCCACAGAAGGCTGTGGGGGCCAAGTCAGTGGATATATTTAAGTGTCACTAGTTTGGGACTGGGGTGAAGTGAACGGAGTGCTGCATATTCTGAAGGGATGTTGAAGTGTGTGTGTATGGTGTGGAAAAGTCAAGGCAGGCACAGTGGCACAGCAGTAGAGATGCTGCCTTACGGCAAAATGCAGTGCCAGAGATCCGTGTTCGATCCAGACTATGGGTGCTGTCTGTATGGAGTTTGCATGTTCTCCCTGTGATCTGCGTGGGTTTTCTCTGAGATCTTCAGTTTCCTCCCACACTCCAAAGGCATACAGGTTTGTAGGTTAATTGGCTTGATTAATTAGCGTGATCAAATGTTTAAAAAAATATTGTCCAGTAACAAATTGTCCCAGCGCTGAGTGATGCTCTATCTAGAGCTGTTCGGCGTACTACATCCACATCCAGATCCAGACAGTTGATGTCGCAACGGTCAAAGAGCATAAAAAGTGAAGGGTGTGCTGTGTGTTCATAGGGCATGAGGTTGGAGTGAGGAGATGCCAAAGGGATCTGTTCTAGCAATTGTAGAGTTGCTGCCTTACATCGCTTGCAGCACCAGAGACCCAGGTTCGATCCCGACTAAGGGTGCTGTCTGTATGGAGTTCGTACATTTTCCCCGTGACCTGCATGTGTTTTAGAAACATAGAAGCATAGAAATTAGGTGCAGGAGTAGGCCATTCGGCCCTTCGAGCCTGCACCGCCATTCAATATGATCATGGCTGATCATCCAACTCAGTATCCCGTACCTGCCTTCTCTCCGTACCCTCTGATCCCCTTAGCCACAAGGACCACATCTAACTCCCTCTTAAATATAGCCAATGAACTGGACTCAACTACCCTCTGTGGCAGAGTTCCAGAGACTCACCACTCTCTGTGTGAAAAATTTTCTCCAAGATCTTCTGTTTCCTCCCACACTCTAAAGTCGTACAGGTATGTAGGTTAATTGGCTTGTTAAATGTAAAAATTGTGTAGGATAGTGTTAATGGGCAGGGATTGCTGATCAGCGCAGACCTAGTGTGCCGGATTATCTTTTCCCCTAAATATATCAGACAAAAAGAAGGATTTTGGCCCAAATCTTTGTCTATTTCCTTCGCTCCAAAGATGCTGCCACACCCGCTGAGTTTCTCCAGCACTTTTGTTTGCCCATGGCCAATTAAATAAATCAGGTGAGATAAATGCAGAAAGAAATATGAATAGATTCAAGAAACAATTTTATTAGTTCTGTGAAAAAAAATAAAAGATTGGGGTAGGAGATAGGAGGCAGAAAAGGAATGGCATGGTGTGACTGTTTCCTTTAATTGTGGGAGAAGACTTTGGTGTCCCCTTCTTCCAGTTCTATAGGTAACTAGATCAAGTGCAGACCCGTTGGGTCTGTTCCCCCAACGTGTGGTTGCGGGGGGGGGGGGGGGGGGGGGAGTGGGCGTCATACACACTAACTACCCCCCCCACACTGTAACGACCCCCCTTGATATATTATTATTAATTGGCTCCTTTTACCCCATAACCGCCCTATCCACTGACGCATAGCACCTATCTCGCAGGCATGTCTAGAGAGAAGGGAGGGGTAGAGAGTGAGGTCAGAGAGAGAATGGGGAGAGACAGAAGGGCAAGAGACAGAGGAGAGGGGGGGTGGGAGGGGGAGGGTGGGAAGGGTGGGGGAGGAAGGGTGAGAGAGATGGGAGGAGAGAGCGAGGGAGGAGAGAGAGTGGGAGAGGGGGGGGAAGGGAAGGGGGAGGGGGGGGAAGGGAGGGTGAGAGGTGGGGGGGAAGGGGAGGGGGAGAGGTGGGGGAAGGGGGGGAAGGGGGGAGTGGAGAGGGGGGGAGGGGGGGGGGGGGGGGGAGGGAGAGGGGGGGAGGGGGGAGGGGGGAGGGGGGGGGGGAGAGGGAGGGGGGGAGGGAGGGGGGAGAGGGGGGGGGGAGAGGGGGGGGGGGGGAGGGAGGGAGGGGGGGAGAGGAAGGGGGAGGGGAGGGGGGGGGAGGAGGGGGAGAGGGGGGAGAGGGGGGGAGAGGGGGGGAGAGGGGGGAGAGGGGAGAGAGGGGGAGAGAGGGGGGGAGAGAGGGGGGGAGGGGGGGGAGGGGGGGGAGGGGGGAGAGGGGGGGGGATGGGGGAGAGGGAGAGGGGGGGTAGAGGTGGGGGGGGGAGGGGGGGGGATGGGGGGGGGGGGGAGAGGGGAGAGAGGGGGGGGGGGGGGAGGGGGGAAGAGGGGGGAGAGGGGGGGGAGAGGGGGGGAGAGGGGGTGAGAGGGGGGGAGAGTGGGGGAGGGGGGGGGAGAGGGGTTAGAGAGGGGGGAGAGGGGGGGGAGGGGGGAGAGGGGAAGGGGGGGAGAGGGGGGGAGAGGGGGGGAGACGGGGGGGGGAGAGGGGGGGAGAGGGGGGAGAGGGGGGAGAGTTGGGGGAGAGGGGGGGGGGAGAGTTGGGGGGAGAGGGGGGGGGGGGAGGGGAGAGGAGGGGGGTAGAGGGGGGGAGAGGGGGGGAGAGGGGGGGGAGAGGGGGGGGGAGGGGGAGAGATGGGGAGAGATGGGGAGAGATGGGGAGAGGGGGGGAGAGAGGGGAGAGAGGGGAGAGAGAGATAGGGGGGTAGAGGGGGTGGGAGGGGGGGAGGGGGGGTGGAGAGGGGGGGGAGAGGGGGAGGGGGGGGGGAGGGGGGGGAGGGGAGAGGAGGGGGTAGAGGGGGGGGAGAGGTGGGGGAGAGGGGGGAGAGAGGGGGGGGGAGGGGGAGAGATGGGGAGAGGGGGAGAGGGGGGGAGAGGGGAGAGAGGGGAGAGAGAGATAGGGGGGGGTTAGAGAGGGGGGGAGAGGGGGTGGGAGGGGGGGGAGGGGGGTGAAGGGGGGGGAGAGGGGGGGTAGAGGGGGGGGGAAGGGGGGGGAGGGGGGGGAGGGGGGGGAGGGGGGGGAGAGGGGGGGAGAGAGGGGGGGGGAGAGGGGGAGGGGGGGAGAGAGAGATTACTTTTGATAACAGACTCTCCAGACTGCAACCAGCGATCCTGAGCCTGCCCATTATATTTTACTGCCTTGCTTTCTTCCTGTGAAAACATCACCTCCCATTATTACATTAAATTTCAATGGCCGTGTGTTCACACATTCCAGCCTTGTCTTGAAATCGATTTTGGTATTTTTAACTTTTCTTTATATTTCCAAGAATGAACAACAACGAGCAACATTTGAAATTGTCTCCTGTACCAAAATGCAAGTCATTAACTTATTATTAATATAAAACAATATTTCACATATCATCTGTGAGGAATAACCATTGCCTTACTTTACTGCAGCCCGGAAAACAACTCACCAACACTATGTAAACACAAGGGACAGCAGATGCTGGTTTACAAAAACAGACCACAAAGTTCTCGAGGAACAGCAGGCAAGGCAGTAGCCCTGGAGCTCATAAATAGGCAATGTTTTGAGTTATAGAGAGTAATACAGCACAGAAGCAGGTCCCTCGGCCTAACTAGCCCATGCCAACCAAGATTCCCCATCTATACTAGTCCCATCTGTCCATGTTTGGCCCATAGCCCTCCAAACCTTTCCCATTCATATACCTGTCCAAATGTATTTTAACTGTTGTTATAGTACCTGCTTCAACTGTCTCCTTTGGCAGCTCATTCCATATGCCGACATTTGTATGACATTTTTACCCCTCAGGTTCCTATTAAATCTATCCGCGCTCACTTTAAGCCGAGAATAGTTTAAAAAAAAACACTGCTGGAGCAACTCAGCAGCCCAGGCAGGAGTTGTGGAAGGAATGGACAGACTATATTTTAGGTCTGTCCATTCCCTCCACAGATGTTGCCTGACCTGCTGAGTTCCTCCAGCAGACAAGATATGTAGGAAATAACTGTAGATGCTGGTTTAAATCAAAGATAGACACAAAATGCTGGGATAACTCAGCCAGCCAGGCAGCATCTCTGGAGAAAAAGAATGGGTGATGCTTCTGAAGAAGGGTCTTGACCCAAAACATCACCCATTCTTTCCCTCCAGAGATGTTGCCCGTCCCACTGAGTTACTCCAGCATTTTGTGTCTATCTGAGTTCCTCCAGCAGTTTGTTTCTTTGCACGTGTTTCCAGCCATCTGCAGTTTCTTGTGTTGAGCTCTTTTAGCACATACCTTATTTTGACTGTGCGGATAATTTAGTACCTCAGTTATCATTTCTTCCTCCAAGAGTGGGTCATCATTTTGATTCATAATTTGCCACAGTGTTTTTTTTTCATATCCCTTTAGACTCGTGGAAGACTTTTGCATTTGTTTCATGTTACCCAGCAATATACACTTATATTTTCTGTACCTTACTAATTTCCCTTCCCACTTCCCTTACAGGTTTTCTATAATTAGCCTGGTTCTCACTTGCATTATCAGCATGACAGTTATCATGTGCTGCCTGGGGGATATAGATCTGGTAAAATTATTAGTATTATTTCATACGGTGACAGAGTTTCACTGAAATGTGTCATTCTGTCCTACAGTTGAAGCTCCATGAGAGAAACTCGCAATTCCATCCCCATCTGGCAGTTGTCACTGTGAGGAGAATATAGTCGGCATGTCATATGTCACGTTATTATTCAAAGTTTAACAAAACAAGTTCACATAGACATACTGTATAACACAATGGAGCTGAAATTCGCTGGTTTACATTGTAATACCTGCCTCTGAACTGATTGGTGCAAAACATCTATTCATAGAAATATAAAAACATAGAAAAATAGGTATAGGAGTAGGCCATTCGGCCCTTCGAGCCAGCACCATCATTCAATATGATCATGTCTGATCAACCAAAATCAGTACCTGCTTTTCCCCCTTATCCCTTGATTCGTTTAGCCCTAAGTGCTAAATCTGACTCTCTTGAAAACATCCAGTGAATTGGCCTTCACTGCCTTCTGTGGCAGAGAATTCCACAGATTCACAACTCTCTGGGTGAGTTTTTTTTCCCTCATCTTAGTCTTAAATGGCCTACCGCTTATTCGTAAACTGTGACCCCTGGTTCTGGACTCCCCAAAATCAGGGACATTTTTCCTGCACCAAGCCTGTCCAATCCCTTAAGAATTGTATATGTTTCTATAGGATTTCCTCTCATCCTAAATTCCAGTGAATATAAGCAGAGTCGACCCATTCATAGAAACATAGAAACATAGAAATTAGGTGCAGGAGTAGGCCATTCAGCCCTTCGAGCCTGCACCGCCATTCAATATGATCATGGCTGATCATCCAACTCAGTATCCCGTACCTGCCTTCTCTCCATACCCTCTGATCCCCTTAGCCACAAGGGCCACATCCAACTCACTCTTAAATATAGCCAATGAACTGGCCTCAACTACCCTCTGTGGCAGAGAGTTCCAGAGACTCACCACTCTCTGTGTGAAAAAAGTCTTTCTCATCTCGGTCTTAAAGGATTTCCCCCTTATCCTTAAGCTGTGACCCCTTGTCCTGGACTTCCCCAACATCGGGAACAATCTTCCTGCATCTAGCCTGTCCAACCCCTTAAGAATTTTGTAAGTTTCTATAAGATCCCCTCTCAATCTCCTAAATTCCAGAGAGTATAAACCGAGTCTATCCAGTCTTTCTTCATAAGACAGTCCTGACATCCCAGGAATCAGTCTGGTGAACCTTCTCTGCACTCCCTCTAAGGCAATAATGTCCTTCCTCAGATTCTTTCATCATATGTCAGTCCCGCCCTCACGGGAATTAACCTGGTGAACCTATGCTGCACGCTCTCAATAGCAATAATGTCCTTCCTCAAATTAGGAGACCAAAATTGCACACAATACTCCAGGTGTGGTCTCACCAGGACCCTGTACAACTGCAGTAGGACGGCTTTAGATCGCTCTATTGATGCTCCCTCACCCACTGAGTTTCTCCAGCATTTTAGTCTACCTTCGATCTTTCCAGCGTCTGTAGTTCTTTCTTAAAACAAAAAGAAAGAACTACAGATGCTTTAATGCTACACATTAATGACTTGGGTGCAAATGTAATAGTAAGATTAAATGAGAACTTACCAGTTTGAAGTTTGATCTTTATTTTATGAGGAGATACGATGAGCGATTACGTGAAGAACCCCACCAGTCCGCATGCGCTTCAATCTTCAAAGCAGCGGAGTGAAATCACAGATAACAGTAATTGAAGTGACATAATAAGATTATAAACCTGGAACTACCAGATGACCTTTGTGATATGAAGGTTGGGAGCGGTGGGCACGTAATCGCTCATTGTAAACCGCTCATAAAATAAAGATCAAACTTCAAACTGGTAACTTCTCATTTAATCTTACTATTTTACTTCGGAGTCACGTGAGTGATTCCGTGAAGATTTCAAAGTTCTGTGATTTTATGCCGTGAGAAACGAGTCTACACAACCACAATTGCTTCATTGACAAATGAGGGAAACATTCACAATGAATAAATAATCATAATAGTAACCCCTCTCATCCGGGAGGGACTATACAACTGAACCTAAAATAGAGTAAAAAAAACCTGGTCTCACAATTGGTTATTATAAAGTGTTTGGAAGGTTCGTTCATTTGACCGTCCTGCAGCTGCTAGGATGTGGTCCAGTGGAACTTAAATAACCCTTGCTACTGATGTCGTAGCAGACCAGGTGGAGTGATTTAATCAGTATCTACTCCTATATGAACCAAACCCCGTTTCACCGCCTGGGTATGGTCTGAACTGACACCTTCTTATAAAGCTTTTTGTAACTAACGAACATTGCTAGTTTAGAGCCTCTCGGCTTTTGGTGACCTTGACATATTGTTGTAAATGTGTGAACTCACATAACCGAAGGTCCCTGGATATGTCATGAAACTAGTTTGGGACCCGACTCCCCTTCTGCTCTGCTTAACTAAAACATAAAATATTATATTATTTGCAGATGTAACCATCCTGTCCATTCGCAATGATATAGTGACTGGACCGCGACAATATCCAGCAGGAAACTTCTATAAGAAGAGGTTCCTGCAAGAAAAAACAGAACCTGGTAAGAAATACAAAACTTACCTGTATGTTTAATCTTACCACTGGCAGGACCGTTGCGCGTGCCAGTCAGTCGCTGAGCCATTGCGAAAAGATGTAATGACGCGCATGCGGACTGGCGGGGTTCTTCACGGTATCACTCACTCGACTCAGAAGTAAAATTAACATTATGAGTAGATTTGCAAATTACACCAACATTGGTGGTATAGTAGAGAGAGAAGATGGGTAACTATGTCTACAACAAGACCTTGATCAGTTGGGAAGATAGACCAAGTGTGAAGTCTTGTACTCTGTGTGCTCAGTTATCCACTCTACTCTTTCTGTTTCCAGGACTATGAAGCCTAAGCACAGCTCCAATGCTTCCTTTACATTTTCCAATGATACCACCATTGCTGGACAAATAATGGGTTATGATGAGTCAGTGTACAGGAGGGAGAGCAATAATCCAAATTGAGTAGTGCTAGAACAACAATCTTGCTCTCAACATTGGCAAGATCAAAGATCTGATTGGTGATCAGGAATGGAATGCCAAGCGTCCATGAACTTGTCTTGGACATTGGTGGTGAGGCAGTGGCGAGAATCAAAAGCTTCCAGTTCCTTAATGTGCACACCTCTGATAATCTGGCCTAGGCCCAGCACATAATGCAAGTACAAAAAAAAGTGAGTGAACCATAACAGATGGTTAACCCCCACTTAAACAAACAACAAAGCAATTTGAGAAGGAGAATGTTAAATCGGAAGTGGCTGAGATGCAGTTGAACAAAGGGGACTATGAAGGCATGAGAGGAGAGTTGGCCAAAGTAGACTGGAAAGGGATCCTAGCAGGAATGACAGTGGAACAGTAATGGCAGGAATTTCTCAGCATAATCCAGAAGACACAGGATCATTTCATTCCAAAAAAGGATGAAAGATTCTAATGGGGAGTAGGAGGCAACCGTGGCTGACAAGAGAAGTTAGGGATAGAATAAAACTAAAAGAAAAGATGTATAACACAGCAAAGAGTAGCCAGAAGCCGGAGGATTGGGAAACTTTCATAGGGCAACAGAAGGAAACAAAGCAGGCAATACAGGCTGAAAAGATGAAGTACGAGGGGAAGCTGGCCAGGAATATAAAGGGGATATAACAAGAGAATTTCTGTACAGTAGTAAAGAGGTTCTTCTGCAGTTGTATAGGGCTCTGGTGAGTATTTTGTACAGTTTTGGTCTGCTAATTTGAGGAAGGACATCCTTGTGATTGAGGCAGTGCAGCGTAGGATCACGAGATTGATCCCTGGGATGGCAGGACTGTCATATGAGGAAAGATTGAAAAGACTAGGCTTGTATTCACTGGAGTTTAGAAGGATGAGGGGGGATCTTATAGAAACATATAAAATTATAAAAGGACTGGACAAGTTAGATGCAGGAAAAATGTTCCCAATGTTGGGCAAGTCCAGAACCAGGGGCCACAGTCTTAGAATAAAGGGGAGGTCATTTAAGACCGAGCTGAGAAAAAACTTTTTTACCCAGAGAGTTGTGAATTTATGGAATTCACTGCCTCAGAGGGCAGTGGAGGCCAAATCACTGAATAGATTTAAGAGAGAGTTGGATAGAGCTCTTGGGGCTAGTGGAGTCAAGGGATATGGGGAGAAGGCAGGCACGGATTAATGATAGTGGATGATCAGCCATGATCACAATGAATGGTGGTGCTGGCTCGAAGGGCCGAATGACCTCCTCCTGCACCTATTTTCTATTTTTTTGTTTCTAGGTTTCTAAATAATTCCCACGCCTATGCCCTGCCCACAATCAGTTGACAATCCAATCCAATGAATAACCTCTCAATCTTCTGTTAATTATGAACAAGGAGAAGGGAATTATTAGCAAATGGAGTGAAGGATCAAGGGGAAAAGGCTGGAGAATGTGGTTGAGAGGGAAAGTTTTAGATCAGCCATGATTGAATGGTGGAATAGATGGGCCAAATGCCCTATTTCTGCTCCTATCACTTATGAAAGCTGAATTCCAGAGCTAATGTGAGCGTGTCTGCCATTGATATCAAAGTAGCATTTGATTGAGTGTGACATCACGAGCCCTGGAGAAATTGAAGTCAATGGGAATCAAAGAGAAATTGTCTCAATTGCTTGAATGTATCATTTAGCTTTAACCTAGACCATTTATATTCAAACATAAGGCGTTTGGTGGCCATTCATTAAGCACAGATCTCCAATATCTATGACCATTTCCTAACAAATGACAATGGTAAGTATTTAAAATAGGAGCTGAAGCCTTGATAGGATATTTTGTAATCATCTGTTCGGCCTGCTGTTTCTTTGTCCATTATGTCAGACCAAAGGATGGCTAATTGGTGGAAGACTGAATGCTTGGCTGCTCAAACCTGTCTAACGTTCTTGCACAGGTGGAGATCGTGAAGATAATGAGAGAAATGTAAGAAGAGAGAATAGGCTCTGCGAAAAAGGATCACAAAATCCTCATTCAATGAGTTCACTTCTTGTAAATTTGAAAGAAAAACTGCAATGTTGGAAATCTTGAAATAAAAACAGGGCAGCACAGTGGTGCAGCAGTGGGGCTGCTGCCTTACAGTGCCAGACATGAAACCCAGGTTCAATCTGACCTCGGGTGCTATCTGTATTGATTTCTCCTACTTGGTTTCCCTCGCTCTGTGTCCCTTCCCCACCCTAGTTCTCTTCTTAGTTTCACTGTTCTCCTGATTAATTTAACTGTTTGTATGCCTCGTTGTCATCTTCCCCTCAGCCAACAATGAAGCACTGTACATTTCCTTGATCATCGACTGCTTTGATTTGTCCCATAATCTTGCTCCCTCCCATCTCTCCGAGGACACCCCCTCTCACTGCTCGTCCTCTGTGATTCGGAACCTTTTCATACCTCTAGTTTCCCTCTCCCCTGACTCCTAGTCTGAACAAGGGTCTCGACAGGAAACATCACCCATTCCTTCTCTCCAGAGATGCTGTCTGTCCCACTGAATTATTCCAGCATTTTGTTGCCCATCTCCAAGCGATAGACTTGGCAATTTATCATCATTCCTTCACAGTCCAGGATTCACAAACAAATAATAATGGATGATACTTTACATAGTTCATTTGTCAGAACCTTGCTCCTTCTAAGCATTATATTTTATACGCTTAACTAACACCATGCATTAGGTGGGCAGCCTTAAGGGTTGCCTGGATGGGACATCGAAGGACAAGAATCCGAAGCCAAGAAGTAGAAGCCAAGATACTGAAAACACATCATGCCGAAAAGCCAAGATACCAAAGTACATCACCCCGAAAGAGCACAAACCCGAACGGACACCAAGCCGTAAAGACAAGACGTAGAATGGACATGATGTCGAAAAGCCGCCGAACAGACATGACGTCTCCAGGGACGGGATTGGTCCGACACCTTGTCAGTCATCTACAAAGGTCAGCGATTGGTCCTGACCCCCCACAGCATCCATCACATTACTGGCTGTGGGAGATGGGTTGGTGGGGGGGGGGGAGGCTTAAGGTTGCGTTTGTGAAATGGTGGCAGTGACTCCAAGCTGCAGCAATTGCCACAAAGGCTTTTCAAAATTTCGTTCCCCATCAGATTTTAAGCCGAAAAACAATCTGGCGTCGAACGCACATGAAGCCGACATGATAATTAGGTATGAAACACTTTTTAAAAAATCTGTATTTGCTGCAAGAATTGCTGTACCTTGTCACATATTGAAATAGTTAGATTGTTGTACCTTGTACATCTCCTGGGACGGGATTGGTCCGACACCTTGTCAGTCATCAAGTTTGACCCACGGCATCCATCAAATCACTGCCTCTGTGGCAATCGCAGCAGCTTGGAGTCAATGCCACCAATTTACAAATGCAACCTCAAGCCCCCCCCCCAATCCTCCCATTTCCCCCTCCCCCCCCGGCCAATGATGTGATGGGGGGTTTCTGGACCAACCGCTGACAAGGTCTTGGACAAATCCATCCCCGGAGACGTCATGTCCGTTCAGCGGCTTTTCAATGTCATGTCCGTTCTGTGTCTTGTTGGCGTGGTGTCGTTCAGGTTTGTGTCCTTTTGGCATGGTGTCCGTTCGGTTTCGTATCCTTTTGGCGTCATGTCTGTTCGGTATCCTGGCTTCCACTTCTTGGCTTTGGCTTCTCGTCCCATACGCACACGGACTTAAGGACATTAAAAGCATACATGTGAAGTGGGCTCAGTAACAGATGATGGCCTAAGTGCTGAATTTTATAAGAAGTTTTACGAATTGATTTCCCCACGTTTACAAGTAATATATAAATATGCTTATGAACAAGGAAAGTTACCAGAAACTCTAAATGAGTCTACAATCACACTCATTCCTAAAGTAGATAAGGATCTGGAAGGACCTGGATCATATAGAGCAATTGCTCTTCTAAATACAGATCAAAAAATATTAACTAAAATTTTATCCCAAAGGTTAAGTTTAGTGATTAATAAACTAATACATCATGGTCAAACAGGCTTTATTCCAAAACATTATTCCACTTATAACTTGAGATGATTATTCAATATCATATATTCAAAAATAATTAATGATATTGAATTAGCTGTCATTTCACTAGATGCAGAAAAAGCATTCGACCAGGTTGAATGGCCTTACTTATTTAAGATAATGCAGAAATTTCAACTGGGGGGATAGATTTAGTAAATGGGTTAAAATTTTATACTCCAACCTAACAGCAAGAATACTAACAAATCAAATGTTATCAGCCAAATTTAATCTCTTTAGGGGTTGTAGACAAGGATGCCCGTTATCACCCTTATTATTTGCTCTTGCAATCGAGCCATTAGCCAAAAGGATTAGATCAGGCCCAGAAATATATGGATACAATACTAATACCACAACGAATAAAATATCTTTATATGCAGACGATGTTTTAATATATATCACAAAGCCGGAGATTAGTATTCCTAATCTACTTAACGTTATAACTAAGTTTGGTATATTTTCAGGATATAGAATTAATTGGAATAAAAGTGAAATCATGCCTGTAACTGGAATAAAATTAAATATATTACAACAATTTCCGTTTAAAATTGTTATGGAAAAATTTAAATATCTAGGAATTAATGTATCCAAATCTTATAATTTTTTATTCAAATTAAATTATCCTCCGTTATTGGATAAACTAAAAAAGAATATTCTATACTGGAAAACATTACCAATATCAATGATTAGCAGAATAAATGCTATAAAAATGATCTTGTTACCACAATTATTATATTTATTTCAAGCTATTCCTTTATTTCACCCTAAAACTTTTTTTTAAAATTGATTCTATTATTAATAGCTTTATTTGGGATTATAAAAATCACAGAATAAGTAAAAAACACTTATGCAAATCCAAGATAAGTGGAGGATTAGCGTTGCCTAATTTTTTATATTATTTTTGGGCGGTTCAGATTAAGAATATGAATTTTTGGTTGGTAAAAATGGATCAGGAACCAGCCTGGCTAAAGATGGAAAAGGAAGAATGTTTACCATTTGATATAAGTTCGATTCTTCTTGTTCCAAGTGACGTACAAAAAAAAACTTACGGGGAAAACCCTATAATTTATAGCAATATACGTATTTGGAAACAAATAGTTAAGACTTTACATTTGGATAATATGTCACTTTGTTTACCAATTATGAATAATCCCTTATTTAAACCTTTTATATTGGATAAGGGGTTTAGACACTGGAAAAAATTAGGAATTATAAGGATAGAACATCTTTACAGGAAAGGAAAATTTCTCTCATTTCAAGAGTTAAAATGTATCTATGGAATACACCCAAATAATTTGTTTAGGTATTTACAAATTAGAGACTATATCAAGTCAAACATGCAAGACTATAAGAATAGAGAACCAGGATTACTGGATGAGTGGCTTAACAAGCATCCAAATACAGAAAAACGAATAACATACATATATAATACTCTTTTGGATAGGGAAGTCCCAACAACAGAATCATACCGACAGACATGGGAAAATGAAATAGGTCTACCTATAACGAAAGACACTTGGGAAGAAAGTTTACAGCGTATACACCGATGCTCATTAAATGCCAGACATACTTTGGTACAATTTAAAGTATTACATAGATTACACTACTCAAAAACGAAATTAAATAGAATTTTTCCTAACATTTCTTCTATTCACGATAAAAGTCGGAATTTGGAAGCTAACTTAACGCATAGCTTTGTAACATGCATAAAACTCAATAGTTATTGGGCTGATATTTTTAGAATCATTTCAGAAGTTTTTAAAACAAAATTGTACCCCGATCTAAAGCTAATAATATTAGGAGTTCCTAATTCAAGCTTAATATTAACAGTAAGTCAAATAAATTTTCTTGATTACTGTTTGATAATTGGAAAACATTTAATATTAAAATTCTGGAAGGGAACATTATCCCCCACAATCAAAATGTAGACTGTGGAAATGTTGGAGACGTTGCATTTGGAGAGAATTAGGTTTGTCCTAATGGACAAATACGAACTTTTTGAACAAATATGGTCTCCATTCATTGATTATTTAAAGGGGTAGCTGAGCTCAGCATCGTAACCCAATAAGTACCCTGGTGTAGGATTAGATGAAAAGATGTACTCTGGGATCTGTATACGCGTCTCTATATATATTGTTATATGAAATTGCTCCATTCATTGTTAAGATGTATTCCTTATTTTTTTATTATATAATAACTGTTTTTTTGTTTTCTTTTTTGTTTTTTTTTATACTTTTTTAATTTTTTTGTATTTTTATTTTTATTTATTTATTTTTTAATATAATCATTATTATTTAATCACCATCTTTTGATTACTGATCTATACTTTTACTTTTTTACCACCCCTTTACTTTAAAAAATACAGAAGCATACATAAATTATTCTGTAACATCTGTACAATTTTTGTGATAAGTCTAATTTATATTTGAAGAACTGTTATACCTTAGATAATATGCATTGCTTCTAATAAAAATATTATAAATAAAAAAAACAGATAATAGTAAGATTAAATGGGAACTTACCAGTTTGAAGTTTGATCTTGATTTTATGAGGAGTTACGTTGGTGATTACGTGAAGAAGACCTGCCAGGCCGCATGCGCACCAATCTTCAAAGCAGCGGTATGAAATCACAAATAAACAACACAGAAGTAAACAGTAAGATCAGGGACTCGAGAACTACCAGGTGATCTTTCATGAGAGAGAGTTGGGCGTGGTGGGCACGTAATCACCAACGTAACTCCTCATAAAATCAAGATCAAACTTCAAACTGGTAAGTTCTCGTTTAATCTTACTATTTTACTTCGGAGTCATGCGAGTGATTCCATGAAGAGTTCAAAGCTTTGTGATTTCATGCCGCAGATTACAAACTTGGCATCCCACTGCATTGATTGACTCGAATGAGAAATAATGCATTCAATGTAACATTGCATTCAATGTAGTAATAGGGTTTATTTAATAATATAAACAAACAATAGTTTTTCTTTAATACCAGGCATTTAAACAGAACTTAAAATGGCATTAGCAAACAGCCCTGGATCAACAATCGGGCAATGATAAAAATTCTGAAACATCAGCTCCTTTGCCCATCCGGTGGCCGCCATAATATGGTCGATGGGCACGTCCTTCGCTTTGGCCGCCGAAGTAGCTGCTGCCCTAGTGGAATGAGATGTAAACACATCTGTGTTAATACCTGCATCAATCAAAACTTGTTTCAGCCACCTGGAGATAGTGTTAACTGACACTCTTTTATGTGTTTTTTTATAACTGATAAACAATCCTTTCTCCATATTATGTAAATTCTCTGTCACTGCAATGTATTGCATCAAATGTGTTTTTACGCATAAAGCTGGATCCGTAGGATATGCTGCAAATATTATTTTAAAACCTGTGACACCTGGCCTGCTCTGTTTGAGGAGGTCGTAAATGTAAAATGTAACATTGTCCACAGCAGTTTCCATTCTGTCTAACTGTAATTTTTGTAACGTCTGTACTGTTTGTGCTGAAACCAATGCCATAAGCATGGCCAATTTAATGGTAATTTTGGTCAACGTCAAAGATGATAAAGGAAACCACTCACGTAGTTTCTTAAGGACTATACTTACATCCCAAATAGCCATATATATATATATATATATATATATATATATATATATATATATATATATATATATATAGGTTTGGGAGGTCTGGAATTAAAAATGCCTTTCATAAATCGAACCACAAGAGGGTGAGATCCACTTGCATGATTGTCTGATTTCATCACTAAATATGATAACAAAGCACTTCTTGCTGTATTGATTGCACTAACTTAGTTCTTCATCATAGTAAAGAGTTGACAAAAATTCCAAAACATGTGAAATACGTGCTGTACAATAATCAATATCATTTTGTACACAGTAAACTTCCCATTTCTTTACATAACAAAAATACTGCTTTTGAGTACTCGATCTCCAGGATGCAGTAAGCATGTCGACAGTTCGACCCGACAATCCTTGTCCCAGATATGGCCTTCTTATAATCTGCAAATTAACAAATCAATACGGTCATACACCGGATAACATTCGCCAGTCACTGGATTCACCAATAAATTCCTTCATTTAGGAACAGCCATCAAAAGTTGTGTCATCAGCTGTCGGAACAAAGGATACCATGGCTGAGTAGGCCAGTTGGGCATTACCAGTAACCCTGAAGCATTGTACTGCTTGATTTTAAGCAGACATCGATTTATGAGTCAGAAAGGTGGAAATGCATAAATATACATACCACCCCAATTCAGCGAAAAAGCGTCAATCGTTACTGCCCCCGGATCTGGTTCCCATGACACATATTTGGGAAGCTGGTGGTTTTGTCTAGATGCGAACAAGTCGACATCTGGTGTTCCATATTTGGCAATGATGTATTTGAACACATCGTGATTCAGCATCCATTCTATGTTGTCATGGAATTTCCGTGTCCTGGTGTCTGCCACTGTATTAAGTTTTCCTGGCAGATAAATAGTTGAGAGCCAAATGTGTTTATCAATTCACCAGATCCAGATTTGGTTTACCAGTCTGTCACAAGATACCGACTTGATACCACCCATGTGATTGACATATGCCACTGCCGTGGTGTTATCGATCTGGAGCTGAACATGCAGACTGCTTTTGTTAGAACAATAAGCTTTGAGCCCATGAAATGCTCCTTAAAGCTCTAAAAATGGTTAATTCCCCATGTCTGCAGAAGCCCAGCTTCTTCTGAACATCTTCCTCCACAACTTGAATTTGTGTCTGTGGCACCCCATCCAACTGCACTAACATCAGTCTGCAAAACCATGGAAGGTTGTTCCAGCTCAATCATGCTAAAACTACTGGAGCCATGTTGAATCCACCATAAAATATCAGTAATTGCTTCAGCTGATAACTGCATGGGCCTATCATAATGCCCAATTTGTACCTTAAGTGCCTGTTCTTTTGCTCTTTTAATTTGCTGATAATGCAAAGGCCCAAATTGGACTGCTGGAAAGGCTGCAACCATTTTCCCCAGAAGTCTCTCCACTTGCCAAATTGAAGGTTTACACTGGTTTAAAAGTGTTACTCAATCCTCAATTAGCTCTGTACTTTTTCCAATTGGCAAGGTAATTACCATTTTGATAGAGTTAATTGAAAACCCTAAATAATCAATTGTGGTAATTGGCGTAAGTTTGGATTTTCCCAAATGAATGACAAACCCCAGTTTTTCAAATGTGGATTTGACAACAACTACTGATATTTCGGCTAAAACTTTTGTTTGTCCAATTATTAAAATATCATCCAAATAGGCCATAATCGCATGGCCCTGACCTCTAAGCAACCCCGGAATTGGTTTTAACAATTTGGTGAATAATCTAGGGGCTGAGGTCAATCCGTTTGGCAGTGCTTTATACTGCCATAATTGATTCATCCAATTGAATTTAAAATACCTTCTATGTTTGCAATGAACAGGCACTGAATAATAAGCATCCTTCAGATCTATTGTGGCCATATAACAACCTTTATAAATGAGTTGCTTGGCCGTAACCAATGTTTCCATTTTAAAGTGTCTATATAGTACAAATGTATTTAATTTTGTCAGATCCAAAATGATTCTACATTCTCCGTCCCTCTTAGGACGGCGAAAAATATTTGACACAATTTGATGGACTTGATGGTCCATCTTTTAAATTACACCTTTGTTATATAATTTTGTGAGTTCAGCTTGAACCTGTATTACCTCTGTTTGTGAAAAATAAAGTGTTCTAACAGGAACATGTTGGAAAGGTAAAGTAACATTTGGAATAAATTCAATCTGAAACCCTTGAATTACACTCCTGATAAATAGATCTGTAGTAAGCTGCTTCCATTCGTTATAAAAAAGCAGTAATCTACCACCAATATTCTCTTAAGTTATATTTAATATGTTTTTATGACAACCAGGTCCACTTACCTCCCTGGTGACTGGTACACCTTGCTGACTCCAGCCTCTGGCAGTAACTCTCATAGTCGCTCGTGCTCCCACCGCGGGATACCATCCACATCCCTGTGCTGAGGGCTGGATTGTCCCTGGAGTAGCTCCGGATGCTGAGGTGGTTTTGTAGGGATACTTTCTCTTCAGCTGTCTGCCGGGCATCATTGGTCTCATCAGACTCATTGTTTTAGCATCTTCATTTATTTCTTTAACTTGTTTGGTTAGATCTGCACCAAACAGCGGATCAGGTGGTTGAACACTTGCTGGCTTACAAAGCGCAGCATATCTGGGATTAATGGTGGGCCTTATAGCCCTTTTCCTGAGACCATTGATCTCAAAATGGGTGTTGCACAACAACCCTAGAGCCTCTTGGTGTGTTCTGGTCATATAACCACCATCCATTGTTCTTGTGAATGCTGTAATGCCAGCAGCCAATAATTTTAAAATTCTTTGCATTTTTATTTCTTGGCTTCGCATACCGGGTCCCATCTGACCCCAGATGACTTGATTCACCATTGGAACTCTTAATACTTCACAGTTGCTTGGAGGCTCGTGTTTTTTGGCTGCCTCAGGACTAGACATTCTGGCCTATTGCACTCTCCTCAAATTGATAAGGAGTTTCTGGCAGCATTGTTGCTGCTGGCGCTTCTTTTCCTAAGCGCTGACACTCTTTCTCTTGGAGTGAAGTTCTTTGGAGGACTGTATGGAACAGTTCCTCCACTTGGGATAGGTGTGAACACACTCTATCCAGCCCCGGTGAGGAATCATCCCCCGACTCCGTGGGCCTAGCAGACTTATCTGTTGCTTTGTGCCCTAATGGCAACGGCTCTGTGCTGTGTAGCACTAAGTCTGCAGTTGCTGTATCTGTACTAAGCAACTGAACAGGGGTATTAGGCAGGGCTTCCAAGCCTGAACTGCCGCGGGTGGTTGGAATGCGCCGCTTTCCCTTCCCTGTTTTTTCCATGCTAGCACTCGGTATAGCGTACCGGCCAGCACGGATTCAAGTTCCAGTGGAAAGTTTTAAACTTACCTGGAGTCTGCATACTTCCCGCTGGAGGCACTCCGTTCCTCGCAGCCTCCGTGCGTCAATGTGGCTGACGTACTGGTGCGCATGCGGCCTGGCGGGTCTTCTTCACGGAATCACTCACGTGACTCCGAAGTAAAACAGAGGTTGGTGGCACTGATTTATGGAATTGAAGCAAAGTAAACAGTCATGTTCCCCAAATATTGGCAATACTTTTACTGATTTTTCTTCATGATAGAGACCTGGAGGTGCAAGCATTGGCTTCCCAATTTTAAACACTGCCCAGCTCTATGTCATCCATATATTCAAATTTGCAGATGACAGTGATCTTGGTAGTAATTCTATTTTAGAAGATGAGAATTAACAGCAGGATTTTTATATATCGCTGGCGAAATGGGCAGGTGCATGGCAGATGAAGTTTAAAGTTTCTTCTCAGCTGTTATTGGGCAACTGAATCATCCTCCCACAACCAGAGAGCAGTGCTGAACTACTATCTAACTCTTTGGTGACCCTCGGATGATCCTTGATCAGGCTTTGCTGGGTTTACCTTGCACTAAAAGTTATTCCTTTATCATCTATTTATACGCTGTAAATGGCTTAATTGGAATCAGATATAGTCTTTATGTTGGCTGGATAGCACGCAACAAAAGCTTTTCATTGCACCTCAGTACATGTGACAATAAACTAAACTAATTTAATTAATGCAGTATGAAAATTAATAATTAGAGTACTTGTTAACTATGAATGATTTTACTGTAAAATATCAAAAATACAAATTCTTGTTTCTGCTAAAATAATTCCACTCGGACAGTATTTAGTTCTATTAATGAATCTCTTATGTTTCATTATGGAAGAAAATGGTCTGGCACTTTTGGATTTTTTAAGTCTTTGAGGAATAGGCTCAATGGATTTCAATAAAAGACTAAGTAGCATTTAACATACATGATCTGTTTGCTTCTTCCCAAATCACATTTTAAATGATCTGAAAATGCATATACCAAAAACATTGTGATGTTTAATTTCCAGCTATCTCTCAGTCGCTTATATTATTTAAATTTCTGCCACAGCTCCCACTGCTAAATGATGCATTCAGTCTGATTTGAATTGAATACATTATTGCAACCACTGTGCGCCATCCTTTGGTTCTCCTGTGGTATTAAAGAGAGAAAACAGCCCTGATGAACATTCCAAGTTGAGACTTTTTTCACACCCAAGTGATTAAGACAAACAACGTGAGATTTTCTGTCTGGCCCGAAAAAATCAGAGCAGCTTAAAAACCAAAGCAAGATTCATATTCACTGCATATGAAATCAGCCAGTCTAATTATGCTCTCTGGCTATTATTAAATTTATTATTATAGGGCAGTTAATATGAGGGATGTCCCCATTATGGAGTGGGAAGATGAAGAGAATTGCTGTACAATTTGAAGGCATGAAAGAGCCCTCTGACTGTTTTAGCAGCACAGCTTCAATTTGCTCAGCACAGCTAGAAGATCTGCAGAAGAGCTGACAGATTCAATTGCGTAATTCTCTAAGTGGCATCCGCTACAATTGATACAAACACAGCTGCTCAGCAACCCATTCCAACCTCTGAATGGACTCTGCCTTAATGGTGCTCCCTGGTTTCCTTGAAGAGCTCTCAGGTGTCTTCAGGCTTGGTCTCTCAACACGTATGTGCTGTTTACAATGAAGCCAGTGGTGTAGCCATGAGAAAGAAGCACGGTCACATATACTGCTAGCTAAGATCAAGATATACTGGATGGAATGGCTTTCCTGTTGACATATCCAATGGCTTTGACAAGGATCTACACATGGACTCATATCATCTATCTGTCTGTTGTTGGTTATTTTAGGTTAGTTCAGTGTGGAAACAGGCCATTCGGCCTACTGGGTCCCTGTCAACCAGGGATCCCCGCATATTAACACTCTCCTACACACACTATGCACAATTTTCACATTTAGCAAGCTAATTTACCTACATACCTGTACGTCTTTGGAGTGTTGGAGGAAACCGAAGATCTCGGAGAAAACACACGCAGGTCACGGGGAGAATGTACAAACTCCATACAGACAGCACCCGTAGTCGGGATCGAACCCAGTTCTCCGGCACTGCAAGTGCTGCAAGTCAGCAACTCTACCACTGCGCCACCATGCTACCCTGTTATTCTGCCTTGTCAGACTGCTGCCTGTTATTCATGAATTAGCAGATAAACTTGTTTACTTGACAAAAGAGATATATTGATGACATGTATAATGAAACTGACCGCTGTGACCTGGTCTCAGTTGAACCTTTGCAGCCATTACAATAAGGGTTCTCTGATTGAGGTGGGCAAATAAAGGTTCCGACCCAAAACGTCACCCATCCTTTCTCTCCAGAGATGCTGCCTGACCCGCTGAGTTACTCCAGGACTTTGTGTCTATCTTCAGACCAAACTTCAACATGGACTGAACACATTGTGGTCCTTGTTGATGTACCACTGCCATTGAAGAACATGTAGGAAGGAAGAAAGAGTACCTTATCCATGTATCCTGGATCACATTTGCAGTGCCAAGCCTGCGTGAAAACCATGGACCCATCTCTTTAATGGCCATGAAGAGTGGATCAAGGCCAGAGAGGCATTTGGAAGGGGTACTTTGAAAAACTTATCAACTGTGACTGTCCTTGCTGTCCTTAACGCAAAGTTCCTTGACTCCATCCCACAGCAGATTGGTGAGTACAGTTCAATCCTGCCATCATCCCCAGATTCACCAGAAGTTGAAAAAAGGACTATGTCAATTGGCCCCAGGAGCAAGCCATTCCTTATGAAAATTTTGACAGAGATGGATTTCAGAAGAAAATTCACAGCCATTTCTGGAAACAGAAAACATGCCAGGGGACATGAGAGATGCTGTAAATATGGCCAACTTCCAGGCAGGCCAAGAACCTATTAGTCACTGTAGTATGTCCAGGAAATTCACTAGCGAGGTCTTCCTCAGAGTACTCTAAACTGTGGTGAAGAACCGCTCCCTGAATCGCCATGTGGATTCTATCCAGCATAAGGCATGGCGTGACAGCTCCAAGAAAAGTGCAGGAAAGATCATCAACCACAAGAAATGGAGATCTTACAAATCTTGTTGTCAATTAAGAAGGACTGTGAAGCATTCTTCTCAAATCTGGCTTCCTCAGAATGATCACTTGCATTCTCTATCAGCTGCATAATGGCATGCAAGCCATGATTTACGCAGGCATATCTGTAGCAGATCCAATCTCAGGCAATCTGGTCAAGCAAGGCTTTGATATCTCTTCATTGTTCCTCAATCTCTATCCACAACAATATGACATCTCACCTCCACCAAGCTTCCTGCTGGACTAGAGCAAGTCTACAGAAATAATACAAAACTATTGAACATACTTCATTTCCTTTCTGGAATTAAGGTAATTACAATCCTAATCAGGCTCTGATGCTCGTGATGTTTCCATTTTCTGCACATTCAGAGACATCATCAATTTGTTCAATGAAGCAAAGACACCTTGCACTAAATGACAACAGATCAAAGACATCTACTGCTCTACCAATCTGCTTCTGCTACACAACAACTTCCACCCCAGAACAATAGAACTCGACAATGAAACCTGGAGTCTGTTCCATATCTTGGGAGTCATAGCAAAGGCAAACATCAGTGATAAAGTTCATAATTGCTCCCAGTGTATTCATGCAATCTTTAAGGAATGTCTGTGGAAAATAACATTAGAAGAAGATAACATTAAAAAATAAAAAAAAATTAAAATGCCTAAAATGCCACACAACTCATGGTCTTCCTGACAGCAATGACTCATATCCCCCCCAATCCCATCCTCTTCAATCCAGCCTCTGATATGAATGAGATGTAATGATAGAATACATAGACACTTCAAAACACAACTTCGATGCCACCAAATCTTCCAAATGCAGAGGCAGGATAACTGATCCAATATCAGCCACCACTCACAGATTAATGTCCTCACAATTGAAGAGCTGGTCCAGTGGGCAGGCCCCACCATTTGCATGTCCAGCATCAGATGCCAACACAAAGTTGGTATCTACCCAGAATTCAGCTTCTCTTCACCCATTCAATTTGGCAGAAATTACCCCATGCACATTTAAGCCTCTTTAAAACTGGAGAGTGCAAAATGAGGGCACCACAGTAGATATCAAAAACTAGTTGAAGAAATAGTTTGTCGATTGTCCTATCATTAGTCTTGCCGCTGCACCTTACCCATCAAGCCTCATGCATTAAAATAAATGCAATTCAATAGCTCTTCCTCACTCTCTGCCATGCACCTGCCTATTCAGTCCACCAAACTTTCTTTCATCACCTTCCATACCGATTACCAGCTTCTCATCTGTCTCAGTCCTGCATTGGATTACGCCCCTCTACCAATCCAGTTTAAACCCACCTGTTTCCTCCAAAACTCCCCTGTCAACTCGTCCCTTCCCACCCAAACCAACCCCTCCCCAGGTACTTTCCCCTGCAACCGCAGGAGATGCAACACCTGTCCCTTTACTTCCCCCCTCGACTCCATCCAAGGACCCAAACAGTCTTTCCAGGTGAGGCAAAGGTTCACTTGCACCTCGTCCAACCTCATTTACTGTATCCGCTGTTCCAGGTGTCAACTTCTCTACATTGGTTAGCGCAGGCTCAACATCGTTTCGCTGAACACCTCCGCTCAGTCCGTCTTAACTTACCTGATCTCACGGTTGCTCAGCAATCCAACTCCCCCTCCCATTCTCAATCTGACCTTTCTGCCCTGGGCCTCCTCCATTGTAAGAGTGAGGCCAAGCGCAAATTTGAGGAACAGCACCTCATATTTTGCTTGGGTAGTTTACCCCCCGGTGGTATGAACATTGACTTCTCTGATTTCAAATAGCCCTTGCTTTCCTCTCCATCCCCTCCCCCTTCCTAGTTCCCCCACCAGTCTTACTGTCTCCAACTACATTTTATCTTTGTCCCGCCCACTCCCCTGATATCAGTCTGAAGGAGGGTCGTGACCTGAAACGTCACTCATTGCTTCTCTCCAGGGATACTGCCTGCCCAGCTGAGTTACTGCAGCATTTTGTGTCTACCTTCAATTTAAACCCACCCGTGTAGCATCAGCCTGCCACAATATTGAAAATAGGCACAAAGTGCTGGATAAACTCAACGGGTCAGGCAGCATCTCTGGAGAAATGGGCGACATGGGTAGAATTTCTGGTTAGAAATTAGATGTTAGAAATGACCTTGAGAGGTTAGGAATAATCAATTTCAGAAGGGATGATAGTTCAATGATGGCCTTGGAGTGTGCAAGGGAGCTGTATGAAGTTTGGTTAATAAGGTTGCTGACCTAAAACTGCCATTAGCCCCTGGTAATATGATGCAATGGAGAAAAACACAATCATGGAGTAAAACAAGATTGTTTACAAACAACTGTGGAGGAATTCAGAAAAGATTGAATTGCAGCATCAACTGAGGAAAATATTACATTTCTGAAAAAAATGAGATGTCCTTGTGGGATCAAAGACAGAATATGTTTGGAGCTTGAGATACAGTGAAGGTACTCTGACATTATTGGTGGATGTAGTAGACCAGATGGATGATTTGGGGCTGATTAGTAAAGCAGTTTCCAAGAGCTGTAGAAAATGATAGAGTGGTGATAATAAGAGTCTTCACCTCAACGCTGAAAGTGGTGATTATGTTAAAGTCCGGCAATACTCTGAATTTCTGAAGTGCACTCAGGAGAATTTCCCTGATAGATTATGTTTTCTGCTCAAAGAGGAAGGAGGTTGAATCCAACCTGGGGGAAGAAAAGGGTCGGGGATAATGTTAGGAACAATGATCATAAGGCTTCGATTAATTGAGGGGAAGGACAATGAACAAAGTGGTAGTTCACTTGGGGAAGGTTAATTTCAACAAGTTCAGCAAAAGGCAAACCGGTTTCATTGACTGGAAGGCAGAAACATAATGGAACGTTAGGAGGCCTTCTAATGGAGACAGAATTATGTGGTGACGAGAAGGTTGTGAATTTGTGAAATTCTCAAATCCAGAGTGGTTTCATTGCTCATTCAATGAGTATAATCAAAAGTAAGAATGTTGAGCATGAAGGCAGTCAAGGGAAATAGGATTCAATGGTAAAGTGGATAATGTAATATTTGGCTCCTGAAAAGTGACTGATGAAGTAAATTTAAGAAGCTGTAGAATCTATTATCGCTCCTGTGAAGTTTTCTTACATTTTAATCTGTTTGCACTGTGATTTCTTACAGTCTTTCAGCTGATTTCCAACGATTCGCACACTAATATTCTTTGTTAAATGTTAGTGTGATTTTAATTTGCAGTCTTTTGACCTTTTAACACATTCTGAAAATGTCCCTGGCATTTTACTTTTACTATCGGAGCTTTCTTAAATCAAATTGAAAAGCCAATGGCCTTTGCAATTTTGACCATTTGTCGATCTGGTGAAATTGATTTGTTTTCAATCTAATTACAGAATTTGAATTTAGAAAGGGGCCTGTAAAATCAATAATGCAGCATTAAGTGTGTTCCAAGCAATAGAATTTGATCATGGATTTATTAAAAGACAACAAAATGCACTGGCAATGACATCTGGATATTTTATCCAGGCCCTTTGTCCAAACTCATGAGACCCACAGGGTCAATGGAATGATGTCAAGCAGAATTAATCACTTGATTAACATCACGTGGGAGAATTTTCACAACCTTTAAGAATCCCCTGATCATCACTTTGAGCGATCGGCACAGTGGCGCAACGGTAGAATTGCTGCCTTACAGTGCCAGAGACAGGTTTACAGTGTCAGGTTTGATCCTGACTACAGGTGGTGTCTGTATGGAGTTTGTACATTTGTAACCTGCATGGGTTTCATCCATGTGCTCCAGTTTCCTGCCACACTCCAAAGACGTGCAGGTTTGTGAGTTAATTGGCTTCAGTGAAAAAATGGTAAATTGTCGCTAGTGTGTAGGATAGTGTTGTGCAGAGATCACTGGTTGGCGTGGACAGGGTGGGCCAAAGAGCCAGTTTCTGTGCTGTTTCTCTGAGCTAAACTAAGCTAAACTAAATCTCTCATCATTGTCCAGAACCAATTTCCCAACTCCAACAAAAAACCTTCAAGTCCTTTCCAATGTTTAATATATCTTGCGTTCTGCTAACTAAATGGATTGATGAATGACAAAAATGCTGGAGAAACTCAGCGGGTGAGGCAGCATCTATGGAGTGGAGGAAATAGGCAACATTTTGGGTCAAGACCCTTCTTCAGACTGATGTGAGGGTGGTGGGGGGGGGGGGGGGGGCAGGAAGAAAAAAGGAAGAGGCAGAGACAGTGGGCTGAGGGAGAGCTGAGAAGGGGAGGAGAGAGCAGGGACTACCTGAAATTAGAGAAGTCAATGTTCATACAGCTGGGATGTAAACTGCCCAAGCAAAATATGAGGCACTGCTCCTCCAATTTATGGTGGTCCTCACTCTGGCCATGGAGGAGGCCCAGGACAGAAAGGTCAGATTCGGAATGGGAGGGGGAGTTGAAGTGCTGAGCCTCCGGGAGATCATGTAGGTTAATGGATTGATCAGATCAGAATCAATAACATTCTGATTTATGATTTACATATTGTTTAAAAATCAATTTCTAGTTTAACTGAGGGAAACTAGTCAGTTTTTTGTAGTGAATTAGTAAAAAAATTCAATAGCTTTGAAAACATGTCCAATAGATTTCATATGCCAAGGAGAGTCATCCCAGATTTTGTATAAGTCTGTTACCAAGGATAGTGAGCAAATAATCTGTGTGTTAGTTTTTTTGGATGGGTCGACTTCAAGCAAGATTTTTTTAACAATGGAATAGATCACAGCAATTTAAATTGAACAGTAGACAGACTCCACTTCATATCTGGCAAACTTTTAGGGCAGAATTGGTCAATTTCAGGGAAATTCCAATAATTGGATCAAGTGCAGTATGATTAAGATCACAAAAATAAGTCAAAGATGTATGAGGAGTGTTTGAAGGCTCTGGGCCTATACTCACTGGAGTTTAGAAGGGTGATGGGGGACCTCATTGAAGCCTATAGCATAATAAAGGGCCTAAACATAGTGGATGTAAAGAGAATGTTTCCAGCAGTGGGTGAATTTAGGACCAGAGGGCACAACCTCAGAATAAAAGGAGTTAGCTTTAGAAGGGAGATGAGGAAGAATTTATTTAGCCAGTGGGTGGTGAATCTCTGCGGAATTTAGTGCCATAGAGAGCTGTGGAGGCGTCATTGAGTATTTTTAAAATGAAATTGATTGTTTCTTGATTGGTTAGGGCATTAAAGATTAGAGGGAGAAGGTAAGAGAATGGGATTGAGGGTGAAATATGGATCAGCCATGATTGAATGGCGGAGCGGACTCGCTGGACTGAATGGCCTAATTCTGCTTCTATGTCTTGTGACCTTATGATCTTATAAAAGAACAACTGTCCCTGACAGTTATCCTATAGTTACAGTGAAAATATTTCTGTGTGACAAAACTGGATCAACTGAAGTAACTATTCAGGTCGTTTGAGCAACATGTATAAAGCCTGGCTGATGTTTTTGAAACTATAATCCAGTAATTAGATTCATTGTCATCCAAAAGATAGTGCAGACAAATTAGATGGAATTTATATAACTAATACATGATGTTCATATATTATGAATTATATTACATAGTGTATAATAGAATATGTTTTATTATAATGTTTAGTTTATAATATAATTTTATGATCCCTATCTCACATAAAACATTGAAATCAAAAGGGCTCCGATAATAAACGATCGCATGTCTGCTGATTCATGTATCCACATAGTGCTTTAGTAGAGAAAAGGTGTTGGTATGCATGTCAATTAAAATTTAAGCTACATTTATCCACAATTCCATCGATATAACCCCCCTTACTAAAAGTCCAAAATCAATACATGTTTAAAACTAAACATATTATTAAAATAATATATAATTATACACTAAAAATGTTTAAATCTAGTATTTATCTTTTAAGTAGTTCTATTACACCATATCACACAATCACACAAAATAAGCATTGCATCGAAGATAGACACAAAATGCTGGAGTAATCTCTGGTACAGGCAGCATCTCTGGAGAGAAGGAATGGGTGACGTTTCGGGTCGAGACCCTTCTCCAGACTCGTCAGGTGAATGAGAAAAGAGAGGTATAGACAGTGATGTGGGGAGATATCGACCAAAAATGTCACCCATTCCTTCTCTCCAGAGATGCTGTCTGTCCCGCTAGGTTACTCCAGCATTTTGTCCCTGTCTTCGGTTTAAACCAATATCTGCAGTTCCTTCGGAAGCATTGTATCTACATGTGGGAAAATAAGCAAGAAGCATTATGGCCCTGTCCCACAGTACAAGTTCATTCCAAGAGCTCTCATGAGTTTGCCCTGATTCGAACTCGGATATTTACGGTAATGGCCACTCGTCAGTACTTGGGGCTCTCGTGGACATTTTTCAACATGTTGAAAAATCTTCACGAGTCTTCTCGAACTTACCTGCCATTAGCGAGTTTTCCTGAGTACCTGTCATTAGCGTTACGAACCGCTAAGAGACGTCCCGGAGCTCCGACGTACCCACGACGTTCATTCTCCGTGCTTACCACGAGTTAGATTTTTTTTTTTTTTTACTCGGGTGAGCTCTTGAATGAACTCGTAACGTGGGACAGGGCCATTAGCAATACAATGAGACTGAATACATTACAGTTTGTTGGTCCCCTGCCACATATAGTACTTAATATCTTTGAATTTTGTGTGGATTGGTCTGCTTTGGAAAATGATTGATATTCCTTGGACTTCGTACAGTTTAGTTTAGTTTATTATTGTCACGTGTACCGAGATACAGTGAAATGCTTTTGTTGATGTGCTAACCAGTCAAAACAAAGAGCCATCCACAGTGCACTGATAAAAGATAAAGAGTACAACATTCCGTGGAAGAGATAGCATTGAAGTCTGACAACGTCCAATTAAAGATAGGTCTATTGAGGTAGATGGGAGGTCAGGACCGTACTCCAGCTGATGAGAGGACTGTTCAGTTTCTTGAAAACAGCTGGGAAGAAACAGTCCCTGAATCTGGAGTGTGAATTTTCAAACTTCTGTACCTCGTGCCTGATGGGAGAGGGGAGAAGAGGGAATTATGTGGGCGAGACTGATCTTTGATTTTGCTGGTGGCCTTGTCGAGACGGCGTGAAGTGTAGATGGAGTCAATGGAAAGGAGGCTGGTTTGTGTGATGATCTGGGCTACATCCATTTGTTTCATGATTTTAAGAAGATTACCTACTTTGTGGCTACAATGCCATGTACATTTTAATGGATGTGCTGGATATTCTATGCCCTTTCTTTTTCTCTGATTAATATAACAGTACCAGTATTAATCTCCTGAAAAGTGTCATGAGCTCAGTTTACATTTCACACTTTGTGATCCATCCTCTGATGTTCACTGGAATTAGTACAAGATCAGACTTAGCTTTATCAAGTTTTTTTTTGTGTCCAGCACGTATTATAGTAACTTTCTAGAGAAAGGAGCATAATGCATTGTCCTGCTTCACATGTGATTAATGATACACCAATCTAAGACCCATCCATCCATCCATTTTCACACAGTTCATTGAGGATTCATACTTGCTTTAGATAATGAAAATGATCTTTCCTCTTCTATCACAGTGCTGGAGGCTTCCCTAAGCAGACAGTCTACAGAAATGAATAGTGCTTGAAATGCAATTAAGTTGGCAACACACAGGAACTAATGGAAGAGACGCTGTTCGGAATCCTATATCATAAAGGACATTTGATTATTTGATATTTTTTGATAGAAAACAGCTGGAGCCTGTTCCCCCTACACTCTGCCCAATGGCATATCACAAACTTAACAATGTATATGCACAGAAAGCCCAACACACAATCGATGGAAATATAATAGTTCCATGGTTACCATAAGTGGATAATATTTCCCTTCTCAGTAAGGAATGATGGTGTCACCTCATTACTCTTGAGGGACTCATTGTGCTGAGACCATTAAATACAACGTAAGATGATCCCAGTAATAAAGGTATTAATGCCTGTACCATACATGTCATGTGTTATATTAGTTGTCAACGATTATTATTGTTTTAACGTTACATTAATTTAAAGATTGTGCTATGTGACTGACTTCTCGCTGGCGTACAACACAACCTGGTTTAGTTTAGTTCAGATTAAAGACACAGCGCAGATACAGGCCATTTGGCCCACCTAGTCTGCGCCGATCAGCGATTCCCGCACATTAACACTATCCTACACACACTAGGGACAATTTACAATTTTACCAGGCCAATTAACCTACAAACCTGTACGTCTTTGGATTGTGGGAGAAAGCAAAGCTCCCAGGGAAAACCCATGTAGGTCACGGTGAGAACCGAAAAACTCCGTACAGACAGCACCAGTGGTCAGGATCGAACTCGTGTCTCTGGCGCTGTATGGCAGCAACTCTACCGCTGCGTCACTGTGCCGTGGTGAAGAAGTTGTATTGAAAAAAAGCTGCAGCAAGAAAATAATACCCTGCTACTGTCAGCTTTGCCTGTTACTTAGAAAAGTAGTTTGAATATGAAGAAACAATGAACTGCAGTTGCTGGTTTAAACAAAAGAAACACACAAATTGCAGGAGTAACTCAGCAAGTCAGGCAGCATCTCTTGAGAAAAAGGTTGGGTGACAATTCAGGTCGGAAGAAGGGTCCTGACCCGAAATGCCACTGATTCTTATTCTCCAAAGATGCAGCCTGACCCGCTGAATTACACCAGCATTTTGTGTCTGTCTTTAATTTGAATTTGAGCTATTTTGCAGTTTATTATAGAGAAATACAGACAATATCTATACACAGCTCCACAAAAGTCTCAATTTTACCTTCTCTTTATTGTTTAATCTAATTGATTGCCCTCTATATTTTACGAAATATTGAGTTTTTCGGTCAAAATTATAACTTTTGCATCTGAGACCCTTTGGGTGATTTTCCATCACATTTTGCCATTTGTTATCAGATATATTTGGGAAGCCCAGATGGAATACATTACCTGCATTTCACCTCATGAATGCTCTCTGATGCTTCTTCAAAATCTCCATCTCGTCAATTGGCCGTGGTTTGATTTTAACAATGTTGTCCTCCTCTGATTTCTCCTACTTGTCCAAGTGACTGCTAATTCTACCCTTTAGTATAATTTTTGGAACTTTTCCCAGCTCTGAGGTTAAACTGACTGCCGGCTACAGTTTATCCTAACACCTTTTTATGCATCATTTGCCAAATTTCTAACTGCCTGAGGATATAGATCTTTATGGCCAGGAGTCTCTGCAAATTTCTCCCTACTTCTCAACAATTTTGGTTGCATCTGATCTGGCCCATGTAATTTATCCACTTGCAGTGCAGCTAGCAATTCCACATCCTTCCCTTTATCGATTTTATCCCAAGCTGAATCTCTGCTGTAACCAGAAGAATCTTCATTCTAACTAAAGACTATTGTAAGGAACTCATGCAGGAAGGAACTGCAGATGTTGGTTTAAACTGAAGATAGACACAAAAAGCTGGAGAAACTCAGCGGGTTAGGCGGCATCTCTGGAGAAAAGGAATGGGTGACGTTTCAGGTCAACTGTTCTTCTGAAGATGGGTCGAGATCCGAAATGTCACCCATTCCTTCTCTCCAGTGATGCTGCCTGTCCCACTGAGTTACTCCGGCTTTTTGCGTCCATTGTAATGGGCCTGTACCACTTAGGCGATTTTTCAGGCGATTCGCGGTGACTGTCAGAGTGGAACACACATACACACACAAACGCTATGGCTTCCTTCACCAGCCCGTTATGCAGGCAGGGGGAGCGCTGTCTGAGAGAAATTCACACGGTGCAAAGCCAATGTGATACAGACTTACACCGCGATGAACAGGAAGATTGGCGCTGTAATTAAGAAGCTAAAAAGCACAATGTATGGTAGGTCCTTAAAAAGAGGGGGGGGACAGGGGGGAGAAGGAGTGGAGACAACTTTTAAGAAGCCAGAGATATACGACTGTGAAGCTCGGCGGATATTAGGACCTCCTGGCGACTCACCAATGGCACGAGGATTCTCGCTCCTCTCCATGGCGGCTTCATTCTAGTCGCCGCTAATTTTTCAACATGAGGCTGCGACTAGTTCCCAGAATGCAGGAATTCCTCACGACCATGAAGGCGACTCCCCGGCAACCACCCGCAAACATGTGGCGACCATGTGGCGACTGCATAGTCTCCTGCAGTCACCTAAAAAGTCGCCTAAGTGGGACAGGCACATAAAGAACTCATTTGGCATCTCACCAATATTCACAGCTTCCAGATCAGTGGCCATTAATCATCCCTACCTTACCTCACATAGCCTTTCCAGTGTTCAAAGGCTCAGGCAACATTTTTCAGTTCCTCTTTATATTTTCTGCTATTCATTTCTCATGCGTTAACTGCTCTCTCTTCAATATTCCCCACTGATATTTGGTCCACTGGGCCTGCTGAAATTTGCAGAATCAAGTTCAGCAATGCTACCAACCTCAGTGGTCAGGTACATACTGATCAAAGTTGTTCCACTGAACATACATCAAAAATTCTCTCATTGCTCCTTATGTTCTTGCTGTCAGTCTGCATCTGGATCTTTGATGATTCTCGTCATTACTATTCTATAACTGACACATCCCTGCAACACCCTGCACATTAGCTTTTACATATGCCCTTATTAATTAGCAGTCTATAGAATAGGCCCTTTATAAACCCGTGTCACTATTGTGTGTGTATTATGTATTAGTGGGCGGCACGGTGGCACAGAGGGAGAGTTGCTGTCTTACAGCGCCAGGTTCCATTCTGATGACGGGTGCATTCCAAAGACTTACAGGTTTGTAGACTAATTGGCTTAGTATAATTGTAAATTGGCCCTATCATGTAGGACAGTGTTAGTGTGTGGGGATCGGCGAGGACTCGGTGAGCCGAAGTGTCTGTTTCTGCGTTGTATCACTAAACAAAAAAAAATGTATTTGATTCTGTCCATGATTATTCCAGGGCTTCCTCTCCCTCCAGCACTACAATATTCTCCTTAATCTAACCAGACACTTCCCCATCCCTTATTGATTTTCCAGAAGTCTCAGCATCCAGGAGTGTTCTGTCCCGCCCTGGTTCTCCTCTTGTCAAATTATAATCCCATGTGATTAACAAGAGCTCCATCTTATGTACAATATACTTCTTTTCCCATGCTTCAAGGAATCCCCTACAGGGCTTCCAAACAGAAACATAGGAACATACAAAATATGTGCAGGAGTAGGCCATTTGGCCCTTCGAGCCAGCACCGCCATTCAATATGATCTTGGCTGATCATCCAAAATAAGTACCCCGTTCCTGCTTTCTCCCCATATCCCTTGATTCCGTTAGTCCTAAGAGCTATATCTAACTCTCTCATGAAAACATCCAGTGAATTGGCTTCCACTGCCTCCTGTGGCAGAGAATTCCACAGATTCACAACTCTCTGGGTGAAAAGGTGTTTCCTCATCTCAGTCTTAAATGGCCTACTCCTTATTCTTAAACTGTGACCCCTGGTTTTGGAATCCCCCAACATCGAGACATTTTTTCCTCCATCTAGCCTGTCCAATCACTTAAGAATTTTATATGTTTCAAAAAAATCCCCTCTCCAGTGAATATACGCCCAGTTCTTTCATCATATGTCAGTCCTGCCATCCCGGGAATTAACCTGGTGAACCTGCGCTGCACTCCCTCAATAGCAAGAATGTCCTTCCTCAAATTAGGAGTGCAAAACTACACACGCTACTCCAGGTGCGGTCTCACCAGGCCCCTGTACAACTGCAGTAGGACCTCCTGGAACTAAGCATACCCTTAGCATTCTAGTGTGCAAGGACATCACCTTTTATCTATAACATCCCCATTGACTTCTCCATAACAAGGGATCCTTCCTTGGACAGCTGTCTATTTCAGCAAACCCCACACTGCCACTATTGAAAACTTGTATCATGTGCAGATCCAGACTCTGACTTTATCAATTTATCCCAAGGTAAACTTTGGATACAACTGAACCTCTGGTAGGTTCAGATTCCAATCTCATCAAACACGCTCAGCAAGGTTTAAGCATTAGTTTAAATCTTCAAAAAGCAAGGAGCTGCTCTCATATAACACCATAGACCATAAGACATACGAGCAAAAGTAGGCCATTCAGCCCATCGAGTCTGTTCCACCATTCAATCTGGCTACACAGTCGAGAGTCCAGAGTGAGGAGTGCAGGGTGCTGAGCACACAGCTGCCTGATGGTTGTTGGGAAGAAGCTATTCTCGAAATAGGTGGTGTTAAAGAAGGAACTGTAGATGCTGGAGAATCGAGGGTACACAAAAGGCTGGAGAAACTCAGCGGGTGCAGCAGCATCTAAGGAGCGAAGGAGATAGGCGATTTTTCGGGTCGAGACCCTTCAAACACAAAAGGCTGGAGAAACTCAGCGGGTGCAGCAGCATCTAAGGAGCGAAGGAGATAGGCGACGTTTCGGGTCGAGACCCTCGAAATAGGTGGTCATGGTTTTCTGACTCCTATACCTTCTTCCCAATACTAGGAGTGAAATGAGAGCATTACCAGGGTGGTGTGGGTCTTTGATGATGCTGGTTCTCTTTTTGAGATTGTGCTTCCTATAAATCACTTTAAAGGGATGTCAGAATCCGTGATGCCCCAGATGCTTTCCACCACTTATAGTAATCGCCGCCGTTCCTGGGCGTTCATGTTGGAGGAACTTAGCGGGTGAGGCAGCATCTCTGGAGAAAAGGAATGGGCAACATTTCAGGTCGAGACCCTTTTTCAGAAATATGCATACTGAACATACCTGAAGTTGTTCTCGAAGTTATATTGCAACCTTGGCACTAAATCAAATATAATACCAGATATTACCTGAAATCATCCCAGGCACTGGACTTAAACATGGCAAAGTTAAGGGCCTGTCCTAGCAGCATGCAACTCCATGTGATGAGCGCGACCTAACGTGGTCGCTTGAGCCGTCCGGCGTCGCGGGGCCGGTCCCACTTCGATCGCCGGAGCCGTGAGGAATTGTGCGGAGTTCGTCCCGACATCTCGCGCGGGGCTCCGAAAAACTGACCATGTTCAAAAATTCCGCGCGGCAACAGCTTGTCGGCTCGCAGTTGCCTCGACACATTACACACAGCCTCGACGTCGGCTGTAAGTGCCTCCGTGACCCTCTCTGTAGGTGCCTCCATGACCATCTCTGTGTGTGCCTCTGTGCCCCTCTCTGTGTGTCCCTCTCTGTCCTGCGAACTTACCTTTAAGTCTTCGCTTCAAGTTCGCCTCACTTTGCGCTGCGTTGCGCCACTCACCCCACCTCCGCGCAGCCCCCGCTGCTGGTTTGGTCGCGCTCTTCGCATGCAGGCGCATGCTGGTGGGAACGGCCCTGTACAGGGATCACCCAACCCCCGCGCGGCCCCGCTTCCAGTTTGGTCGCGCTCACCGCATGGAGTCGGATGCTGGTAGGACAGGCCCTTTACTCTCAATGCAGCCGACTTGAATTGCAAAGACAAAGTAGACACAGTCATTGGGATTAGTTTGGAGGCGTACTTGACTGTTGTCATGAACATGGTGGACCGACCTCCCTACCATCGAAGGGATCTATTGCAGTCGCTGCCTCAAAAAGGCTGCCAAAATCATCAAAGACCTCTCCATTGCCATCAGGAAAAAGGTACAGGAGCTTGAAATCTGGAACATCCCTCTTCAAGAACAGCTTCTCCCCCACAGCCATCAGGCTATTAAACATGATATCAAACAAGAGCTGAACAATAACAGTCTATTGCACTTCATCTGTTTAATTATTGTGTACATATATGGTCTATGGTTATATAGACACACTGAACTTTTATCTCCTGTTCTGTATTATGTATACATATTCTGTTGTGCTGCAGCAAGCAAGAATTTCATTGTCCTACCTGGGACACATGACAATAAAACTCTCTTGACTCTTGACTCTTGAAGAGACTGTTTTTGTGCTGCATGACTTTGTGACTCTATTTCAAGGGCAATCAGAGATGAGCATTGAATGGCAATGCATCCTGAAAAATATTTGCATAAAATAAACGTGATTTATTTCCTACGACTCGTGAGCAATAATTGGCACTTTATCGACATCAGCAGCAAATTCATCACTATAGATCATTTGTGGTGCTTGCTCTGCTTATCTGATGTACACGGACACTTATGATGCTACTTCACTTGCGACGCAGCTCCCACAAAGATTACAGATTAGATCAGCTTCTCTCAGGTTCTGCTGCTGAGTTTCATACTTGCTCACGTTTTGTTTTTTGCTTAGAGATTCAGCGCGGAAACGGACCCTTTGGCCCACCGAGTCTACACCGACCGGCAATCCCCACATACCAATGCTACACACATTAGGGACAATTTACATTTATACCAAGCCAATTAACCAACAAGCCTGTACGTCTTTGGAGTGCGGGAGGAAACTGAAGATCACGGAGGAAACCCACACAGGTCACAGGGAAAAACTCCATATAGACAGCACCCACAGTCGGGATTGAACCCTGGTCTCCAGCGCTGTAAGTCAACAATGCTACAGCTGCGCCACCGTTTCACCACTTAAAAATATCGCCTGCCACTTCAATTATTACGTTCCCACCCTCCCCTGGCTGTGCTGAGCTCTATTGTTTACAAAGGGGTTGCGTTTAAAGCATTGCCAGGGTGAAAACTGTAGGAAGTGTTGCAGTTGTACGGTGTTCCAACAGGAAGTCAGCCAATTAACGTTAACCTTAACCTTAGAATGCTTTCTCAATTTTTAATTTAATGTATGTACATGTCTCTTTCCTGCCTCTTTGGAAGCCAGATGATACAAAGGTATCAATAAATATTTGATTCCATCACCTAACATAAAAATCTTTAATAAATGCAAAGTGAATCATTTTCAATTATCCGGCACTAATTCTTCAGCATTCCATACTTAGCAACAACAATTGTCAATTTGTCTACACATGCACATCCTCCTGTTGTTCACTACCTGGTGTAATCACAAGGAACGGATTGTTTCTCTTGCAACAAAATTCGACACGGCTGCAATAGCCATTTTGATCTTTTTTATGGTGACTTAACTGACTCTGCTCTGCATTGTTGGAACATTTCCAGCAATTTTTTACCAATGTTTTGTGAATACACAGAACTACTGTATCTGTATCCAGTGTGCTTAATGTGAACCTCATCTCGAATCCTTTCCCTGGAGAGACTGCTCACTGTTTCCATTAAACATTTAAACATGACTGGTTGGTCAATAATTCAAACTGCAATAACAGAATTATATCCCTCTTAGTCCAGCCCTGCAGAGTGCTGACTTGTCATTGTGCTCTGGATTAGCCAGTGTGTGTGCATTGATTATCCAGGTACATAGCCACCTGTGCTTGAAGACATCCACTCTGGTTGTGCTGGGAACCCTGCTCAAGCTTTGGAGACTTTAGACTTTAGCGATACAGTGCAGAAACAGGCCGTTTGGCCCACCCAGTCTGTACTGACCAATGATCGCCCCGTACACCAGCACTATCCTACACACTATGGACAGTTTACAATTGTTACAGAGGCCTACTAACCTACAAACCTGTACGTCCTTGTAGTGTGGGAGGAAACTGGAGCAGCCAGAAAAGATCCATGCAGTCACAGGGAGAACGTACAAACTCTATACAGACGGCACCTGTAGTCAGGGTATTTGGTGCTGTAAGGCAGCAGCTCCACTGATCCACTGCGCTGCCCTAATCTTTGTAAGTGTTTTCACAGTTATGAATCACCCACATCTTGGTGTGAAGAGGCTGCTGGTGAGAACCTGCTGGTACTGTGTGAGCTGGGGTATAAAACTAGAGGCATGAAAAGGTTCCTGAGTTACTCAGGCATTTTGTGGAGATGCTGCCTGATCCGTTGAGTTACTCCAGCATTTTGTGTCTATCTTCGGTGTAAACCAGCATCTGCAGTTCCTTCCTACACATCACGTCTGCTCAAGGTATGCTTTGATTTTCCTCCTATCTCCGAGGGGAGTTCTGCCACATCCTCTTTCACTGCTCCCCCTCTGTGATTCTGAACCTTTTCATACCTCTTGTTTCCCTACCCCCCCCCCCCCCCCCCACACCCCCCCCCCCCCCCCCACCGCCGACTTTCAGCCTGAAGAAGTGTTTTGACCCAAAACGCCACCTATCCCTTTTCTCCTGAGATGCTGCCTGACCCACTGAGTTACTCCAGCACTTTGTGTCTATCCATGCTTATAGGACTCTGATATTGCAAATGGTTGTGGGTTGAAATATTCTTCCAGTCCATGAACCTCAGGAAACATGATGTCTGCAGCTTCCTGTGGGGCTCGCAAGTTGTAGAGTGTGTGATAGTGTGTGATACACCCCAGGGGGTCACTTCCATCAGTAGTATTGCTTTCTCATATTCACTCACTGCAGCATTGAATAACTACATGCTTTCACTTGCATACGCCAGTTCAACAATATTGATGACAATGTAAAGAGCTACCGATCCTCTCCACATTGCATGTGAATGACTCATATGCCATGCGGCCCCACATTCAGGGACGCCAAATTCAGGGACAGCTTCTTCCCAGTTGTTATTAGGGAACTGAATCCTACGCCAGCCAGAGAGCATTGCTGAAGTATTATCTACCTCGTTGATGACCTTCGGACTATCCTTGATCAGACTTTGCTCGTTTTACCTTGCACTAAATGTTATTCCCTTATCATGTACATGATACATGAATAGGACAAGTTTGGGGGGATATGGACCAAACATAGGCAGGTGGGACTAGTGTATATGGGACATGTTGGCCGGTGTGGGCAAGTTGGGCCGAAGGGCCTGTTTCCACACTGTATCACTCTAGGAACCTATACACTGTGTAGATTGTAATCATGTATTGTCTTTCTGCTGGCTGGATGGCATGCAACAAAAGCTTTTCACTGTACCTCGGTACACGTGACAATAAACTAAACTGAACATCCTCCAGTCCAGAATGCCTTACGGGCCTGCTAATGCATTTTCTTTCTTTTCCTGCCAAGAGGTGTTGCAGTATTCAATCCTCTTGCACACTTGCACTTTTACTTCCACTTTGTTCACTATTTGCACACCCTCTTTTTTTGCCTTAATTTCATTTTGAAAACCAGTCGGTGCAGCTTTAAGAATAAGTGGTGTTGCTGCACAGTCAGGAGCAGCTGCCTGAAGCTCTCCATCTGCCTTTGATCTGACCCACGGGGATTGAGTAAAACACACTTGCTCAGCCCACAGTCAGGAAATTCAACCTTCTCAGCATTTCTGCCTTTTTCAGAGCCACTTTCCTTGCAGACACATTTCGTTTTACAACAGCCTCCACTTATAAAGATGCAACATTTCTCCTTATCCCTTTTTATTTAAACCCTTCCGATCCTCACCGGCAAAGATAATGCATCCTGAGACAGACGTTCAGGTAAGTTTCACCTCGAATAAAAGTTGCACAGGTGACTTAAAAGTTTAACTGTACTTCAGTGCTCATTATATTACTCCAAACTCTGACCATAAATCATATTGACAAACCTACATATAGATTTATTGCTCAAAATAGCTTGAATTTTCTGGTGGTTCATCAGCTGCTTAGTTTAGAAATATTGCATGGAAACAGGCCCATCGGCTCACCAAGTCCGTACCAACCAGCGTTCACCCCATACACTTCTTGATTAAAACAGGTGTCAGAGGTTATGGAGACAAGGCGGGAAATTGGGGTTCTCAAGAAGGAGGGAAGCCATTCAGCCCATCAAGTCTACTCTGCCATTCAATCAGCCATGATTGAATGGCGGAGTAGACTTGATGGGCTGAATGGCCTAATTCTAAGACCTTATGACTCCAGTTCTATCCTACACACCAGGGACAATTTATAGAAGCCAATTAACCTACAAACCTGCACGTCTTTGGAATGCGAGAGGAAACCAGAGCACCCAGAGAAAATACATGCGGTCGCAGGGAGAATGTGTAAACTGCGAGCAGACAGTACCCCTAGCCAGGATTTAACCCATTCTCCGGCGCTGTGAGGCTGAAACTCTACCACTGCACCACCGTGCCACCCACCAGTTGCTGTGCTCAAGGAATGTTTGATCAGTGTTTCCACTTTGAAGGAAATTACCTGAAATTCGGGAAATTCTGGTTGTCTTCGGGTGATTTTAGGGAAATTGAATAATTTGGGGAAATTTTGGGAAATTTCCGCATCTGCCCCGTGTAAAGGTAATACACACAGCACTGCTGGTTTGGTGCTCAAAGGTTTAAACAGAACGCTGTCAGTTTAACTCCTGGGAATTTAAACAAAAAGCTGTCGGCTGCAGTGCTATGGGTTCCAAATATAGTGCTACCGGGTGCAGCGCTATGGCCCTTAAACATAGCGCTATGGCCAAGGCGCTATGGATCACAGACTGCTCGGGAAAATGCTTGTATAACAATGAGTCTTTGGAATTTTCTTTCTCAGTGGAAGATGAGCCTTTAATTATTTTGCAGGCAGTGGTTAGAATTCTGGAGAAGCCTAGTAGTGAAAAGTTACCAGTGGGCAGTGGGATTGCAGTTACATTGGGATTGGCCTTGATTTTCCAGAATGGTGGGTGAACTCAAGGGGCCAAGAGGGAGAAAGGGAGGGGTGGAGAGAGGGAGAGAGGGAAAGAGGGAGAGAGGGAGAGGAGGGATGGAGAGGGGAGGAAGAGTGGGAGAGAGGGATGGAGAGAGGAAGAAGGAGGGAGGGAGGAGAGAGAGAGAGGAAGGAGGGAGAGAGGGAGAAACGTAGGGGGAGAGAGAGAGAAATGTAGGGGGGAGCGAGAGAGGGAGGGAGGAAATAAGAGATGGAGGGAGAGAGAAAAGGAATAGGAGCGAGAAGAAGGAAGAGAGAGGGAGGGAGGGAGGTATAGGGGGAGGGAGAGGGAGAAAGAGGAGGGGGGGAGCGAGAGAGAGGGGGGAGGGGGAGGGAGAGGGAGAGAGAGGGAGGGAGGGATAGGGAGGGAGAGAGAGAGGGAGAGGGAGGGGGAGAGGGAGGGGGAGAGGGAGGGGGGAGAGGGAGGGAGGGATGAAGGGAGGGAGAGATGGAAAGGGGAAGAAGGGAGAGAGAGTGAGGGAGAGAGGGAGGGCGAGAAGGAGGGAGAGAGAGCAGAGACTGGGACACATGAAAGCAGGTTGAAAAAATGAAGACAACGAAAGCTGTTGGAGGCAACGAAAGCTGCCTTGCATAACACTGTACAAGTGAGTAACAGAAGCAGGCAGATACGGTGTAGTTACATAGATCTGTTTTGCCTTGTTCTTCTTTGTGTTGTTAACGTGTGCCCGCGAAAAAAACCCAACAACAAATAGCACGCAGGAAGCATTTTGGAAATTTTCAGGAAATACCATCAAATTCCGGGAAATTTGGGATTCTATTCAAGGAAAAAAAAAATTGAGGTGTGGAAGCACTGTGTTTGATACCTGAAAAGAGAAGGTCAGGCTTAGTGGGGTTTGTACAAGGGACGCAATGAACGATGTGAATCATATCAACTCGGGTGAGCTCACAGTGAAGTAGTGTGAGAAGGAGTAAATATGTAAACATAACCATCTTAAACGATGCTCAGACCTCTGCTTAAAGCAAATTATGTGATAGATGGTCCAATTACCACAGTCTGTAGGCAAAGGATGGACACACCCCGCAACTATCACACATTGGGAATGGTAATGTGTGCGTGTGGTGGTGACATATTGCTGGTCGATATTTTACACAAAGCATGGACTCACCCTGCTCTGCTGTATATCACCTTCCTTTTAATGACTAGACTAAGTGCAGACCCGTTGGGTCTGATCCCCAATGCAATATTCCACCACTCACTTGTTCCCCCAACGCAACCCGTTACCCCAAAGCAATATTCCACCACTCATGCAAAACCCCCAACTGGGCAGGCACGGCTCATTTCCCCTCATTCCCCAGCACTCCCTCCCCCTCCTCTTCACCCTCCCTCTTCTTTCCCCTCTCCTCCTCCCCTCCCCAATCCCTCCTTCACATCTCCCTCCCTCTCATTTCCCCTACCCTAGTCACCCCCTCTCTCCATAAAAAGCAGCATCTGCAGTTCCTTCCACCACAGGTCATTCATTGGTAGCTGTGGTTTAGATCCCCTTGACTTGACGATTGGACCAGTTTGCATCGTGTGTATGTGTCTGTGTGTGTGAGTTACTTAAACTCCGTGCAAACTGCTCGGGCACCTTACAACCCGACTCTCGCTCCCTCCCTCTGCCCACTCCTGCTCAGCCGTCGTTCGGCCCATCCCTGTCCTGCCCTCTCGCCCACTGCTGCCACTTGGGCTGCCCCCGCCCTGCCCACCCGACTACCTGTTTGCCTACGAGTTTCGACGAACCGGTGCAGATCTCCTGAGACGGCCGTAAGGGTGTTACTGCAGTGGCGGCGACGGATGGTCGCAGCCATTCACCCGGGGGGGATGGGTAGACGGGACCGCCGTTGCCGCAGAGGGTGGGTGGGGGAGAGGGTTGCGTGTGGGAGAGAGAGACGGGGCCAGGTCCTCCACTGAACCCCCGCCCCCCGCCCCCCGCCCCAACCTGCGGCCGCTGCCAGTGGTGGGGGAGATGGTAGACAAGTTACTGTGAGGAGGGGGGGGAGAGGAGATTGTAAGTGAGGAGGGAGAGGCCACGGTGCAGGAAGGGGTGTCGGCATCGCCATCCCGGCCGTGGCATTGACTGACAGGAGAGGAGACCAATCTGCGCATGTGCAGTTTTCTTTTTTTTAAGTTTTAAAATGTCAATAACATTAAATATACCATCAATCTGAATGAAATTTCCATCATAGGACAATGGTGAGTAAGGTGGGCCATAGTGGCAATTATACGCAAACAAGATGAGTGTTTTGGATGGATGGATTGGCGATGGATGGATGGATGGATGGATGGATGGATGGAGATAGATAGATAGATGGATATGGATAGAGATAGATAGATAGATAGATAGATAGATAGATATGGATAGATGGATGGATAGATAGATAGATAGATATGGATAGATAGATAGATAGATAGATAGATAGATAGATAGATAGATAGATAGATAGATAGATAGATAGATAGATAGATAGATAGATAGATAGATAGATAGATAGATAGATAGATAGATAGATAGATGTGTATGATCCATACATTCAACTGTTGACCTATGACAGATGTTTGTTCTAATTGTCACAGCTGAATAGTTGATTCAACGTGTGTTAGTTGTGTAAGGTGGGCATGGTAATATGTGAGTGTGGTGGCACATTGTTGCTCCATAAATAAATACTTTTACTAATGTCTTGCCAGATTGCATCTGTGAATTTTGAATGCCCAATTGCTAATTTCACAAGCTTGCATTTTACCTCTTAATGTTTTTATTATTAACGTTTACTCATGAAATCTTCCAAATTCCTGACAGAGCTTAAGGAAGCTAATCAATACTTTTTTCCCATGTTACAATTGTTAATGTATTCACTGACCATAAGTACATCTATGCATGCAATGCATTTCTTGAGGAACCATACCGAAAATATACCAGAGACACAAGAGATTGCAACTGCTGGTAGGTTTTAGCAAAACACAAACTGCTGGAGGCACTCAGCAGTTCAGATATAATTTGTGGACAGTGTGACAGCACCTCCTCCCTGTCGTGGTGCTCTGATCCTCATCACCGACAGGCAATGTCATAAAGTCATAAGTGATAGGAGTAGAATTAAGCCATTTGGCCCATCTAGTCTACTCCGCCATTCAAGAATGTCTGGTCTCTCTCCCTCCTAACCCCATTCTCCTGCCTTCGCCCCATAACTTCTGACACCCGTACTAATCAAAAATCTACCCATCTCTTCCTTAAAGATATACACTGACTTGGCCTCCACAGCCTTCTGTAGCAGAGAATTCCACCACCCTCATCTCCATTTCTCCACATCACCTTCTTAAAAGAACGTCCCTTAATACTGATGCTACGACCTCTACTCCTAGACTCTTCCACTAGTGGAAACATCGTCGCCACATCCAAGCCATGAAAAGTCAACCGTCAGCACTATAAACAGCTCCTGGCCACCGAACAACTCCGGCACTCTGTCCAGAAGTCCAGATTGAGCTGAGGCCACAGCCAAATAAGTAACTGCTTGGTCCAGTTAGCTGTCATTGGATTTGCCGAAAGGAGGAGAACTGCCAGGACCAACTCAAAACCTCCAGAGACTGAGCTGCCAGGACAAGCCCTAGACAACAGTGCCCTCTCTTAGGCTGGGGCAATCCTGAGAACACCAGTGCTCCTCACCTTCCCACAGATAATGAGGGACTGTGGGTGCTCATTGGTAAAAGACCAAGCCGCCAAGATAAGCCTGAGGGTACCAGCAAAGACTGAGCCACCAAGAAGCTCAAGACTGCCAGTGCAGTCCTCCTCTTCAAGGCCAATGTTAATCCACCAGGACAAACATGAGACTGCCTGTTCCTCTTGTTTCGAGACAAGAGTGAGCTGCAGGCACAAGCCTGAGATTGCTGCGCCTTCTCCTTCGAGACCAGGACTGAGCCACCAGGATAAACCCAGGCCAACTAGCACCTCCTTTGAGGCCAAGACTGAGCTACCCGTGCAAGCCTGACGTGAAAAGTATGAGATGCAGGCACAAGCTAGAGATCGCCAAGCCTCTTTCTTCGTAACCACGACTGAGCTGCGGGGATAAGCCCAAAACAGCCAGTGTCTCCTTTGAAACCGAGTGGCTGGGACAAGCCTGAAACTGCCAGAATCTTCTCCTCGAGGTCAAGACTGAGCTGCCGGGCCAAGCCCGAGATCGCCAGACAGCCCTCACAAGCACACTGGTATCGAGGGACTGCTCCCCCGCATGGACCCAGACCTTCTTGTCATCATTGTAATTATCTATAAATAAACCATATCACATGAGTTCACCCCACTGTCGGTGTAGTCATTGTCCACCTGGCGTCAACCCCAATTCCACAAGGGAAATAAACAGATTAAGTCGACTTGAAAAAGTGTTCTGACTTGAAACTTCCTCTGTCCTCATCTTGTTCCTCCAGATTTTTTTTTGACTAAAACATACCAGAACTCTTACCCTATTCACCCCTCTGTCAATCCTTCTCCAATCTTACATGAATAGATTCCTGGGCCACAGAACGGATGGACACACTCTCCTGATAGCAACATCTGAAAAGCTGAATGTCATCTCCTCATAGAATCATAGAGTCATAGAATTGGACAGCACAGAATCAGGCCTTTTGGCCCATCCAATCTATACCCACCTTTTTTGCCCATCTACACTAATCCCACATATGGTAATGGAACCATCTCCTTCTGTGCCTTGTCCATTTAAGTATCTGTCAAAATTCCATTTAGGTATAGTTACCATATGAAGTTCTCCATCTGCCTTTGATCCAACCCACGGTGATTGAGTTAAACACACTTGCTCAGCCCACAGTTAGGAAATTAACCTTCAGTGCTCATTATGTTACTCCAAACTCTGACCATAAAATATATTGAGAAACCTACATATAGGTTCATTGCTCAAAGTTGAGTATAGGAGCAGGGAGGTTCCACTGCAGTTGTACAGGGTCTTGGTCAGACCACACCTGGAGTATTGCGTACAGTTTTGGTTTCCTAATCTGAGGAAATACATTCTTGCCATAGAGGGAGTATAGAGAAGGTTCACCAGACTGATTCCTGGGATATCAGGACATTCATATGAAGAAAGATTGGATAGACTCGGCTTGTACTCGCTAGAATTTAGAAGATTGAGGGGGGATCTTATAGAAACTTACAAAATTCTTAAGGGGTTGGACAGGCTAGATGCAGGAAGATTGTTCCCGATGTTGGGGAAGTCCAGAACAAGGGGTCACAGTTTAAGGATAAGGCGGAAATCTTTTAGGACCGAGATGAGGAAAACATTTTTCACACAGAGAGTGGTGAATCGCTGGAATTCTCTGCCAGAGAAGGCAGGTACAGGATACTGAGTTGGATGATCAGCCATGATCATATTGAATGGCAGTGCAGGCTCGAAGGGCCGAATCATAGAATCATAGAATCATAGAAAATAGGTGCAGGAATAGGCCAATCGGCCCTTCGAGCCTGCATCGCCATTCAATATGATCATGGCTGATCATCCAACTCAGTATCCTGTACCTGCCTTCTCTCCATACCCCCTGATCCCTTTAGCCACAAGGGCCACATCTAACTCCCTCTTAAATATAGCCAATGAACTGGCCTCAATTACCTTCTGTGGCAGAGAATTCCACATACTCACCACTCTCTGTGTGAAAAAAGATCTTCTCATCTCGGTCGTAAAAGACTTCCCCCTACTCCTGCACCTATTTTCTATGTTTCTGTGTTTCTATGTATCTTTCATTTTCTGGTGGTACATCAGCTGCTTAGTTTAGAGATATTGCATGGAAACAGGCCCTTCGGCCCACCAAATCCGTGCCGACCAATGATCACCCCACACACTTCTGGATTAGAACAGGTGCCAGTGGTTATGGAGAGAAGGTAAAAAATTGGGGTTAGAAGGGAGGCCATTCAGCCCATCAAGTCTACTCCTCCATTCAATCAGCCATGATTGAATGGCGGAGTAGACTTGATGGATTGAATGGCCTAATTCTATGACCTTATGAGATATTTGATTCAACCACTTCCTCTGGCAGACCATTCCTGATATCAAACTCTTTTTGTGTAACAAGGCTTTCTCCTCAGATCCTCTCTAAGATTTCACATTACACCTACGCCCTCTGATTTTTGATGTCCTTATCTTGAGAAGAACCTTTTCACTATCTAATCTATTTTCGGCGAAACGAAGAACTGCAGATGCTGGCTGAAGGAACTGCTTAGTTACTCCAGCAATTTGTGTCCAATAATCTGTTTGTGCCTCTCATAATCTTAAATACTTCTATCAGGTCACCCCTTCAACCTCTCCCCATAATCACTGTCTTCTAATCCAGGTATCATCCTGGTGAATCACCTCTGCACTTTCCCCAGTGCAACCTCATTCTTTCTATAGTGTGTCAACCGGAACTGCACACAGTACTGCAAGTGCGGCCTAACCTGTGTCTTGCAAAGTTGCAGCACAACCTCTCAAATATGCCCTGACCTATGAAGCCAAGCATGCCATATGCATCTTCACCAACCTGTATAGATCTGTGTTGCCACTCTCACAGAGGAATCGTCTTCCGAGGTGACTCTGTTCAGCTTCAGTCCTTGCTGTCCTACCATTCACTATATATACTATCCCTATCCAACTTCCAAAATACACCACCTCGCAGTTGTTGGGATTAAATTCTACCTGTCTTTGCACCTCCTAAAACCCCTTTCCCACGGTACGAGTTCATTCCAAAAGTTCTCCGGAGTTTGCCCTGAATCGAACTCGGAGATTTACGATAATGGCCACTCGTCGGTAATCGGGGCACTCGTGGACATTTTTCATCATGTTGAAAAATCTTCACGAGTCTTTCCGAGTACCTGCCGTTAACGAGTCTTTCCGAGTACCTGCCGTTAGCGCTAAGAGACATCCCCGAGCTCCGACGTACCCGCTATGTTCATTCTCCGTGCTTACCACGAGTTTGATTTTTTTTAAACTCAGGAGAGCTCTTGTAAAGAACTCGTACCTTGGGACAGGGCTATAACTCTTCAACCTGATCTATACCCTGCTGCAGCCTAAAACAACCTCCTTATTGACATATCTTAATCTGAAGAAGGGTCTCAGCCCGAAACGTCATTTATCCATGTTCTCCAAAGATGCTGCCTGACCCGTCTGGTTACTCCAGCACTTTGTGTCTATCCGGTTTCAACTAGCATCTGCAGTTCCTTCCTATCTGCCAGGCCAAGCTATTTTGTGTTCTCAAACGTCAACAACAATCGGCAGACCACATTTGGAATATTGTGAGCCGTCTCGAGCCTCTTATCTAAGGAAAAATGTTCTGGCATTGGAGAGGATCCAGAGCAGGTTCACGAGAATGATTCTGGGAATGATTGGGTTAATGTATGATGAGTGTTTGATGGCTCTGGGCCTGCACTTGCTGGAGTTTAGAAGGATGAAGGGGTATCTCATTGAAACCTACCAGATAATGAAATGGATGTGGAAAGGCTATATCCAGTACAGGGAAAGTCCAGAAGCTACAGTCTCAAAATAAAACACATCTTTAGAATGGAGATGAGGAGGAATTTCTTTAGCCAAAGGGTGGTGAAACTGGAATTCATTGCCACAGACTGCTATGGAGGCAGCAATTGGGTATTTCTAAAGCGGATGTTGGTAGGTTCTTGATTTGAAAGCATGTGAAAGATTACGGGGAGAAGGTAGGAGAATGTAGTTGAGATGGAAAGATGGATCAGCCTTGATTGAACGGCGGAGTAGACTTGATGAGCCGAATTGCCTTCATTCTGCTCCTCAAACCTATGAACTTATGGACTTAGATCAGCCATGATTGAATGGCAGAACCGACTTGATGGGCAGAATGCACTAATTCTGATCTGCGTCTTTTGTTCCTAACAAACAGTACCAGCTTAGTTGAGAATTCATAGCAGTAAGACAACTGTGGTGTCAGAGACCCACTCCGGTCCTGCCGAGGAGAAACCATGCAAGTTATGTGGAAAACTCAACCATCTCTTGAAGCTTTGTTATTCAGTAGACCTGGTATGTCACAACTGATCAGACCACATGGCGGCTGTTGGAGATGATGCGGAAGGCAACGCTGTTGGTCCTGAGCCAGCGGTTGCTTTTCACTGCAGGCCGCCAGAACAATCAGCCACATCCAGAAGTGAACACTTGCAACTTGTGAACCAATGCACTGATTGATATATGCGCGTCTGTCACCGCAATGAGTGATTAAACCTTCAACATAGTTTACTGTCATCCTCGTCTAGCTCAGCAAGGAAATCCCAGGATATTTCCTTACACCTTTGACAGTTCTGGGAGCATATTCATCCCAGATCACATTCAAATGCAAAAGTACGAACATGACATTTTGTGTAATCTCAGGTGACTCTGATACTCCTACATTTTGACACAGTGTCAGCTCTTCACATTGCAGAGATCACAAGTGCCGTGCTGATGCTGATTGATATCTAATCCTGATTCGCAGATTGTTTTACTCGCTTTGTAAACCTAATGGCACCATTGAGGCACGGCAGTTAGTGCTGCTGCCTCATACCTTCAATGGACCCAGGTTCAATTATGACCTCCGACACTGTCTACACCCACCCTCTCACTGGTGCTTTAGTTCCATCTGACATCCCAAAGGTGTACGGGCAGAGAAGATTAGCTTATATTGGCATAATGTTTGGTGCAGACATTGTGGGTCATAAGGCCTGTTCTTGTGCTGTATTTTCCTATCTTCCATCTCCCACCCGTACACCTTTGGGATGTCAGGTGGAACCAAAGCACCAGTGAGAGGGAGCGTGTGGACAGCGTCCGAGGTCAGGATTGAACATGGATCTCTGGGGATATGAGAAGCAGCATTAACTGCCATGCCTCAATGGTGCCATTAGCTTTACATAGCAAGTAAAACAATTTGAGAATCAAGACTAGATATCAATCAACATCAGCACGACACGTGTGATGTGAAGAGCAGACACTGTGTCAAAACGTAGGAGTATCAGAGTCACCTGAGATTACACAGAATGTCATATTCATACTTTTGCATTTGAATGTGATTTGGGATGAATATGCTCCCAGAAAGGTGTAAGGAAATATCCTGGGATTTACTTGCTGAGCTAGATGAGATGACAGTAAACTTTGTTGAAGGTTTATTCACTCATTGTGGTAACAGACGCACATTTATCAATCAGTGCATTGGTTCACAAGTTGCAAGTGTTCAATTCTGGATGTGGCTGATTGTTCTGGCGGCCTGCAGTGAAAAGCAAACGCTGGCTTGGGATCAACATTGTTGCCTTCCGCATCATCTCCAACTGCCGATTTAAATTTCTTCCTCTCACCTAAAAACTTGTTTTGACACTGCTACCATGGGGAAAGTTTCTGACAAGCTAACCTATCTTTGTCTCTCATAATTTTATAAACCTCTATCAGGTCATCTGTCAGTCTCAATAGACAATAGACAATAGGTGCAGGAGGAGGCCATTTGGCCCTTCGAGCCAGCACTGCCATTCACTGCGATCATGGCTGCTCATCCGCAATCAGTACCCTGTTCCTGCCTTCTCCCCATATCCTCTGACTCCACTATCTTCAAGAGCTCCATCTAATTCTCTCTTGAAAGAATCCAGAGAATTGGCCTCCACTGCATTCTGAGGCAGTGAATTCCAGATTCACAACTACTTCATCTTTTATAATTGACTCCAGCATCTCCCCACCATGGATGTCAGGTGAACATGTCTATAATTCCCTGGTTTCTCTCTCCCTCCTTTCTTAAAAAGTGGGATAACATTAGCAGCCCTCCAATCCACAGGAACTGAACCTGAATCTATAGAACATTGGAAAATGATCGCCAATGCACCAACAATTTCTAGAGCCACTTCCCTAAGTACTTTACGATGCAAACCATCAGGTCTTGGGGATTTTTCAGCCTTCAGTCCCATCAGTCAACCCAACACCATTTCCGGACTAATGTGAATGTATTTCCGTTCCTCCATCACCTCTGGCCACTAGTACATCTGGGAAGTTCTTTGTGTCTTCCTTAGTGATGACGGATCTAAAGTACTTGTTCAACTTTTCTGACATTTCCTTGTTCCCCATAATAAATTCACCTTTTTCTGCCTTCAAGGGTCCAACTTTAGTCGTAACTAATTTTTTCCTCTTCACATCCCTGAAGAAGTTTTACTATCCTCCTTTATATTCTTGGCTAGCTTACCTTCGTAACTCATCTTTTCTCCCCGGATTGTCTTTTTAGTTATCTTCTGTTGCTCTTTAAAAGTTTCCCAATCATCTGGCTTCCCGCTCCTCTTTGCTATGTTAAGGGCCTGTCCCACTTTTACGACTTAATTCAAAACCTCTGTCGAATTTAAATGACCTAAAAGAAAAATCAAGATTGTGGTAATCTACGAACTCCTACGACCTTCCACGATTATGTTCACGAACTCCTACGAACTCCTACGAGTATGTCCATGAATTCCCACTACTATTTCGATGCCCTCCTTACGAGTAAAAAGTTCAAATTTCTTTCATCCCGACCATTTTTTTACTTGTTGGTCATTTTTTATTGGGCTGGAAAAAACGTCCCGACTTACCTGATGCAACGAGTACCTACCGCTAGCATAACGAGCCACTACGATATATCCACAAACTCCTACAACCTCCTACGGACTTGTTACAAACATTCTGAGAGTTTGAATCAAGGGGAAAACTCTGGAGAATTCATGAATTACCTCGTGAAAGTGGGACAGGCCCTTTTTTGCTTCTTCTCTTTTATTTTTATTTTTGACTTCCCTTATCAGTCACGGATGCCTCTTACTCCCCTTAGAATCTTTCTTCCTCTTTGGAATGAATTGATCCTGCACCTTCTATATTGTTCCCAGAAATATCTGCCATCGCTCTTCCACTGCCATCCTTGCTAGGGTCGCTTTCCAGTCAACTTTGGCCAGCTCCTCCCTCATGGCTCCATTGTCTCCTCAACTGTAAAACTGACACTTCCGATTTTCTCTTCTCTCTCTCAAATTGTAGATTAAAACTTATCATATTATGGTCACTACCTCCTAATGGCTCCTTTACCTCGAGTTCCTTTATCAAATCCGGTTCATTACACAACACTAAATCCAGAATTGCCTTCTCGCTGGTAGGTTCCAGTACAAGCTGCTCTAAGAATCCATCACGGAGGCACTCCACAAACTCATTTTTGTGGGTCCAGTACCAACCTGATTTTCCCACTCTACCTGCATGTTGAAATCTCCCATAACCACCGTAGCATTACCTTTGCGAAATGCCAATTTTAGCTCTTGATTCCACTTGCACCCATTCTCCAGGCTACTGTTTGGGGGGATGTAGATAACTCCTATTCAGATATTTTTACCCTTACAATTCCTCAGTTCTATCCATACTGACTCTACATCTCCTGATTCTATGTCACCCCTCGCAAGGGACTGAATTTCAGTCCTTACCAACAGAGCTACCCCACCCCCTCTGCCCACCAGTCTGCCTTTTTGATAGGACGTATACCCCTGAATATTCAGTTCCCAGCGCTGGTCCTCATATAGCCTTTTCTATGTAATTCACACAACATCATACTTGCCAATTTCTAACTGAGCCTCAAGCTCATCCACTTTATTTCTTATACTTCGTGCATTCATATATAATGCCTTTAATCCATTACACACCTCACCTTTCACATCGATTCCTATTTCACTTGACCATACACTCTTATCCGTTCGTGAGCTTTCTGCTCCGTTAATTCTAGTGTCTTTCTTAACTTTTCCTATACTCTCTTTCCCTTTAACTCCATCCTTGTGTTTCCAATTTGTCTCCTCTCCTTCACTCTTGGGAAAACAAACCCAGCCTATCCAATTTCTCCTCATAATTGAAGTCCACCAGTCCAGGCCACATCTAGCTGAATCTGCAGGCATGTCCTTCCTGTAGTGTGGTGACCAGAACTACACAAGAGGCCAAAAATGGACTAAATTTGCAACTTGACGTAACAACTCATAATTTCTAAGCACCAACATATAGAAGTACATGTCCATATGCCCCCCTCTCCATCCTATCCACCTGTCTTTCCACTTGAAGAGAACTATGGGATGACACCAAGGCCTGTTCAACAAATAAAAATGCACTTCAGTCGGTCACGGAGCGCACAGTGGTAGAGCTGCTGCCTCATAGTGCCAGAGACCCAGATTTGATGTTCACCTCCTGTGCTGTTCGTGTGGAGTTTGCACATTCTCCCTGTGAATGCATGAGTTTCCTCTGGGTGCTCCGGTTTCTTCCCACATCGCAAAGAAATGAGGGTTTGTATGTTAATTGGCTTCTGCAAAATTGTCCCCAATGTGGAGAGTGGCTGAGAAAGTGGGGTAATGCAGAACTATTGTGACTGATGGTCAGCGTGGGCTCAGAGGACTGAGGGGGCTGTTTCCATGCAGTGCCCCTAAATTTAAAAAAAAGATATTAAATAACTTTGTTGCTGTGACTGACCATAGTTTAGCAATCTTAACAACAAGCCTCCCCACCTACATCAAGCACTGAAGATAGTCGCAAAATGCTGGAGTAATTCAGCGGGACAGGCAGCGTCTCTGGAGAAGGAATGGATGACTTTTTGGGTTGAAACCCTTCTTCAGACTGAGAGTCAAGGGCAAAGATCGTGGAAGGCTAAGATAGACCACTCCTGTAAAATCCAATGGACTGACGCGTAGTACACAACGGAACGGAACCTCTGCCGTTTTGGGAATACGACTCCGACTTACGTTAAGCCTCTTGAAGTTTAGTCCACATCAGTCCATTGGATTTTGCAGGAGTGGTCTATCTTAGCCTTCTATGATCTTTGGTTTAATCAGTGTTGTGGGGGAACAGCATGTGTGTGTGATATAGCTCATCTACCAAATTCATAATTTTGTTAATTTTCTTTTTAAATGTTTTCCTCCCTGCCAGAGGTGCAGCTTGTCCCGTTGAGTTACTCCAGCATTTTGTTTCCAGCACACTAGTTCATCCGTCTACCAATCTAATAGGCACTCGGGGGATGCGTATGATACATCTCAGCTGTTGCTCTATTGAATGGAAAAGAATTTAACACAAACCCTTCAAGTATTGCGAGAATGTCTCTAAAAAACTTAAACCTATTAGCTCCACTAATTCTGGACAAAAAAAAAAATTGGTCGCTCTATGGTGTCGATAGTCCTCACTGTGTTGGGAGAATATTGGGGTGAAGAGAAAATCCTCATCAGGAAATTCATGTTTTGTCCTGGTGACCTGATACGATCAGATGAGCACATGATTGTAACCTTTTAGGGGACACAATCATTTGTTCGTCTGAAGAAGGGACTCGGGACTTCTGGTAGGCGGCAGAGCATGGTGGCTGATTAGACAGAGAGCTCCGTACAGTCGGATAAATAAACCTCCCCTAAATGCAAAGTAAGCAAGTATTTAAGTTTTAATCAGTACAGTATGAGTGGGGGAGTCAAAACAAAGAGCAGAAAGTTACAAGAAAAGATGCTAGAAAAGCAAGAAACAGAAGGTCAGGCCCTAAGTGACACAAACAAAGCCAAAAACAAACAGGCTGGTGGAGACAATGCAACAGAGGCCCTCCGTGAGGGATTAAAAAGCATAAGTACCCAACTCAGCAACTTGAGAAGAGAATTAAAAGCGGACTTCACATCATTCAAAGACGATTTCAAGCGGGATATGAGAGAAGAGCTGGCCGAATTTAAACATGAAATGAATCTTCAGATGGCAGCGAATGCACAAGCAGTACAAGACCAAAAAAAAAAAACGGAAGAAGCCGCCACCCGAATAAAGGAGCTGGAAACATGGAGTGTCGCTGCAAACACCATACTCCAAGAAACACTGAAAGACCAGAAGTTACTTGTCAACAAATTGAATGATCTGGAGTCCAGATCCCGAAGAAATAATCTGCGGATATACGGGTGCGGAAGGTAGCTCAGTACCTCAGTTTGTAGAGAAACTGCTCAGAAGTGAAATGTCAATCCCTGAAATGACAGATTTACAGATTCAACGAGCACACAGATCCCTGGCACAGAAACCAAGCCCCAGTTCCCCTCCAAGATCCATAATTGTCCACTTTCTCCAGTTTAAAGTTAAAGAGATGGTTCTCAAACAGGCATGGCAAAAGAAGATCCAACTTGGAGAACGAATGCTGTCTTTTGACCATGACTATACTACCGCTGTAGTACAACAACGCAAGGCATACAAACATATCAAACGCTTCTTAAAAGAGGAAGGAATCCGCTTTCAGACACCATTTACCAAGATATGTATTCACTGGAAGAGCGTGAACACTAAACCTACAACAACACAAGGGAAGCCGTGCGAGAGATACAACGGAGAGGCTATAAAGTGGAAGAGCTGCGGGGAGACACAGACATGCCGCCACTGCATGAACAACTCCACCAAATGGCGCGGTGGCAACTCATCGAGAGACACGGAGAATCAGAGACAGTCAGACGGGCATGGGAGCACCTTCAAGTATTCCAACAAAAGACTCATGCTTGAAATGAGATATGATTATGAAGGTACGCACAGACATGGATAACACAATGGCTTCTGCCACAATATGTTAGAATACTGAGTTCTTATGGAATCCTAAGTTTATAAATATGTGTATAGATATGTATATTCATGGACAAATCTGTTTATAAGCCTGGTTCTAAAAATATTACCAAGCATCACAGACCTCATGTGAGTGTAATTAATGCTGATTTAATACAACTTTCTGTATTAGATAAATCCGACTGTTAGGGAGATTAGCAAAATATTAGAGCTAGATTGAATGGAGGGACCCATAGAGGGTTACCCCCCTTATCTAGGAGAGGGCCCTTTCTTAGTGTTAGGCTTCCCCCCTCAATTTACAAAGGGATTCTGGATCTATGGAGGAGAGAGAATACCCTTTTTTGGGAGTCCATATATGTTTTGATGTTTTATTTTGTTTTGCCAGGTAAAACACCTTTGTTTGTTCATATGTTTTGGTTTGTCGTTCAGAATGGTTCTGGTGTTGAGTTGAGGGGATACAGTGAAATCAATCACACTAAGTGTAATGATGCAATGTCAAGGACTTAAGCTGATGTCTCTAAATGTTAATGGTTTGGGTAATCCAATTAAGAGGGCGAAAGTCCTGACTAAATTGAAAAAAGTGAAGATGCATATTATTTTCTTACAAGAAACCCATTTATCGCGACAAGAGCACAAGAAGCTGAAAAGATTTGGATATAAAAACACATATTATAGCTCACATACTTGTAGTCATAAAAGAGGAGTGGCAATCTTGATATCAAACTCAGTTAAATTCGAAATGTTTAAAGAAATAAAAGACAAAGAAGGGAGGTAGATCATAGTAAAGGGCAAAGTTGATGATAATATCCTGACACTGGTGAATATCTATGCTCCCCCAGATAGTGATAAACATTTTTTCAAATCCCTATTTGATATTATTGCAATGGAAGCAGAAGGAAATTGTATATGTGGGGGGGATCTGAATGTTGTACTGAATCATACGCTTGATACGACAAGTAAAAACAAGAATTAGAACCAGTTAACAAAACTACTAAACACTACCTGTGAAGAATTTGGTTTTCTTGATGTCTGGCGGAATGTTCACCCTCTAGAAAGAGACTATACACATTACTCAATACCGCACTCAGTTTACTCCAGAATAGACTATTTCTTAATGCAGAAAGAAGACTGTTATAGGGTAACGGATTGCAGAATTGGTGTGGCAGATGTATCAGACCATAATGCCATATACCTAACAATTCAAATGGACAGTAGAAGGAAAAACACAGTGTGGCGATTAAATGTTGGAATACTGAATGATAAAACAACTGTTAATGATATTAAATTGGAAATCAAAACTTATCTAGAGGAGAATGACAATGGGGAGGTGGACCCATCCATACTATGGGACTCATTGAAGGCTGTAATACGAGGTAGGTTAATAGCGAGGGCATCACATATTAAAAAGGCCAGAATGAAAACATATAATAAGTTGATAACAGACCTGAAGGATTTAGAACAGAAGTACAAAAATAATAAGGACCAGAGAACTTATAAGCAAATAGAAGATTTGAGGGGACAAATGGATGGAATATTGGGTCAAGAAGTGGAGAAAAAAGCAAGATTTGTAAAACAGGCACATTATGAGCTTGGCCCTAAATCCACTAAAATACTTGCCCGAAGGCTACGCAAACAACAGGCTGACAACACCATACACAAAATTAAGGACCCCTGTACACAGAATTTGAAGAGTGATCCAAAAGAAATAGAATATATCTTCCAGGAATATTATAAAGAATTATATACACAAACATCTACAGTAGATGGGGAATCAATGAAGACTTTTTTTATAGATCTGCCCTGTATTGGAGAGACACAAAATAAAATAATCACAGCAGAAATATCACTGGAGGAGATAGAGAAGACAATTGGTAGGATGAAATCAAACAAGGCCCCAGGCAGCGACGGTTTCCCTATAGAATGGTATAAAATATTTCGGAATGAGCTGAACCCACTTCTTCTGAGAACCTTTAACTGGATTATCAAAGAAGGCAAGACACCCCTATCATGGAAAGAGGCAATTATAACATTAATCCCCAAAGAGAATAAAGACAAGGAAAATTGTACCAACTACAGACTGATATCAATTCTAAATGTGGACTATAAATTATATTCTTCAATTATCTCCAAACGATTTGAAAAGTTCATGCCAGATTTAATTGATGAAGACCAGACTGGTTTTATAATAGGCAGACAAACACAGGACAGCATTAGAAGAACCCTACATATAATACACAAGATTCAAAAGGAAAGTACGCCTGCTGTCCTGATAAGTCTAGACTTGGAAAAGGCTTTTGATAGGGTTAATTGGGAATTCTTATATCAAACACTAGAAAGATTTGGCTTTACCGAAGAGTCAATTCAAGTTATTAAAGCAATTTACCAGCAACCTACTGCAAGAGTAAAGGTGAATGGGTCCTTAACTGAGAGATTTGTGTTAGGAAGAGGAACGAGACAGGGATGTTGTCTTAGCCCTACCCTGTTTGCTATATATATTGAACCATTGGCTCAAGCGATTCGTCAAGATAGGGAACTGAGGGGAGTAACTATAAGAGACAGAGAACATAAAATTGGCCTTTTTGCAGATGATGTAATGATGTATCTCACGGAAGTAAACACCTCCTTTCCAAGGATGATGGGGATCATAGATAAATTTAATTTTTATGCAGGATATAAAGTGAATATTTCAAAAACTCAAATCCTCCTATTTAATTGTCCTCCTCCAGAAGAAATCAAACAAAATTACAATATTAAATGGGATTCAAAATCAATCAAATACCTAGGGGTACATATAACAAAAAAATATATCAATGTTGTATGGGGCCAATTATAATCACATCAACCAAAACATAAGAAAGGATATAGAAAGATGGTCCACCTACCCAATGGATTTTAGTAGTAAGATAAATGTGGTGAAAATTGAATATTTTGTCAAGGCTATTGTACTTGTTTCAATCTCTGCCAATAGAGGTACCATTAAAACAATTCACGGAATGGGATAAATTAATATCTAGATTTATTTGGGGAGGAAAGAAGGCCAGAATTCAATACACTACACTACAGTTGCCAAAGGACAAAGGTGGAATGGCACTTCCAAATTTTAGGATATATTTCTATGCAGCCCAACTTCAACCACTAATTAATTGGTGTGAGGACAGCTATATAGCTAGGTGGAAAGAGATTGAGACAGATATCCCTGACTTCCACATCCAAACACTTTTGGGAGAAAAAGCGCTTCCTGGACATATCAGGAGCATAATCGATCCAATAACAATATTTACTTTAAAAACCTGGTTCACGCTTACCAGACAACTTAAACTGAATAAACGACAAAAAGTTTTAAGATGGATAGCTTTGGATAATGAATTTAAACTAGGGATGTATGACTCAACATTTAAAGAGTGGATGAAGAAAGGAATGACTGCATTTTGTACTGTTATTGAAAATAGAGACCTAAGAAGTTTTCAAGATTTGAAGGATAGATTTGCACTTCAGAACCAAGACTTGTTTAGATACCTCCAACTGAGAGATTATTACAATAAAAAGATAAAAAGGGAGGCACTAGAAGAAAAGAATCCAGTGAGAGAAGTGATAGTGCGTATCATCAAAAAACATTAAGGATTATTTCTAAACTTTATCATAGTTTAATGGAATGTCAAGCTAAAACTACATTTTATGTAAAATTTAAGTGGGAAAAGGAATTGAACATTACGATCTCAGAAGAAGAATAGCATCATATGTGTGTAACACTACAGACATTCACCAATTCACAACATTGGAGAGAATTTAATTGGAAAAATTTGATTTGTTTCTTTATTACGCCTAACATAAAAAGCAAGCAAATTCTAAGGCAGCAAACATGCTGGAGGCAATGTGGCCAAACAGACGCAAACCATGCACATATCTTCTGGAGTTGCCCAAAAATAGAACCATTTTGGGACAGAGTGAATTCAGAATTAACGGAGGTATTATGATATATAGTCTGCAAGAATTGTTCCATTTTATACCTGGGTAATATAAATACTGTGGTGCTGAAGGAAGACCATTACTTGGTTAAAATCCTACTCACAGCTGGCAGAAAGGCCATTACAAGAAACTGGCTTGCAGCGGACACACCCAGACTTAGACAATGGTTAGACATAGTACAGGAAATATTTGTCATGGAGAAAATGACATATTCTCTAAGAGTGAAAGAAGACAAATTTAAAAGAAAATGGGAAAAATGGATTAGGTATAGAAATAAAGACATCAACACTGTATAATTTTATAGACAATAATGTAAGTTATTGGAAAATGTTTTAATATGAAAATAGTTCTGTATACTGCATCATTAATTGTAAACTGAACCCCCCGCTACACTGTTGTACGTTTCATTGTAATGTTGTATGTTTCGTTGTTATATTTGTGTTTTATTTGTGTATACATAAAAGCAATTAAAACTAAAGTAAAAAAAAAAAAAGAAGAAGGGACTCGATCGAAACATCACCCATTCCTTCTCTCCAGAGCTGTTGCCTGTCCCACAGAGTTTTTGTGTCTTGTCGACAAACATTTGTTTGACGGGTCCCCGTGGATTGATACACATCCCCCTGTTTCTAGCCGCTAATAAAAACTCTCCCTGTGACTGCGCCCACGAGTTTTCCATTTTGGTCACATTTTATAATTGATACATAATTAATATATAACGTGGGGTTGAATAGGTCGTGGTTTCCACAGAGTCACCGGTAAACCTCTTGATTTGTACATAGTCTCGAAAACTGTGAATTCTAATTCAGAATCGACATATCCTCGCATACAGCAGAACTGTGCCACAAATAAACGTCCAACCCTTGCCAATTGTAGCTCTCATCTTCTCAGCAAAAAGTGAGATGTGTTACCTGCTGCAGTGATTACATCACAGGTGGGGAACCTGAAGAAAGACAGGTTGGGTCGCCTACGGTGGCGATTCGAGCAATTTATAGCAGAACAGCACGCTATGCTTGCAGATGTGGACGCCATGATGGAGGCCGATTCCCAAGATGGCTCAAAAAAATTACCCATGACCTACTACGGCTTTTTCGCCGAGTGGACCATCTTGCTCTTGCTCTAGTATCTTTGGTCAGGGGAGAGGGAAGCTAGAGATATGGAAGGGTAAGGTGTGAAAATGATAGATGAAGCAGACTGAATCTGCTTACATCAAGCACTGGATGTATAAGCTCCAATAACATGATTACCATGTCACATATCAGCCAGAAACATTAAATCCTGCTGATTACACTTTTTGTACATCCTTTTGCTACAACCTACCCTGCAAGCCATGAGAAAAGATTGCAGAATAGCCTATTGGTGATATGAGCATCAGTGCCTACAAGAATCACACAAAGCAAAATCAAAGCCGCAATGAAATAGGATGATTTTTTATCCTTGTGTATGAAAATGTTTCAGTCCTTAAAAAATTGACATAGAAGATTTCCCCTTTGGCAGCATCACTCTGCAAGCTTCGCATAAAATTCTTAATTGAATTAATCATCTGGAATTCATTGCCAAAGAAGGATGCGGAATCCAAGTAAGTGGATATTTTAAGGCAGAGATAGAAAGATTCTTGATTAGTACAAGTGTCAGGGGTTGTGGGGGGAGGCAGGAGGTCAGGAGGGAGAGATAGATCAGCCTTGATTGAATGGAAGAGTAGACTTGGTGGGCCGAATGCTCCTATCACTTATGAACTTATGAAGTTATAATGAACCATGATAGCACACAATCAGAGGTATTGAGAGAGGTGAAATGAGGTCATCACAAGGTTGTGCTGTAGCTGTTGATGCCATAGACATTGTTTAAGAAAGCCATCAAAGAATCAAGAAAACAAAACAATTGTCAAATGGGAAGATTTAGTTTGCAGCAATGGATTGTTTGTTTCAACACAAAATCAATGAATGTCTTACGAGTCATGCAACCACAATATCAAAGCTACCAGTACGGATACAAAAGTCGTTCAAGGAGCCAAAGGTTAATGTTGGTGTTGATTTTGCAAACATGCATTTTGATGATCACTTGTGTGATGACTGTGGTAAACTCCCCACTGTACAAATGTTACGTTCTACTTCCGTGAAGGCTGCAAAAGTTTGATTGTCTTCAAAGATAGACACAAAATGCTGGAGTAACTCAGCGGGACAGGCAACATATCTGGATAGAAGGAATGGATGACGTTTTGGGTCGAGACCTTTCTTCAGACTGAGCCTCCAGAAGTTGCGAATTGCACTCCACTCTGTGACTTGTTTTTCACTGCTGGTAACCCAGCATCTGCAGTTCCTTCCTACACGTTTGATTGCCTTCATGCTGTTTGGAATGCCACAAGCCGTGAGGCACATACCTGGCTAAGATTCAACAGCGAAGATTTCGCCAAGCTTACAAATTACCTATGTTTCACAGATCATAGGATCACATTTCACTAGGAATGAGTCAATGGTGCAGTTGTGGGATATATTTAAATGACTATCATTAAAACTGCTTGTGCCACAGGAAAATCATGGGAGGTAGAATTTATATTTTTAAGATATCTCAGAGAAACACTGCTTTCCATGACAGAAATACTAGAACTGTCAAAGAATAGTAAGATTAAACGAGAACATACCAGTTTGAAGTTTGATCATTATTTTATGAGGAGTTACGATGAGGGATTACGTGAAGAAGGCCGTCCCCACGCATGCGCGTCAATCTTCAAATCAGCGGTGTGAAATCACAGATAACAGTTGTTGAACTAACATAGTAAGATTATGGATGACTAGAACTACCAGATGATCATTATGTTACGAGGGTAGGGAGCGGAGGGCACATAATCCCTCATCGTAACTCCTCATAAAATAACGATCAAACTTCAAGCTGGTAAGTTCTCGTTTAATCTTACTATTTTACTTCGGAGTCACGTGAGTGACTACGTGAAGATTTTGAAGGTCTGTGATTTCATGCCGAGGAACGAGTCCACTCGTCACAACTGCATCAATTGACCAGGACGAGTGAGAAAATTAATGCATTCAGCCTAGACATAGTTTGTTAAAAAGCTGATGCTTTAATCATCAAAGGAAAAATAATAGTGACCTCCCATCCTGGGGAAAACTATGAAACAAAACATAAATGGAATTTGGCAAATACCCCCAGTCTGGCAATGGGTTTTATAAATATACAAAAGTTTGTTTGTTTGACCATCCTGCAGCCGCTAGATGTGGTCCAGTGGAACGTACATGACCCTTGCTGCTAATGAAGTAGCAGCCCTAGTGGAGTGAGATAGAAAATATTAGTATCTACTCCTGCATAAGCCAAAACCCCGTTTGACCACCTAGAGATGGTCTGGATAGATACCTTTTATGAGGTTGTTAGCAACTAACAAACATTGCTATTGCAGAGCCTCTAAGGCTTCTTGGTAACCTTGATGTATTGCTGTAAATGAGTGACTACAGACAACCAAAGGTCCATGGTGTATGCCATGAGAATAGTTTTGGGACCTGACGCCCCTGGTCTGCTCTGCTTAACTACAGCATAAACATAAAATAATAAATTATTAGCAGATGTAACCATCCTGTCCAGTCACAAAAAAATAGTGGCTGGACCCGTTGCGCTGAGACTAGCGTCACAAGCATAAACACTTTGTAAGTGAGTTTTACCAGGGATAGAGATGTAGCTGGGCCCTACTGGTGAAGCAGTTTAAGAACAATGCTAACATCTCATATCTCCGAGTACCTGGGCCTGGGAGAATTAGTGTTAAAGATATTTTTATAAATCTGGATATCAAAGAGTGAGACCCGACAGAGTGGGTCCTAATCGCTGCAGCAACTATAATGAGAAAGCACATTGGCACTGTTAATGGTACTATAACTTAAATAATTGTCAAGACTCATCTGAAATGAACTCCAAGACGTTAGTTATCTGTGCCGTATATATGGAACATTGGCATTAAAACAAAACACTTCCCCTCTTCTGATGAGGGAAAAAATGTGCTGCTTTCCCGGCGCTATCCCTGCACTCTGCAGTGGGCACATACATAGATCGGCTGCTCAGAGACTTCAACTCTATAACTGATTTTATCATGCAGAGGATGGTTTCCTCAGTCATGGGGTGAACCACCACATTTTTGATTTAGGATCACCATATAAGGTCCTATAATTATACCCAACATTTAGCAGGAACCATGGCTGCATAGGCCAGTCAGGCATTATGACATGCCTGAGGCGAGATCTTGCTGAATTTTGTGCAAGACCCGACTGATGAGGCAAAATGGAGGAACGACATAAAGAACATTCCTCCTCAGAGTAGCGAGAATACATCTATTGCCACTGAACCACATATTTTTGCAACTGGTGATTGAGCCTGGATGCAAACATATTGATAATTGGTGTTCCATCGAACCACAATGTCATTAAATACATTGTGATACAACATCCATAATGTGTTGTCATAGATTCTTACGTGATGATATACCATCGTCAAATGAGATTAGGTAAATTATCGCAGGACATTTAACTTGACTGCACCCATTTAATTAACATGTCACCACCATAGTGTATCAACTTGGGAGTTGAGCATGCAGATTATGCATATTCGCACAGACTTTCAACTCATAGAATACAGCTTGTGTCTTATGGGTAGTTGATACCATATAACTGAAAATAGTTAACTCATGCAAAACCCATCTGCCTCCATAACTAGAGATGGTATTCATAAATTTTTCATCTTTTAGTACTAGTATCAGTTTGTAATATAACTAAAGAGTTACTGAGCAAAGGTACAGGAGCAATGTTGAATATAGTTCGTCCACCATTGTGACTTTGATAGCTTCAGCTGGTAATAGGATAGGTCATGATGCTAATAACGACCTATATGGCACTGAAAAGGTTATAGGTCCTGATAATGCAAAGGCCCAAACATACAGCGGAAACACAGCTGCTATATTGCCAATCATACCAGATGAATAGAAGACTGATTGATAACAAGGTTGTTATAGACTTCTATTGATTCCAATCTCTTGCAGCAGGGCGGGGTCACAGATAAATTTATAGTTAAAGGTAAACCAGAATAATCAATAACTATATTTGGTATCAACTTAAAGTAACTGGATGAATGAGGACCTCAATTTCTCAAATATAGTTGCTGCTGAAATAGTTGATTTTAGCAACACAGCCTTTAGAATATCATCCAGATAAGCCATAACAAGTGTTTTTAGCTCTGAGCAGTCCCAGCACCAGTTTAGTAATTTTGTAGATGACCTGGGAGCTGAACTAGCCCATTTACAACACATTAACTGTTATCATTGCCCCATCCAGATAAATTCCAAATGTCTCCTAGTATCCCTGTGACTGGGACCTGAATGGAATTCATCTTCAAAATCGATGCATGACATAAGAGTTCACACAGAGAGTCGTGGGTCTCTGGAATTCTCTGCCACAGAAGGCAGTTGTGGTCAGTCCACTGGCTATACCCATGATCACACTGAACGGCAGCGCAGGCTCAAAGGGCCGAATGGCCCCTCCCACACCCACTTCCCTATGCTTCCATGTTTCTATGAAGATCCTAAGGAATTAAGTTTGTTAGTCAGGAACGAAGTTCCATACTGCAAATCTATGGTGTACATGCAAGTTAAATCAAGTATAAACCAACATCCGGCATATTTCACAATGAACAGGCCACGCCTGCCATAATTTCGTGTCTGCCTTGAATGAGAACTCTGGCCAGATTTCAGTAGCTTGTCACAAAAGGTGATCCTGGTCATAATACTGAGCCTGTCTTGAAAAAACAACTCTGGCCATAATATCTGACTCTCACTTGTTAGCAATAAATCTTGAATCTTATCATTGTCATTTGTACAGAAAACAAGCGTAAATATTACCTACTTGTAAATGGTCCACATGCCACATATTTTGGAAGAACCAGACCCACCTACCTCCAAGGCTACTGGTGGTCTGATGGTAAGCCCAAAGGCCCCTGATGTGGGTTCTATTCCCATCCTGGAGTGGAGAGTAGGACTGGTCGGGTGTGTGGTTTCCATATTTCCTGAGACCGGCTTGGACTTTGGCCAGCTTTCAAGCTGCCACCAGCTTCAGTAAACTGCTTACTTGCCAATGAGGCGTGGGGTGTGTTGTCGCCGAAAAAAGGAAGCTTTGTTCGTCGTCTGGCTTAGTCCGACAGCTTTTGCTTCCTCATCCAGGTATACCTGTTGGATAAGTCTTACTTGAAGAGAAGCTTTGGCGGCTGGTTTCTTTCCACCAACGTCACCCCGATAGAGCTGTTCACTGCCGGCCATGAGGGGAATTCTGGCCCCTTCCGGGTTTTTTTACCACGGCAGTAACCCTTTTGTTTGCGAGAATTTCCTTGGAGCCATACACATGTGCTCCAGTATGTTCCATGGACATACTTCGAATTTGAAGTCAGTTACATACTGATCACTCGCGCTCCCCTCCACAGAGAGGGAGATCTGTAGGCAGCCCTGAAAAGCCCCTGAGGATATACCTGCACTGACATGGCCCCTCCAGCGGACCTATATCAAGGTTATTGCTCTGGGTCAGACTGAAAACTGACCTGGAATGCTCCCCTCCTCAGAGAGGGAGACATTGTGCAGTCCTGAAACAGGTGCTGATAACTCCCTGCTTTGGAATATATAATTGTGGAGCACTTCTCCATCAGGTGCTCCATGTGGGTTTGAATGTTTAAAACGTTACCCATGAAGGAGAGGATCCTCTCCTCCTCCTGGCCCGACTCGTTTGAGTTAAAGGGCCTCTTCCCTACACTCCCCTCCTCAGAGAGGGAGATATAATTTTGTGGCTAACCCTCCACGCGGGGTTGACTAGGTGCTCCTGGCCCGAGTTGTTTGAATGAACGGGCCTCTTCCCTACGCTCCCCTCCGCAGAGAGGGAGATGTGAATTAGTGGCTAACCCTCCAAACGGGGTTGCCTAGGTGCTACTGGCACCAGTCTGATGCCGCTAGCTCCACTGCCAGCGACTCGAAAGGCGAATTCGACCGCCGCCCGCTACCCGCACTTCCACGGTTTCCATAGCGGGTTCCCCGCGGTCCACTTCCGGGATTCCCTATGGTCCGTGACTGGGGTTCCCCGCGGTCCATAAAGTTTCCCCCGCGGCCCGTCCGGAGTTCGCCCCGAATCCAGCAGGCAAACTCTGTAAAGAACTTCCTGCAATAAAAAATACAGCCCTAGAAATAAGTTTAAACTTACCTTCCAGGTTCAAAACTTACCACTGGCAGGAGCAGGGCGCCCGCCAGTCAGTCGGTGCGCAATGCAACAGGCGTAATGACGCGCATGCGTGGGGACGGACATCTTCACGTAGTCACTCACGTGACTCCGAAGTAAAATCAACAATCGATTTACATTTTTAACACTTAACCTATTAATGTTCTCTTTGACTGTCTTTATGATTTTGAAGAAGGCTCCCGACCCAAAATATAACCTATCGATGTTCTCCAAGGATGCTGCCTCATCCTTTGAGTTAACCCAACAATTTTTGCTTTTCCGTGGTAAACCAACAGTCCCTTGTTTCTACTTTATGATTATCATTGTCAGTTTGGAACCAGGAATTGAATTGAGGTGACTTTCTCAAGTTTGGATGCTGTCTGACCCATTGAGTTACTCCAGCATTTTGTGTCTTTGTTTCTTGCAGTTCCTTGTTTCTACTTTTACTGTCGGTTTGGACCCAGGAGTTAAATTGAGGTGACTGTCTCAAGTATGGATCAAGACTGTTAAATATATATTTGAGCCTTGCAATGGGAATTTTGGCCAACTTTGTAGCACACATATGAGTATTCTTGAGCTCCAGGTGACCAGCAGCACCAGAATTATACACCTCCACAATCTGCAACCTTATAATCCAGTATATCGAACCATGGGATCAATCCTAGTTTAATGAGGAGACCAGATGGCATGCCAAGAACTGCCATAGGTGTAACATAATAATGTGGATCTAAATTGGTGGAGATACAATATGGAATCACATGCCTATTAAACAACAAAAGCAGCATGCGATGTATAGACAATGCCCAGAGCAATGTACATGTGGAGAGGATGTTTCCACAAGTGGGAGAGTCTAAGAGGGCATAGCTTCAGAATGAAATGATGCATCTTTAGAAAATATATGAGGAGTAATTTCTTCAGTCAGAGGGTGGTGAATCTGTTGAATTAATTTCCTCAGACAGCTGTGGAGGCAGTCATTAGGTATGTTTAATGTGAAGATGGACAAATTCTTGATTAGTACGGCTGTTAGGGGTTATGGGGAGAATGCAGGAGAATGGGGTTGAGAAGGAAAGATAGATCAAGCATGATTGAATGGCGGTGAAGATTTGATGGGCCGAATGACCAAATTCTGATCTTATGAAATGAACTTATGAACTAAGGTATCTACAGCCAACAAATAGGTCAAAGGCTTGTAGAACTGTCATATCCAGTCACGATAGTGGTTTTCAGAGTGCCAGATGACAGGAGGAGGAGGATATATGATATGTCCTACCCTCCATGATGACAGGGAGCAGCATGAGCTCTTGGACGTGCAGGGAATAGAGGATATGGATTAAGCACAGGCAGACAAGACCAGTTTAACTTGGCATCATGTTTGGCTCAAACATTGTGGACCAAATACCTAATTCTTGTGCTGTACTGTTCTCAGCTCTGAGTGTTTAATGCAAGGCTAAAATGCTCCCAATGTACTGATGAACGTTCAGAGACCTGAAATGTTAATTGTTTCTCCTTCCATTGATTTGCTGGATGTTTCCTGGAATTTCTATTTTAATTTCAGACCTCCAGTATCTGCAGTTATTTTGATCTTTATTGTCAACCACATTTAGCCAGAGGTGCCATGTGGTTGGGTTGACCTGTTGTCATACTAAGACCCCCTTCATCACAGATGTCATTTGTCAGCCACATCAATTCACCTCCATGTGACATCAAGAAATGGCTAAGAGCACTGGATATAGTAAGAGACCATCTGAAGAAGGCTTCCAACCCAAAACTAATCATTTTTTTCCAGAGATGCTGCCTGACCCACTGAGTTACTCCAGTATTTTCTGTCTATCTTCAGTATAACCCAGCATCTGCAGTTCCTTCCTACACATAACAGCTGTTAACCTTGCTCCTGATCAAGCCACACCTCCAAAGTCAAAGTCAAAGTCAAATTTATTTGTCACATGCACCAACTAAGGCACAGTGAAATGAATTTGCCCCACAGTGATACAGTTGAAAAAAAGAACACACAATTCACAATAGAATTTAACACAAACATCCACCACAGCATTCTTCACTATGGTGGAAGGCAACAAAGTTCAGTCAGTCCTCCTCCCTTTGTCCATCCGTGGTCGGGGCCATAACCCTCCGTAGTTGCCGCTACGGATGGCCGGATGCGTAGGCCCTCTCGTCAGCATGATCAAAACTCCGACGTCGGGATGGTCAAACACACTGCGATTTGGAGTGCCCAAAGCGGCCACTTTCCTACCGGAGACTGTGGCTTCATGATGTTGTAGGTCGCAGGCCGGCAGTCAGAGCTCTTCTCCGGCGATCCCCGGCAAGGGACCCCAGACTCCGGATGGTAAGTCCATGCCACACCCGCGGCTAGAATCTCCACAGACCACAGCCCCCACGATGTCAAAGTCATCAGGCCAGCGATCGGAGCACTCCTTTGTGGCGACCCCCGGCAAGGGTTCGCCCCACTCCGCGATGTAAAAGTCTATACTGTGCCCACTGCTGAAGTTTTGGACCTGACTCCGGGAAAGGCCGTTGCAATCCAAGCTGTTAGGCCGCCAGAAGGGAGGCGGAGAAGTGACATGGAAAAAGTCTCCACTTCATCGAGGGTGACTGAAGAATGGTTTCCCCCTTTCCACCCCCCCCCCCCCCCCCCCACTACCCTGCATATAAGACATATTGAGAGACACCAAAAGCACAAACACTTAGAGAAACCAAAAAAACCCCAGAAAAAGTCAAAAATAATCAACACGCTGTTGGCAGGGCAGCCGACTCGCAGCACCCCCAGCCAGCCTGATAAAGTTCTCAACCCAAAACGTCACATATTCCTTTTCTCCTAGATATGGCCTGACCTGCTGTGATACTCCAACTTTTTGTGACTATCTTTGATGTATATGTTTTTATGTCTATCTGCAGTTCATTCCTATACCTGTTACCAGTATAGTTCTGGTATAGTTCTGGTTACAACACCACCCTATATCTGACAATATGGAAAATAGCACAGTGGTGACCTGTTCATTAAATACAATTTGATTGATAGCCACCAATACCCTCAATAATCAACAAAGTGGTGGAAAGTGCCATTGACTGTCCCATCAAGTGGCACGTACAGATAACCTGATGACCAGTGGCCATTTTGGGTTATTCCAGGACCACTCAATGAGTAAAATGGTCTTGGAAACCTCTGGTGAGTGACTCACCTCCTGACAAGCCCAAATAATTCCAAACATCTACAAGGAACAAGTCAGGAATGCAATGGAAAACAACCCACGTGCCTGGATGAGTGCAGCTATCATAGCTCTCAGGAAGCTCACCATCACACAGGAGCAAGAAAAGCAATGCTTCCCCATTCCACAAGAGAAATCACCCATTCCCTTTCTCCAGAGTGGCTGCCTGACCCGCTGAGCTACTCCAACATTTTGTGTCTATCTTCGGTTTGAACCAGCATCTGCAGTTCCTACCTACACCTTAATAGTCAAGTCAAGTCACTTTTATTTATATAGCACATTTAAAAAAACAACTCTCATTGGCCAAAGTGCTTTACATTGTTAGAGGTACTAACGTTATACAACAGTGGTTCATAGATTATATACAAACATGACTACATACATATAGCCCTCGCTCAGAGGACGTCAAGATAGGCTTGGGAGTAGAGATGAGTTTTAAGTCTCGACTTAAAGGAGTCGATGGAAGGGCGCAGTTCTCATGGGAAGAAGGATGCTGTTCCACAGTCGAGGAGCTGCAACTGCAAAGGCGCTGTCGCCCCTGAGCTTCTGCCTAGACTGCGGGATGTTCATTAACCCCAAGTCGGCCGATCTGAGGGACCTGGAGGTGGTGTGGTGGGTAAGCAGACTTTTGATGTAGGTGGGGACAAGCCCATTCAGGGCTTTGTAGACATAAAGGAGGATCTTGAAATTTATTCAGAACCGCACAGGGAGCCAGCGGGGAGAGGTCAGGATCGGGGTGATGTGGTCCCTTTTTCAGGTGCCCGTCAGGAGTCTTGCTGCGGCGTTTTGGACCAGTTGCAGGTGGGACAGGGAAGATTGGCTGATGCCAGTGTAAAGAGAGTTGCAGTAATCTAGGCGGGAGGAGATAAATGTGTGGATAATCTTTTCGAGGTCATCAAACTGCAGGAATTGTTTTATTTTAGCTATCGTCCGAAGCTGAAAGAAGCTAGCATTTACCACGGCATTGACTTGTTTGCCAAATTTCAATGCTGAGTCAAATATCACACCAAGATTTTTGACGTGAGGTTTGAGTATTGGAGTAAGGCTTCCAAGACTGCCTGCTATCATTTTGATTGAGTCCGAGGGACCGAGAAGGATGACCTCAGACTTACTCTTGTTTAGTTGGAGGAGGTTCTGGGCCATCCAACACTTTATATCCTCGAGGCAGCGGATAAGGTTAAGCAGATTTGATTGTTTTTTGGGCTTCAGGGGGAGATAGAGTTTTGTATTCATATCCTTTAACACTAACGCGCAGTGGTTACAGTTAGAAGTATTTACAAAATTCATTGTTACGCACCTTAACAATTCCAACAGCACCTCCCAAACCACAACTCTAAATATCAATTCCCTTTACCACGATACAAAGTGATTGCAGTTGGTACCATGTACAAAAATCGCTGAGGTTATTCACTTTAACAACAACAACAGCTTCTCCAAAATCTGCAATTTGTACCCCCATAAAAGATAAAAACTTCCAGTGCATTCCTTGTTAGATTATTCCTACTTGGATATATATCACTGGTCCTTCGTCAACATTCGGTCTGAATGCCGAACTCCAAAAGCACTGTGACAGTACCTTGTTTAGGAAGGAACTGCAGATGCTGGTTTATGCCGAAGATGGACACAAAATGCTGGAGTAACTCAGCGAGGCATGCAGCATCTCTGGAGAGAAAGAATGGGTGACGTTTCAGATCAAGACTTCTTCAGACTGATGTCAGGGGAGAGGAGATACATAGATAAGGAAGTGTAAGGTGTGAAAATAGGACAAAGGGAATGAAGTTCAAGTAAGGACTGCAGTGATTCAAGAGGGTGGTTCTCCATCACTTAACTATAGGCAATCAGGGATGTGCAATAAATGCTGTCCTTGCTGGAGAGGAAGGAGTTATATTCAATTCCAGTGACCCCCAGTGCATAATCTCCTGCTGTTTTTCAATTGTACTTTAAATGGGACAGATTCAGCAAAAGGAGAAGCATTAGCCTTTACTCAGCTGCTTCACATTGATTTACTTTCAATGATTCAAAAGCCTCAAAAATATGGCAGTTTAAACTTGTGAAATATTCAACTCTGATTTAGTGTTGTGATATTTTCAATGTGGAGTTTATACTGCATTGCTATCCTAATCTGTGGATACTGAATCCTTCCGACCACATGTCCTCCAGATTGCTCATAAATGACTGGGATAAAATAATCTATGGGGTTTTAATAGATCCTTTGGTGTAGACTCGACTGGCTATGTTTTTTATGTTCATTGGGCTGACGGATTTTATTCTGGTGATTTGATTCTGTGACTAACCAAGAACGGCAAAGTATTTATGTGGCATCTTAACTGCAGTAAAATGGCACAGAAAGTTCCAATGGAGTGTTATCAAACAAAAAATTGACAAGAACGAGAAGGCAGGTTAGTCACCGTGGTGCAGCGGTTGAGTTGCTGCATTGCAGCGAATGCAGCACCGGAGACCCGAATGCAGCGTGAACCTGGTCGGCAAAAGGCCCTGTTTTCGCACTGTATCCCTAAACTAAATTAAACTAAAAATTAAGGCATACAAGAAATTAACACGGATTGATTCGAAGAACAATGGGAACAGGTTGAATTTTTAACAAAGGAAGAAAATCCTGAGATGAATAACAAGACTAACTGTGACAAAGAGTCATGATGGGAAATATCAGTACACTCACTGCAATATGTGTCAAGGGCCTGTCCCACTTAGGCAATTTTTCAGTGGACTGCCTGAAAAACCGGGAACAGGAACGGCGACTGTCAGAGTGGAACACACACACAAACACACACACAAACACATCGCAAAGGTAGGGAACAGGGCAAGCGGGGGGAGCGCTGTCTAAAATTCACATGGTGCAAAGCCAAGGTGATACAGACACACACGGCGATGAACAGGAAGGTTAAGATGGTTATCACTATGTACGGTAAGTCCTTTAAAAGAGGGGGGAGAAGGGGGAGAGAAGGGGGGAGAAGGGGGGGGGTGGTTGAAGGGGGGGAGGGGGGAGAAGGGGAGGGAAATGGGGTAGAAAGGGGGGGAAGGGGGGAGAGAAGGGGGGAGAGAAGGGGGGAGAGAAGGGGGGGAGAGAAGGGGGGGAGAGAAGGGGGGGAGAGAAGGGGGGAGAAGGGGTTGAAGACACTTTTAAGAAGCCTGACAACTTTTAAGAAGCCAGAGATGCACAGCTGTGAAGTTTGGCGGGCATTTAACATTACCTGTCGGTTATCCTTGGTCCTGAAAACACGTGCTTACATTTTTTATCCCCAATGAGCCAATGAAAATGACCATTCAGCAAAGGCGATTAACTTAAACTACCTACGACTACCTCAAGTACCCATAACTACATAGCGACCCCACTACAACTGCACCTACAACTGCAGGTTTATTGATATTCTCCATGGCGACTAATTTTTGGTTGCAGAAAACTTTTCAACTTGTTGAAAAATTTGCGCCGACCGACTAGTTCCCAGAATGCGGGAACTCCTCGCGACCATGAAGGAGACGCACCAGAGACCACCAGCGAACATGCGGCGACCATGTGGCAATCATGTGGCGAGCGCAGAGTCTCCTGCACTCGCCTAAAAAGTCGTCTAAGTGGGACAGGCCCTTAAGGAGCACAGACTACCAATTATGGCAAAATACAATACTAAGACACTCTCCCATGTACACATTTTATCCCCCTAATACTCATAAATATGCCTTAAAATGCATAGATTGCTTTAATAAACATGATAGAGTAGATGTGGAGAGAATGTTTTCATGAAGGGGAGAGTCCAGGACCAGAGGTCAGAGCCTCGGAATTAAAGGATGGTCCTTTTAGGAAGGAGATGAGGAGGAATTTGGATGAGTGGGCAGATGCATGGCAGATGCAGTATAATGTGAATAAATGTGAGGTTATCCACTTTAGTGGCAAGAACATGAAGGCAGGATGACTTCCGGTGGCGCTATGGAGAGCTAAGACATGTGCCATTTAGCTCCGCTCCGTAAAACTCACAAAAAGACCCGAAAACAAAAAACAGACTGAAGAAAACGCTTACCGGCAGATACCCGCTGTCGCGTAAGTGACATCAGCAGAAATCGACCTGACTCCGGTATTTTAAAAGAGTAGATGGCACCAGAATAGGAACCTTTCCACCCCACCTCCTAGACGACCTAAAACACGTGGGAAAACACTACAAGAGGAAGAGAGGAAGTTTCTCAAGGCTCTGAGGAAGAAAGCTCTACTTTGACTATGGAACAAGAACAAGAGCAAACACTATGACAAGCTCTGGTGCAACATATTAAAGAGTTATTGGCTGAAAAGCTCAAAAAGCTGGACACAAAACTGGGTGAGCAATTTACTGCTGTAAAGTTAAATATCATGGCTGGAAGAACAGAAATATGTGAGAAAATTGATACGGTACAAGTTCGCATGGAGGAGGTGAATTCCTCCCTGAAGGGAGATATTAAAAGGGTTGAAACGGACATCAGAACAAGTTAGAAACCATCATTATCACTTCAAAAAAACAGTGATGCCATCAGAGAACTGGAATCTGCAACTACAGAGATCACCCAGACTCCACAAAGACTAACATAGAAACATAGAAACATAGAAATTAGGTGCAGGAGCAGGCCATTCGGCCCTTGGAGCCTGCACCGCCATTCAATATGATCATGACTGATCATCCAACTCAATATCCTGTACCTGCCTTCTCTCCATACCCCCTGATCCCTTCAGCCACAAGGACCACATCCAACTCCCTCTTAAATATGGCCAACGAACTGGCCTCAACTACCTTCTGTGGCAGAGAATCCACAGATTCACCACTCTCTGTGTGAAAAATGATTTTCTCATCTCGGTCCTAAAAGACTTCCCCCTTATCCTTAAACTGTGACCCCTTGTCCTGGACTTCCCCAACATCGGGAACAATCTTCCTGCATCTAGCCTGTCCAACCCCTTAAGAATTTTGTAAGACTCTATGAGATCACCCCTCAATCTTCTAAATTCCAGCGAGTACAAGCCGAGTCTATCCAGTCTTTCTGAAGACTAAAGACGGAACTGGAGGATGTTTCTGGGCAATTAGCCAAAATGACCGAAAAATGTCTAGATCTTGAAGGGGGCTCTAAACGACAAAATCTAAGGATTGTCGGGGTGAAGGAACGAAAAGAAGATGGCAAAGATACTCGTGACTTTGCTGCCGATTTACTTCAAGAGGTACTTATTCTGGATGAGAGACCAAAACTCGACCGGGCGCATAGAACTCTGAGAACCCAACCAGGACCTGGAGCTCCACCAAGACAGCTTATCTTGAAGCTGCATCATGCCTCAGTTCTTGAAGACATCATGAAGAAAGTGGCAAACACAAGAAATCTGATTTTTGAAGGAGACAACATATGAATCTTCAGAGACTATCCAGCCGGTCATCAAGAAAAGAGCACTCTTCACCAAGTTGAGAGTCATCTTAAGAGACATACAAGATCTCAGATATGGCCTAATGTATCCAGCGAAACTCATGGTCACATACAAAGGGTCTGAACGCTTTTTCACCGAACCTGAGGAATCATTTAAGTTTGTGCAAGACATTGCAAAGGATGAGTAGGATAAGTAACATTTTGCATTGCTTTGTCACGAAAGTACATTGAGCTGACTTTACGAGGCCACTTAGGAGGGCTATGTTTTATTTACCTTGAAGTTATACTGTGTGTTTAAGTCACTCCTTCTGTATTCATTTATAGAGGGGTTATAAAAGCTATAAGGGTTTACAAAGGGCTTATAATTTTCTTAAACTGTACACTAGGTTTAAAACTAAAATGTTCATATGAGATGGCCGACATTATAGAAATAAGGGCTGTTAAGTCTGGGTGAAGATTAGAGATAGAAATGGAATGCATGTGAAAACCTGGGAAGGAACAGTGAGATTGTGGGGGAAAGATGGAGAGAGAGAGAGATTACTCTCTCCCTGTACAATGCAGCTGTGACAACAATCTGAAATTTCTAACAGCTTATCTAACATATTAATATACTAACAGAAAAAACTCAAGCATTAAGTTGTGTATTTTAACTTAACATTTAATATTTAACTATGAGAGTCACCAAATGTATGTTACGTTCATATAGTCTGCTCATATTTAGAAGGCGGTTACAAATTGCCCGATAAAAAGACGTTTAGACCTCCTGACAGTCTGCATGAGCTAGAAGGAATACGGTAGAGAAAGTGGGGAGTAGGGTTAACATAGTAGAGAATTAGGGGGTAGAGGATGGAAGAGTGAGCTGGGGAGAGTTATAGAGCATCATCGAAAGGGTGAATTAGTGAGAATTAGGTAGGAAGTTACGGAAAGTTAGGGGAGTCAAGAAGTGATGTGAGAAGGTGGGAGGCCCAGGGAGAGAGTAGAGGTTAATTGATAGAGAGGGGTCGAGTAAGTGTTGATAGGTATTGAGTAAGTTGCGGCAAGATGTGCGGAGGTTTAAAGATTGTATTAGGATGATTGGGGAAGCTGTTGGGGAATTGAATGGCGTTTGAGAGGGGAGGAGGGAGAGTTCTCACTCTGTCTTCGGAACTGCTGGTGGTAGTAACAAAATGCTTTAAGTACCGATTTTAAATCGGCTATTTATTTGACATCTCAATTTCAGTAGATTAGATTAGATTAGATTATCGTTTATTGTCATTCAGACCTTTCGGTCTGAACGAAATTTCGTTACCTTTCAGTCATAACATATAATAAAAAACAAAACACACAATAAACACATATTTAACATCCACCACAGTGAGTTCACCAGGCACCTCTTCACTGTGGTGGAAGGCAAAAGTCTTAGAGTCTCTGTCTTCTTCCCTCCTTGTTCTCCTTCTGCGCTGAGGCCAGGCCTCCGATGCTGCCGTCCACCAGGCCCGCGGCCGAGCCTCCGAAGCCGGGCTGCCGCCACTGCTGTCGGCGGAATGCCAGAACACTGCCACAGGGCCCGCCGCTGGAACGCTGGAGCACCGCAGCTCCAAAGCCAGGTCGCGGCTGGAACGTTGCTGGAGCACCGCAGCCCTGAAAGCCAGGTCACCGCCAGAGCACCGCAGCCCTGAAGCCAGGTCGCCGCTGGAGCACCGCAGCCCTGAAGCCAGGTCGCCGCTGGAGCACCGCAGCCCCGAAGCCAGGTCGCCGCTGGAGCACCGCAGCCCTGAAGCCAGGTCGCTGCTGGAGCACCGCAGCCCCGAAAGCCAGGTCGCCAATGGAGCACCGCAGCCCTGAAGCCAGGTCGCCGCTGGAGCACCGCAGCCCTGAAGCCAGGTCGCCGCTGAAGATCCGAAGCCGTGCCGCCGCTGCTGGAAACTGGAAGGCCGCCATAGCTCCAAGGCCGCCAGCTCCGCCATTAGGGCCTCAGCACAGACAGAGACGGTGACGGGGGAAATGACAAGAAATGTCGCATCCCCCGAAGGGAGAGACTAAAACCCTGTTTCTCCCAACCCCCCCCCCCCCCCACACACACACACACATACACAGCCTAATAAACCAAAATAATCACTAAAACAGACACAAGAAGACAAAAATAAAATAAAATAAAAAACAGACGGACTACAGGTGAGCCGCAGCTGCCTGGCAGTGCCACCACTTCCGGAGAATAAGCTAGTTAATAAGTTATATATATAAATCTAATTATCAAATATTCATCTAGTATTCACTGTATAAAATGATACCTAATTTGTTGGAAATCTGCCTCCCAGATGAAATTATTTACTAATCTTCCTCTTTTTTTGCTATATTCTGTTTTGTTCAGTCATTTTAAATTATTCCATAAGGAGCAGAGCTAACTGAAATTAACATCTACGGTAGTTTACAAGAATTATTCCACCAGGGGGTGGGATACACCCACAGCATGCCTATATGCTGTGATTTTTGCCATTTTTAAAATTATTTTTTAGCTTGTCTATTACACACTTTATCTATTTTTTTAAAGGCACTTTTTCCTGAGAGATACCTGCAGGGGCTTGGAATTGGGCTCACCCACCCAGCAACTAAAAGTCTTAATTTAAATATTGTGTTACTCCATTTGAAACAAGGGAAACTATGTAAGCCTTAATGCAAGATGATCCTTTGAGGAAAACTGGAGGAATCATCTTTTGTAGTTGGAAAGTTAGGCGCGTTCATTAGCCAATTAAAAGGGGTAAGGTCTTAGCCCATCTAAAATCTAATAATACTGATATAATATTTTTATAGGAGACGCATCTTAAGGATGAAGCTCATAACAAGCTGAAGGCTAACTGGATTGTTCAATTATATCATTCTACTTTCCTCTCTAAAGCTAGAGGTGCTGCAATCATAATTTGTAAAGGCACACCATTCAAACACAAAGCCACCATAGCCGATAAGGAGGGTAGGTACATTATAGTATCTGAGGAGTTATATTCAACCCCACTTACGATGGTGAATATCTACGCCCCTAATTTCGACAACCCACAACATTTTAATAAAATAATTAACATAATCTCAGACTCCACCCAGCAAAATCTGATCATTGAAGGAGACTTCAATTGTGTACTGGACCCATATCTGGATAAATCTTCACAGCAAAGGAGATATAGTACAAAATCAAAATCTAGTGAACTTCTAAACACTTATATAAAAAATACAAACATAACCGACGTATGGTGGATTGCTAATCCATCCAGAAGATAATATTATTTTTATTCACCATTCACAAAACGTATACATGTATTGATTATTTTCTGGTGGACACAAAATTGATCCCAAATATCACAATATTACAATTAATCCCAAATATCATGATCATATTATTTCCGATCATTGACAATAACATTCTCCTTAAAATTAGAAGGAATGCATAACAAAAAAAATGTTCTGGAGATTTAATTCACAAATATTAACTGACCCAGGTTGCTGTGGATATCTGAAGCGACAGATGGAACTATTTTATGAGACAAATGACACACCTGGTATTTCGGCCTCTTTATTATGGGAATCTTTTAAGGCCTTCATCAGTGGTTCCATTATCTCATATCAAGCTTATCAGAATTTAAAAAAATAGGCTGGAACAATTGGAATTAGAAGAACAGATTAAAAAACTTGATTTAGAAAATACTACTGATCCATCTATTGTCAAACACAATAAGATAGCAGTATTAAAATTCAAGTTAAATCAAATTCTTTCTGCAAGAGTTATTAAGTTATTTCAATATACTAAGCAAAAAAACTTTGAATTTGGTGACAAACCGCACAAACTTCTGGCATGTCAGTTGAGAAAAATGGAAAAAGATCATACCATCCAAAAAATTTGATAAGATAAAGGTGAGCTGCTTACACTCCCTAAAGGTATCAATGAAAGATTTTTACAATTCTACCAAAATCTAAACACATCTAAAACTTCAGTAGAAACTATACAGATTAAAAACTTCCTTGACAATTGCAACCTTCCTTCACTCAATGGGGTGGAATAAGAAGAATTAGGAGCGCAGATTACAGTAAAAGATATTGAAGAGACTATAAAATCACTGAATGATGGCAAAACACCAGGCCCAGATGGGTTTAGTAATAAATTCTATTAAAAAATTCATGAATTAATTTCCCCTCATTTATGAGCCCTTTATATACATGCATTTAAGGAACAGATGTTACCACAAACTTTAGCCGAATCAACTATTACATTGATACCCAAAAAAGATAAAGATCTTGAAGAGCCAGGAACATATAGAGCAATAGCTCTTTTAAATACAGACCAGAAAATATTAGCTAAAACCCTCCCTTGGCTTAACCCCTCCCTTCACCACCTCCAGTTTAAATTCCAGTTGGAATATTTTGGAGGACCAAGTAACCAAGAACCAAGAACCAAGAACCCTGGCAAGAAGACTAAGTAAGTACATCAGTAAATTAATACACTCTGATCAAACAATTTTATATTTTATAACAAGTTTATAACAAGGAGGGAAGAGACAAAAACTTAAGACTTTTGCCTTCCATCACAGTGAGGAGGTGCCTGGTGTACTCACTATGGGGGATGTTAAATTTGAGTTTATTGTGTGTTTTGTTTTTTATTATATGTATGACTGCAAGGCAACAAAATTTTGTTCAGCCCGAAAGGTCTGAATGACAATAAAGGATATTTTGACATGACTTTGACTATACCTAAGAGACATTTGTTCGATAAATTGAGATGCTTGTTTTATATAATATACTCACACATATAACGATAAACAAAGAGTTATCAATTATTTCTTAAGATGCAGAAAAAGCATTTGACCAAGTAGCATAGGAATATCTCTTCACAGTATTGCAAAAATTCCAACTAGGAGAACATTTTATTTCATGGTTAAAGCTGTTATATAACAATCCGAGTGCCCAGGGCCTTGTGTTATTTAGACAGGTACATGGATAGGACAGGTTTAGTAGGATGTGGGCCAAATGTATGCAGGTGGGACCAGTATAGATGGATCAGCTTTCCGGTGTGGGCAAGTTGGGCCGATGGGCCTCTTTCCATGCAATGACTATGACTGTATGACTAAAATCAAGAACCAGGGTACAAAGGTTTAAAGTGGGAGGTGAATGATTTAATAGGAACCTGACGGGCAATTTTATCACACAGAGGGTGGTGGGCATGTGGGACGAGCTGCCAGAGGAGGTTGATGAGGCAGGTACAATAACAACAATTAAAATATATTTGGACAGACACATGGATAAGAAAGGATTAGAAGGATATGGGTTTAGAGGGATCTGGGCCAAACACAGACAGGTGGTACATGTAGACGGGGCTTCTAGGTCGGCGTGGGAAATTGGACCAAAGGACCTGTGTGGAAGAATGTGGAAGTGCTGTCTGACTCTATGACTTTATGACTATTATTACCACTGGACAGAAAAAGACCGCGTGGCAATTTTAATTGCCAGATAACCTTCTTCTGCCCAGTGGAAATGAAAGAGTTCATAATCATAGAGAATTAATTATTAATAATAGAGTATTAATTGGCCTGGGACCAGAGAACCGGACCAACAATCTGAAAGAAGTGTCCCAACCTATCAATTCATCTGTCCATAATTGCTCCCTTAAACCACCTGAGTTCCTCCAGCAGTTTGTATTTTGCTTAACGATCTGGAAGCTTTTCAAATTCTAGTACGGAAGCCTGGAATTTTAATTTCATATAATTAAATTAAAAATAAAGGAATTGGAACAGTCGTAGACCATTTGATTCCTAAAGGGCCTGTCCCACTGTTCGAGGTAATTCAAGAGTTCTCCCGTGTTCTCCCCTGATTCAAGCTTGTGTAATGTACATAGCGGGTACGTAGGAGCTCGTGGATGTCACGTAGCGGCTCGTACGAGTAATGGTAGATATTCGGGAAAATACGGTAAGCTCGTGACATTTTTTCCACCCTGCAAAAAATGCCCACGAGTGAAAAATCATGATGAAAAAAATGGTTACTTTTTACTCGTACGAGCGGCTATTTGTACCCGCTACGTACATTACACGAGCTCGAATCAGGGGAGAACTCGGGAGAACTCTTGAATTACCTCGTACAGTGGTATAGGCCCTTAAGCCTACTTCACTGAGATCAAAGCTGACTTTTTACCTCAGAATGTTTCTCAGAACAGGATTCAGGGACAGCTTCTTCCTAGCTGTTATCAGGCAACTGAATCATCCCACCACAACCAGAGATCAGTGCTAAACTACTATCTACCTCTTTGATGACCCTCGTACTACCCTTGATAGGACCTTGCACCAAACGTTATTCCCTTATCATGTATCTAAACACTGTAAAGGGATTGATTGCAATCATGTAGTGCAAGATAGTGCAAGATGGCACCTGCCTGAGGCGACATTTACAGAGCACCAGAACCTAAAAGGCTTAAATACAACTTCAATCAACTCACCTGGATCAGGAAAATGGCAGATAATGGTGCCGTTTCAGACAAGCTGCTTGAGCCCCGAACATTAAATTTTCCCGCGCTCGCTGGAAATCACCTGACCCGACTGAGGAACCCAGGTACTGTACCTCGGAACCCTGGGATGACCTCCAGAGCCGATGGGCTGGATCTCCCAGGAACAATGAAGCTGGAGCTGCAGCTGCCGACTTTGAAGGAGCTGGAGCTGCCGTCTGTGAAGGAATCTCCGTTCCAGCGCAGTTCCGCAGAAACAACAGGTACAGTAAACTCAGTACCTGGAAACAAAGGGGAAGCCTCCATTGTGTCCGGAAACGTGGTCGTCGGGCAGGACGTCAGGTCAGACTGAAGTGCAGGGGACTTCGGCCCCCTCTCCCTACTATCCTACTGGCCAATGTACAGTCCCTTGAAAATAAAGTGGAGGACTTAAGGGCAAGGCTGCTTTATCAAAGGGAGCTGAGGGAATGCTCTGTGTTCTGTTTCACAGAGACATGGCTCCCAGCTCTCCAGACTCAGCGGTCCAGCCTGAAGGGTACTCCATCCACCATATGGACCGTACACTGGCATCTGGGAAAGGGAGAGGAGGGGACGTCTGCCTCATGGTCAACTCTGCGTGGTACTCAGACATGGGAGTCCTGTCCAACTCCTGCTTTCCACACCTCGAACATCTGGCGGTAAACTGCCGTCCCTTCCACCTTCCGAGGGAATTCACCTCCATCATCCTGACCGCGGTCTACATCCCATCCCACGCAGATGTCCGTCTGGCACTGGAGGAGCTGCAAGCTATGGTCAACAAACACCAGACGTCTTACCCCGAGACATTTACCACCATTGCTGGGGACTTCAATAAGACAAACCTAAAGAAATCACTCCCCAACTTCCACCAACATGTCTCCTGCTGCACCAGTGGACCAAACACCCTCGACCACTGCTACATCAAGAATGCCTACCGCCCTATCCCTCGCCCTCACTTCTGTAAATCTGACCATACCGCGGTGCTGCTTCTCCCTGCCTACAGGCAGGAATTAAAGAGCGCATCCCCAGAGGTGAGGACAGTACAGAGCTGGTCAGGGGGGGGGGGGGGGGGGGGGGGGGGGGGGGGGGGGGGGGGGGGCAGAGGAACAACTTCAGGACTGTTTGGAGTCTGTCGACTGGGCAATGTTCAAGGACTCGGCAACGGACTTGAACAAACACGCCACAGTCATTACAGACTTCATTAAGAAATGTGTGGAGGACTGCATCCCCACAAAAACCTTCCGAGTGTTTCCCAAATAAAAACCTTGGTTCGACTTTGAGATCCGTACTCTTCTGAAGACCAGACACCGGCATTCATGTCTGATGATACAGTGGTCTACAAGAAGTCCAGATACGACCTTGGTAAGGTCATCAAAAGGGCCAAAAGGGACTTCTGCTCCAAGCTGGAGGATGAGACAGATGCTCGGCAGGTGTGGCGGGGCCTGAATGCAATCACTGCCTACAAGGCGAAATCAGGAGGTAGCTCAAATGTCGGTGAAACATTACTTCCTGATGAGCTCAATGCGTTTTACATACGCTTTGATAGGGAGAACACCGATGTGCCTTCCTGAGCCCCCATTCGCTGTGATGGTATTTCAGTCTCAGTCGCAGAGGCCGACGTCAAGAAATCCTTCAGAGGGGTGAACCCTCGAAAAGTGCCTGGTCCTGATGGTATATCTGGTCGTGTTCTAAAAATCTGTGCGGACCAACTGGCTGGAGTTTTTACGGACATTTTCAACCAATGTCAAAATACACATTGAGTATAGACCTCCTGGTCTCTTTGTAAATATAGTTAAATCTTTAAAAGAAAACTTATAAATGTAGAAAAAAAAACACAAAAATAAAAAGACAAAAGGAAAAAGAAAAAAGGAAAAAGGAAAACCCCCCTAAACTAAAAAAATTAAATTAAATTAAATTTAAAAGGTTAATAATAATAAAATAAAACTAAAAAATAAAAATAAATAAATAAAAACTAAACAAAGCAAAACAAAATCTGAACTAAAAGTTTCAACAATTTAAGTCAGTATGACGTCAATTCCGTTCCACCATATAGAAGTGAAATAGTTTTTATAACGGATAAAGAGGGAGCAATTTATATTGTACGAAAGTGTTCAATAAAATTTCCCCAAGTCTTATCAATTTTAACCAAGGGTTCAACAATGTCACTCCTAATTTTTTTCTAAATTTAAACATGATATTGTTTCAGAATACCACTGGAGTGTGGTCAGAGGGTTGGAGTCTTTCCATTTAAATAAAATAGATCTTCTGGCGATTAATGTGGTAAAAGCAATCAACCGATGGGCGGAGCGGGACAAATGAATAGAATCTAACATTGGTAGCCTAAAAATTGCAGTAATAGGATGAGGTTGTAAATCAATACCTAAGACTACAGAAATAGTATCAAAAATGTCTTTCCAATATTTTTCCAAAAGTGGGCAGGACCAAAACATATGGGTCAGTGAGGCCATTTCAGAGTTACATCTGTCACAGGTAGGGTTTATATGACCATAAAAATGAGCCAACTTATCTTTTGACATATGAGCTCTGTGAACCACCTTGAATTGTATCAAAGCGTGTCTTGCACCCATTGAAGAGGTATTGACTAATTGAAGAATCCTCTCCCATTTCTCTATAGATAAAGAAGTTTGGAGTTCTCTTTCCCAGTCATTCTTATTTTTATCAAATGCATCTATTTGTTATTTCAAAATCAACTCATAAATAGTTGTTATTAATACATTCTGATACGGGTTCAACTGTAAAACATTTTCCAAAATTTTGGTTTGATGTGGTAGTGGAAAAAGGGGTAGAGTAGCCTTCAAGAAGTGTCTAATTTGTAAATATCTAAAAAAAGTGTGAATTAGGTAAGTTATATTTATTGGAGAGTTGTTCGAAAGACATAAAACAACCCTGCAAGAACAAATCACGAAAAGCTACTAAACCCTTCCTCTTCCATAACAAAAAGATTTGATCAGTGCTAGATGGTTGAAAGAAAAATTGGATAAAATAGGACTCGATAAGATAAAATCATTTAGTCCAAAAAACTTGCGAAATTGAAACCATATTCAGAGTGTATGTCTTATTATTGGATTAGTCGTATATTTATTCAATCTCGTCATTGTGAAAGGTAACGAGGCCCCTAGAATAGAGGCCAATGATAGCCCTTGTAAGGAATCATGTTCAAGGTTTATCCATCCTGGGCATTGGGTATCTTCTAAATCTTTTGTCCAAAATGTTAAATAACAAACATTGACTGCCCAATAGTAAAATCTGAGGTTCGGCAGTGCCAAACTGCCATTTTTTTTTTCTGTAAATGGTTTTTACTTAGTCTGGGATTTTTACTCTGCCATATATATGAAGAAATTTTGGAGTCTATAATGCCAAAGAAAGATTTCGCAATAAAAATTGGTATCATCTGAAATAAATACAGAAATTTAGGTAAAATTAACATTTTAATAGCATTGATTTGGCCAATTAGGAATAAGGACATTGGTGAGCATTTAGTAAACTGATGTTTAATGTGGTCAATTAATGGCATAAAATTGGCTTTAAATAAATCCTTGTGTTTCTTGGTCATTTTAATACCTAAATAAGTAAAACTTTCGGTAGTCAATCTAAATGAAAACTGACCATAATTCAAAACAAGATTATTTAAAGGAAAAAGCTCACTCTTACTAAGATTTAGTTTATAACCAGAAAAACTACTAAATTGATTAAATTATGCTACTATTGCCGGAATAGATTTCTCAGGGTTAGAAATAAATAATAACAGATCATCTGTGTAAAGAGATAGCTTATGTGTCTTATTGCCGCGGACAATACCAAAAATATTAGGGGTTCCCTAAGAGCGGTGGCTAAAGGTTCCAAAGCAATATCAAATAGTAATAGACTTAAGGGACAGCCCTGTCTAGTACCTCGAAAGAGCCTGAAAAAAGGGGATCTCTGATTATTAGTAAATACAGAAGCCTGAGGTATATGATATATCAGCTTGATCCAAGAAATACATTTTGGACCAATCTTAAATTTACAAGTGTATTGAATAAATAATTCCATACTACTCAATCAAACGCTTTCTCGGTATCAAGTGAGATGACACATTCTCGGGTTTTATTAGACGCTGTATATGCAATATTCATTAATCTCCTAATGTTAAAGTATGAGTAACGATTTTTAATAAAACCGGTCTGATCTTCAGAGATAATTTGCGGTAAAATCTTTTCCAATCTCATAGCTAATATTTTGGAAAGAATTTTGAAATTACATTTAACATTGATATAGATCTATATGATGACACTTCAGTAGGGTCTTTATCTTTTTTAAGAATTAAAGAAATAGAAGCTTCATAAAAAGATTGTGGTAATCTATTCCTTAAAAGGGCTTCTTTAAATACCTTACGTAGCCATGGAGACAATAAATTTGAAAAATATTAAAACAATTCTACTGTAAACCCATCTAAACTGGGAGCTTTACCAGAATTCATTGAAAAGATTGCTTTCTGTATTTCTTCTTCCGTGATGGGTTCATCTAACAACAGAGACTCATTATATGGTAAATTTGGTAAGTTCAGTTTCTTTAAAAACTCATGCATTATATTGGAATCAGTAGGAAGATCTGATTGGTATAGGGAGGTATAAAATTCTTGAAAGGATTTATTAATTTTGTGATGGTCTACAGTTACTGTACCATCCCGTTTCTCACTTTAGTGATCTGACGCTTGGCCAACACCGCTTTCAATTGGTTGAATACTTTTGCACGCCATACCTTTCAGTTTTTTATTTGTAAAAAGATTTGAAAACCATGTATCATTTTCCTTCCACTTCACAATTATGCACCACTTTGTGTTGGTCTATCACATGAAATCCTAATAAAATACATTTACGTTTGTGGTTGTAACGTGACAAAATGTGGAAAAGTTCAAGGGGTATGATTACTTTTGCAAGCCACTGTATAACTTAATCGACTATCGATTGGTCCCCTTCCTCCTCGTAGCTCTCCAGAAAGCTAGAGGCGTCTTGAGGATTGTTAAAAAATTGAAAATTACCGTTGAAATGTCGAATACACAATCTAGCTGGGTATAATAAAACTGGCCATAGCTTTTTCTAATACAAATCAGACATTACATTATAAAAGGACATTCTTATTTCCACAAGCTCGTAACTATAATCAGGCACACACTAAAACTTGTCTCCTTCATATTCAACCACACCCAACTTTTTTGCTGCCTGGAGAATATTCTCCTTTGTTTGCCAAAAATGAAACCGAATAATCAAATGTCTCGGTTTATTACCGGATTTCTTCCCAATCCTGTGAGCGTTATCCAAAAACGGAAGGTTTTCATTGTGCTCAATGTTAAAAGTTTCCTTTATCATTTTAGAAGCATATTTTATAACGTTATCTCCTTCTTGACCTTCTGGCAAACCAACAATTCGTAAATTCAAACGACGGCTACTATTTTCTAGGTCCATATTTTTAGTCTTGTATTGCTGAAGTGCTCGAGTGTTTTCATTCATTCTCCGTTCCAGTTTTTCAATCTTCAAATCTCTCTCCCATCCCAGGGTTCGCAAGATATCAATTTCATCCTTTTGTTCACGAAGTTCATTTTGTAACAAAGACAGTCTTCCTTGGATTTCCTTCAATTTTGTCGAAACACCTTTCACCATTTCTTTCAAACTGCCAAATCTTATTTTCATTTCATTTTTCAGCTCATTTTTCAATTCATCGTTCATTTTCGACATTGCTTCTATGACACTGGAATCAGAAGCTGCAGCTGTGGTTGTGGCATTCCCCTGTTCCTTCCTTGGGGAGCCTCCCTTTCTTCTTGTCTCCATCCTTTTCACGATTAAGGCGTGTAAAAGTGTTATCAACACTTTATGAAAAGTTAGATGGTGTCTTGAAATCAAATAGTGACGAGTAACATTGAAAGAGTGGTGAGTGGAAGTTAAAAGTTAAGGGAGCAAACAAAGTTGAAACCTTTACAGCATGCTGCCACTAGGAGAGTCTCGGCATTTAACACAATCATCCCCTCCAAGTTGGTTACCAAACTCGCAGAACTGGGTCTCTGCGCATCCCTCTGCAATTGGATCCTCGACTTCCTCATTCACAGACCACAGTCCGTTCGTATTGGTGGAAATGTGTCAGACTCGATAACAATCAGCACGGGAGCACCTCAAGGCTGCGTGTTCAGCCCCCTACTGTACTCACTCTATACTCATGACTGCGTAGCCGGTCATAGTGCGAACTCCATCATCAAGTTCGCTGACGACACCACTGTTGTGGGACATATCACTAATGGGGATGAGTCGGAGTACAGAAGAGAGATCGAGCAACTGTCCATATGGTGCCAGCACAATAACCTGGCCCTCAACACCAGCAAAACCAAGGAACTGATTGTGGATTTTGGAAGGAGTAGGATGGGGACCCACAGTCCCGTTTATATCAACAGGTCGATGGTTGAAAGGGTCAAGAACTTCAAATTCCTGGGTGTGCACATCTCTGAAGATCTTTCCTGGTCCGAGAACACTGATGCAATTATCAAGAAAGCACATCAGCGCCTCTACTTCCTGAGAAGATTACGGAGAGTCGGTTTGTCAAGGAGGACTCTCTAACTTCTACAGGTGCACAGTAGAGAGCTTGCTGACCAGTTGCATCGTGGCTTGGTTCAGCAACTTGAGCGCCCTGGAGAAGAAAAGACTACAAAAAGTAGGAAGCACTGCCCAGTCCATCATCGGCTCTGACCTTCCTTCCATCGAGGGGATTTATCGCAGTCGCTGCCTCAAAAAGACTGGCAGTATCATCAAAGACCCACACCATCCTGGCCACACACTCATCTCCCTGCTACCTTCAGGTAGAAGGTACAGGAGCCTGAAGACTGCAACAACCAGGTTCAGGAATAGCTACTAAACATGGCTATTAAACATGGCTCGGACAAAACTCTGAACATTTGTAATCCATTATCTGTTATTTGCACTTTATCAGTTTATTTATTCATGTGTGTATATATTTATATAATGGGATATGGACACACTGATCTGTTTTTGTAGTCAATGCCTGCTATGTTCTGTTGTGCTGAAGCAAAGCAATAATTTCATTGTCCTATCAGGGACACATGACAATAAACTCACTTGAACTTGAACTTGAATGCATTGCCTTTCTGCTGAATGGTTAGCACGCAACTAAAGCTTTTCACTGTACCTCGGTACAAGTGACAATAAACTAAACTGAACTGACCTGTACTGTTCCCAGATAGACACAAAATGCTGGAGTAACTCAGCGGGACAGGCAGCATCTCTGGAGAGAAGGAATGGGTGACATTTTGGATTGAGAAGCTTCTTCAGACTGATGTCAGGGGAGTGGGCGTTACAGAGATAGAATATTTTATTTTATTTTATTTACATTTATCTCTGTACCACCCACTCCCCTGACATCAGTCTGAGGAAGGGTCTCAAACCGAAATGTCACCCAATCCTTCTCTCCAGAGATGCTGAGTTGTTCCAGCATTTTGTGTCTACCTTCAGTTTAAACCAGCACTGTACTCTTCCCATATCCCTTGATTCAGCTAAATCATCCAGGAATCTAACTCACTCAGAAATGGTTACTATATGAGCACTGGAATGCTTTTATCAGGTTCATTGATGTCTGCAAGGGATAGATTTCAGTTACTCTTACCTACCATGCCTCTCTGTGGCTCCACAGTACCAGTAGTTGGTCAATTCTTAATTTAAATGGTTCAACAAACCAGTTCTATAATGTCTGCTTGTTTAAAACACAATAAGAATAAAACTACATCAACAAGGCGTCAGTTCCAGACAAGGCTATGTTTCGATCCATAAAACCATAGGAGTAGAATTAGGCCATTTAGCCCATCAAGTCTACTCTGCCATTCAATCAAGGCTAACCTATATTTTTCCTCTCAACCTCATTCACCTGCCTCCTCCCCATAATCTTTGACGCCCTTACTAATCAAGAAGCTATCAATCTCCACTTTAAAATACCCAGTGACTTAGCTTACACTGCCTTCTGTGACGGTGAATTTCACAGATTCCCCACCCTCTGGCTAAAGAAATTCCTCCTCATCTCCATTTCAAAAGTACGACCTTTTATTTTGAGGCTGTGCCCTCTAGTCCTAGACACTCGCACTACTGGAAACATCCTCTCCACATCCATTCTATCCAGGTGAGTCCATCTGATAAATGGTGCAAGTGACTTGAGAGAACTGCCCTACAGGCTAGTTAACAAACAGCCTGACACAGTCATATGTACAGAAAAGATCAAACAGATAATGATCCGAAATCTGTGCCTACAGCTTTTCGTTTTGGCTGGAAAATTGCATCAGACGTGAGGCATCCTAAGAATGATTCAATGATACTTTATTGTCACATGTGTCTCGGTACAGTGAAATTCATTGTTTTTGCATGCAATCCAGTAAAAGCATACAGCAGACCTCACCTGGGCAGTACACAAAGAGTCGCCACATTTCTGGAGCCAACAAAGTTTCAAAAGTTATTAGTATAGTCGTATTTTCTTGCAGCGGCGAACCAGGGCTGCCGCCGCAGGTGGCCACAGGTGGCCTGCCGGGTTCCCCTTCGTTCTTGGCAGCCGCCCACCAGGTCCCCCTTTGTTCTCAGTGACCCCCACCGGGTCCCTCTTCATTCTTGGTGGCCCCTACCGAGTCCCTCTTTGTCTCAGTGACACCCTGCCGGGTTCCTCTTTGTTCTCGGTGGCCCTGCCGTGCCCCTCCTTATTTTCACCAGACCGTCTGCCTGGTTGCTCTCAGCGTCCCACCCCCCCACCCCCCCACCAGTAGACCGCTCCGTGGTGCGTCCGGGGAGCCTTGTGCCGCCATGCGGCACATCCTGGGAGCTGGGTAGGAAGTATCACGGAGAATCCTCAGCACTGAGCCCGGATATCCAGTCTGGCTTGGAATGTTTTAATGAATTATCCACTCATTCATCTGAACACATTTTAGAAAGGAGGTGAGGATGAACTTATTTAGTCAGAGGGTAGTTAATCTATGCAACTTACCACAGAGTGCTGTGGAGGCCAAGTCAGTGGATATTTGTAAGCAGAGATAGACAAATTCTTGATTAGAACGGGTATCAAGGGCTATGGGGAGAAGGCAGGAAAATGGGATGAGGAGGCAGAGATCAGCCATGATTGAATGGTGGAGTGGACTCGATGGGCTAAATGACCTAATTCTACTCCTATAACTTGTGTGAAGTGAGGTGAACACTTGAGAATACATTCCCAATCAAGATTCTACGAAACAGCCACTGTCGTACACTGTAAATGATAATGAATAACTGAACAAGTAACGAGAGGAGGAGGCTTCAAGAATATCTCAACATCACTCTGTGATTCACTTCCTGGCTTCTGAAAGTCTTTCCACCGTCTACTCCAGTCAGGAGTGTGGTGGAGTACCCTGGATGAGTGCACATCCAACAACATGCATAATGAGTGCACATCCAACAGCACCAAGTCAAATTCCTTGTTTCTGTACGTGCAAGGCCAATAGACATTCATTCATTCAAAACACAATACGGTCTGGAGTTTCTCCACAAACATGAGCAGAAGATATACTATATGCAGGTTGCCTCCCTTCCCTTCCCTTCGCCCCACCGCCAAAAAGTTCAGAGACTATCATTGAGTGGAAATATATTTCTGCTCTTCCTCCCTTGCTTCTTGACCAAGATTCTGGAACTCCCTATTTACCAGAGCGATTGCAAGAAGATTGCTCACGACCAGAGTCTGGATACGATACGATACTTTATTTATCCCATGAGGGAAATTGGACTGCCAACAGTATTAAAACACAACAAGATACAAAAAACATGATATTAAAGTGCCGAGTGGAAAGTCCAAGATTGGGGATGTGCAAAGATTGGGAAGGGGGGGAGAGGAATCAGTCTACCGCACGACAGAAAGGTGAGGAGTTGTACAGTTTGATAGCCACAGAGAAGAACAATCTCCTGTGGCATTCTGTCCTGCATCTTGGTGGAACCAGCCTGTTGCTGAAGCTGCTCCTCAGGTTGACCAGTGTATCATGGAGGGGGTGAGCTATGTTGTCCAAGGTACTCCACAGTTTGAGGAGCATCCTCGCTGCCAAAACCACCTCTGCCGAATCCAACTCTGCCCCCAGAATGGAGCCAGCCTATATGCTGAGCTTGTTGATTCTGTTGGAATGAGAATGAGCAATAAATATTAATCTAACCAAGTGTGGATACTTTATCCATGAATACAGAAAATGTCTCAGGTTCCCGGCATGTTTAGCGGATGGATATTTAGTTTAGGCATTGGAAATCCCAGGTCCAATGTGAACAGGAGCACATGGTACTAAATGTGCAAAGGTCATTACAAGTGTCGACCAGTACTCTTGCATGTATTTAGCGTAGCAAACACTACCCTCACTCAGTCTTCTGATGAGTGCTCTGAGCAGTTAGAAATTGTAAATCATACTTCATTTGATACTTAAACTGACATTGCCACAATTCTCTTATTCAATTAACCATTATGCAATTGTCATTTGCGGTCCTATAATAATCTGTTAAAAGTGTTTATGCTGTGCATTTGATAGGCTGGTGCTTAGCTGGATAATCGATCTTGTCTCTCTGGAGGGAGGAAGAGTGTATTCCACAAGAGTCAAGAGGTGAAGGGAATTAAGAGCAGATCAAGTGGATTATTGCCTGTATAGTGTGGATAAATCATTCTGTCAGCTATTTCATTGCAAAATCATTAGGGATTACGAGAATTGGTGACAACTGCATTATATACTGTAGTTGAGAGCATGGGCAAAAAGATCCCAATGAAAACTACATATCGGGGCGATAGAGTCTTTTTTCCCTGGGTGGTATTGTGAAATAACAGATTGCATAGCTCTAAGGTGAGAGGAAAAAAGTTAAAGGGAGATGTGCAGGGCAAGTTATGTGCGCAGAGAGTGGTAGATGCCTGGAACAGGCTGCCATGGGGTGGTGGTGAAAGCAGATACAATAGCAACATTTAAGAGGCATCTAGACAAACAGGGAATGGAGTGGTCTGGACCAGGTGCAGCCAAACGTTATTCCCTTATCATGTATCTATACACTGTAAATGGATCGATTGTGATCATGTATTGTCTTTCTGCTGAATGATCAGCACGCAACAAAAGCTTTTCACTGTACCTCGGAACACGTGACAATAAACTAACCTGAAACTGAAACTGAAACAAATTAGATAGTTTTAAATTGACATCATGGTCAGGATGGGCCATCTGGGCTGAAGGGCCTGGCTCTATGTTCTATAGACTATGGGGAACAGTTGGGTGTCCACTTTAAGCTATGTTTAAAGAGGTTCTGATTAAGCCTGCAAAAATAACTCAATATTATACGTTGATTATCAAGTGAAATATGTCAGGAAGCATATTCAACATTGATCCAGAATGCTACATGCTGGGTTTTATCAAAACTGAAATGAATTAAGAACTGAGATATTTAACTCAAAACTTTAATAACATAAAGACTGTTATCCATTTTCTGTTAGAGATACATCTTCAATGCAGAGAATGATCCTCACCCAAAACATTGCCTGTCCATTCCTTACACAGATGCAGCCTGATCTGCTGTGTTCCTCCAGCACTTTGTGTTTTACTCAAGATTCCAGCAACTACAGCTCAATGGTAGAATCAACTTTGATTTTAAAACTGCCTTGTGAGAGAGAAAGGAGAGCAAAATGTTTGGAGAGGAAATTAAGGATGAAGTAGACATGAAAGCTGTTGACAAGGACAGAAATGGCTTAAGTGAAAGTGGAAACAGATTGTCAATACAATGAGAGAAGTACAATTTAACATTGAATGGGTCACTCATTTGCACACAGTGAACTGAGGGTGAGATGGCATTGGTGTCTTTAGTATGGGATCTGTGCTAAGACAGATATGTGTGTTTAGAGAAAAAAGAGTTTCACATGCAAGAGAACAATGAATAATGGAGATAGGAGATCCAGCACCAAAGAAGATGCGAAAATAAATCTGGTAACAATTGTGAAGGAGGTGACGTTATGAAGATTGGCCATGTTTTCACAAACAAGGAGTTTCTGAAGTGCTTTCTTGGAGTACAGCACATCAGGGAGAAAGAGCTGAGTGGGTTCCACTGTGAGAAGAGTGATCAGGACCTGCTGGGTTACTCCAGAACTTTGTATCTCTCCCACGCTACATAGGTTGTTAAGGTAGAAATTCTCTAACCTGCACCTCTTCTCTTCGCACTAAAGTGGACGATCGGGACAACCAAATGCGGGCATGGTGGCGCAGCAGTAAGTTGTTGCCTTAAGGGCCTGTTCCACTTAGACTATTTTTAGGTAACTGCCGGCGACTGTCATAGTCGTAGCAGGTCGCCGAAAAACCGGCGACTGGACCCCCCTTTCGACATGAAATTTGAACTAGAATCATTACTTTAACAACATAAACAAACCAAAGTCAGCACCGGTGACAACCTATGTTAACCTGGCAACAAGCTATGTCATCCTGGCGACAGCTATGACAGCACCTATGTTAGTAGAAGTCAAGCTACGCTCATTGGCATCAAACCCACTGTCTCCAAAAATGTTTCAATGTTGAAAATCCAGCGGCGACCAGAAAGACACTACGACTCTTTGGGCGACGAAGGAGACAACTCACAGCCATACAGGTGACACCCCAGCGACCATGTGGCGACAGCCTAGTCGCCTAAAAAACAGCCACCTTAAAAAGTGGGACAGGCCCTTTACAGCACTTGCATTGCCGGTGACCCTGGTTCAATCTTGACTATGGGTACTGTCTGTAAGGAGTTTGTACGTTCTCCCCGTGAGCGCGTGGGTTTCCCCGGTTTCCTACCACACTCCTAAGATGTTCAGGTTTGTAGGTTAATTGGCTTGGTGTGTGGGTAAATTGTCTATAGTGTGGGGATCACTGGTCAGCGTGGACTCGGTGTGCCGAAGGGCCTGTTTCCGCGCTGTATCTAAACTAAATTAAAGGATCGGCCAAGACTCCAAATCAAAAGAGGATGAGAACTTTATTGCCAAAATGCCCATGACCTTGAACGTTCAAGTCTCGGCGTACTTCTAATCTTGAGCTGATAATACTTGCAACATCAGTTGGTCATTCAACTTACATGAGGCTGATTCCCAATGCTCTTGTTTCAAAAGGAGTTAAATTACATTTAATTTTTAATGATTAGGAGGGGCAACCATACAGCCTAAAGGAACTGAAAAGGAGCAGGAACACGGGGATTGGGTGAATACCCATGTTCCTGCTCCTTTTCAGAGACCCTCCCCCCCCCCCCCCCCCCAACCACCATCACCAAAACGGACCCAACATCATTTTCCAACTCATTGAACTCTACAATTTCTGGCACGTGTGCCTGAATGGTGGAGCTATCTGTGTGTGTGTGTTTTGCCATCCTCATGCCTGAAAACAATGGGGCGAGTCAATGTTTTCCATCCAGATCCTGGCACCAACTCTTGATGGGTTTTCAACTTGAGTGCAACTTTGAAAGAAAAACAGTTGAAATTCCTTCAACTTTCTTTACCCGTGGGAGTTACACACTTGAAAGTTGAAGGAATTTGTAACACTTAGAAATCTTCAGAGAAGATGCAGTGATTTGCTTTCCACGCAGATTAACTTCAGAATCTGCATCTCTTTACATGTCAAACTGCTACCCATCCACCTGAAGTGACAGAGGCCACCTGACATGTTGCACAAGATTTAATTAGAGAATTTGGTGAATGATGTTCTCTGCCAAGGAAGCTGGTTAGAAGAAGCTTTCTCAAAGCATGCTCTTTTATCATACAACGTATAATGTGCATTCTTATGCGCGTCCTCGTGTAGAAGATAATGCAGAAAATTTAGAACAAATTGATTGACACAGCACTCCTGAGAAAGAAAACCTAAAGTATAGTAGGAACAATGAGCGACAGCCTCCTGGTCCTTAGAGCTAGAAAGCTGTTACCAGGCTGTAGGCAAAGAAAATGTGCAGCTCCGTGCATGACAAATCTGCAGTGTGGTTCTCCTAAGGGCTGCATTGAAACCAATCTGCATTATATTACATACATAGTCTCATCTTGCTCAACCAGTAATGGGCAATCTTTTCTCTGTCACAATCAAACGGCACTTCATTTTTAGCATAAGTGTCTCATTGATACACACCTCTGCTATTGAAAGTCCACACACAAAGACTAGTGTTGAAATCGTATCGCAGCTTCTGTCCGTGCTTTCTTTTGAATTGCCAAAATATTACCGTGATGTGAAGGAGCTGAAGGTCAGATATGTTAAAAATTGAAACCATCTCAACTGGTGTTTGCAAGATTTAACTTTTGTTCTTTTTTAGTATTAGTTCAGTCAATCCCTGCAGAAAAAAGATCCGATTAATATTTCACCAACTACTCCATTAATCGTCCGTCTCACGCATTGTTCTGAAGATCTGGTAAGACATTCTTTCTTGGAAGAGTTCAAGAGTCAGAGCATTTAATTGTCATAGGCACCGGGAATTGACTATGAAATTCCTACTTTTTGCAGCTTGACAGGCACATTGCCACGACATTACAGCAAATAAATATATAATGATCAATAATGAAATGTTATTAATAATACCACATAACTTTAGTTTAGTTTAGAGGTACAGTATAGAAACAGGCCCTTCGGCCCACCGAGTCCGCATCCCCGCACATTAACACTGCACTACACACACTAGGAACGATTTACAATTATACCAAGCCAATTAACATACAAACCTGTAGATCTTTGGAGTGTGGAAGGATACCAAAGATCTCGGAGAAAACGGAGAAAGTCACAGGGAGAACGTACAAACTTTGTACAGATAGTAACTGTGGTTGGGAATGAACCCATGTCTCTGGCACTAAAAGCGTTGTCAGGGAGCAATGCTACTGCTGCGCCACCGTGCCGCCCCGGACCATAACTAGACCATGTAGTGCACACCCAATGTACCTAGTGCATCCTTATACACCATCCTCAGCAGCTGTTGCTGGGGTAGGATTGTGGTAAACGTTGTGTCGTGTGATTCAAGAGCCCAATGGTTGACGGAAAGAAGCTGGAGAATTTGAACCAGAAGGTCATGGTTCTCTGGATCCTGTACCTTCTTCGCGATGGCAGCAGCGAGATGAGAGAATGGCATGTGATGAGTACCTTTAAACGTCTGTTGTTATTAGCTGCCTCCCTGAGGCAGTGCTTCCTGTTGATTTCTTCGATGGAGGGGAAGTCAATACCCATGATGGATCAGGCAATGCCCACCACTTTCTGCAGTGTCCTTTGTTCTTCAGTGCTCGAGTTGTCGAACCAGGCTGAGATGCATTGAGTCAGAATGCTCTCTACCAACACCAGCAGAGTTTCCATGAAGTTTCTGACGACATGCCTAACCTTCTCAAGTTTCTGATGAATTAGATACACTGTTTGGGGTTGCAAAGTGGCAGGTGAATAAAATTGGAATCTAATTGCTAGACTTACAATATAGGGCCGTAGACGTTTTATAGGGTGGTAGGCTTTCCAAAGTCTGTAGACAATTTTTTTTGAAGAAATAATTTCATTCTTGGAGATAAATGTAGATAGAAAACACTGAGATAAAAATAATGGTTTTGCCATACAAATCAGAAGCAGATATACTTTTTAAAAAGTAATTGTATATGTGATTGCAGCAAGGTTCCTCATGGTAGGCTGACCTGGAAGGTTAGATTGTGTGGGATCCAAGGAGAAATAGCTGAATAGATAGAACATTGACCATGCAAGGAAGCAGAGGGTGATGGTGTAAGGTTGCTTCTCGCACCGGAGGCCTGTGACTAGTGGTGTGCCTCAGGGTTCGGTGCTGGGCCCATTATGGTTTGTCATCTATATCAATGATTTGGATGAGAATGTACATGACATGATTAGCAAATTTACAGATGGTACAAAAGTGGGTGGTATTGCAGATAGTGAAGATGGTTGTCAAATATTGCAGCAAGATCTTGATCGATTGGCCAGGCGGGCTGAGGAATGATTGGTGGAATTTAATACAGAGAAATATGAGATGTTGCATTTTGGAAGCTAACATGGGCAGGATCTAAGCAGTGAATGGTTGGGCTCTGGGGAGCGTTGTAGTGCAGAGCGATCTAGGAGTGCAGGTACATACTTCCTTAAAGTTGGCATCACAGGTAGATGGGGTAGTCAAAAAGGCTTTTGGAACATTGGCCTTTATCAGTCAGAGCATTGAGTATAGGTTGGGAGGTAATGCTGCAGTTGTATAAGATGTTGGTGATGCCGCATTTAGAGTATTGTGTTCAGTTCTGGGCACCATGTTATAGGAAAGATGTTGTCAAGTTGGAAAGGGTACAAAGATAATTTACAAGGATGTTGCCAGGACTCGAGGGTGTGAGCTATAGCAAGCAAGCAAGCAAGTTTATTTATATAGCACATTTCAGCAACAGGGGAATTCAAAGTTGCTTTACACAAAGCATTAAAAGCAATCAAAAGCAAAAGGACAGAAATGTTTGTGTAGGAATGGGATGGAGAATTAAAGTCTCCAGCAACCGGGAGATCAGATTGGTTCACATGGGCTGAGCGAAGGTGTTCCGCGAAACGATCGCCCAGTCTGCGTTTGGTCTCGCCGATGTATAAGAATCCACATCTTGAACAACGGATATAGTTGATGAGGTGCGAGGAGGTGCATAGGGAGAGGTTGAGCAAGCTGGGCCAAACACAGACAGGTGATACTAGTGTAGATGGGGCATGTTGATTGCTGTGGGCAAGTCGGGCCTTCCACAAAGACCGTTCCCTCCGCAACTCCCTGTTTAACTCATCCCTTCCCATGCAAACCAACCCCACCCCAGGTACCTTCCCCTGCAACCGCAGAAGATGCAACACGTGTCGCTATACCTCCTCCCTCGACTCTGTTCAGGGACTCCGACAGTCCTTTCAGGTTAGGCAGAGGTTCACTTTCACCTCATCCAACCTCATCTACCATATCTGTTGTTCAAGATGAGGACTCTTATACATCGGGTAGACCAAACATAGACAGGGCGATCGTTTCACCGAACACCTTCGCTCAACCAACCTGATCTCCCGGTTGCTGGACACTTTAATTCTCCTTCCCATTCCTACACAGACCTTTCTGTCCTCGGTCTCCTCCATTGTCAGAGTGAAGCTAAATGCAAATTGGAGGAACAGCATCACATATTTCGCTTGGGCATCTTACAGCCCAGTGGTATGAATATTGATTTTTATCACTTCAGGTTGCCCCAGCATTCCCTCGCTCTCTATCCCTTCCCCACCCAAGTCGCACTTGCTTCTCATTTCCACCCTACAAACAGCTTACAATGGCCTGTTTCCTTTATCATTATTACTTTGTACATATCTTTCATTCATTGTTCTTTATCTCTCCACATCACCGTCTATATCGCTCGTTTCCTTTATCCCTAACCAGTGTGAAGGATGGTCTCGACCCGAAAAGTCACCCATTCCTTATCTCCAGAGATGCTGCCTGTCCGCTGTGTTACTCCAGCTTCTTGTGTCTATCTTTGGTACAGATAAGTACTATTGCTGACATGGAGATGGTAGGTCAAATTACCTCTTTCTATGTTACTCTACTGACTGAATGTATAATTCTGTCATTTGCGTGTTCACGAGATTCTCTCGAAGTACTTCAGCTTTTTCACTGGGCTTTCACCACAATAGCATTGTACACCACAGATTTACATACATCTGTGAGAGCAGAAAGAAACTGTTTCAATTTTCAGGCAGCATAGCTTTGTGCAGAGGAGGTCACGTCTTACTGATATGATCGATTTTTTTTCGAGGACGTGACAAAAATGATTGATGAGGGAGGGCAGTGGCTTTGTATACGTGGACTTTAATTAAGCTTTCAGCAAAGTCCCTCATGGTAGACTGATCCAGAAGATTAAAGCATGTGAAATCCGTGGAGTGGCATGCTAGACTTTGCTCGGGTCTTTGGCATGGTTCTTGAATCTGAAACGCCCTGGCTCCGAGTTGCAGGAGGATTGTAGTAGAAGAGATTGTGGGAAATTAAAATGTCACCCTGTGTTGGAGTAAAGGGCTTCGTGGAGTGACTTTGAGGCATATTGACAATGAAATGTCAGGGAAGTTTGATTTATATCTGACCTGAAATGGAGAGATACTGTCTGTACAGCACGGTACAACCACGCTCCACTTCCAAACACAACAGTCGCTCATTTTAATGTCCATGTCATTCTTCTGTTTCATGGTTGGGCTAATGATGAAATATAACAGCTCTCGACTTACTTATTGACACATTAGTCATTAAGTATGAGGAGGGCTAAATAGGATGGCCTCTGAAAACTGGTGTGGGTACTGTGTTGCAGAGTGAAACCATGCCTAATGCAAGCAGATCATCAAATTCCCATGGCCAATTAATTATCATGATTATCACCTTCAATGAATAAACAGAGGCAGTCATTCAAAATACAAAAATAAAACCTCCACACCCAGACACAAAAACAGCGGTAGCTCCGCTTAACAGCTGCACTACACTACTACATTCTGGTCTGTAAGCCAAATACTTATGATCTCTCCAAGTGCACTTTAGATATTGACATGTGCAATATATAGCATAGCTGCCCCTTTTTCCTCTTGCACTATATTTTTACATTTTAAAATTATAACGTTTTTTTTAACTGTCTGCTGTACATTGTGTTTTACCTTGTGCAAGTATTGGTCATAAAGTCATGAGGAATAGGAGTAGAATTAGGCCATTTGGCCCATCGAGTCTACTCCACCATTGAATCATGGCTGATCTATCTCTCCCTCGTAAATCCATTCTCCTGCCTTCTCCCCATAACCTCTGACATCCATACTAATCAAGAATCTATCCATCTCTGCCTCAAAAGATATCCACTGATGGCCTCCACAGCCTTCTGTGGCAAAGAATTCCACAGATTCACCACCATCTGACTAAAGAAATTCCTCCTCAGCTCCTTCCTAAAAGAACTTCCTTCAATTCTGAGGCTATAACCTCTAGTCCTAGACTCTGCCACTAGTGGAAACATCCTCTCCACATCCACTCTCTCCAAGTCTTTCACTATTCTGTACGTTTCAATTCTGTTCCCCCTCATTCTTCTAAACTCCAGCGAGTACAGGCCCAGTGCCGACAAATGCTCATCATAGGTTAACTGGTATGTGTACGTACTAAGCCAATAAGTTGATTCTGATTCTGAAAAAATAAATAAGAATATAGCAGTAGAAAGAAAAAAAATTCCATTGGTACAATTATGGGCCTGTCCCACTTTGGGGATTTTTTAGGCGACTGCCGGCGAATACGACAAAGGAATTCACCGAAGTCAGCACCTACGTCACCTGGCAACAACCTACAACATCCTGGCGACAACCTACGTTAACTTGGCAACACCCTACGACAATAGACAATAGACGATAGGTGCAGGATTCAGCCCTTTGAGCCATCACCGCCATTCAATGTGATCATGGCTGATCATCCCCAACCAGTACCCCGTTCCTGCTACGTTCTTTGGCGTCAAACCCACGGTCGCCACTGCCAAAAAATTTTCAACTTTGAAAATCCAGCGACGACCAGAAAGACGCTACGACTCTTTGGGTGACTGAGGAGACTACTCACGACCTTACAGGCGACACCCTGGAGACACCCTGGTGACCACCGGTGACCATTTAGGCGACCATATCGCCTATAGTCGCCTAAATAATTGCCTAAATGGGACTGGCCCATTATGCTCTTGTATGTACAATCAGGTCAGTCACCAAATTCTAATAGCCCACATGTGATAAAAGTGTATTATTTCCCTAAGTGAATGATTTGCCTCCCAAAAGAAGAGGTACATCTCCATAATTCTAGAAGTCCCACTGTGCGAGTTCACTCAAGAGCTCTCCCAGTTCCATTTCACAATAACTATCAGATTTGTAGAATGTTGTAAGGTAAAGGGCCTGTCCCACCAGCATGCGATTGCATGCGTCTAGCGCGACCAAACGTGGTCGCTTGAGGCGTACGGCAATTGGCGGCCGGTTCCACTTCGAACCGCGGAGGCGTATGGAGTTGTGCGGGGCTGGTCCCGACATCATACTCACCAATCAGCTGGGCAGGAGGCGGGCTGACAGAATTTGGATGCCGCATTGGGCGTTGGGCGGTGATGTCATCTCGCAACGGCACGCCGGGCGGTGATGTCATCACGCGACGCCACGCGCTAGGTGTACGCCATCAAGACGCTGAATACGATGTCAAGACGTCGCGTACGCCCTCGATGCGCTTGCGGCCGACAAGCCGTTGGCGCGCGGAATTTTTGAACCGTGCAGGATTCTCGGAGCCCCGCGCGATGTCGGGTCCAGCCCCGCACAACTCCATACGCCTCCGCGGTTCGAAGTGGGACCGGCCATGCGTGGCCGTACGCCTCAAGCGACCACCGTTGGTCACGCTAGATGCATGCAATCGCATGCTGGTAGGACAGGCCCTTTATCTTTTGCCCAAACTCAGTTGTATCTTTCTATCTCAATAAATATCACAAAATATGCCAATGTTTCAGCCACATTATGACAAAATATAGAATGTAGATTATTTGTAATCAGTCACCCTATCCCAGAAACAACAGTACTTAAAGAAGGACATTTGTTTTACTAATTTACAAGCATGTACCATACACAGTCTGTTGATCCATATCCAGCAAAATGATGTAATATAAAAGGTATTATTGTCCAAGAAATTTGGTGTGGAATGATAATCCATCTCAGTACTCATTTAGGCAAGTCCCAAGCTATAGATACTCTTCCCCCACCTCCAATCCCCCTCGCCCGATCTTCATTGAACCTACCATTTAACCAATCTTTTAGTCAACTGCTGTAACATTTCCTTCCTATCAAAATCTGGACTGATGACTGCTTCTCCGCGCTGGCTGTAAACCTGGGTCATATTTCCCACAAACCCAGGCAGGGCTGTAGGTTAACCTGGCAAGACAGGCAGAGTTGAGCTGGGTTTAGAGCTGCTTCTCTGCGCTGGCTGTGGGCCTTGGGGTACAGCTCCCGTTTGACTCCTGACCTCTCTGGCCACCCCCGGGCATGGGAGGAGCACTCGGTGGGGACGGGACATGCCGGAGAACCGGGATCGATCCTGGCTGCAGATGAGGCGCAGGTCTGTGCCAAGAATGTTTTGGCACGTTTCCCTCCTCCAATCACCGCGCTCTATCCTCAGTCCCACCCCCCCCCCCTTCTCCTCCCTCCTCCAATGATTGCGCTGAATCATCATGTCCCACCTCCATTGCCTGCTGACCGACGTCTCTCTAGTCCAATTGGCGTCCTCGATCAGCAGTCCCACCCCCACTGTCTCGCGGAAAGCAGAGATTTCACCAAATTTTAAAATCCGGATTACAAAAACTTGGGGGGATCGTCCCTCACCTCTCAAAACAGAGAGGGGACGTGTGGCCCCTGGCCCCCCCCCGGGATTTCCTCCCCTGTTAAAAAGTATCTAATTTTTACATCCCGAGTATATTTTACTCGTGGACATTTTTAAACTCGCACAGTGGGACAGGGCTTTAAGGAAGAGATCAGTGAGATATATTTTGAAACTGATTTCACCCATCCCACTCGTGGAACCATGGTCCAGGACAATAATTCCTGAAAAGGCACTGAACGGGATGGTCAAAAGTGAAGTGAACAGAAAGTGATCCCAAACCATCAAAAATGCATCTGATGCCATAAAATTCAAACTTCACCGACAGTCAGCATTCTGCTCATCTCCACGTTTAAATGTCCAGAACATAATTACGATCATCGGTGGGCCAATGAACAATGTCTATACAAGTCAGAAAAAGGCAACACCCAGGCAAACTAGTCAGAGTTAAAATGCACTCATAATGAGATTTTCATCTTCATGCTTACACCATCTTCTGGGGTTTCTTTGGGTCCAAATATCAAATTAGAACATAGAATGAACGGTGCAGTATAGCGATGCAGTCCTTGTTGAATATGATGCCAGGTTAAACTAATGTCCTGTACCTGCAAGTGATCTATATCCCTCCATTCCCTGCATATCCATGTGCCGATCTAAAAGCCTCTTAAATGTCACAATCGTATCTGCCTCCACGGTCACTTCTGGCAACACATTCCAGGCGCCCACCACCCTCTGCGTAAAGAAAATGTCCGCACATTTCCTTTAGATAGTGCCCCTGTCATCTTAAAGCTATCTCCTCTTGTCTTTGACATTGATGGACAATGGGTGAAAGATATCAGCGTGTTTTAACCATTGTGTAAAGTTGATCTGCTTTTTTATGAACTTTTTGATGGACGTATTTTTTTTATTTTGGAAAATAAATTGTCAGTTTCTGTTCCAAATAATTGATTAGATTTTCTTTTAGATTTACTTTCTGTGACCATAGAATCATAAAACACAACATGAGCTCATGCCAGCTGTTTGAAAGAGTGTTCCCATTAATCTCACACTTCTGATCTTTCTCCATACAAATGTTATATTTTTCTTTCCAACTATCTATCCAATTTCCTTTTGAACCTGCATCCCCCAGCCAATTCCGAGAGGCGGTCATCATCATAATAATTCAATGCATAAAAAGAATCATCGTCTTCCCACATCCCAAATCTTTTATTAAATCTTTACCATCTGGTTATCAATAAGATCAAAATGTTTCAGAACTAAGAACGTATCACTTACATTTTCCCTTAATCCTCTCTGCCCAGTGGAGAACCTCCTCAGATTCCCTAATCTCCCAACATTTCTGAAATCCTTTATTCGATGTACCTTTTTAATAGTAATTAAGGGAGGTACAGGACCAAAACAGGCCCTTCAGCCCATTACATCCATGCATTTACATTTATACTAATCGCACATTAATAGTAAGATTAAATGAGAACTTACCAGTTTGAAGTTTGATCTTTATTTTATGAGGAGTTACGATGAGCGATTACGTGCCCACCACTCCCGACCCTCATATCACGAAACTTATCTGGTAGTTCTAGAGTTATAACTTACTATAATACTTCAATTGTTGTTCTTCTGTGATTTCACACCGCTGCTTTGAAGATTGACGAGCATGCCAACTGGTGTGGTTCTTCACGTAATCGCTCATCGTAACTCCTCATAAAATAAAGATCAAACTTCAAACTGATAAGTTCTCGTTTAATCTTACTATTTTACTTCGGAGTTACGTGAGTGATTCCGTGAATACTTTAATGGTCTGTGATTTCATGCCGATCCAAATCCAGGCGTTTCACACTGCAAGCAGTTGACTCAGGAGGAGTAACAATATTGATTCATGATACTGATTAACATGTTAATGCTTTAATTCACAAATAACAAAATATATACAATAGCGACTCCTCTCTCCCAGGGAGAAGCTATAAACCAAAAGTTAACACAGAGTGGGCAAACACCCCAGATTCAACAAGCGGCTTGTTGTAGAACCTCTGAAAAGTCGATTCATTTGACCATCCTGCAGCCGCGAGAATATGCTCTAGAGGGACATCCATTGCCCTCACCGCCGAAGTTGATGCCGCGCTGGTGGAGTGAGATTTAAAAATTTCAGTATTAACTCCTGCACACCCCAGGACTTGCTCCAGCCATCGTGAGATGGTCTGAGATGACACTTGCCTATGTGGCTTTTTGCGGCTTATAAATAGTGCTACCTCGGAGCCTCTGAGGCTCTTTGTGACGTCACTATAGCATTTCAAGTGTGCCTCTACACACAGCCGTGAATCTGTGGGATAAGCTGACAATACAAGCTTATATCCCGACACCCCTGGTGTCCTCTGTTTGAGCAAGTCATAGATGTGAAATGTAACGTCATTCTGTGATGACACCATCCTGTCCAGACACAGTTTGTGGAGAGGCTGAACCCTTTGCGCTGATGTAAGCGCCATGAGCATAACCAATTTGAGGGTGATCCTTGGTAAGGACAATGATGTGGCTGTTCCCCATTGACGGAGCACCATGAGTACCATGCTCATATCCCAGATTTGAGAGTACCTAGGCATAGGAGGATTTGAATTAAACAATCCTTTCATGAATCGTGATATTAACGGGTGGGATCCTAATGGTTGCAGTCCTGACCCCCGGCACAGGTACGCTGACAGGGCACTCCTGGCACTGTTGATGGCACTATAACTCAATCCTTCATTGCTGTGTAAGTGGGATAGGAATTCTAGCACATCTGGGATGGAGGCTGTTGTGATGTGATGTTTCCCTGTAAACAAAATTCCTCCTATTTCCTGATATGGGAGATGTACTGCCTTTTTGTGCTATCCCTCCAGGATGGCGTGATGATATCCACAGTCTGATCGGATAGTCCCAGACCCAGGTATAGCCTTCTTAAAATCTGCAAATCAACAAAGGGTGCAATAGTAATGTTTTTCGTTTTGGTACCACCATAATAGGGTGCGTGGTTATGTCCGATATGAGCGGGAACCATGGCTGTATAGGCCAGTCGGGTACCACAAAAACCCCTGTGACGGTGTCCTGCTTGATCTTAGTCAGGCACCGGCTGATGAGGCAAAAGGGGGGAAAAATATAGAAAAAACATTCCGCCCCAGTCCAGTGAGAATGCATTCACTTAACTGCCCCTGGGTCTAGTTCCCATGAAACATACTTCGGTACCTGGTGATTAAGTCTGGATGCAAACAAATCGATATCTGGCATCCCGTACTGAAAGACAATTTTATCAAATACATCCTGATTCAACATCCACTCGGTGTTGTCGTTGAATTTACGTGACCTGGTGAGGCCCACAGGAGCCGTTGGAAGAGAAGGAGGGGGAGGAATGACACCCGACCGGTAAGCTTTAAAATCAAGCGCGGGGTTTGTTTTTCTCAGAGGCCAACAGGAGCCGTTGGAGGAGAAGGAGGGGGAGGAGCGACACCCGACCGGTAAGGATTAAAATCAAGCGCGGGGCTTGATTTTCTCAGAGGCCCACAGGAGCCGTTGGAAGAGAAGGAGGGGGAGGAGCAACACCCAACCGGTAAGCTTTAAAATCAAGCGCGGGGCTTGGTTTTCTCAGAGGCCCACAGGAGCCATTGATATTGTATCCTGTGTAAGGGGGGAGTATGAAGGCAAGGGCAGTGTACTGTTCTGGATGTCAGATGTGGGAGTTCAGGGAATCTGATAGCCCTCCAGACGTCCACATCTGCGCCAGGTGTGTCGAGATGGGGCTCCTAAAGGACTGTTAGGGACCTGGAGGAGCAGCTCGATGACCTCCGTCTGGCCAGGGAGAGTGAGGAGGTCACAGAGAGGAGCTACAGGGAGGTAGTCACTCCCAGACCACAGCAGGCAGACAAGTGGGTCATCGTTAGGAAGTGCAAGGGGCAGAGGCAGGGGCCAGAGAGTACCCCTGTGACTGTACACCTGGAAAATAGGTACTCGGGTTTGAGTACGATTGGAGGGGACAACCTACCTGGGAGCAGCAACAGCGGCCGGGTCTCCGGCACAGAGACCGGCCCTGATGCTCAGAAGGGTAGCAAAAAGTGGATTGTAATAGGGGACTCTATAGTTAGGGGGTCGGATGGGCAATTCTGTGGCCGCAGTCGGCAGACCCGGATGGTAGTTTGCCTCCCTGGAGCCAGGATCTCGCATGTGTCGGAACCTGTCCAAAAGATTCTGAAAAGGGAGGGAGAGGAGGCTGATGTTGTGGTACACACAGGTACCAATGACATAGGCAGAAAAAGAGACGAGGTCCTGAAGGGAGAATTTAGGGAGTTGGGGGGAAAGTTAAGGAGAAGGACCAAAAGGGTAACGATTTCAGGATTACTGCCTGTGCCGCGTGACAGTGAGAGTAGGAATGGAATGAGGTGGAGGATAAATGCGCGGCTGAGGGACTGGTGCAGTGGGCAGGGATTCAAGTTTCTTGATCACTGGGACCTCTTTTGGGGAAGGCATGATCTGTACAAAAAGGACGGGTTGTACTTGAACCCAAGGGGGACCAATATCCTGGCACGGAGATTTGCAAAGGCTACTGGGGAGACTTTAAACTAGAAAGGCTGGGGGGATGGACTCGGGTAGAGGGGGCTAGGGGACAGGGTGTGGGGCAAGAGGCAGAGAAGGGAAGCACTCGGACCCAAAATGTAGGTGAGAAAGAGGAAAAAGATAATAGACAGAGAATAAGGGATGGTGGGTTTCTAAAATGTGTATATTTTAATGCTAGGAGCATTGTAAGAAAGGTGGATGAATTTAGAGCCTGGATTGACACCTGGAAATAGGATGTTGTGGCAATCAGTGAAACATGGAGGGCTGTGATTGGACACTAAATATTCCAGGATTTCGTTGCTTCAGGTGTGATAGAATTGGAGGGACCAGAGTGGAGGTGTTGCATTGCTTGTCAGAGAGGATATTACAGCAGTGCTTTGGCAGGATAGATTAGAGGGCTCGCCTAGGGAGGCTATTTGGGTGGAGCTGAGAAGTGGGAATGGTGTAGCAACACTTTTAGGGGTGTATTATAGACTGCCAAATGGGGAGCGAGAATTGGAAGTGCAAATACGTAAGGAGATAGCAGATATTAGTAGTAATCACAAGGTAGTGATTGTGGGAGATTTCAATTTTCCAAAAATAGACTGGGAGTTCCTTCTTTAAAACATTCTGTAAATGGGCTGGATGGTTTGGAGTTTGTAAAATATGTGCAGGTTAGTTTTTTTGCAGCAGTACATAGAGGTATCGACCAGAGAAGGGGCAGTGCTGGACCTCCTGTTAGGAAATGAGGCAGGTCAGGTGACGGAGGTATGCGTTGGTGAGCACTTCGGGACCAGTGATCACAATACCATTAGTTTCAATATAATTATGGAGAGAGTCAGAACTGGACCTAGGGTGGAGATTTTTGATTGGAGAAAGGCTAACTTTGAGGGAATGCGTAAGGATTTAAATGGAGTGAATTGGGACACTTTGTTTTATGGGAAGGATGTAGAAGAGAAATGGAGGACATTTAAAGGGGAAATTGTAAGAGTACAGAATCTTTATGTCCCTGTTAGGTTAAAAGGAAATAGTAAAAATTGGAAAGAGCCATGGTTTTCAAGGGAAATTGGACACTTGTTTCGAAAAAAGAGGGACATCTACAATAATTATAGGAGGCATGGAGTAAATTAGGTGCTAGAGGAGTATAAAGAATATAAAAAGAATCTTAAGAAAGAAATTAGGAAGGCTAAAAGAAGATATGAAGTTGCTTTGGCAAGAAAGGTGAAAGTAAATCCAAAGGGTTTCTACAGCTATATTAATAGCAAAAGGATAACGAGAGATAAAATTGGACCATTAGAGAGCCAGAATGGACAGCTATCTGCAGAGCCAAAAGAGATGGGGGAGATATTGGACAATTTATTTTCTTCGGTATTCACCAAGGAGAAGGATATTGAACTCTGTGAGGTAAGGGAAAAAAGTAGAGTAGCTATGGAAACTATGAGATTCAAAGAGGAGGAAGTACTGACACTTTTGAAAAATATAAAAGTGGATAAGTCTCCAGGTCCTGACAGGATATTCCCAAGGACATTGAGGGAAGTTAGGGTAGAAATAGCAGGAGCTATGACAGAAATATTTCAAAAGTCATTAGAAACGGGAATAGTGCCGGAGGGATTGGCGTACTGCACATGTTGTACAATTGTTTTAAAAGGATTCAAAGAATAAACATAGCAATTATAGACCTGTTAGTTTGACGTCAGTGCTGGGCAAATTAATGGAAAGGATACTTAGAGATAATATATATAAGCATCTGGATAAACAGGGTCTGATCAGGAACAGTCAACATGGATTTGTGCCTGGAAGGTCATGTTTGACAAACCTTCTTGAATTTTTTGAAGCGGTTACTAGGGAAATTGATGAGGGTTAAAGCATGGATGTTTGTCTATATGGATTTCAGTAAGGCCTTTGACAAGGTTCCCCATGGAAGGTTGGTTAAGAAGGTTCAATCTTTGGGTGTTAATGGCGGAGAGTAGCAAGATGGATTCAACAGTGGCTGAATGGGAGATGTCAGAGAGTAATGGTGGATGGCTGTTTGTCAGGTTGGAAGCCGGTGACCAGTGGGGTGCCTCAGGGATCTGTGTTGGGTCCACTGTTGTTTGTCATGTACATCAATGATCTGGATGATGGGGTGGAAAATTGGATAAGTAAGTATGCAGATGATACTAAGATAGGTGGTGTTGTGGATAATGAAGTAGATTTTCAAAGTCTACAGAGAGATTTGGGCCATTTGGAAAAGTGGGCTGAAAGATGGCAGATGGAGTTTTAATGCTGATAAGTGTGAAGTGCTACATCTTGGCAGGACAAATCAAAATAGGACGTACATGGTAAATGGTAGGGAATTGAGGAATGCTGTGGAACAGAGAGATCCAGGAATAACTGTGCATAGTTCCCTGATAGGGTGGTAAAGAAAGCCTTTGGTGTGCTGGCCTTTATAAATCAGAGCATTGAATATAGGAGTAGGGAAGTAATGTTAAAATTGTACAAGGCATTGGTAAGACCAATTCTGGAGTATGGTGTACAATTTTGGTCGCCTAGTTATAGGAAGGATGTCAACAAAATAGAGAGAGTACAGAGGAGATTTACTAGAATGTTGCCTGGGTTCCAGCAACTATGTTACAGAGAAAGGTTGAACAAGTTAGGTCTTTATTCTTTGCAGCACAGAAGGTTAAGGGGGGACTTGATTGAGGCCTTTAAAATGATGAAAGGGATAGACAGAGTTGACTTGGATAAGCTTTTCCCATTGAGGGTAGGGAATATTCAAACAAGAGGGTATGACATGAGAATTAAGGGACAGAGGTTTAGGGGTAACGTGAGGGGGAACTTCTTTACTCAGAGGGTGGTGGCTGTGTGGAATGAGCTTCCAGCAGAAGTGGTGGAGGCAGGATTGATTTTAACATTTAAAAGTAAAGTGATAGGTATATGGACGGGAAGGGAATGGAGGAGGGTATGGTCTGAGTGCAGGTAGATGGGACTAGGGAAAAAAATGGTTGGCACGGACTGGAAGGGCCGAGAGGGCCTGTTTCCATGCTGTAATTGTTATATGGCTATATATTGAGTCTGCCTGGCAAGTAGACAGCTGAAATCCAAATATTATTTTTTAATCACCAGTGCCAAATAATGTTAGCCAAATTGTCACATGATTTTGACTTGATTCCACCTATGTGATTGACATACGCCACTGCCATGGTGTTGTCAATCTGCAATTGGACATGTAAGTGATGCTTAGTGGTACAATAAGCTTTGAGCCCATAGAATGCTCCTAAAAGTTCTAAATAATTAATTCCATGTGATTGGAGAATCAGTGCCTCATGCATATTCCATCTACCTCCACAGCTAGACCTGGTGTCAGTAGCACTCCAACCTAGGGCACTGACATCAGTCTGTAAATTAAGTGAAGGTGCTTCAGTCAAAATTGTGCCATAACAATTTGATATGTTTCTAATCCACCACTGTACCTCTGCAATGGCTTCAGATGGTAAGTGCATGGGCCAATTGTAATGACTTGCATGTATTCTCAGTGCCCTCTGTAAGTGTTGGTAGTGCAAAGGTGCATATTGGGCTGCTGGAAAGGCAGCTACCAATTTACCAATGAAGCTTGCAACCTGTTTAATTGAGGGTGATTGCTCCCTCAAAAGCATGATATAGCCTTCAATTAAATCTATTCTCTTGCCCTGGGGCAAAGTCACAGACATGTGATTGGAATTAACTGTGAATCCCAGATAGTCAATTAGGTTAACCGGCACCAATTTTGATTTAATTGGGCGGACAATGAATCCTAGCCTCTGCACCATGAGTTGAACAGCTGAAACTGATAACTCAGCTTCGTCAAAGGTGTTTCCAATGATTAGAATGTCATCCAAATAAGCCATGATGATATGGCCTTGTGACCGTAATAACCCAAGTACTAGTTTTAGCAGCTTTGTAAATAAGCGAGGGGCTGAGATCAATCCATTAGGTAGAGCTCGAAATTGCCACAATTATCCTATCCAGTTAAATTTCAAATATCTGCAATAGTCTTTATGAATAGGCACTGGATAATACACATCTTGGAGATGCCATATAACACCCCCTGGAAAGCAGTTGCTTGTCAGTAGCAAATGTTTCCATTTTAAAATGCTGATACTGCACAAACGGATTAAGTCCTGCTAGGTCCAATATAATCCTACACCCACCATCCTTCTTTGGTCTAGGGAACACATTAGACACAAATTGATGAGTCTGATAACTTGTTTTCTTCTCGCTTGAGGCATAATTTTGCTATTTCAGCTTGGATCATCAAATTCTCTGTTTGTGAGAAGGTGAGTACCAGTTTTGGTTTGTGCTGGGTGGGTGGGCACAGGTTGGGAATAAATTCAATTTTAAACCCTTGAATACTCTGCGGTATAAACACATTCAATTTTATTTTATACCATTCTCCCAGAAACCCGTGTAGCTCCCTCCAACTGGTAGGCAATTCTTTCTCAATATGTTTCGACAAGAGCCAGACCCGCCTACCTCCATGGTTACCGATAGAGCTTTTTGCCTGGTTCTGGGTGGTAAGGGCATGTTTCTCCTTGCTCCTGCCGGGGAGCGCCAGTTGCGGTCAGCTTGGTCCTTGCCCAGCCCCGGTCTCAGCAAACCGCTTGTAGAGATACTGCCATCGGAGGGTTCTGCTGGTCACTGGCGCCTTGATGAGCCCGATGGTTTTGGCCTTGTCCTCCAGCTCCTTTACTCTTTTAGCCAGGTCTTCCCCAAATAATAGGTTCGGCGGCTGGACGTTGCCAGGCTTGCATAGGGCAGCAAACCTGGGATTAATGGTGGGGCGGATGACGCTCTTCCTGAGACAATTAATCTCAAAGTGCACATTGCACATGAAAGCTAGGGCTTCCTGCTGACCTTCAGTCAGGAGCCCACCATCCACCGACCTACCAAAAGCCGTTATTCCAGATGCCAGCAACTTGAGCACCCGCTGCAGTTTAATCTCCTGCGCTCGGATGCCTAACCCCATATGGCCCCAAATGGCATGGTTTACTGTCGCCACTTTCAGCAGAATACAGTTCTCTGGGGTCTCATATTTTTTGGCAGTAGTGTCCATGGCCAGCTCCTGGAGCTGGTGTGAGGCCATGTAATTTATGCTGGCAGCCAGCTCCTCTCCAAGCAGCTCGCCAGAGTCTGTAGGGACGGCAAACTTGGCCGCCAGGAATGGGACCTCTGCCGCTTGCACCTTGTCCCATGGGATAGCCTCCATCGCTGAGCCCTCTGAATCGGCGTCAGATTCAACCTGGCTAGGTATGCTCTCCTCATCCTGGTGGGAGATACTTGGCAGCCCTGTAGGTGCTGCTGGCGCGGGCTCTTGGAGAGGCCGGCGCTCTTGATGGAGCATCCTCTCCAACAGGAGCTCCATCCTGGATACCTGTTCCGCAGTATCCATTGGTAGGGTCGAACCCACTCGGCCAGACTCGCCTGAGTCTAACGGCCGGACAGACTTTCGGGGAGCCTTACGCCCCTCCGGCGTAGGCACAGTGTCCTCAGACACCAAGTCTGTGGTCATTTTTTTGACAACCAACGACTCTGTGGATGAGCTAGGCAGCTGCATGCTACCCGCACTCCCGCGTGCTTGAGATATCTTCGCTACGGCTCGCCTTGCTGTTCCGGATTTTTTCATGTTTCTACTTGTCCTCCTGCAACAAGAATTACCAAACGCAGAGACCTCGCACAGGTTTAGCAATTACCTGAGGCTTTTTAAACTTACCGCTGGAGAAGTGATGCTCCTCCCAGCCGGTCGCTGCGCCATGCGTCAGATGTAATGACGCGCATGCCGACTGACGGGGTTCTTCACGGAATCACTCACGTGACTCCAAAGTAAAATCCCATTCTTTATTCTCACTAGCATGGCCCATTGTTATTAACTCTCGCTAGATTCTATCTTTCACTACCATATTATGGGGCAATATATTGTGATTAGTTAACTTAACAACTTGCACGGCATTTGGATATGAGCGGAAACAGGAGCAGCCATGCGAAACCTACGCAGGAATAATATGCAAACTCCACTCAGCCAGCACTAAGGTCAGGATTTAAGGCACATATCTGACAGCGGGTAAAGCCACAGCTCGGCCAGCCTCGACATTGTGCTGCAATTTCACCAAGGCCCTGTCTTTCTTGCCCTTCCCTTAGGAGAACTGTCACTTTAACAATCTGAAAGATGATGGCATTAAAGTTATCAAAAGTTTTTAAACAAAGGTGTTAAAAATCTGGGAAAAAATGTAATGACGTGCATGCCGAATGCGTGCATTTAACTTGGCATTAGCTGTAGGAAGGAATTGCAGATGCTGGTTTAAACTGAAGATAGACACAAAATGCAAGAATAGCAACGGGACAGGCAGCATCTCTGGAGAGAAGGAATGGGTGACGTTTTGGGTCGAGACCTTTCTTCAGACTGCAGTCCGCTATGCTAATGAACATAAAATGGTTCTTAAATTTGAACCAAATAAATGGCAGAGGACTGGAGTATTAACAATACCTGCTGTTAGGCAATCAGATGTGTGTTTTCACCTCATCCTTCTTAATCATTGATTTCACTATCTATATGTATCCATATGTATCCCTCAGTCGTATGGAACATAGAAGGTACAGCTCGGAAACAGGCCCTTCAGCCCACAATGCCTGTGCCGAGTTAAATTAATCTCCTCAGCCTGCACATAATCCACTTCCCTCCATTCCTTGTGTATCTATGTGCCTATCCTAAAGCCTCTTAAACATCACTATCTTATCATCTTCCACACCACCCCTGGCAAAGTGTCCCTGGCATCTATCATTCTCTGGGCAAAAAACTTTCCCTGCACATCTCGTTTAAACTTCCCCCCTCTCATCTGGGGAATCCGGGTGTAGCAGTCTTGCTGTTTGATGAAATGAGTGATTCAAGCAGCAAACTTAATTCATTCCTCAACAAGAATCTTGGCCAAGTTACACCTGCTAAAAACAATTTAGACCCAGTGAATTTCAGAAACTGAATAAGATGACCCACAGCAGCTGCATAGCACATTTGGAGCAACTGATCAGGAATGAGTTTTTAAGCAATTATCTTTTAATATAATGTCCACATTTGTAGGGCAGAGATAGATAGATTATTGATTAGTGCGGGTGTCAGGGTTATGGGGAGAAGGCAGGAGAAAGGGATTATGAGGGAGAGATAGATCAGCCATGATTGAATGGCAGAGTAGACTTGATGGGCTGAATGTCCTAATTCTGCTCCTATCACATGACCTTATGACATTTAGTTCATTTAGTTTAGTCTAGTTTAGTTTAGTTTAGTTTATTTCAGTTTAGTTTATTGTCATGAGTGCCAATGTACAGTGAAAAGCTTTCTTTGTTCAGTGCTAACCAGTCAGCAGAAAGCCTATACATGATTACAATCAAGCCATCCACAGTGTACAGATATACAATAAAGGGAATAACATTGAGTGCAAGATAAAGCCCATAAATCTCAGCCAACTGATGGGTTCATTTACAGAATGCAATCACAGTTTGATGTTGGGAGAAGTGAACTAAAGCTGTGATCCTGGCAGCTTTGTAGTTATTCATGAGTATCTGTGATAACTAGTTTTATTCAGGCAACTTGCATCAGGATATGATCGCACATGGGGGACTGGAGCCATTTCTGAGCAGAGAATTCCAGCGTGTGACCTCTAAGGCAATATCCTTCCATGTCCATTGCATTAGCTGCCTCTGTAGCCTCCTCCCCATCAGCACCTTCAATGATATTGGCCTTTGCTTTTTATTTCCTTCACTTATACATCTTGAATCTTGTTTCTTGTGACAAGGGTCATTTCTCCCTCATGTCTTTACATAATCTTTATAATCAATTATTCATATCATCGCCCGTTTCCAATATTTCCCCAGGTTTAAGTCCGATTTTATTGGGAAAGACACAAAATGCTGGAGTAACTCAGACGGTTCGACAGCATCTCTGGAGAACATGAATGGGTAACGTTTTGGGCCGTGACTATTCTTCAGACTGTCAGCCTGAAGAAGGGTCTGGTCATGAAATTTCGCCCATCCATGTTCTCCAAGGATGCTGCCTGGCCCCGAGTTACTCCAGCAATTTGTGCCTTTCCTGAATAAACCAGTATTATCGGGTGGCACCGCGCTCGGCAGCCACGCCAGCAGTTTGTCCGACATTTCGACTTTTGTTTTTTTAGTATATCTAAATGTATGTGTTAATGTCTCTAGATATGTTTTTATGTGGAGGGGTGGGGAGCGGGGTTGGGGAGGGGGAAACCGTTCCCAGTCACTTACCTCGATGGAGATGCGGCTTTTCTCCTAGTCGCATTTTCACCTCCCTCACGGTTTAACAACTTGGATTCGTGCGGCCTTTCCCGGAGACGGCCCATGGCTTCAGCAGCAGGCGTGGCGTGAGCTTCCATCGCGGAGTGAGAAGAAAGGCTCCGACTGCCGGCCTGCTGACTTTAACATCGTGAAGCCACGGTGTGTGGAGCTTCTAGCCGTGGACATAACGTGGACTTACCACCCCGGAGCCAGAGATCTCTTGCCGGGGATTGCCGGAGAAGAACTCTGACCGCTGGCCTGCCTGCGGCCTATAACATCAAGAAGCTGCAGTCTCTGGTAAGAAAGTGGCCGATTCAGACACTCCAAGCCATGGAGTGTGTAACATCCTTACCGATGTCGAAGCTTCAATCATCCCGACGAGACGGCTTGCGCATCGGGCCATGCGTAGCAGCGACTAACGAGGGTCAAGACCCCAAACATAGGTGAACAAAAAGAGAAAGAATAACTGAACTTTATTGCGTTCCATCACAGTGATTACAGTGGTGGATGTTTATGTTAAGTTCTATCGTTCTTTTTAATTATGTTGTGTTCTTTTAATTGTATGGCTGCATGTTAACTCAAATATCACTGTACCTTAATTGGTGCATGTGACAATAAATGTTAATCTGAATCTGAATCTGCAGTTATTTGTTTCTAGATTTTATTGGGAGTTGAGGACAAGTGGTTCAATGATTCAATTCCATACTGCATGTGGAGCCCGGTTGCTCAAGGCAGTGTGAACTTCATCCCCATGAAGTTATAGACATTGACATACAATAAATTATTCACAGCACTGAACGGATGTTTTATTAGTTGTTAAGTGCAGGCTCAAGTGTACGTGCACTGGAAATACTGATTTCTGCAAATATATCCAGGTGACTCACCTGCAGCCCACACCCATATTCAGCCTGAGGTGCCAAGTAGTGAACCTTCTCAGATACCTCCTGAAATCCCCACCAATTCACTCAATGTGATATAAATAGTGAGAGCCAACACTACAGCTGTATACTGTTGAGTCTGAAGTGGAGTCCAAAATCAAAATATCATCTGTCCATTTCCCTTGATAGATGCTGTCTGACCCAATGAGTTCCTCCTGCAGTTTAATTATTACTTACAGCTGTAATAATGAAGACCTGATCTTCAAATCCTCCAGCCAAGCTTCTGCAGTGGAGTCATAACAATGACATTTACCTGATCATGCGGAAAATTGTCCAGTTATATCCTGTTTACAAAAAGGACAGAATCATTTCAACTCATAATGGTCCAGCCTATTTTCGATCATCAACAAAGGTCATCGACAACATTATCAATCAGCTCTTCGTGTTGTATATCAATGTTTTGGATGAGGAGCTTGAAGGCTTTGTAGCCAAGTTTGCAGATTATATGAAGATAGATGGAGGCGCAGGTAATGTAGAGGAAGCAGGGATTCTGCAGAAGGACAGGTTGGAAAAGTTGACAAAGAAGTGGCAGGTAGAATACTGTGTAGCAAACTGTGGGGTCATGCACTTTGGTAGTAGAAATAGAGGCGAAGACTATTTTCTAAATGGGGAGAGAATTTAGAAATTGGACATGCAAAGGGACCTGGGATTTCTGGTGCACAATTCCCAAAAGTTTAATTTGCCAGTTGAATCGGTAATAAGGAAAGCAAATGCAATGTTAGCATTTATTTTCAAACGAGTATAATATAAAAATGGGGATGCTGAGGCTTTATAAGGCACTGGTCGGACCGCATTTGGAGTATTGTGAGTATTATTGGGCCCCATATCTGAGGAGGAATATGCTGGCGTTGGAGAGGGTCCAGAAGAAGTTAACGAGAATGATCCCAGGGTTGATTGGGTTAACATGATTGGGATATGATTGGGATGGCAATGGGCCTGCACTCGCTGGAATTTAGAAGGATGAAGGTGAATCTCATTGAAACTTACCAAAGAATAAAAGGCCTGGGTAGAGTGGATGTGGAGAGGATGTTTCCACTCGTGGGGGAGTCTGAAACCATAGGATGCAACATCAGAATAAAAGGACATATCTTTGGAAAGGAGATGGAGGAGAAATGGCTTCAGTCAGAGGGTGGTGAATCTGTGGAATTCATAGTAAGGGTGTCAAAGGCTATGGGGAATAGGCAGGAGAATGGGATTGAGATGAAAAGATAGATAAGCCTTGATTGAATGGTGGAGTTGACTAGATGGGCCAAATATCTTAAATCTGCACCTATGCCTTATGCCCCTGCTCCCCAACAAGCTGCCCAATGATGCATATTCTGGGTTTCACCTCCAGACCTGATCTCTGCCTTGGTCCAAACATAGACCCCAGAGCTGACATTAATCGCAGAAAGGGATACAGATAGAGTCAAGAGTGTTTTATTGTCATGTCTCAGATAGAATAATGACAATCTAAACTTGCTGCATCACAACAGAATATGTATACATTAATCGAGTGTGGAAATACCAAACAAATTAAGAAAAAGGTGAGATTATTCACTCGGGTAAAGGAAATAAAACAACCATCTATATACTTTTAAAAGTGTGTGCGTGTGCGTGTGCGTGTGCGTGTGTGTGCCCTTGATTCATTGGTCCGCCAAAAGTACACGCAAAAACTCCGAGATTTTTTCCATTTCGCAAGCGATTTCACTCACTCATTTTGTTGCCTCCTACTGGCCAGCGACCATAACGGCTGCTGATGCCTGGCTCTACTGCAAGACCGCTGACATTTTGCTGGCGATTTTACTTCCTACACTTGCACACCCCCCCCACCCCCCCCCCCCCCCCCCCCCCCCACGCACCCCAGGCCGGCACTGTCACGCTGGCTCAAGCCAAAGATCTGTCCGTGGACGGTGAAAAGCAGTGGGGAAACAGCCGATCTTTGGCTTGAACCAGCGTGACAGAGCCGGCGCGTCAACGGCCCGTCGGCCCGTAGGTGCAGTGAGGCCGTACTCAGCGTCTCGATGCGCATAAGCAGTGTCTCGATGTCGCAAGCAGTGTCTTGATGGCGTACGCAGCATCTTGACGGCGTACGCCTGGCCCGCAGGCTCACTCGGCATCACGCCCGCCTGCCCACTCTCCCCACCCTCTCTCCCTCCCTCTCCTCCTTCAGCTGGCAGTTATCAACGGATGCGGCCGTCGCGAGGCTGAGTTATGTCAACAACCCCCCCTCCCGTCGTAAGCCGGCATTTGGCTCCCTGACTCCTCCCTCTTCTGTATTCCTCTCTGAGAATGAGCAAGTTCTGCAGATCCGGAGGACAGGAGAGATCCTGGGGAAGTGAAGAGGGGGAGTGGGGGGATTGAGGGAGAGGAGGGAGTAGGGAGGGAGACGGGGGAATGGGGGAGGTGAGGTTGGAGAGTGTGGGAATAGAGGGAGAGGAGTGGGGGAGATAGGGAGTGGGGAATAGATGGTCTTCCCCCACCCCTCTCCCTCCCCTCTCCCCCATCCTCCCCACTCTTCCCCCTCTCTCCCCTACCCCTTTCACCCTCCCTCCCCACTCTCCCCCCTCTCTCCCCCGTACCACTCTCTCCCTCCCTCCACACTTCCCCCTCTCTCCCCTACCCCATCTCCCTCCTGCCCTCCCAACTCCCCTCCACCACTCCCACTACCCCCTTCCCTCCACCCCATTCCCTCCCCATCCGCCCTCCCCCCTCCATTCCCCCCACCTCTCCCCTCCCTTCCCCCACTCCCCCTTCCCTTCCCCTCTCTCATCCCCTCTCTCCCTCTCTCCCTCTCTCTCCCCCTCTCTCTCCTCCCATCTCTCTCACCCCTCCCCCCACCCACCCACCCCCCCTCACCCACCCTCTCTCACCCACCTTCCCTCTCCTTCTCCACAGCACCCCTTCTCCCTCTGTCTCTTACCCTTCTGTCTCTGCCCCTTTCTCTTTGTCTCTCCCCACCCCCCCCCCCCCGCTCCCTCTCTATGAGTTGGGGACTATGCGTCCGTGGATAGGGCGATTATGGGGTAAAAGGAGCAAGTTAATAATATTAATATAATATAAAGGGGGGTTGTTAGCGTGTGTGCGGGGGGGTAGTTAGTATGTGTGACGCCGCATGCTGCCCCCCCCCCCCCCCCCCCCCCCCCCGTTCCACCCCCTCCCCCGCAACCACACCTTGGGGGAACAGACGCAATGGGTCTGCACTTGATCTAGTATTATCTAAAAGATGGTAGGTCACAGAGTTGGGAGGTGCAGAGGAATCGGGATGTCCTAGTGTATCAATGCAAAAGGCTGAAAGGCAGCCAGTAACTAGGAAAGCTATCAAAATGTTAGCAATTATTGAGAGAGAAATTAAATTCAAGTGTAAGAACATTTTGCTTCATTTGTATCAGAAGCTGGTGTGAGCACAATTGGAGTGCCATGTACAATATACTTCTCTTACTTTTGAGAGAATATAATCCTTTGGAAGCAATTGAGTAAAGGTTTACTGGACTCATTTGTGAGAAGACTTGATGAAAACATATAATGTAATGAGAGGTCATGACAAGGTGGATATGGTCAGCATATTTGCCCTTGTCATAAGGTCATCAGGAATAGGAGTAGAATTAGTCCATTTGGCCCATCAACTGTACTCTGCCATCCAATCATGGCTGATTTACCTCTCCCTCATAACCACATTCTCTTGCCTTCTCCCAATAACCTCTGACACCTGTACTAATCAAGAATCTCTCTATCTCAGCCTTAAAAATATCCACTAATGAGGCCTCCACAGCCCTCTGTGGCAAAGAATTACACAAATTCACCACCTTCTGTCTAAATAAAATTTCTCCTCACCTTCATAAAAGAATGTCCTTTAATTCTGAGGCTATGACCTCTAGTCCTGGACTCTCCCACTGGTGAAAACATCCTTTCCACATCCACTCTATCCAAGCCTTTCACTATTCTGTGTTTCAGAGGTCCCCTCTCATTCTTCTGAACTCCAGCGAGTACAGGCCCAGTGCCGACAAACGCTCATCATAGGTTAACCTACTCATTCCTGGGATCATTCTTGTGGGAGAGTCTAGAAGCAGAGATCACTGTTTAAAAATATGGGTTCATTCATTTAAGATGGAGATAAAATTATCTTTTTCTCTTTCTGATTATAGTGAATCTTTTGAGGTTTCTTCCAGAGAGGATGATGGAAGAGGAATCATTAAATATTTTCAAGGTAGAGATCTGTTTGGGTGTTGGCTTCCATTCAGATGTAGGACAACTGTGATGGACCTAGAATTTTGATGTGGGTTGTAGCAATCCATGCTGGCTGTTGGCTGGCCAGCTGATCCACATACCAAAACCCCACGTATGTTTTGAAACTGGATTAGATCAGATATTCGAATGCCTGAACGCTGCACAAATCAATGAAATCATTGTGTTGATATTTATAGCTGTGCAGTTTCAAGGACAAAATGGATACAGTCGTTTCTGCTAGCACATTTAAATATTTCAGTATCATGTAAATGATCTTGTGTGCAGCAAAGAAAAACGTTTTACATTACACATTACATTGCATTGTACAGTACGTTACTTTTAATGAAGTGCAAAGCTCTCTTGCACCCAGATATAAAAATATATTTTGCACATCCAATTTTCATTTAATTTAGCAGCTTTCAAGACATTTGTGCTTCACCAGTACGAAGTCGTAAAATTCCTCTCAAGCCTCACTGAAGTTAAGTTTGTTGCAAATTTCTGTTTCAATTTCATCTCTCCAAGGAGATTTCATGATGTTAAATATTCACTCCACAAATAGATTGCTGACTTAAATGACAAAACTACAGATTATAATTTGTGGAAGATATGGCTCATCGCCTTTGTCAAAGATTTTCACCAATTTCAGGTTCACTGAGTGGGATTAGTATGTATATAAATAATATATATAATATTAGATTCGTATGGAAAAGGACAATGCTTTGCATTGACTTGTTGGGCCAAAAGGCCCGTGACTGTGCTGTACAATTCCATGACTTCATTATTCGATTCTATAATTTCAGGTGCAATATTTTCAAAATCTCACTTGCATCTTCAAACATGAACATAGCTTTAGGCATTAGACTGAGAATATCAGTTTACTAGATCTATGAAACTGGTTGGAAATATAATCCACCTTCATAAGATTTCATGAAATACCAGATAAGTTGCAGTCAGTTTTCTTCTTGCTGAATCAAGTACAACTGCCCTTCAGGCCAAATCTTCAGACGTTTATTTCCAGCCCTGAGGAATGTTAAACATCTTGTAGGTACATGGTGCAAAAGTTTCGGATATGCCATCTCCTGAAATTCAAAGCAGGATTTCAGCTCACAGACATGCTTAGCACTGCAGAAAAATTCAATGTAAACCTTCGCAACCAGCAATCCCACATCACATGCCAACCTTTTACAGCCGAGCTTTGTGATATTGGAACGTCGGTAACAATTGCAACCAGTTATGAGAAGATTATTTTAATTCTTCAAGTTCAAGTTTGTTGCGTATGCACAATTCCAGTGACATGCAGAAACAATGAAAATCTTGCTTGCAGCTGCATCATAGGCACATGCACTCACCAGTCAAGAGTCAAGAAAGAGTTTATTGTCATGTGTCCCAGATAGGACAATGAAATTCTTGCTTGTTACAGCACAACAGAATATTGTAGGCATAAATACAGAACAGATCGGTGTGTCCATATACCATAGAATATATATATATACACACACACATAAATAAACAGATAAAGTGCAATAGGCTGTTATAGTTCAGAGTTTGTTTGAAGTTGTGTTTAATAGTCTGATGGCTGTGGGGAAGCAGTTGTTCTTGAACCTGGATGTTGCAGATTTCAAGCTCCTGTACCTTCTACCTGATGGCAGCGGAGAGATGAGTGTGTGTCCAGGATGGTGTGGGTCCTTGATGATGTTGGCAGCCTTTTCAAGGCAGCGACTGCGATAGATGGAAAGGAGGTCAGAGCCGATGACGGACTGGCCAGTGATCACAAGTGGTCAGACAAACATCCAAAAATAAATTATACAAAGAAGGGTCTTGACCTGAAACGTCACCTATTCCTTTTCGCCAGAGATGCTACATGTCCCACTGAGTTACTCCAGCTTTTTGTAAATATCTAAATTATACATACATTATATATAAAGTACATGTAAAAATCTAAAAGAAAGACTATACTAAGAAAGCAAGATATTAGTGCTTAAGCATAATAGCAAAAATAAACAAGTTCATAATAGTGAAGGAAGTGGGCCATGGTGTTGCATTGTCGAGGTAGAATTAGAGTAGTGTATGTTGATTCAAGAACCAGATAGCTGGAGGAAAGTAGCTGTTCCTGAACATGCTAGTGTAGGACATCACGATTCTGTACCTCCTGCACAAAGGTAGCAGTGAGAAGAGGGCACGGCTCGGATGGTGGGGAACTTTGATGATTGATGCTGCCGTCTTCAGGCAGCACCTCATGTAAATGATTTTGATGGTGGCGAGATCTGCGCCCAAGATGAACCAAGCTGATTCCACTAATCACTGTAGTGTCCAACATTCCTGTCAGTTGGAATCACAATATCAGACCACTTTGCAATCTATCAGGATGTTTTCCACAGAAAATCTGTAAACGTTTGAGTATCCATAGACTTGACAAATCTCATTAAACTTGTAAGAAAGTAGAGGCACTGGTGCAACATCCTCATGATTGCATCTATAGGCTGGTCCCAGGACAAATCTTCCTTAAGGTCATAAGTGATAGGAGCAGAATTAGGCCATTCAGCCCAATTAAATCTACTTCGCCATTCAATCATGGCTGATCTATCTCTCCCTCCTAACCCCATTCTCCTGCCTTCTCCCCATAAGCCCTGACATCAGAACTAATCAAGAATCCCTCTATCTCTGCCTTAAAAAATCTCCATTGACTTGGCCTCCACAGCCTTCTGTGGCAAAGAATTCCACAGATTCACCACTCACTGACTAAAGAAATGCCTCCTCATCTTCCTAAATGTACGTCCTTTAATTCTGTGGCTATGACCTCTAGTCCTAGACTCTCCCACAAGTAAAAATATCCTCCCCACATTCACTCTATCTAAGCCTTTAACTATTCGGTAAGTTTCAATGAGGGCCCCCCTCATTCTTCTAAACTCCAGCGAGTACAGGCCCAGTGCTGACAAACACTCATCATATGTTAACTATTGATGTTAATGCCCATGAATTGGAGGTGCAAGCTCTGAATGATCTAAATCATAGTTCACAGCTGCATTGTCATCAAATATTAATTTACAACCTTGAAATCAAGATGGTGAATTGTTGAATTGAGTTTGCTTTAGTTTGTTGTAATGTGTGCAGAGATACAGTGAAAAACTTGTTTTTTTGTTGCATGCACGTCAGGAACAGAGAAACAGCCAATACTTACAGAAGGGAATACTTCATTGACTTCCTCAACAATAACTCTGTCCTTGACATAAGTGCACTTAACTTCATTCCACAGCAGACCTTCTGGGCCAGCTTTGTCACTGCATCTGATCAAAATGAAAACTGTGTTTCAACTTTAAAATACCAACATTTTGAGAACTTTTGATAATCCCCCTGAAATCCTCAAATATACTAGAAAAATTCCAGCCAAAAATCTTCCTTGTCATAATTTCATAAGTCATAGGAGCAGAATTAGGCCATTTGGCCCATCGAGTCATGGCTGATCTATCTTTCCTTCCCAACCCTATTCTCCTGCCTTCTCCACATAACGTTTGACAACCGTACTAATCAAGAATCTGTCAATCTCCGCTTTATAAATACCTAGTGAACTTGGCCTCCACAGCCGTCTGTGGCAATGAATTACACAGATTCACCACCCTCTGGCTAAAGAAATTCCTCCTCATCTGCTTTCTGAAGGTATGTCCTTTCATTCTGAGGCTGGTTCTAGACTCTCCCACTAGTGGAAACATCCCCTCCACACCCACTCAATCCATGCCTTTCACTATTCAGTAAGTTGCAATGAGGTAACCATTCATCCTTCTAAACTCCAGCGAATACAGGCCCAGCGCAGTCAAACGTCCATCATATGTTAACCCAATCATTCCCATAATCTTTCCCATAAAACTCCTCTGGATCCTCTCCAATATCGGCAGATCCTTCCTCTGATATGGGGCTCAAAAATCTCCATATGTGGGAAGAGTTTGATATTCCAGGCGACTTAGACACATAGAAACATAGAAGATAGGTGCAGGAGGAGGCCATTCAGCCCTTCTAGCCAGCACCGCCATTCATTGTGATCATGGCTGATCGTCCCCAATCAATAACCCGTGCCTGCCTTCTCCCCATATCCCTTGATTCCACTAGCCCCTTGAGCTCCATTGAACTCTCTCTTAAATCCATCCAGTGACTTGGCCTCCACTGCCCTCTATGGCAGGGAATTCCACAAATTCACAATGCTCTGGGTTTTTCTCACCTCAGTCTTCCCCTTTATTCTAAGACTAAGCCCTAAGATGTGATATATTCACGACCATCATCATGCAAGGATACAAGTTCAATTGATTGCCTCAGGGGAAATAATTGCTGCCAACCACCAACCTTCTCAACCACCTCCACCTAGTGGCTGCAGAGCTGCTCCCTTAGGCACCATGTAGACACTAGGAACTGCAGATGCTGATTTACAAAAAAAAGACGTTAAGTGCTGGAGTAACTCAACGGGTCAGCCAGCATATCTGGAGAACATGTATATGTGATAGACAAAAGTGCTGGAGAAACTCAGCGGGTGCAGCAGCATCTATAGAGCGAAGGAAATAGGCAATGTTTTGGGCCGAAACCCTTCTTCAGACTGATGAAGGGTGGGGGGAGTGGGGCGGGGAGAAGAAAGGTAAAAGGAGGAGCAGGAGCCTGAGGGCTGAGGGAGAGCTAGGAAGGGGTGGAGACAGCAAGGGCTAACGGAATTGGGAGGATTCATTGTTTAAGCCACTCGGGTGCAGACTGCCCAAGCGGAATATGAGGTGCTGTTCCTCCAACTTCCGGTGGTCCTCACTCTGGCCATGGAGGAGGCCCAGGACAGAGAAGTCAGATATGGAATGGGAGGGGGAGTTGAAGTGCTGAGCCACCGGGTGGTCAGGTTGGTTAATGCAGGCTGAGCTGAGGTGTTCGGCGAAACGATCGACAAGCCTCCGCTTGGTCTCACCGATGTAGATCAGCTGACATCTAGAGCAGCGGATGCAATAGATGAGGTTGGAGGAGATGCAGGTAAACGTCTTTCGCACCTGGAACGACTGCTTGGATCCTTGAATGGAGTCGAGGGGGGAGGTAAAGTCACAAGTGTAGCATCTCTTGCGGTTGCAAGGGAAAGTGCCCGGGGAGGGGGTGGTACGGGAGGGAAGGGAAGAATTGACAAGGGAGTTGCGGAGGGAGCGGTCTTTGCGGAAGGCAGTCAGGGGGGGAGATGGGAAGATGTGGCGAGTGGTGGGGTCACGTTGGAGGTGGCGGAACTGACGGAGGACTATTTGTTGTATGTGACAGCTAGTGGGGTGAAACGTGAGGACTAGGGGGACTCTGCCCTTGTTGCGAGTGGGGGGATGGGGAGAGAGAGCAGTGTTACAGGGTATGGAAGAGACCCTGGTGCGAGCCTCATCTATAGTAGGGGAGGGGAACCCCCGTTCCCTGAAGAATTAGGACATTTCCGATGCCCATATATGTGATGTTTTGTGTCTGCACCCTTCTGCAGACCTATTAGCGTGGGGGCTTGGCAAGAAAGCTGGAAGAAAAGTAGGAGTTGGATAAAGTTTGGTAAGTGATAGGTGGATACAATAGAGGGAGGATTGCAATTGGCAGATGGTTGGACAAATGCCAGAGATGAAAAGACAAAACATGTGAGAAAGGTGGATTAAAGCTTTTAGCAGCTTTCTCCTCCATCCCCCACACTACAATTAGTCTGAAGAAGGGTCCCAACCCAAAACGTTGCCCATCCATGTCTTTGAGAGATGCCACCTGACCCGTTGAGTTACTCCAGCCCTTTGTGTCTTTTTCTGTTAAGCAGCATCTGTGGTTCCTATTGTCCAGCCATAAAATAAAGATCCAATACCAACCTATTCTTGCAGCATCACATTGCCCCCAGAAAATAAAGGTTCCAGGTGGAACCCTGGAAAATATAGACCACTTCTCATATCTCAGCAGCAATTTCTCAGCAAAGACTGCAGATCAGTCACTGAAATCCGCCAGCACCTGCAAAGGATGATTACAGAAAATTACAGAAAATATAAGCTTGTATTATTTTGAAACCTGAATATATATATATATATATATATATATATATATATATATATATATATATATATATATATATATATATATATATATATATACACATATATATAAGAACAAATTCCAAGGCAGATGGAGGAAAAGATTCAAGGATGTGCACAACGTTTCCTTCAAGGTCTGTAAATCCAAACTGACTCTTGGAAAGCTGTGGCCCTTTTGGCCACAGAAAGTGGAGAAGGAGCATTTGGGATGGTGTCGAGGCCATTGAGTACATCATCTCACAGACCACTCATCTGCCCAGCCCTCACCCCTGCTGTGTGGAGAATCTCTTGTTCCACCGTTCGTCTCATCAGCCACCCAAGATCCCAAAAGACCAAGGTAGAAACTCAACCTCGATCCCCAAGCAGAAACAATGTTCAAATTTCCATGAATTGACATGAAATTGATTCACAATTTTGCATCCCCTTGTCACACACACACACACACACACACACACACACACACACACACACACACACACACACATTCTCACACACACACACTCATTCACACACACATTCACACACACACAGGCTCATTCACACACTCACACACACATACACACACTCATTCACACACACAGACTCATTCACACAAACACAGACCCATTCACACACACACATACACACACACATTCACACAAACATTCACATACACACACAGACTCACTCACACACACACCCATACAGACACGTTCACACACACTTTCTCACCCACACACATATTCACACACACACACACACACATTCACACAGACTCATTCACACACACACACCCACACGCAGAGACTCATTCACACACACACACAGACATTCACACACACACGCACACGCACACACACACACACACACACACTCATTCACACACGCACACAAACACACACACGCACACACGCATGCACACACACATGCACACACACACTAATTCACACACATTCTCACACACACACACACAACGATTGTCACAACTACCGTTGACATGTTATTACAGAATTCATTTTAACGACAAATCAATGCTCTTAATATGGAATATCAGTACTGTTATTTAATGAGCAACATTCATAACTATGGTGAGACCAAGCGGAGGCTTGGCGATCGTTTCGCCGAACACCTCCGCTCGGTCCGCAAAAACCAACCCGACCTCCCGGTCGCTCAGCACTTCAACTCCCCTCCCATTCCGTATCCGACCTCTCTGTCCTGGGACTCCTCCATGGCCAGAGTGAGCAACACCGCAAGTTGGAGAAACAGCACCTCATATTCCGCTTGGGGAGTCTGCATCCTTTGGGCTTGAACATTGAATTTTTTCAATTCTGTTAACCCCTGCTGTCTCCACCCCTTCCCACCTCTCCCTCAGCCCTCGGGCCCTGGCATTCCCTCTATCTCTATCTCCCTCCCCCACCCTAGTCGCATTAGCTTCTCATTTTCACACCACAAACAGCTTACAATGGCTTGTTCCCTTTATCATCGATACTTTTTTTGCATATCTTTCATTCATTGTTCTTTATCTCTCCACATCACCGTCTATATCTCTCGTTTCCCTGATCCCTGACCAGTCTGAAGAAGGGTCTTGACCCGAAACGTCGCCTATCTCCTTCGCTCCTTAGATGCTGCTGCACCCGCTGAGTTTCTCCAGCTTTTTGTGTAACCCCCCCCTCCCCCCCCTTCATAACTATATGTTGGATTTATCCAGGTTTTACTTCTACAGTCAGTCATATACATCACAAATTTGGTCAGGAGATTAAACGGTTGAAATTTTAACCGGTTCAGAATTAACGTTAATTCTGAAGTGGGAATGATGGAAACAGCGTTTATCAATAATTTTAAAAAAATCTGGTGCATACAAACTGGGTATCTTCATTACTATTCACAACACATACATTGAATGTGGTGTTTTGTTGTAATGTGGTGTTTTGAGACCAATAAACATATTACCAAAAGAACATTTGCTGCAGTTATGTCCTTTGACCATCTCTTGGCAGTTAGTGTAATGTTTAACCTGTCAGATGGATATAGTCGGTTTAACAGCTATTATCATAAAATGCCTTTAGAAATTTCCTTGCAACCTGTATATTTTGTTGTGGATAAATTATTTGGGAAGCGAGAGTGTTTCTGTACCAATAGCAATAACGAATCATGCTATGGCCATGTCATGATAAATTTTGATCCTTCACAGAAAACATGCTAGCATCAATCTGTAGTGTGCATGTTTAAGCATATATGTTACCATGGTCCAGGATTTATTGACACAGGTTGATCATACGCTGAATAATCCAACCACATTTTTGTTTAGAAGTGGAAATAACTAATAGAAATTGCATTAATTGCAATGTGTAAAAAGAGTTGAGATACTGTATTATAATGTTGCTACATATCATTGTGGTTTATATCATGTCTTGACTGGTGAATATGTTTAGTTTGTGGCTTTATTTGAAGCAGAAATTATATGTGACTGCTTCATTGAGCATAATTCCGACTGGTAACTACACACTTCGTTCGAGCCCATTATCGCACGCATCATGCAAGCCGTCATAAATTTACCACCTAAACTGTAATTTGGCAACTTAAAAAGCTGCTTAAGTTGCCCGGCTGGCAACAGGGATAAAAAGTTAAGTTACAGCCCTGTGGAATAATCTACTCTCGGCTCGGGTAGATCTACCCCGGGTGGAGGGGAGAGAGAGGGGTGGAGGGAGAGTAGAGGGGTAAGAGGGGTAGATGGGAGAGGGGTGTGAGGGGGAATGGAGAAGGGGGAGAGGGTGAGGTCCCTTGCAGTCCAGGGGCAGCACTCCCGCCCCTCCAGTCGCCGTGCTTCATGCACACAGCCCCGGCTCCACCCCTCTCTTTCCCCGGTGAGACGCAGAGACCAATACAGGGATGGACGGCCTGGGTTTGGATCAAAGTTTACAAACCTCTGCTTCAGCTCACATGCGTTCGCCTGGACCCTGGCATTCGCTCCACCGCCAGCCCTCTCCTTCCCTTCCCTCCCTCCCTTCCCTTCTTCCCACTCTCCCTCTCTCCTTCCCTCCCTCCCTTCTCTCATTCCCTCCCTCCTTCCTCTCTCTTTTCCCTTCTCTCCTTCCCTCCCTCCCTTCTTTCTCTCCTTCCTTCCCTCCCTCACTTCTTTCTCTACTTTCCTCATTCCCTTCTCTCCTTCCTCCCTTCTCTCCCTCCCGTCTCTCCTTCCCTCCCACACACACACACACATAACGCACAGACAACAAACACACACACATCACTCACAGACAACTAGCATACACACGCACGCACACACACGCACGTGCGCACGCACACACGCACGCACACACACACACACACACACACACACACACACACACACACACACACACACACCTAACTTAGGATGGGGTAGAAGCCCAAAGGGTAGGATGGGGCTGAAGCCCCAAATTTAATGCCTGGACTGGTTTTTCGCCAGTAGTTATTGGTTTGCCAGGATCTAGTTTTTTTTTTTCATTTCACAGTCACTAAAACAAGTGGTATTTTAACTATGTACTTTTCAGAGGTGATCTACACTTTTTGTTTGTTACTTGCAGGCTTACATGTATGCAATTTTATATTAAAATGTAACTTAGATCTGTTTGGTCCATTAACTCGCAGGCACTTGTGTGCAGTTGTAGTCTCTAAATTTGAGGAAGGACATTCTTGCTATTGAGGGAGTGGAGCGTAGGTTCACAAGGTTAATTTGCGGGATGGCAGGACTATCATATGTTGATAGAATGGCGCGGCTGGGCTTGTATATTCTGGAATTTAGAAGGATGAGAGGGGATCTTATTGAAACATATAAGATTATTAAGGGTTTAGACATGCTTGAGGCAGGAAGCATGTTCCTGATGTTTGGGGAGTCGAGATCCAAGGGCCACAGTTTAACAATAATGTGTAAACCATTTAGAACGGAGACGAGGAAAAATCTTTTCACATAATGTGAATCTGTGGAATTCTCTGCCTCAGAAGGCAATGGAGGCCAATTCTCTGGATGCTTTCAAGAGAGAGTCAGATATAGCTCTTAAAGATAGCGGAGTCAGGGGATATGGGGAGAAGGCAGGAACAGAGTACTGATTGTGGATGATCAGCCATGATCACAGTGAATGACCTACTCCTGCACCAATTGTCTATTGTCTATTTTCTCGTGAATCTGTCAAATTTTTTGCCAAAGAAAGCTGTGCAGGCCAAGTCAATGAATATTTTTAATGCAGAGATAGGTAGATTCTTGATTAGTATGGGTGTCAAGAGTCAGAGTCAATAGTGTTTTATTGTCATATGTCCCAGATAGAACAATGACATTCTTACTTGCTGCAGCACAACAGAATATGTAATCACAATAAATGATATAACAATCTCAGGAAGAGAAAGAACAAACAATAACAGTGCAATGAAAATAATAATAATAGTCTATTGTAGTTCAGAGCTTATGAGGTTGTAGTGTTTAATAGCCTGATGGCTGTAGGGAAGAAGCTGTTCCTGTACCTGGACATTACAGTTCTCAGGCTCCTGTACCTTCTTCCCGATGACAGTGGTGAGATGAGTGTGTGTCCAGGATGGTGTGATTCTTTGATGATGTTGGCTGCCTTTTTGAGGCAGCAACTACGATAAATCCCTACAATGATGGGAGGTCGGAGCCGGTGATGGCCTGGTCAGTGTTTACAACTTTTTGCAGTCTTTTCCGCTCCTGGACGTTCAAGTTGCCAAACCAGGCCACGATGCAACCAGTCAGCATGCTGTGCACCTATAGAAGTTGAAGAGAATCCTCTTTGACACACCAAATCTCCGTTATCTTCTCAGGAAGTAGAGGTGCTGATGTGCTTTCTTTATGATTGCATCAATGTGCTGGGTCCAGTTAAGATCGTGAGAAATATGCAAGCCCAGGAATTTGAAGTTTTTGACTCTCTGCACCATCGTCACATTGATGAAAACAGCCAGGGGTTATGGGGAGAAGGCAGGAGAATTGAGTTGGGAGGGTGAGATAGATCTGCCATGATTAAATGGCGGAGTAGACGATGGGTCGAATGGCTCCTATCACCTATGACCGTGTGAACTGCTTATAAACAAATCCTGTACAGATGTCCTACCAGAATGCGATTTCTTTTAATTATTTTCAAATATGAAAAGACCACACAGATTGTTTCCACAGTCCTAAAATAAATGAATATTCAATGGAATTTGGCTGGTTTAAGTTGTATCTGTATTCTATTATTTTACATTCCAATATTAATCTCTTACGCCCCACGGTGGTTTACTTTGGAACAGACCTCCAACCTTCAACCGTAAAGTCTGCAGTGTTGCCTGCTCAACCTCAGTCAAGTTAAGTACCGTAAATTATTGCATGTTTAAGAAGGAACTGCAGATGCTGGAAAAGTCGAAAGTAGACAAAAAATGTTGGAGAAACTCAGCAGGTGAGGCAGCATCTATGGAGAAAAGGAGTAGATGACATTTCTGGTCGAGACCCTTCATCAGACTGATGTTGGGAGGTGGGGGTGGGAAAAAGACAGGAAGAGGCGGAGACAGTAGGCTGTGGGAGAGCTGGGAAGGGGGAGGGGCAAAAGGGAGAAACCAAGGACTGCTTGAAATTAGAGGTCATACCACTGCGATGTAAACTACCCAAGCAAAATCTAAGGTGTTGTTCCTCCAATTTACGCTGGGCCTCACTCTGGCAATGGAGGAGGCTCAGGACCAAAAGATTCAGAATGGGAGAGGGAGTTGAAGTGCTGGGCAACCGGGAGATCAGGTTGGTTAGTACGGACTGAGCAGAGGTGTTGGGCAAAGTGGTTTCCGAGCCTACGCTTGGTCTCGCCGATGTAGAGAATGTAACACGTACGATAGTGGATGCAGTCGATGAGGTTGGAGATGCAGGTGAACCACTGCCTCACCTGTTTGGGTCCTTGGATGGAGTCTAGCGGGGAGGTAAAACGACGGGTGTGGCATTTCCTGTGGTTGCAGGGGAAAGTATGAGGGCAGGGGGTGGGAAGGGACGAATTGACCATGGAATTACGGAGGGAGCAACCTCTATAGAAAGCAGAAAGGGGAGGAGATGGGGCGATGTGGCCAGTGGTAGGATCTCGCTGGAGGTGGCAAAAGTGTTGGAGGATTATATTTTTTGTTTGCGCCGGCTGATGGGGTGGGAGGTGAGGACAAGGGGTACTCTGTCCTTGTTACGAGTAGGGGGATGGGGAGTGAGAGTGGAGCTGCGGGATATAGAGGAGACCTTGGTGATAGCCTCATCTATAATAGAAGAGGAGAACCCACGTTTCCTGAAAAATGAGGACACCTCCGATGCCCTGGCCTGGTAAATAATTGCATAGTCGCTCTTTTGCAAAAAAAAATCTAATATAACCCTAGAAAATATGTGGTCATATGCCAATTCAATATTTAACTCATGCCAAACTGAGTAACAATTTTAAAACGAGTTCACTATTGATGTGACCGTGCAGATAAATCAATACCTCTCTCTCTCTCTCTCTCTCTGGCACTTCGCTTCAACCAGTCACATGAACGGTGCTATCTGATACTGCTGCTAATCAGGATATTCAGCATCTAAGACAAAATCATTGCATTTACTTCTAGTAAAGATATTTGAACTTATCTCTTGCCTGAAAACTGTAACCAAAGATGTTGGTTCAAAATCAAGGAACATGATGATCGTGAGATGAAAATACCAAAACATAGCCGTCAGCTTATATTTGAGCTCCTTCCTCGATCCTTGTGAAACCATAGGGTTTGCACACAGTGGAGCTATTGAAAGAGGAAATAATCATAGTAACAGAGTGAATTTTTACTCATTGTTAGAATTCCAAGAACTTGTCGTACTCACTCATATAAAAACAATTAGGGTAGCTAATGTAACCCCACTTTTTAAAAAGGGAGGGAGAGAGAAAACGGGGAATAACAGACCAGTTAGTCTAACATCGGTAGTGGGGAAACTGCTAGAGTCAATTATTAAAGATGGGATAACAGCGCATTTGGAAAGTGGTGAAATCATTGGATAAAGTCAGCATGGATTTACGAAAGGTAAATCATGTCTGACGAATCTTATTGAATTTTTTGAGGATGTAACTAGTAGAGTGGATAAGGGAGAAGCAGTGGATGTGTTATATCTGGACTTTCAGAAGGATTTCGACAAAGTACCACACAAGAGATTGGTATACAAACTTAAAGCACACGGTATTGGTGGTTCAGTATTGATGTGGATAGAGAAATGGCTGGCAGACAGGAAGCAAAGAGTAGGAGTGAACGGGTCCTTTTCAGGATGGCAGGCAGTGACTAGTGGTGTGCCGCAAGGCTCAGTGCTGGGACCCCAGCTATTTACAATATACATTAATGATTTGGACGAGGGAATTAAATGCAACATCTCGAAGTTTGCGGATGACACAAAGCTGGGGGGCAGTGTTAGATGTGAGGAGGATGCTAGGAGGCTGCAGGATTACTTGGATAGACTGGGTGAGTGGGCAAATGCATGGCAGATGCAGTATAATGTGGATAAATGTGAGGTTATCCACTTTGGTGGCAAAAACAGGAAAGTAGACTATGACCGATTAGGAAAAGGGGAGATGCAACGAGACCTGGGTGTCATGGTACACCAGTCATTGAAAGTAGGCATGCAGGTGCAGCAGGCTGTGAAGAAAGCGAATGGTATGTTGGCATTCATAGCTAAAGGATTTGAGTACAAGAGCAGGGAGGTTCTACTGCAGTTGTGCAGGGTCTTGGTGAGGTCACACCTGGAGTATTGCGTACAGTTTTGGTCTCCTAATCTGAGGAAAGACATTCTTGCCATAGAGGGAGTACAGAGAAGGTTCACCAGACTGATTCCTGGGATGGCACGACTTCCATATGAAGAAAGACTGGATAGACTCGGCTTGTACTCGCTGGAATTTAGAAGATTGAGGGGTGATCTCATAGAGACTTACAAAATTCTTAAGGGGTTGGACAGGCTAGATGCAGGAAGATTGTTCCCGATGTTGGGGAAGTCCAGGACAAGGGGTCACAGTTTAAGGATAAGAGGGAAGTCTGTTAGGACCGAGATGAGAAAATCGTTTTTCACACAGTGAGTGGTGAATCTGTGGAATTCTCTGCCACAGAAGGTAGTTGAGGCCAATTTGTTGGCCATATTTAAGAGGGAGTTGGATGTGGCCCTTGTGGCTGAAGAGATCAGGGGGTATGGAGAGAAGGCAGGTACAGGATACTGAGTTGGATGATCAGCCATGATCATATTGAATGGCGGTGCAGGCTCGAAGGGCAGAATGACCTGCTCCTGCACCTATTTTCTATGTTTCTATGTTTCTAATTGGTTGACATCGTCTCCATTATGTAGCCATATATACTTTGGTAAATGGACATTTAAACTGTGGGAAACAGACCTCCCATAAGCTAGGGTATAGTCATGATCTCCCAACCAACCCATTGTGGACCTTGCACTTTTTTTTTTAATTGCACTTGACTAACACATGTCCTTTCCCTATGTAGTATCATTGAGTCTTACTTCTTTTCTCACACAAGAGCAGGTTGTTTTATTATTGCAATGTGTCCGATGTGCCATTTCAGTAGATGACTTCCACAGCCCATGCAAATAAAGCCCTTTCTTCTTCTTCACCTCATCCACGGGGCCAACCAGAGACCCATCTGCAAGTCTGCTCTTTCTAAACTTCCGCCAACCTTATCAAACCTTTGGAGACACAAGTGACTGCAGGTGCTGGAAACTTGAACCACGCAGCAGACCAGGCAGCAGCTGTGGAGGGAAATGGACAGACAATGTTTCGGGTCAGGACCCTACATTAGTCTTCACAGTGGATCTGCTGAGTTTCTCCAGCACTCTATTTTTTGCTTACCAAACCCTTGCACTGCATTCTAGCTGTGTTCTAGGAAATTGGATATAGAATTGGCTTCATGAAAGGATGCAGAGGATGGAAGTTGGAGGGTTTGTTTCAGACTGGAGGCCTGTGACGTGCAGTGCCTCGGGGGTCGGTGCTGTTTGTCATTTATACCAATGATTTAGATGAGAATGTGCAAGGCATGATTAGTAAGTTTACAGATAACACCAAAGCAGTTGGTAACTTAGATAGTGAAGATGTCAAAAATTACACCAGGGCCTTGATCAGATGGGCAAGTGGGCTGATGGATTTGAGCGAGGTATGGCATTGTAGAAAGTCAAACCAGGATAGGACCTGAGGGGTGATTTAACAGAGGTGTACAACATATTGATGGGAAAAGATCAAGTGAATGTAATGTATTTTACCCAGAGTAGGATAAACAAGAACCAGAGGAGATGATTATGGTGAGGGGGAAAAGATTTGATAGGAACCTGAAGGTGGTAGATATATGGAATGAGCTGCCAGATGAGGTAATCGAGGCAGATACTATAACAACATTTAAAATACATTGGTCAGGTACATGGATGGGAAAGATTTGGAAGGATAAGGGCCAAGTGCAGGAAGGTGAGGCTCATGTAGATGGGACATCTTGGTTGGCATGGGCACGTTGGGCCAAAGGGCCGCTTTCCACACTGTATCACTCTATGACTCTATGACTCGAAACGTCACCCATTCCTTCTCTCCAGAAATGCTGCCTGTCCCGCTGAGTTACTCCAGCTTGTTGTGTCTATCTTCGGTTTGAACCAGCATCTGCATTTCCTTCCTCCACACTATGACTCTAAGATAAGATGCATTTATTTGTCACATGTGCCAATTGGCACAGCGAAATTAAATCACCATACAGCTATACATTAAAAATAAAGAACAGAACATGGAGTAGATAGGATTCAACATAAAACATCCCCCCCACAGCAGGATCAAAATTTCCGACTGTGAGGGAAGGCACCAAAGTCAGTCTCTTCCCCTGATGCTCCCCAATGTTCTCCCGTGGCCGGGGCCTCCCCGAGCCCCCTGTAGTCGCCGCTACGGGCGGCCCGATGTTCAGGCCCGCTCCCCGGGGTGATGTAAGTCCGACGTTGGGGCTGGAGGATGTCCTCAGCGGCCTGGACCCTGAGTCGGCCCCCTCCTACCGGAGTCCACAGCTCCCAAAGTCCACTGGCCGCGCCGGGTGGAGATGCAACGCTGGAGGCCCTCAGCAAAGGGCCCCAGGACTCCAGGGAGTTGTTCAGCGATGCCCGCGTTGGGAGCTCTCTAAACCAAAGCTCCACGATGTTGGAGCAGCGGCCCAACGCTCCGGAGCTCCAACGGCGACCCAGGTAGGTATCGCCAGCTCCGTGGTGACTCCAGCGCTGCGCCGTCGCTATTGCAGCTCTGGTCCGGTTCCCGGTCCCCGGCAGGAAAGGCCGCTCTGATCCAGGAGGTAGGCCGCGAGGTGGGGGGCGAGGACGCGACTCGGAGAAATAGTCGCGTCCCCGCCAGGAAGCGACTGGGAGTTAGTTTCCCCCTTACCCGGCCCCCCTCCCCCACATAGAAAAGTTAAAGATTCCCCCAAAAACAAACTTTAAACTGACTAAAAATAAAAAAAAGATGGAAAGACAAACGGGCTGCGGGCAGAGGCTGCTGGCAGTCCAGCGCCCCCCCTAGCTGACTCTATCTCTTTGTCAGCAAACTCTCATCATGTTCAGTAATGTTTCCTCCTGGACACTGGTTGAATTAATCCGCTTTCTCTCTGCCAGCTTCATACAGTAAATCTTTCAAAGTTTCAGTGCTGCACCCTGCTAAAATCCTGTGAAATTATTACCTGGCAAGTCTGCATTTTTTAATGTACCATATAAATAATATGCTGTATGTAAAGTCACCTGCAGTCTGCACGGTGTCTCAAAAGGTGGCTCATGAGGAACTCATGAGTTAACACCAGAAAACCAGGATACAGTCTGTTTCCTCTCGGCAAACAGCTAGCTGTGCTCTATGTTTTCATTAGCACTTTCCAACAGATATGCTAAGTGGCTCGAGGTTGTAGGTTCTTAGTTTGCTGGTTTGTGTTCAATGCATGTTCAGCTCCTGCAGCTAGATTTGACAATTTTAACTTCAGCTGACAAAATGTATTTAAACCAGAGAAAACAAATCTTTGCGGCTGTAATCTTCAAAAATTCACTTTCCACGTTTATTTTGCGAAATATATTTGGGATGAGTTTATGGGTTGTATAAATTCATTAAAAATATATCTTTTTTCCATATTTCTTGTTGTTCCTACTTCTATCCCTGCTGGGTGTTGAATTCTCAACCCTGCCTTTCCTCCCATTTATTGCCTCAGGCTCCTTATTCTTATGAATGATTGAGCAATGTATGGTTGTGTACTAAAGATGAGCTCATTCTAGTCCACGTATAGGCTCTACAAATGTTTTCTGCACGATTTCCTGTCATGCAGAACTATGATGAAGGGACACATTGCAGATAACAGCCTCTTTTAATGTTAACATTAATCGGAAGAATACAAATGAACTCAAACACTATAAAAATACACAATTTAATGTAGAATTTACAACGCTGGAACCCTGCAAGAATCCTCTATTCGTTTTTTTTTCTCCTAGGAGTTTTTTTTAAACATACAGCCAGAAAAGGATATGGGTTTAAGTTAAAAACCAAGAATATTCAACGGAACAGGGATAATTATTGGAAAGAGGAGCAAAATCACAGAATCTTCAGGGTCTGAAGAAGGGTCTCGACCCAAAACATCACCCATTCCTTCTCTCCAGAGATGCTTCCTGTCCCGCCTAGTTACTCCAGCATTTTGTGCCTATCTTCGGAGCAGAAAAAATGTTGCTTGTCATCACAATTCTCATGAAACACCATTGACCAGAAATGTTCACTCAGACATTGGATGACTTGATGACAACATCTGGAATATTGCTCATTATTTTTAGACTTCAAGTATCTTCAACATTTTCCTTTGAGTTCCAAATGTAACATATTAGATTTAATAGACCACTGGCTGAAAGGTGAATGAACTGTAAATGCAGGATGCTTCAACATGTTTTCATTCCAACACCTAGTTAGAGTTCATAACCTACCTTCCCTGGTATGAATGGATTTTCTCATTTCAATGGTCCTATTGGAAGGGCTTCAAAGAACATAACATGTTTTCCTCAGTGAAGGAAGGAGGATTGAAGGTCACAGGTGCCACTTAAAGAGCAAAGCAAGCAGCAGAAGAATGGAATGGGTCCAGGAAAAGCATTTGTTGAAGGAGCTCAATGGGAACCACATTGTAAATCTGACAGGAAGATAGGAAGACTGGAAATAGCTTTTCAGAGCAAATTTTTCTGCCAGATTTCCAAATCTGGCCATTCAAAAGTATTAAGATGCCCAGAAAGCGATCTCCAAACTTACCAGTGAGATTGAGGAAATGCTGAAAGGATGTCCAAATTGTATTTCCAGCCAAAGAATTGCATTTTAAAGTGCAATGGCTGTGGCTATGTGTCAATGAACACAGCAAACAAATGATAAAGTGCAAAGTTACACAATAAAAGCAACATTACAAGGGAACATTTGGACGGCACAGTGGCACAGCGGTAGAGTTGCTGCCTTACAGAGACCCGGGTTCGATATTCACCACGGGTGCTGTCTGTGCGGAGTTTGTACGTTCACCCCGTGACCTGCGTGGGTTTTCTCCAGGAACCTCAGTTTCCTCCCGCACTCCAAAGACGTACAGGTTTTTAGGCTAATTGTCTTGGTAACATTGTAAATTGTCCCTAGTGTGTGTAGGATAATGTTAGTGTACGGGGATCACTGGTCTGTGTGAACCCGTGGGCCAAAGGGCCTGCTTCCGCGCTGTATCTCTAAAACAGAGATCATGCTGTATCTCTGAAAAAAAACATTTAATCCGTTTTGGTGAACTTGATTAAGGCATAATTTCTAACCAGGACATTAAGTGCACTCATCAACTCTTCTGGAAAACCCATGGGATCATTCCCATCTGACTGAATGAGCATGTAGAACCCACTGACAGCATCTTCATCAATGTTAAACTCAGGCAAAACCATACTTCAGTGTATCACATGCTCAACTCCTCAGGCACATCTTGAATCTAGGTCTGAAAATCAAACCCTGCTGACGTTTAAAAACTAAAATAGAAGCAAAGATGAAGGAACTGAGAGCTGGAACATTAATTCTGCTTCTCGTTCCCTGGATGTTGTCTGACCAGCTGAGTGTTTCCTGCACCTTGAGCCTGTTGATTTCACATTATTATTAATTTTAAAGCTTGATAAATATGAAACAATATATAATAATGTAGAATTCTGGATCCTTTGTTTGTCTGACTTGGAAATGGCATTCATAAATCTCAGTAAACCAATTTCTCACCATACCAAAGAATTGTTGGAAGTGCAACCAGTACCGCCACGAAAAACGCACATGTTAGTCATGCTTCAAACTTTCTTACGGCGGAGAAGGAAACAAATTTCAGCAAAACATCTGGCCTCATGAAGAAGACCATACGACATAGGAGCAGAATTAGGCCATCCAGCCTATCAAGTCATTCCGCCATTCAATCAGGGCTGATCTATTTTTTCCCCTCAACCCCATTCTCCTGCCTATTCCTCGTAAACTTTGATGCCCTTCCTAATCAAGAACCAATCAATCTCTGCTTTAAAAATATGCAATGTCTTGGCCTCCACAGCCGTCTGTGGCAATGAAATCCACAGATTCACCACCCACCCACTGGCCAAAGAAATCCCTCCCCATCTCCATTCTAAATGTATGTCGTTTTATTCTAAGGCTGTGCCCTCTAGTTCTAGATTCTCCTATTACTGGAAACATTCTACCTAGGCCTTTCATTATCCGCCACTTTTTAATGAGCATTCCCCCCCAAGGCTTCTCCCAATACAAAAAGTAATGAAACGGAGAAGAAAAACTATCATCTAAACAGCTGACTGTCAGACCATTCATTATAGTTTCACCAGCTCCATTGTCACCCCATCTGTCCTATCATCACAACCATCAGTAATTCCCAAGGACTGTTGCCTTGTTTGGTTTAACAGCAGTATAATCTAGCCTGGCAATCTGATATTATGGCAAGAAAGTCCTGATTTCTGTATTAAAAAAAAGGACTGCTTAGCCAGTTGGACTTTAAAAATATGGTCATTGCTTGAGACTACAAGTGGGCAGCAGCATTGCTAGAGAATAGACCTCGGACCGCTCTTGTCAACCGCTGTTGGCGCCACACTTTTCCACATGAAGTATCAGCAGTTTGCTTCAGGAAACCTGGAAATGCTGACGCCCATGCTTTTTGATACTCACACCGATGCTTCCTACACAATAGGGGCTTGTGTGCAAAGTGCTTCAGCGTGGAACGCCAGCCCAACACTGCTCGCTTCACCTAGTTTAGAATCACCGTTTGACTTTGTGATCCCTGATTCATTGCTTAATTGTTGCAACCGGAGTTTGACACAGCTGCCAGCACTTAGTGGTGTGAACTTATCTTGGGCCTCCAACTACAGTAAATCATTCCGCACTAAGCAATAGTGAAGGGCTTGTCCCACTCACGCGATTTTTTTCGGCGACTTGCCAGCACCCGTCATACATGCAGCAGGTCGCCGAAAAATTTAAAAATGGTGAAAATACAGCGGCGACCATAAAAAGGTACAACTCTTTGGGCGACTACTCATGACCATACAGGCAAATCTCCCAAGGAGGCAAATATCTAACAACCGATGCAATCCATCTCTCTCCCATTGCACCAAATACCTATCGACCTATGTTGATATCAGGGCTTGTGCCCTAACCACTTCCATAAATAGTATCATCTGCATAGCCATGCCTTTTATTGTGTCTTCATCATATTTTTCCATTGGTCGACTGGATCAATGGTCCTTTATTGTGACGTTTCCCTATGTACAGTGAAATTCTTTATTTGCATCCAATTCAATGACAATTAGGCACAATCATACTAAGTTTAAGAGTGTAAGATAGTAGCCTACACAGAGTCCATTCGCAAGAGTCACCATGTTTTAGGCGCCATCTTGTACCCTTCAAGTCTGATACTTGTAAAGATGTTAAAGTCTTAACTTGTCCATAAAGGCCTGTTGTCCAGGCACCAGCATTGCATCGGATTTGCAGGGGTTGTCCTGACCAGGCGATGTGTCGATGCCCTCCACTGCTGCTGCACCGCTCCATGCAGTGATGCAGGAAGATTGTTCCCGATGTTGGGGAAGTCCAGGACAAGGGGTCACAGTTTAAGGATAAGGGGGAAGTCTTTTAGGACCGAGATGAGAAAATCGTTTTTCACACAGAGAGTGGTGAATCTGTGGAATTCTCTGCCACAAAAGGTAGTTGAGGCCAGTTCATTGGCCATATTTAAGAGGGAGTTGGATGTGGCCCTTGTGGCTGAAGGGATCAGGGGGTATGGAGAGAAGGCAGGTACAGGATACTGAGTTGGATGATCAGCCATGATCATATTGAATGGCAGTGCAGGCTCGAAGGGCCGAAAGGCCTGCTCCTGCACCTAATTTCTATGTTTCTATGTTTCTATGTTTCTATGCCACTGCAGGCCACATCCACTCCGGCCACTTGGAGTGGTACCTGATCAAATTGAGGCCCAGGCTGCTTCAAGGCCTCTGGCAGCCCACTCCACTGTCTCGGTCGCTCCAATGCCTACTCAACATCGGCCTGTGAAGGCACCGTCCCTCACCTCTGAACGCCATCACTCAGCCTCCATGCCCTGGGGGTGCCTCCTGCAGCTGACCCAGAGTGTCAATGAGGCCACAGCAAATAAGCCCCCAACTCGCTCACTGGCACCGTTCTTTTCATCAATCCGCCACAGTCGCTGCCATCTTGAAGGAGGCCATTCAGTCAATCGAGTTTGTACTGGCACACAGAGCAGTTCTGCGTCCCATTTATTTTTCGCACTATATTCTCACTCAACGCCATCCCGATTCCCTCACCACCTATCCGTAAAAGGAATAAGTTAGAGGAACCTATTAGCCAACCAACCCCTGATGTGTTTGAGATGTTGGAGTGCCCAGGGGGAAACACACAAGGTCACAGAGAAAATAGGCTAACTCCATAGCTAAGTGCCGGAGGACAAGGTTAAGCCAAGGTCGTTGGAGTTGTGAGACAGCAGCTCTACCAGCTGCATATGTGTGCCACTCTGCAGAAAATCCTGCACTCCACCCGCACCCATTATTCCCATCAGCAAACACTTCTCCCACACAGCCACAAGCAAGCTGTACACTCATTCCATAGAAGCACATACAGACAACATTCAAAGTCTTCACCAACAGTGTTTATTAATGACATAAGTGATGGATTAAGAATTTTCTTTTAAACGTACATTTCCAGATGTCATTGAGTTAGAAAACACAAGGAACTGTGTAGACAGGAGCTGGATATTGTAATGAGGTATAGAAGGATGAAGTGAGTAGGCAAGACTGCAAAAGTTGTTGCTTAATATTGAGGAATGTGAGGTTACTCACTTTGGATCTGTGAAAGATATTCAGAAAAAGTATGTCTTGGCTGTAAGCCAGTTGTGCTATGGTGGAGTGAAAAGAAGTACGTGTCCTGGTACACAGATTACTAAAAGTTATATATAGAGTACAAGACATTAATCAAAAAGGCCTATAAAATTGAGACCTTTACCTTAAATAGGGTGAAACACAGAAGTGAGAGTGTGATGCTGAAATTCTGTGGAAGGTTGAATGAACTGAAATATTGCAGATTGCTGGGATGTCAATCCCCAGAAGATGTTCACTGTAACTTTGCTAGAATCATTCAAGGACTAACAAGGTAAAATTATGAAGGCTGGCTGCACAGAGTTTTTTCCCTTTCAAATGTTAAGAAGATGGGGTTTTTTTAAATGATCAAGTGATTTGCTAGCCTAGCTGCTGAAAAACTGCTATCTCTGGAGAGGGAAGGTAGATCAAGATGGTATTATGTTAATATTCAGGCTGAGCATTTGTGATTGAAATCACAAAAGCGATTTTTCGCTCAGAGGATAGCGGAAATTTCAAATTTATTCACTCAAATGGTATGAATGCCAGGTCAATTGAGATTTTCGAGACAGAAATCTTTGTTAGGAAAGAGAATTAATTTTGTTTATCCCGTTCCGTTTCGGTACATATGACATATAACACTCTTGACTCTTGAACAAATATGTTATGTGCATAAAGGCATAGCATAGAGTAATTATTTTTTGCAAGGCAGAACATTTAATCTACTTGCATGTTGAACCTTATGGCTAACACTGTAGTCTGTGTGCTTCAGTCTGTGATCTGGTTTCAAAGCAGACAGTGCACATGACACTTCTGTGCAACAAAATCACAGCAGGATCACTTAAAATAAGAGGCTGTACATCTAAACTTGTGTTGGAAGGAACTGCAGGTGTTAGTTTACACCGAAGATGGACACAAAATACTGGAGTAATTCAGCGGGATACGCAGCATCTCTTGTTAGAAGGAATGGGTGCATTTCGGGTCAAGTCTCGACCCAAAACATCATCCAATCGTTCTATCCAGAGATGATGCCTGTCCTGCTGAGTTATTGCAGCATTTTATGTACATCTAAACTTGCAGATAGACAATAGACAATAGATGCAGGAGTAGGCCAATCGCCCCTTCGAGCCAGCACCGCCATTCAATGTGATCATGGTGGTAGAATACACTGTACCCTTTTTTTAACAAAAGAAGTAAGATACTTTGTCCAAACTCCTTTAACACTTCCAGTGAAATATCAACAGTTAATGAATAAGAATAAATGCCATCCAGTAATCAGTTTTAAGTATGATTAATATTCATCATCGTAGTTTTGGGGTTGATTCAAGTTTCTGTCTGCTTCGTTGTGAATTTGAAATCAAAGCAATCTGTGGGAATTACTGAGTATTAATTTCAATGAACATGGAAACAGGCCCCTCGGCTCAACTTGCCCACACCACCAACATGTCCCAGCTACACTGGTCCCACCTGCCCGTATTTGGCCCATATCCCTCCAAACCTATCCTATCAATGTACCTGTCAAACTGTTTCTTAAACGTTGGGATAGTCCCAGCCGCAACTACCTCCTCTGGCAGCTCGTTCCATACACCCACCACCCTTTGTGTGAATTTATTCTGTTCGAAATAAAGAATTAAATAAATAAATAAATAAATAAACAGGGAAATAAATAGTTCATACCTCTCAAGGTTTCAATTCACAACGTGTACAACAATATAGTTTTGCATTATATTGGAAAATTGTTTGCAGCTCTGGTCATCTCCATACAGGAAGAATGGGAAGGATTTCGAGAAGGTGCAGATGAGGTTTACCAGAATGCTGCCTGGAGTAGAGGATATCAGCCATTGGGAAAGGTTGGACGAACTTGAATTGTTTACTCTGGAACAACTAGAGGTCGAGGGGAGATCTCAATACATATAGAAGTAAATAAAATAATAAGATAGGGCGGACAGTCAGAACCTTTTCCTGCATGGTGAAAATGTCAAAGAATAGAGGGCATAGTTTTAAGGTGAGAGGGGCAAAATTTAAAGGAGACTAGACTGAGTTGGATCCGTTGGGTCCCATGTTCACACAGGAGGTCTGATCACCCAACATAATATTCCACCCCTCCACCAATTCCAATATTGGTGGCCAGTGGGAGGGGCTTTCTGGAGCGCTAGTATGGTTGTTGTAGGCCGAAGGGATTTGTTTCCAGCTAGTATGGACATTGTGGGCCGACTGGATTCTTGGGTTGGCAGCTCAGTCACTCAGGCCTGGTGGGCTGGCAGCTCAGTCACTCAGACCTGGTGGGCTAGCAGCTCAGTCACTCAGGCCTGGTGGGCTGGCAGCTCAGAAAATGCCAGAAATTCTGCCCAAAAACAGGTGAGAGATTCTGAGAGAGAGAAGGGGGAGAGGGTGGAGAATCAATTTTAGACATTTGTCATATTTTTCTGCAGATCACATCAATGAAGGAGGAAAGTCTATCCTGGCCTGGATCTCACAGGGAGCCAATGAAGGGAGGGATGTTTAATACTTGCAGGGGGAATACTTACTGATGAGCTGAAGGGACTCCTCCTGGGCTAGTACAGGCCTGATGGGCTGAAGGGGCTCATTAAAAACAATCTGTGAAATCTCAGTGAAAGGCACTTTTCCTGGACTTTTCCAGGCCTGGCACGGGCCTTTTGGGCCAAAATGCTCCTCCTGGGCTAATACGGGCATTTGGGGCAAAAAGAACTGGTTTCTCGGCTAATAGGGGCCTTGTGAGCCGAAATAAGTGGTTTCAGGCAGGCGAAACAACTCATTTCATTTCATTTCCATTTCATTTCAAGCACAGGGCAGGCCAAATAGCTCATTGCATTTTCATTTAATTTCCATTGCCATTGCAGTTTCAAGCACAGGGTCGACCGAACAGCTCAATGCATTTTCATTTCACTTCCATTGCCATTGCAGGTTCAAGCACAGGGCAGAGCCAAGCCAAACAGCTGATTACATTTTCATCTCATTTCCATTGCCATTGCAGTTTCAAGCACAGGGTCGACCGAACAGCTCAATGCATTTTCATTTCACTTCCATTGCCATTGCAGGTTCAAGCACAGGGCAGAGCCAAGCCAAACAGCTGATTACATTTTCATCTCATTTCCATTGCCATTGCAGTTTCAAGCAAAGGGCAGGGCCAAGCCAAACAGCTGATTGCATTATCATTTCATTTCCATCGTGTGCGGACGTGGCGCTGACGGACGAGAAGCCAAAGCAAAGAAGTGGTAGCCAAATAATTGAATGGAAACGAAGCCGAGACGCCAATTAACCAAGTTGAAACAAAGCCGAAACGGCAACTAAACTAAAGGGTGGGACGCCTAAATGCAAACTAACTAAAGGCTGCGTCGCCTAAAAGCAAACTCACCGAATGACTGCTCTGCCGAAACGCCACCTACCCGAAAGGCAACGTCGCCTACAAGCCAACGAACCGAATGCCGCTCAACAGAAAAGTCAAATAATGGACATGACGTTGCCAGGGGGCAGGACTTTTCAGCGATTGGTCCAGACCCCCACGTCCATCACATCAATGTGGAGGGATGGACATTGTCCCACACATCCGCTCCACCCAACCCACAGCCCACGGAGGGTGGCCATGGGAGAGTGGGGACTGTCCCGAGGGATGTGCACCCTCGGCCGCTTACAACTTGGTGCTTGGGTTCAGATTGCCCAGTCACCTATGGCTTGTATGGGAAAATGACCCCCACCCTCCCGCCAGTGGAGACGGGAAGGTGGGGTCATTTTCCCACACAAATCATAGGTGACTGGGCAATCTGGGTGCCGCGGGGACAGACGGATTGGGGCATAGTAAATCATTTTTAATTCCCCCCTCCCCCAGGATTGCTCTCCCTCGGCGGCTTGCAACTTGGTGCTCGGGTTCAGATTGTCCAGTCACCTATGGCATGTGTGCGAAAATGACCCCCCTCCTCCCGTCTCCACAGGCACAGGGCATGGCCAAGCCAAACAGCTGTTTGCATTTTCATTTCATTTCCGTTGCCATTGCAGTTTCAAGCATAGGGCAAGGCCAAGCCAAACACCTCATTCCATTTTCATTTAATTTCCATTGCCATTGCAGTTTCAAGCATAGGGCAGGGTCAAGCCAAACAGCTGATTGCATTTTCATTTCATTTCCATTGCCATTGCAGTTTCAAGCACAGGGCAGGGCCAGGCCAAACAGCTGATTGCATTTTCATTTCATTTCCATTGCCATTGCAGTTTCAAGCACAGAGCAGGCCAAGCCAAACAGCCCATTGCATTTTCATTTCATTTCTATCCTCAGGGCCTGCTCAGCGGAGGAGGACTGTGAGGAAGATGGCCAAATATCATAGCGATATATGAAAGCGTTTGTTCTAAAATCAATATAGAGCACAGGCAGGAAGTGGTCAAGATGAGACTTTTAATTATATAGATGTGTGAGGAAAGTTTCTTGCACAGAAAATAGTGGGTGCCTGGAAGGCGCTGCCAGAAGTTGTGGTGCAAGCAGATACTATAATGGCAGGTACCATAATTCCTCGTATGTTGCAATACTTGGCTAATAAAGTATTATTGTATTGTATTGTATTTAATAGGCTTTTAGCATGGATGGTCATGGAATGGAGGGATATGGATCACATGCAAATAGAGGAGAATAATTTAAGGGGTGAAGGAATGGGCGCCGTTTCGGCTACTCCTTCTCTCCAGAGATGCTGCCTGTCCTGCTGAGTTATTCTAGCACTTTGTGTCTATCTTCGATTTAAACCAGCATCGGCAGTTCTTTCTGACACAGAAGACTAATTTAACTTGGCCTCATGTTCGCCAAGACATTAAGGCCCAAAGGGCCTGTTATTCCAATTAATAACCAATGCACACATTTAATTGTGTTGTTTTAGATGTCAAACAGCATTGTAATAAATTCTTCAGTGAACTCAGTGTAATGGGTGCATGGGAGCTGGGGTCACAGTGAGTCTTGGAGAAGCAGAGGAAACACTTCCTGGGGCCAAACTATCAAGATTCCTGAATAGTCAGACAGTGGATTATTCGTTTTTCACTGTGACATAGAAGTGCCTATGCAAGTCATGAGTTTCTGGATTGTGCAAGTATTGGTGGCCCATTTGCAACCTGCGGTGAGGTGTATCATTTTCCCTGGTTCATGTGCGCCGGGAGACTGACTAATGCAGCATTTCAGAATTTCAGGCCACGCTGTTACATGATGAACCTTGTGGCAGGCATTAAAAAACCATCATTGAGCTGAGCATAGTTCTAAAGAAATTAAATTCACAGAGCACCAGGGATGAGGGACAGAGACCCATCCTGCTGGAGATCAGTGAAATATGGCTTAATATTCCAGTGATTATTCATGCTCATTGTTTCAATGTCAAGTCGATTCATTTGAACTCAGCAGGAATCCTTGTTGCCTAGATCCTATTCTCCGGTTGTCGAGTAATGAGTTTGACTAAAAGCCATCAATTACCACATCCATCACCCCACTGTTTTTGATGACCTACTTGTCTCTGGTTCCCTAGTGCTACAAATTTAATATTCTTCTTCTTTTGATCAAATTTGTTATGGTCTCATTCACTCAATTTCTGATTTTATTTCCCTGATCCATATCACTAAAAATGTTGCCTTCCTCCAACTCTGACTCTAGCACATGCCTTCCACACCGACTCTCCCAGAATGTATTTCTTAAACCTCACCATCCTCCTTTCCACCTCTAGAACATTTCTTATAACCCATCCCTGATGAAGCTTTTAGTCACTGCTTTGCCTCATCATCCATTCTTGTCGATTGTGCTTCTAAATTAAAGGTGCTGAATAAACACGTCTCCGTCAGAGTAAGACAGAAAGAGAGAAGTAAAGAGACATCATGAAAATTGGTTAGTAGCCAGGCGGAAATCAGAATGTGAATGACTATTTTTCTCATTTAATTTAACTATTAGGATGCATCAACCAACAACTGAACCATCCTACCAACAACTAGATAGACCTGAGCTGCTGTCTACCTCATTGGAGACCCTCTGACTATCTTTAATCGGACTTTACTGGATGTTACCTTACACCAAACGTATTCATGTCATTCCCTTTATCATAGAGAATTATTATCTAGATTAGTGAAAGGCTTGGTTAGAGTGGATGTGGAGAGGATGTTTCCACTAGTGGGAGAGTCTTGGTCATAGTCTCAAAATTAAAGGACATTCTTTTAGGAAAATGTATTTAGTCAGAGGGTGGTGAATCTGTGGAATCCTTTGCCACAGAAGGCTGTGGTGGCTAAGTCAGTGGATATTCTTAAGGCAGAGATAGATAGATTCTTGATCAGTACAGGTGTCGGAGGTTGTGGGAAGAAGTCATGAGAATGAGATTAGAAGGGAGAGATAGATCACCCATAATTGAATGGTGAAGTATACTTGATGAGCCGAATGGCCTAATTCTACTGCTATTCCTTATGATGTTATGACCTTATGTATTTGTACACTGTGGATGCCTCAATTGTAATCATGTACTGCCTTTCCGCTGACGAGTTAGCATGCAACAAAAGCTTTTCACTGTACCTCAATACACGTAACAATAAACTCAACATTATAAAAGTATTGATTATGAAGAGAGATTTTTTTTCCCTTAACATTAAAAAAATACAATATTTGGTGCATAATGTGTCAATGCATTATGGATTAATGACATTGGACAATTCAGACGGATTAATGCATTGTATAAAGCTGGCCCATTTGGAACTTTTATGCTTCCTTCAGTCGATAGACATATATCCTAGAGGAACATCAGAAATCTTTGAAAGATCACTGAAGGAGCCAAGTCTCCTTTCCTTTCTCCTTCTTAAAACAGAAAACAAATTTCCATTGTGTTTGATACAGTGTGGAAACAGGCCCTTCACCCCCCACACGGCCAACATGTCCCAGCTACACTAGTCCCACCTGCCTGTGCTTGGACAATATTCCTCAAAATCTGTCCTATCCATGTACCTGTCTAACTGTTTCTTAAACATTGGGATAGTCCTAGCCTCAACTACCTCCTCTGGCAGCTTGTTCCATATACCCACCACCCTTTGTGTGAAAAAGTTACCCCTCAGATTCCTATTACATCGTTTCACCTGCACCTTAAACCTAGGTCCTCTGGTCCTCGATTCCCCTACTGGGCAAGAGATTCTGTGCATCTACCCAATCTATTCATCCAATACACCTCTATAAGATCACCCCTCATCCTCCTGTACTCCAAGGAATAGAAAATGGTGTCGCTTTGAAGAGAATAATGGAGATGTCTTCAATGTGCTTGGTGATAGGAAGATGCACACTTATTTCAAATCATACTCGAGAGACATAGGTCCTAACCCAGGACCTGAAGCATTGCTGATTAATCATTAAAGTCAATGGTGGTCAATCACATTGTGGATATTGAGAGGTGAAGCAACAGTCAATGCAGACTCCATATTCATCACAAGTAGCAACGCTAACTATATCTTGGATGGTAAACTGTTAATGCACTCATCAGGAAATCCGTTATCACACAGTTTCTCTGGTTCTCTGTAGGTCACATTCATTTTACGACATGCCATCGTGGAATGATTATGATACTGTAAGTTCAATGCCAGATGGTCCACTGTAATTGCTTTTTTTCCAAAGCTGTCTTGTCTTCCAGCTTTGTTATGTGATTATGCAGATTGGCTCCAATGTAAGTGATGGAACTGCACAGGCAGACTTGCTGAGATGCTTGTTTTTGAATCCCGATGAACACTGTTCATTTTTTTGTTGTTTTTTATTGTTTGATACTGATTTCAGTAGTTCCGTATTGTTCCCAAAATTGATTCCAGCAATGCAAAAGCTATTTCAGAAATGCAAACTGTTTGCCCTTTTTCCAGCTCACAATACATCTGATCAGTGCAGCACCAGTGGTCACAGCAGATGTTCGCCAATTAACCAAATAAGTTGATTATTGTGATAAAAGTTGTGTGAAAATCAAGCAACTTTAAAATAAATTCAATGATCTGACTTATTGGCAATCACATTGTTTCTGAAAACTGCATGTTCAAGCACATCTATCAAGGGCAGTGTCCTCAAAAATATTTAATACATGCACTTGATCAAAGTATTAAAAAATCCTTAGTGGAGCTAAAGGAATAATGAGGTGATGGTTCCTCTTTGCTGAAGGCCAGTGTTGTCATGCACTCAATCGGAATGATGAAACCTCACAGATTAAGCCTTTGAAGCAATAAATAATGTTCCACATTTCTAGGTTCATTTAGCTCAGTCCATGAGCAGAAGCTGGCCACTTGTCATATCCAATCCCTGAACACTTTTCTGCAGGGAAGAACGTAACTTTCCAATAGCTTCCAATAGCTGTAAATCAATTAGCATTTAGCTTGGTTTTGTGATACAGCGCGGAAACAAGCCCTTCGGCCCACCGAGTCCGCACCCACCAGTGATCCCTGCACATTAACACATTAGGGACAATTTGCTCATACACCAAGCCAATGAACCTAAATTCCTGTACATCTTTGGAATGTGGGAGGAAACCAAAGATCTCGGAGAAAACCCACGCGGTCACTGGGAGAACGTACAAACTCCTGACAGACAGCATCCGTAGTTGGGATCGAACCCAGGTGTCCAGCGCTGCCAGCGCTATAAGGCAGCAACTCTACCGCCGTTTAAGTCAAGAGTGGCCGTGCTACCTGATCTTAAACGTTCCCCCTTTTCCCCAAATGGCTAAAAATAGATTAGGGGCCATAACATTCCCAAAGGAATGTGTTCAGGATTATCTGTGGGCAATTAGATAATATTTGGCGACATGTTCAGAAAGGGCCTCCTGCCATCCTGCTGTGTCAGGAAATAATCTTCTTCATCCTTTATTCTTTTCTTCTTCCTTTTCTTCCTCCCTCTTCCTATTATTTTTCTTCTTCCTCTTACTCTTCCTCGTACTCTCCCTCCCCCTCTCCTTTTTCTGGATGACCCTTGGCAAGGGATCAGCCCAGTTAACAGTAAAGGGCTTGTCCCACTTAGGCGATTTTTTTCGGCGACTGCCGGCGACATTCACAGTCGTAGCAGGTTACCAAAATACTGGTGACTGGAACCTCGTTAGACAAAGTCAATGACAACCTTTATCATTGACAACCTACGACCACACAGGCGACAACGTACGACCACCGAAGTCAACCTACGTCCACCCGCGACAAGGAACAACCCTGTCGGCAACAACTGAAGACAATTCGGTCGCCAGTACCTGTCGCCAGTTGACGTAGGTTGACCTAGGGAGTCACCAATGGAATTCACCAAAGTCAACACCCGGTGACAACCTATGTCACCTGGCGACAACCTGCGTCATCCGGGTGACAACCTATGACAGCACTTACGACAGGAGAAGACAAGCTACATCAAGCCCACAGTCGCCAAAAGGTTTTGAACATTCCAAAATCCAGCGGCGACAAGAAAAACGTTACGACTCTTTAGGCGACGAGGAGACAACACACGATCATACAGGCGTCACACTGCGACCATATGGCGACAGCCTAGTCACCTGTAGTCGCCGAAGAAAATTGCCTAAGTGGGACAGGCCCTTAAGCAGTCACAAATAGGAAGGGTGGATCCAATTAGGGACCTCTTTGTGTAGAGACTGAGAGCATGTCTGGAAAATTAAATGAAAGAGAATCCACGAAACCTTGCTAGATGATAAGGCAGACAGAATAATGAATGGGTGAAAATGATGGATGGCTTGGTTCTAGATAGTCTAGGTATGTCTAAAGTGAACTAGTCACCCAGTCCAGATCAGATGGATTCTAGGGTGCAGAGGAAGAATTGATTCTCTAGTTATCAGAGAAGGGTTTGGCATTATCTTTTAATATTCTCCAGAGGGAGATGAGGTCTGGAAAGTAGCAAACATGACACCCTAATTCAAATGTTGCCTTTATCTTCCTTGGTACTAGGAGTCCTGTGCTTAGGAGATGCATTTGGAGTGACTTGTTGCAATTATTCCAATGCATTTTATCGAAGCTAAATACCGTGTGTTAACGATGGACAACCACACAGTGGGAAATGGGGTGCAAATCAAGGGCACTGCTCTGTTTTGGAAGGAATTGGCTTTCTTGTGAGTTGTTCGAGCTGCATTCCATCCAGGCACATGGAAATTATTAAATTAAAATGTGGCAGAAAAGAAACGTGTTTACATTATACGCTTTAGATCATATGTGACAGAGCTGGTTGGTAGGATGCCTAAACTGAGTGCCGGTCTCTGTTTTAGTCAATGAATAATACCTGCAGTCTTGTTAATTTATTGTTGCAAAGTTACTGCACGCAAGCACTGACAAGCCATTTCAAGGTGGAATTTACTGCCATCAGCAAATTGCTTCCAATGGTGACATTGTTCCAAGCTCTGTGTATCCTTGATCAGCCTTTGCTCTTCAGCAGACTAATTGAACTATCAAATTTAATGATAATTTGGTGGGCAAAAAGGTTGGCATGGATTGTTCGGCCAAAGGGCCAATTTCTGCACTGCACAACTCTACCACCTTAAATTAACAGGCATTTAACCTCACCTGTCTTCACAGGCAATTTAAAACACCATCACTATTCTTTATCAGAGCTCTAATGATTTATATTGCACCCCTGCTCAATTAATTGTACTTTTGATGGTTTAGGTATTTTAATCATGCTCGTTTTAGCAATGGTTTCTTCCTACTTGTAATGTGCATTTCTTAGACTTTAAATAGAGATTCAGATTTGTGCCAAAGTTAATAGTAAGATTAAAGGAGAACTTATCAGTTTGAAGTTTGATCTTTTTTTTATGAGGAGTTGCGATGAGGGATTTCGTGAAGACCCCTCCAGGCATGCATGCACGACATTCTTCAAAGCAGCGGTGTGGAATCACAGAACTACCCAGAAATGAAGTAATATAGTAAGATTGAAGAGACTCTATTTACCAGCTGACCTTATAGTAGAGGGTTGGGAGCAGAGGGCACAAAATCCCTCATCGCAACTCCTTATAAAATAAAGATCAAACTTCAAACTGGTAAGTTCTCATTTAATCTTACTATTTCATTTTGGAGTCAAATGAGTGACTTCGTGAAGATTTCAAAGCTCTGTGATTACATGCCCTGGATCACGTCCATGCTCACACACTGCCGTAATACTGATGGAGGAAGTATGTTAATGTATTTCAGACTTGAACAAGCTGAAAAATAATAACATTTGTTAATACAACAATTAAACCCCTGAACTCGGGGACAAACGTTTAGGGAACAGCACTTAAAACTGAATCCGCCAACGTCACGGGAGCAGCCACAGGTCTGTTATAAAACCGCTGAAATGTATTTTCACTGGCTCAGCCCGCTATTGCGAGGACATAATCCATGAACACCTCCATGGTCCTCGCCACTGATGTGGATGCAGCCCTGGTAGAATGACATTTTAAAATGTTAGTGTCTTACCTGCTGCACCGAATACCACCTTGAGCCATCTCCTGATGCCCATTTTCAGACCAGTAGTCGCAGGTCTGTGTAGTTTAAGCAACTCTTCTATAACACAGTCACTTGATTGTGTGTCAAAACCATTCTATCCAGGCAATTCCTGTAGAGTTTGGACCCGTTGTGCCAGTACCATCACCATCACCACTTTGAAGGTGAATAAGTCCAGTGGTAAATCCGCCAAAGGAGACCAGCTCCCGAGTAGGGTTAACACCACCCCCTATATCTCTGGTAATATATCGAGGTCGGGGAGGGATAGAACATACCCTTCAGTGTGGATAACAGCTGGTGAGATCCCACTCCAATGTTGAGATAGGATAACAGTGTACTCCTGGCACTGTATATGGCACTGTAACTGAGGGACACATCATAATGCAGGCCCATGAGGATTCCAGCACATTGGAGATCGTAGTAGATATGTTAGTGGTCTAGGTCCAACTATGGAAACCTCACATATCCTTATGTGGTTAAGGTGCTGCTTCCTAGTGGACTCTCTCTGCACGTCCACAGTCCTTTCTGTTGTAGATCTGGTTGCGTTTTCTGCAACACTGTCTGATGAAGCAGAATGGGGGAAAGCATAGAAACCCATTTCCCCCCAATGTAGCGTGAACGCGTCCATCGCCACTGCCCCAGGATCTGGTTCTCAAGAGACATATGTTGGTATCCAATGGTTCAACCTGGACGCAAGGAGGTCAATATCTGGTGTTCCATATTAGGCTATAGTTTTAGCAAATATTTGGAGGTTCAATATCCACTTGATGTCGTTATTAAATACTTGTGACCTGGTGTCCGCCACTGTATTGAGCTTAACCGGAAGGTATGTAGCTGATATCCAAATATTTGTTTCAATCCACTAGAGCCAAATAAATGTTCCAATTCATCACAAGATATTGACTTGATACCACCCATAAGGTTTAAATACGCCACCTCAGTGGTATTATTGAAGACGGACATGCGTATGCTGCAGATTAGTGCATTAAGCCCGTAGCCCGTGACATGCTCCCAGCATTTCTAAACAGTTTATACCTTGTGATTGAAGAAAAGTAGGCTTGTGCAAATCCCATCTACCACCCCAACTGCAAATGGTGTTGGTAGCTCCCCAGCCCTTGGTGCTTGCGTTGGTTTGTAACACAACTAATGGGTTTGATGTAATGATGGGATTTAACAATCACAAACATAGCTAATCCATATTGTAGTTCAATTTATGCCTTGGTTGGCGGCTGCATAGGCCCGTAAAAATTCGCTTTAAATGCCGACATTTTGCTCTTTGCAAGCTTAGATAGTGTAACGACCCAATTATGTAGCTAGAATGTAGCTACAAGTTTAGCAATTATTTTAGCAGTATGTCTAATAGTCAGTTTCCTGGTGCAAGCAAGGCTGTTACATGCCTCTATTATGTCCCTTGCATCCCAGAATGTATATAACCGCACTCCTACTTGTGAGGTTAAACATGCAGCACTTCCAAGAGAACCAGACCCCCTTACCTCCATGGTTACCGGCGGGCCTGACGTTCTGGTTCCTGGTGTTCCGTTGAATTGTGTTGAGGTGCTGCCGGCGTGTAGGTCCTTACTGGTCTTTCAGGTGGCCCCCGAGGTCTTGCATGTCTGTTTACTGCCTGCCTGCTGGAGGGAGGTGGATTCATCAACCCGTCTGCCTTCGCCTCCTAATCCAGGTCCTAGACCTGTTTGGGCAGATCCTCACCGAACAGCTATCTTAGTGGTGGCATTGTAGTTGCCTAGTACAACCCCGCAAATATGGGGTTTGGAGTCGGTTTGATGGCGATACTCCGGAAAGCATTAACTTCATGACTAACATGGCAAGAGCATCCTCCTGTTCTGCCGTCATTTCCATGCCGTCAACCGACCTGGCAAAGGCAGTAATCCCCGACGTCAGCAATTTCAGGATGTTTTAGGAACTTCAGCTCCTGTGCCCTATCCCCGGACTGATGTTGCCCCAGATGGGCATGTTGACTGTCAGTAAGTTGTTTGGGCCTGGTATATGTTGATCATCTCGGTAAAGACCTGTTCCTGCAGCTGGTGTGTGGTGAGGTAATCTATGCTGGGCCCCTGGTTTGGGCTGAGTGCTTCGGCTGGGCGAACTTGGAGACCACATTCAGCAGTTCCTCCTGGGTTTTCTCAGGTACTGTAGGTTCCTGCTCCAGCCCTTCTTACGTGTCAGCCAGCTGCTGATCTGTGGCATTCCCCACCGATGACGTGGACATGCTGGGTGGCTCAGCTGCATGTCTCCTGGACTGGAGGACATCTGGTCCAGGTGCAGGAATTGTGCTCCAGAATATGCTCCATCCGAGCCATGTGACCGCCCCCCGCATCTGCGGATGACAAGTCGACTTCCTCAGGTTCTGGAGAATCTCTGAGGCTTCTGTCATCGCCGCGCACCTCGTCAAGGTGATAACAAGGGTGCCTAGACAGGATGTCGCTGCCTGCCGCTTCTGCGTGGCAAAGCAACTCCTGCGTGGACCTGCCGCTGGTCCGCCGTCTTCCGGACAGAGGCGGCCCGCTAGTCTGATAAGACATGAGCGGTGATGAGTTGGTCCCGGCCACCAAAGCGTGGTACCCTGACGTCCGCGCGGGCTTGCCGCCTGTCCCGACGTTCGGCCACATCCTGCCACTAAAGGGGGGTGCAGTGACCGAGATGAGACTACACTGGCCCGCGTTCTGGCAGGCTTCCCCGGCAGTGAGTCTGTGCCGGCCGCACATGCGGGCTTGCAGATCCAGGCCTCAATCCTTCACAGGTCCACCAGGCGGCTGCTCTGGTGGAAAGTCGACCCCGGCTCCTACAGCGGGGCTTCACCGACTGTTGTGCGATTCTTCCCCTGGTCCTCTCTCTGGTGACCTGCATAGTTGGGGAGAGAGAACGTGCCGCCAGGCGAATAACACGTTTACGCAACTTTGCTCCATTGTCCCTATGCTTAGGTGACAGTGGTAGGGAGTCAGGGTCTTGCCTACCCTGCTCCTGCGCGGTGCTCCTACAACTTTACGGCTCCATGGCCAGCCGTGGTGGAGAATTGGGTCCTGGCTGCTGCAGGGCTCCCCGGTTTCTGCGTTCTTATCCCGGCCCGCAGAGCGGGCACTGCCGGCGTTGCGGGCAGCTCCAGGAATAGTGGCCGCTGACTCCCATCCGAAGTCCCATGGCCGTGGGAGGCATACTTCGATGCCTTCATTCTGGCCTCCCATACATCCTTTCTGTAAGCAAAGTCTAGTACAGAAGCTAAACAACTCAAGGTTAGTATCTTACCTGAGAGTCTATATCAAGCTTCCGGTGGAGGAGCGCACTCTCCGCCCCCCCCCCCCCCCCCCCCCAGCTCCAATGGTAACCAGACTCTCATGCGGGACATGGACTGCCGCTAACGGCAAGGCTCCCGCCTGCGTGTGAGACGGGGCCCCGGCTCTGTCTACTATAGGGTAGCATAGCCATCAGTCCGCGGTATTCCTGCGGCCTGCGGCGTTGAATCGGAGCTCCTGCTCTGCCTTTGCTACCCACGAATGGCAGTCTCCGAGCCCGGACCCTCCTGGTCCACGGGCTTGCCCGACTGCCGGGTAGCGTAGCCGTCAGCCCATGGTGACCCTGCGGGCTGCGGTGTAGATTCGGGCTGCCCATCGGCCGTCGCTACCATCAAACAGCGAGTGTGGGCCCGGACCTTAACCAGTCAACGAGCTGCCCAACCTGCCCCGTGTACAAATGAAGTCGGAGCTGTCGCTGTGCCACCGCTAGCTGCGAACGGCCCCGGACCCATCCATGCGGGTCCAGTGCGCACAAGTCCAATTTCACAGCACTCCAAGCAGAGTGCCGTCAGTACTCCATGCAGAGTGCAGGCAACAAGTCCAACCTCACAGCACTCAGAGTCACGTCCTAACCTCACAGCACTCCAAGTAGAGTGCAGGCAGCAAGTCCAACCTCACAGTACTCCAAACGGAGTGCAGGCCAGCAAATCCAATTTCACAGCATTTCAAGCAGAGTCACATTCACAGACACTCACACACACACACACACTTCACTCACCTCAGACACAGACAGACACACCCCCCCCCCACACACACACAGTCACACACACACATACACATCAAACACACGCACAACAGACACACACACAGTCACACACACACACACACACACACACACACACACACACACACACACACACACACACACACACACACACACAATACATATGGCAGTAAACATTTTTGAATACAGGCAGCAAGTCCAACCTCACAGCACTCCAAACAGAGAGCAGGCAGAAAGTCAAACCTCACAGCACTCCAAACGGAGTGCAGGCCAACAAATCCAATTTCACAGCATTTTAAGCAGAGTACACACACACATACACTCACACACACACAGGCACAAACACACACAGACACACACACAGACACACACACACACAAACACACACAAGCACATCCACTCATACACACAAACACACTCACACACACATACACACAAACACAAAGACACACACACTCACATAGACACTCACACAGACACACACACACTCACAGAGACACTCACACACTCACACACTCACACAGACCGACATGCACACTCACACAAATACACACTCACAGACACAGACAGACACACGGACACACACAGACACACACACACTCATACACGCACAGACAGACACACGCACAGACAAACACATGCACAGACAGACACACACACAGTCACACACACACAAAGACACACTCACACATACACACACACAAACACACAAACACACTCACACACACACCATACATATGGCAGTAAACGTTTTTGAATACTCAAACGGCTGGGCGCGGCATCTCCACTTAGAGCCTTCCGCAGTCAGCAACACTTCCGCATTCAGCACGACTTCTGCACTCACTGAAATGACGCAATCTGTGTGACCTGTCCACTAAGCGGAAATCACGAAATGAGCAGGACTTTTGCAGTAAACACGGTCGGACCTAATAAAGTGTTTATTCCTTCAAGCTACAGTTGCAAAAGCCACAGTTGCAAAAGCCACAGTTGCAAAGGCTACATTTTAATACCCACATTTTAATAGCCACAGTTGCAAAAGCCACATTTTAATAGCCACATTTTAATAGCCGCATTTTAATAGCCACAGTTTAATAGCCGCATTTTAATAGCCACATTTGCAATAGCCACATTTGCAATAGCCACAGTTGCAATAGCCACAGTTGCAAAAGCCACATTTCAAAGGCCACAGTTACAAAAGCCACAGTTTAAAAACACAAAAAGGGCACTCACAGCAGTAGACACAAAACGTTCTGTAGATACACAGCTCAGACTGAGATTCATGACCTCTCCCTCGCCATCTTGCAGTGACAGAGTCACGTACAGACTTTCGGGTTTTATAGCTCCTCCACCCCCCCCCCCCCCCCCCGCCCCCCCCCCCCACCGGAAGGTGCATGGCCTTCATGGCGGTGATTGACAGGAGAGAGAATCGCACTAATAATAAACACTAATAACTCTTTTAATTTTCATCGATGGGAAAAATCCTCGGCACCTGATGAGCGGAGGGGGACTAAGTAAGATGGCCAAAAATCACAGCCGTAAGTGGTAGAGTTTTTTTCTAAAATCAAAAAACAAAACAAACAGGAAGTTTAGACTTAATTATATAGATTTTAATAGCCACATTTTAATAGCCACGTTTTAATAGGCACATTTTAATAGGCACATTTTAATAGCCGCAGTTGCAATTGCCACAGTTGCAAAAGCCACAGTTGCAAAAGCCACATTTGCAAAAGATACAGTTGCAAAAGCCACATTTCAAAAGCCGCAGTTTAAAAACACATTAAGGGCACTCGCACGTCAGTACACACTAAGTGTTCTATAGATTCACAGCTCAGACTAAGAGTCGTGACCTCTCCCTCACCATCTTGCAGCAACAGAGCCACGTCCAGACTTCCGGATTTTATAGCTCCTGCCCCAACCACAGAAGGGGCGTGGTCTTGATGGCAGTGATTGACAGGAGAGAGAATCTCAACATTTTTTAACACTAATAACTCTTTTATTTTTCATCGATGTGGAAAATCCTCTGCACCTGATGTGCGTAGATGGAGACTCTGAGTAAGATGGCTAAAAATCACAGCCGTAAGTGGTAGCGTTTTTTCTAAAATCAAACAACACAAACAGGAAGTGGTCAAGATTAGACTTTTAATTATATAGATATACATGTCACAGGGCTACCTATTATTCGTTATCATTGCACCATTATGTTCTTAACACATTATTTGTCCACCATGGATCTTTATCAAGTTTTTGACATAGAACAGACCAGATTCCGACACTTTCTGAGGATAATTTTCATGTCGATACCAGAGCTGAATTATGGCCTTGAAGAGCATCTGACCTGTGGTACAGTCTTTTCCCTTCAGTCTCTCCTTGATAATGGAGCACAAATTCTCAATCAGATTCAGATACCAGGCCAGTCCAACACATGAACTCTCCTTCTGCTGGAAACAATTGGATCACCATCTTTTGTTTAGTTTAGAGACACTTCATGAAAACAGACCCTTCGGCCCACCGAGTCGATCATCAATCCCCACACATTAATACTATCCGACACACACCAGGGACAATTTATAATTTTACCAAGCCGTTAACCTACAAACTTGAACGTCTTTAGCTTGTGACAATAGATAATAGATAATAGACAACGGGTGCAGAGGTAGGCTATTCGGCCCTTTGAGCCAACACCGCCATTCAATGTGATCATGGCTGATCATCCACAATCAGTACCCCGTTCCTGCCCCCATATCCCCTGACTCCGCTTTCTTTAAGAGCTCTGTCTAGCTCTCTCTTGCAAGTATCCAGAGAACCAGCCTCCACCGCCCTCTGTTGCAGAAAATTCCACAAACTCACAACTCTCTGTGTGAAAAAGTGTTTCATCTCCATTCTAAATGCCTTACCCGTAAACTGTGGCCCCTGGATCTGGACTCCCCCAACATCAGGAACATGTTTCCTGCCTCTAGCATGTCCAAATGCTTAATAGTCTTATATGTGTCATTAAAATCCCATCTCATCCTTCGAAACTCCAGAGGTTTCGAGTCCAGCTGCTCATTCTCTCAGCAAATGACAGTCCCGCCATCCTGGGAGGAAACCAGAGCTCCCGGAGAAAACCCACGCAGGTCACCGAGAGAATGTACAAACTGCGTACAGGCAGCACCTGCATTCAGAATCGAACCTGGGTCTCTGGCGCTGTAAAGCAGCAACTCTACCGCTGCGCCACCATGATGCCCTTTGATGTGGCATAGTGCAAAGTCTTGCTGGAATATCCCAGATTCATCTGGAAATGTCTTTGCCATCTCTACCAGCACTACCAAATTCCAAGGGTGGCGGATAATGGAGTTTTGTTCTGAGGAAGTTTGAAAACTGAAAACAAAATCAGACAATACCAGAGATACTCAGAAGATCAGACAGCATCTATGGAGAGAGAACTACCCTAATGAAAGTTTATCGACCTGAAATGAAGTATTGCACCAAATGGTTTGCTCATAAATAGCAGGCAAATTGTTCTCTCTTCATCTGAACCTTAAGGGGCTGTCCCACTTGGGCGACCTAATCTGCAAGTTCTGGCGAATTTGCCCTCAACTCATACTCGCAGCATGGTCGACACGAGGCCGTAGGAGATCTTTGTAACTCTCCTTCATGCTCGAGAATAGTCCCCGGGTACTCGAGGCCTCAGCTAGGTCGCGGTGTATTTTTCAATATGTTGAAAAATGCCCACGAGTAAAGAAAGGTCGCCATGGAAAAAATCGATAATTTTTTACTCTTAGTAGGTCGGCATGTTATTCGTAGGTAATTGAGGGTAGTCGAAGGTAGTCGAAGGTGGTCGAAGGAGGTCGTCTTCACTCTCCACTATTCGGTGTCCAATTTTCCCGAAGTTAGTCATAGCTAGTTGTAGCTAGTCGTAGCTAGTCGAAGCTAGTCTTCAACATAGTCGTAGGAGGTCGAAGGAGGTCTTCTACATAGTCAAAGGAGGTCTTCAACATGACATTTTTTCAAACTCTCCTAAACTCTTCGAAACTTGCCAATTAGGTAGCCCGTGGGACAGCCCCTTTAGAGTAAAGTGACAGAATGGTCCAAGCAAATGGAACTTAAGGACCTGGTGTCTTCACCACTGACAGAATCATACTTCATCTACACACATTGCAGCAACTCACTGCAGCTTCTTCTCAGATATTCAACCTCCACCATCTACGAAGGCATTTGATTTTACACCATCTTCAACGTGCAGCTAGAGATACTATGAGAATTAGAGATACTATTAACCCACTGACAGTGGTGGTCCAATTTTTTGGATGGATACATTTATCGGATAAGGCCAATTTATTTGGATTTGAATGTTTCAAGTAAAACTGGACCTCCATCACAAAGAGTAGATCTCGCATTGCCTCTGAACCACTCTTGATGTGTGCCTGGGCTATGTGGTTTGATGCGGCCTGACCCTCAGCGTTGTCTTGCACTGGAAACATGGTCTACAGTCATTAGTGATGAAACGTGGCCTTTTGACCCAGCTAATCCATGCTGACCAGCGATCACCCTGTACACTAGCACTATCCTACACACGAGGGACAATTTACCATTCAAGCCAATTAACCTACAAACCTGTACGTATTTGGTGTGTGGGAGAAAACCGGAACACCTGTAGAAAACTCTCGCAATCACAGGGAGAGCTTACAAACTCCATACAACCAGCACCAGTACAGATCGATTATGGGTCTCTGACGCTGTAAGGCAGCAACTCAACCGTTGCTTCAATGTGCCAGCCCCTCTCTTCAACAAGGCTGTGTGCATCAAAAGCAGTGTTCATCACAGCATCAATGTGCCTGGTGTCTCAGTGCATCAAGTGCGGAGACTGCCAGAGCATCAAGGGAGGGAAGTGTCTCAGTGCATAAAGGACATGGAGGCTGGCTCAATGCAACAAGAGAGGGTATCAAAACCTGCGCAGACCAACTGGCTGGTGTTTTTGCAGACATTTTCAACCTCTCATTACCGAGGTCTGAGGTTCCCACCTGCTTTAAAAGGACAACAATAATACCAGAGCCCAAGAAGAGTAAGTGACATTACTGAATGACTACCGACCGACTGGTGGCACTAACGTCTGTGACGACGAAGTCCTTTGAGAAGTTTGCTCTGGTGTATCTTAGAAACTCCTATCTTGGAAATAACTTGGACCCACTACAATTTATTTACTGCCACAATAGATCAATGGGGGATGTGACCTCACTGGCTCTACACTCTGCACTGGACCACTTGGACAATAGAAGTACAAACTGTATCTATGAGTACTGTGTTTACAGACCTGTTCTGCTGCTGTCAACAAGAATGTAACTGTTCCATTTATGGTACAAAGCACCATCAGAGCATTGAGGGAAGGTGTTTTAGTACAATGAAGAGTGTTGCTCAGTGGAATAAGGGGGAGAGGATGTCTCTACAACAAAGGGGGGTGTCTCGGTGCATCGAGAGTGGCTGCTTCAGTGCAGAAGGGGGGGGGCTGTGACAGAGCTTGAACCTGCTCTACCCTCTATATGTTTTAGTTTTATAGATACAGCGCAGAAACAGGCCCTTTGTCCCACCAAGTCCGCACCAAGCAGCGATCCACGCACGTTAACACTATCCTAAACATAATGGGGACAATTTACACTTTTACCAAGCCAATTAATCTGCAGACCTGTATGTCTATGGAGTGTGGGGGAAAACCGAAGATCTCTGAGAAAACCCACAAGGTCACGGGGAGAATGTACAAACTCCATACAGATAGCACCCATAATCGGGATCAAACTTGGGTCTCCGGCACTGTCAGCGCTGTAAGACAGCAACTCTACTGCTGCGCCACCGTGTCGCCTTAAATGTTTCTAACAACTCATGAAGCCCCACTCCCACCAAAGGCAGTCAAAATGAGTAGCAGCCAAATGTGGGTCCCTTGAAGGCAGACATGGGTGAAATTATTATGGGCAACAAGGAAATGGCAGAAGAGTTGAACAGGTACTTCGGATCTGTCTTCACCAAGGAAGGCACAAACAATCTCCCAGAAGTACTGGAGGAAAGAGTATCTAAGGGGGTCGAGGAACTGAAAGAAATTTTCATTAGGTGAGAAATACTATTGGGTAGGCTAATGAGACTGAAGGATGGTAAATCCCCTCGACCTGATGGTCTGCATCCCAGGGTCTAGAAATAGTGGACGCATTAGTGATCATTTTCCAATGTTCAATAGATTATGGATCAGTTCCTGTGGATTGGAGGATAGCTAATGTTATCCCACTTTTCACAAAGGAAAGCAGGGAATTACAGACCAGTTAGCCTGACTTCTGTGGTGGGAAAGATGCTGGAGTCAATTAATAAAGAGGTAATAATGGGGCATGTGGATAGCAGTAAAATGATTAGTCCAAGTCAGCATGGATTTATGAAAGGAAAATCATGCTTGACTAATCTTCTGGAATTTTTTGAGGATGTGACAAGTAAAATGGATGAAGGGGAGCCAGTGGATGTAGTGTATCGAGACTTTCAGAAAGCCTTTGATAAGGTCCCGCACGGGAGACTGGTGACTAAAATTAGAGCACATGGTATTGGGAGTTGGGTGTTGACGTGGATGGAAAATTGATTGTCTCCTACACTTGTCTCCCGCACTAAGATCATCCTGCAGAGAATGATCCCAGCCTAACCCAAGAGCCTTGTCACCCGTAGACAGATTAATGATGCCTGCGCATCCCCCCCCCCCCCCCCCCCCCCCCCAACCTCCCTCCACCTCAACTCACTCCTGGGCACCAAAGCAGCTCAGGAGGCGAATCCTGAGCTCCGTCTCCCAACAATCTGATGTGCAACTGATGTGAAAGAATAGCGCAGGGGTTCTCAACCAGGGGGGACTTCCCCCCGGGGGGGATTTCAGGTTTTCAGGGGGGGAATTGGGACCACAGATTAGCAAACTCAAACTGTTAGAGTGTTGATCTTTTTATTGCCTTTGAGCTCCCCAGGGCGGCACAAAATTCAGTATGCATCGGTTACCTGCTGCTGGGGGGGAATGACATTCTGACATATGGTGAAAGGGGTGCATGGGGCAAACAAGGTTGAGAACCACTGGAATAGCAGCTGCAGCCGGCCAGCACCCGGCATGGACTTCTCACACCCTCACACACGAAAAGTGTGTGCGAATAAATAAAAACAAGAATAAAACCAAAGCCTGGCTTGAAAGTCAACTAAAAATATATTCCGCTTAGAACAAGCAGGCACGGAGACATCCGTCCACATTCAAAGATTTCATCTCCCATCTCCCCGCAGTGTGTAGACCTGGCAGTAAATTTAATTAAAATATAACAAACCTCCGCCCGCTGGTCTTCTAACTACATGATGTGTATTTCAAACAAATCATAAGTATAACTGCTCTGGCACTGGACGGTGCGCATTTTCCCTTTGTAGGTCATATCAATAGATGCGGCCGCACTGAATTCTATCCTTATCTCAAAGCCGCAGGATGGAGATGTCGTCTTTAACACTGTTGCTTGTTTAAACAGACCTTCATTCACGGTTGGCTCAAGAGTAACTCGGGAGAGGAACTTGGTAACTCGGGAGAGGAACTTGGATCTTCGCAGAAATGACATACCCGTGGGAACTCGGTTAAACTCTTGAACATAAATTTGGAATCTCATACACAACCACAAGTCTGTTTTTTTTCTTTCACTCTGGGTCACTCGTGGGTGGACTCGCACAGTGAGACAGTGCTATTAGAATAAAGGGGAGGGCATTGAAGATTGAGGTGAGAAAAAACATTATCACCCAGAGAGTTGTGAATTTGTGGAAATTCACAGAGGGTAGTGGAGGCCAAATCACTAGATGGATTTAAGAGAGAATTAGATAGAGCTCTAGGGGCTAGTGGAATCAAGGGATATGGGGAGAAGGCAGGCACTTGTTATTGTTTGGGGACGATCAGCCATGATCACAATGAATGGCTGTGCTGGCTCGAAGGACCAAATGGCCTCCTCCTGCACCTATTTTCTACGTTTCTATGTTTCTATCATGTACAGTAGCAATGATTTTAAATTAGATAGATTTTTTTACTTAATTTTATTGCACAGAAACAAAAATAGATTAACATACTACAAAATCAGAAACACCTTGGGAGGGTTCCAATAATCTTGATCTTCAAGTGCAAGGTTCACAGATGAGAATTGTATTTTCAATGTCACGTTTAGGCAGCGCCACTTTCAGCATATGCAACATTTTATTGATCTGCTCAGGTTTAGACTTTAGACTTTAGAGATACACCGAGGCCTTGCCAATCAGCGATCACCTCCTACACCAGCACTATCCTACACCACAGGGCCAATATATAATTTACAGAAGCCAATTTACCTACAAGTATGTACGTCTTTGGAGGATGGGAGGAAACCGGAGCGCCCGGAGAAAACCCGTGCGGTCACAGGGAGAACGTGCAAGCTCCATGCAGACAGAACATAGTCTGGATCGAACCTGGGTCTCTGGTGCTGTAAGGCAGTAACTCTACTGCTGCGCCACTGTGCCGCTCAATGTGCTGAAATGGGTTGAAATGTGGTTTAACTGTCCTTTACCTGAGCAATGGAGCTTGGGCGGCATCCCTGAAGCATTGTGAATAGTAAACTGTGAGTTGTGGCATAAATCAGCAGCCTGGAAAGATTTTGAAGTTAAGGAGCTGAATGTAATCGTAACCTTGACCTCCACAAGCTAAGCAATCAAGTGAGACTGCAGATATTATTGTACTCGGAGCATACAAGCACTCCCAACACACTCCAAGGTCCACTCTGTAATACATTACTGTACCAGGAGAAACACAGTAAAGCATAGATGTTCTGTGAGCAAATAGGAATTGCCATTTTTCAGTCCAGTGAGGTTGAAAATCATACTGGGTTGAATTTTTTGTCAGCTGCACAATTGCTGAAGTCATTTGGAGAAATGTAATGCCAAATAAAAGGTGCTAGTGCAGATAAAAATCCTACCAATCAAGCCAGGATTTTAATTTCAATATTTGCACGGACTCACAGAAAGGTTACAATATTCCTTTAATGGCGCAGCAAAGCTTTTGTTTCTGGGCCCTACTTGAAGGAATTGCTAAGATGAAGAGTCAATTGAGTTGCATTTACCTCTCTCCTGACAGACCATTTTCCCACTCATTTAAATTGGGAATATTGTATTTGAGCCGGGTTCTGCAGGCCAGATTTCCAGTCTAAAAGCTGACAAGCATGCAGAGTATTGCACTCCTTCCCACCTCTGTCATCTCTTTTGATCTATATTCTTCTGAGATATCTGTGACCATTTCACACACCACCCCACTAATTGTGGTCCGTTGATCATTGCCAAATTTAGTCTGCTGGTGTTGGTGGCAGGACCAGTGGGTATCCTTGTGGGTCTCTTTTTGCAGCGGAGCTGACAGCTCGCTGAAGTTTGGGATGAATTTTCCCAGGTAGTTTACCATGCCTAACAATCGTTGTAGAGCTGTCACGTCCATAGGTGCTGGCATTTCGTTGATGGCAATGATTTTTGCCGGGTCTGGCCTAAGTCCGTTGTTGGTGAACACTTGGCCCACATACGTCACTTTGTCGACCCAAAACCTGCACTTGAGAGGGTTGACTTTGAGGTTTACCTCCCTGGCACGATCCAGAACCTGTTTCAGGTTTGTGTCATGTTCATGTGAGTTGCACCCGGCGATCAGGATGTCGTCCACAATTATGTAACATGGGCAGCTAGCAAAGAGTTGTTCCATAGTACGTTGGAATACCTCTCTGGCTGAATTGATGCCAAATGGCATGAATTAATAAGGGTTAATCTACAGCTCCCACTTTTGGCATGCACAAATTTAAAAGCTGATAATTGATTGAATCGAATGAAAGACAGATAGGGCATGGAAACAAGCCTCTTGGCCCATCGAGTTCACGCCACACATCGTTCACCTGTTCACAGTTGTTCACACTAGTCTATATTATTCCACTTCCACATCTACTCCAGAAACGTTGGGGCCAATTTACAGAGGTCAATTAACCTACAAATCCACAAGTCTTTGTGATAAGGGATTTCCAATTGTTCTTATATGAATGGTTTTAGAGCACACAGCGATGTGAGCACTTAATGAAACCAATTTTAATTTAGTTCCCTAACTCTCCAAGTCTATTGAGAAATATCTGTGAAAGAGTTAGAATTAGTTTTAGAAAAGAAGCAAATCTGCCTGCCTCCCATAGTAAAACCCATTGTACAACATTGCATTCAAAATCTAACCATTATTTCCCCAATTTAATTCTCACCACCTCATCCTCAGTTTATTTTGCTCTCTAACTCCTGACATTTTCTTTCTCTATTAAACACTATGCCTTTCATTAGGTATGGAGGTGGCGCAATGAGAATGGCCCTGTTGCTTGGAGCAAGTAGGCTTTGTCCTGCCTCACTTCCAGTTTTCTTTCCCATCCAGCACAATCCATGTGAAGAAGAGCCCCAACCTGAAACGTCACTATCCATGGTCTCCAGAGGCTGCCTGTCCCACTGAGTTCCTCCAGCACTTAGTGTGTTTTGGGCGGCACGGTGGCGCAGCGGTAGAATTGCTGCCTTACAGCACCAGAGACTGGGGTTCGATCCTGACTGCGGAAGCTGTAGTTCGACCCCGTGACCGCGTGGGTATTCTCCAAGTGGTTTCCTCCCACAATCCAAAGATGTACAGAATTGGCTTTGGTAAAAATTGTAATTTGACTCTTATGTGTGTAGGAGAGTGTTAGCGTACGGGATCACTAGTCAGCGCAGACTCAGTGGGTTGAAGGGCCTGTTTCCACACTGTAACTCTAAATCAAAACTAAGGTCAGTGACTGTGGCTTCACTCAAGTTTACTTCTATTCTAGTTTTTCAGACATCAAGTGAAACATTATATCTTTCCAAAGCTTACTAAAAAAAATGCCTACGGCAGTTCTTCACCCCATCTGCCCTTCACTTGAGTGGCTTGGTTACTGTAACTTTTAAAACTTGGGCTTGAAACTACAATAAAATGGAAAGATTAAAAACTTATTAAAGAATTATTTTTATTGTAAACTGCAATTAACCTGATGAAATTTGTTCCATTTAAGGAGTTAGAAGTGAACTAGTCATCTGGTTCAATTCATTATGTCAAAATGTGGTCCATTCTGAATTGGTGAAAACCATCCATGTAGACTTGTTTTAAAGAAATTAAACACATTTGGGTTGGAAATACTAATTTTTACCTGCTATATTTGTCCTTCAATTGATAATACAACTGCATCAGTTGAATCAGTCAAATCAGTTGCATGCACAAATTCAGAAGAATGCACGACCTGAATGTAGGAAGGACCTGCAGATGCTGGTTTTAGCCGAAGATAAGACACAAAATGCTGAAGTAACACAGTGGGACAGGCAGCAGCATCTCTGGATAGAAGAAACGGGTGATGTTTCAGTCTCATACAAACATGTAACTTTGTCTTAATAAATGTATTTATTTATATCAACATGTGTAGGAATTTATTTAGGACACTTATTTGATTTGGCTCTGTGCACCCTCATAGTGGGTTAACTGTCGATAGTTTCAGCCGAGTTAGGAAGGATCTTAGTTTCAAACCTTGACCTATGTCTCATGATTAATTCGGGAATTACTTGCCAACAAATGATCAAAACTAACTGGAGCCTGATAACTCCTATGTGAACAATTGTAAGTGACTACTGTAATGTGTAGACAGAACTGTTTGTTATATGTATAAGTTTTGAGATGAAACAATGAGGTGTAAACTAAATATAAGGTCACCTGCGGATCACCAGAACCAGAGGCTTTAAGCTGAAATGAATGGAAGGGAAAGATTTTATGGGAATGTAAGGATAATTTTTTCACACAAAGAGGGTGTATGGAACAAACTGCCAGGGGAGGTAGTTGAGGCAATGTTTGAGAAGCAATTAGAAAGGTTCATGCATAAGGTAGGCTTAGAAGGATATGGGCCAAATGCAGGCAAGTGGGACTATTGTAGATGGGACATGTTGGCCGGTGTGAGCAAGGTAGGCTGAAGGGCCTGTTTCCACACTGTAGGACTCCATGGCTCTGTGACTCTATCAGGCATAGCAGCAGGCTTCTATCACACTGAACTTCTGCATAAACCCCATTTTTTTCACCTACCCCTTTGCATCTGAGAGTTATGAAAAGATCCCGGCATTGCATCTGAAGAAAAGAAGTGAAGCTCTTTTTAAGATCTTGGCCTAAACGTATCCTTAAATGATTATTTTGCTATTTCCTAAGAACTTGTAAGGAACAATTTCTGGTCCATTGAGAAAAATCTTGTTAAATTTGTTCATCATTACCTCACATTTACTGTTCAATGCAAACCACCCTTGGTACCATAACGTTCAGCAATTAAACTCATTCCACATACTACTTTCAAAGTATACAGTACTTGTAGGCTTTGCTAGACATATGGTAGGCTTGCCTTCATTGGTCAAGGCATTGAGTATAAAGGGCCCGTCCCACTTGAGCGTCATCTGCGTGTCATTTACGAGACATCATTTAGGCGTCATGACGCACGACGTGTGCGTCGTGACACGCACGTGATACGCGCATGGTGCGCATTACGCGTGCATGGTGCGTCGTGACGTAGGCGGCGATGTGCGGTCGCATGCCGATCCCCAAGATTGTGGGATTCACAAAATCTTTGCGCGCCACCCGCCGGATGCTAACATGACGCTTAAGTGGGACAGACCCTTAAGAGTTATGAATTCATGCTAAAGCTTTACAAAACTTTGGCTAAGCCACATTTGCTGGATTGTGTGCAGTTTTGTTACAGGAAGGAAGCTTTGGAGAGGATGCAGAACAGGTTTACCAGAATGCTACCTGGATTAGAGATGATTAGCTATAAAGGAGAAATTGGACACACTTCGATTGTTTTCACCAGCAAGTTGGAGATTATGGTGAAGTGCATAGTGAGGTGAAATGATCCGATGGAAGTGTATAAAATTATGAGGCAGAGATAGAGTTGACAGACATTTATCCAGGGTGGAAATGTCAAAGACCAGAGGGCATAGTTACAAGGACAGTGGGGGGAAAGTTTGGAGGAGGTATTTGTTGCACAGAAGGTGGTGGGTGCCTGGAACGTGCAGCCAAGGGTGATGGCGGAATCCAATACATCGGTGGCATTTAAGAGGCTTTTGGATAGACACATGGATATGCAGGGAATACAGGGATCATGTGCAGGCAGTGGAGATTAGTTTGACATAAGATCATATTCGGCACAGACATTATGAACCAAAGCACCTGTTGCTGTGCTACACTGTTCTGCGTTACATGTTATAGAGTCAGAGAGTGATATAGTGTGGAAACAGGCCCTTCAGCCCAACGCGCCCACACCAGCCAACATGTCCCATCTACACTAGTCCCACTTGCCTGTGTTTGGCCCATATCCCTTTAAACCTGTTCTATGCATGTACCTGTCTAAATGTTTATTGAACATTGTAATAGTACCTGCTCAACTACCTCTCCCGCTCATTTTATATGCCCGCCACTCTTCGTGTGAAGAAGTTATCCCTCAGGTTCCTATTAAATCGGTCTCATCTCACCTTAAACCTATGTCCTCTGGTTCTCGATTTCCCTACTCCGTGCTAGAGACTCTGTGCGTCTACCTGATCTATTCTTCTTAAAATTTTGTACACCTCTATAAGATCACCCCATCTTATGGAAACACCCACGTTCTATGCTCCATTTGTGACAAGCATTCCTCTTTATGAATATTGAAAAAAAATTGGCAGCCCACTAAACACTCTCAAAACCTATTATGTAGATATGTTTGTAATAAATCAACATACTAGATAGAATTATTGCCTTTTGAAGGCTTTCATTTTAACCTGTGTGACTCAAATCAGTTGGTTCATTTGCAGGAGTTTAAAAACAAATATAAAATCAACTGGAGTAATGACTGGATTGCTTGAGTCCCTGTGCAATCTTGATCCAAAACATCGATGATTCCTTTACCCCCACAAATGTGGCTTGGTCAATTGAGTTCCTCCAGGAGTCTGTTTATTGCTTCCCATTCCAGCATCTGTAGTCGCTTGAGTCTCTGCGTGATTCAAGCAAGTCCTGTCCCGATGGTGCCACAGTGTGGACAGATCTGGTAACTGGGAGCCGCTGTGGCACAGCTGGCGGAGCTGCTGCTTCACAGCGCCAGAGAACCGGGTTCAATCCTGACCTCGGGAGCTGTCTGTACGGAGTTTGCATGTTCTCCCTGTGACCGTGTGGATTTCATCCAGGTGCTCCGGTTTCCTTGCACATCCCAAAGAGGTGCGGGTTTGTAGGTTATTTGGCCCTCTGTAAATTGCCCCTAGTTTGTAAGGAGTGGGAAAGTGGGATAACATGGAACGAGTGTGAATGGGTGATTGATGGTTGCCGCTGTCCCGATGGACTAAAGGGTCTGTTTCCATGCTGTATCTCTAAACTAACCTAAACAAAAAAAAATTACTCTAATATTTTTTAAATACTTGTCGAAGAAAAACACTTCCTTGGTTCACAACTTGATTTCATGTTATCATGACTTCTGGTAGACAGTCAATATTTACTGAATCTCATTCATATTAAGATGTAGAAACAAGCAACTGCAAATGCTGGTTTACACAAAAGGACACAAAGTGCTGGAGTAACTCAGCGGATCAGGCAGCATCATCCCAAACCCAAAACGTCTGAGGAAGGGTCCCAACTGAAACACCACCTACCCATGTTCTCCAGTGATGCTGCCCGACCCACTTCTGTGTTACTTTTTGTCCTGATTCAGTTTAACCAGATTAACCCCCTCATTGCAGTTATAAGATCTGTCCACAGGGTGGCACCATGAAGCCATTCTCCCATTTCCGACTAAATAGAACATTTGCATCAACACCATTTTATGTCAATGTGTTTAAATGTACCCTCCTGATCTTTATGTCCCAACTGGGCACCTCACAGATCCTCAGGCTATGTCGCAAAACAATTCTTCTACTCCAGGCTCCATTTTTCAAATTGCCACTGGTTTTGCCCGCTAAATGATTCGATTAAGAGACAATGCAAAAATCAGTCCAGAACTTAATACCTTTAATACCTTTAATGTGGGAACTGAAATCTCCATTTCATAATCCAATTGAACTTTGATCACCTCAGGGGAGGGGAGGGGAAGAGTAAATGAATGACGTTGCATCTTTATGCTCAACACTCACTAGCTCCAACTCAGCTACTGGCACCAAATCTCGATTACAGAGGCCTAATAATATTGGTGTTACTCAACTGCATTCAAATCACAGGGAATCGAGTGTGCCAGCTCTGCTCTGGTGCACTTAGATAGGGGCTGTAATAGGGGATCACAAGTAGCAAGGCTGCTGGACATGCCGGTGGAGCACATGGCCTAGCCAAGTAGATAGCGCGTGAGGGAGGCCAAGGAACATGCGCAGGTCCTCATTTTAACCTCTCGCAGGACTTTACCTGGAGCCAGACATGAATCCTTTCTCCTGTGGACGTGCAGGGCCACAAAATGCCAGATGGTGTCAATGCTCCCAACTGTGCCATGGCAGACGGAGCAATGTTCTGCTTCTACTGTGGCACAGGAGGGGGGCCATCGATAGATGGCTCCAATTAGAGCATCGCTCGTTGGCATGGGAGAGCAGATGGCTGCTTTTCAGGAGCACCGAGCTGACAGCTGGAAGCACAACAGCCCACTCCGTGACCTGTGGGCAGGGACTTGCAAAGCAATCAGTACTGAGGACAGTATCCTGCTGCAGTCCTGCAGGAAAGTGTTGGCTTTGATGAGTGGAAGAACAATGGGCTTCACTGTAAAGAATCAGATGGTGGTAGACAGTGCAGCGAAGAAGGCGCAAGGCAAGATGATCTCCATCGGCTGTGGCATTGAGTGTAAGATTTGGGACATCACATTACAGCTGTACAAAACATTAGTGAGACCACATTTGGAGGATTGTGTGCGGTTGCAGTCGCCACAGTATTGCAAGGTCGTGATTAAGCTAGAGAGAGTGCAGAAAAGATTCATGAGGATGTTACTTGGACAGGAGTGATTGAGTTATAATTGGAGATTAGATCGACTGAGACTGTACTCCCAGGAGCGAAGGTGACTGAGGAGTGAATTCATAGAGATTTATAGTATCACTAGCTTTTTCTCAGGGTTGGGGAATATAAAACTTGATGGTACTGGTTTAAGTCCAAAGGGAATGATTTAAAGCGGTGCTGAGTGGCAAGTTTTTCACATAGATGGTAGTGGATAGATGGAACAAGCGGTAGTGATAAGGGTAGGAACAATTACAATGGTTAAAAGACATGAATAGAAAAGGACCAGAGGATTCTCGGACAAATGCAGGCAAATGTACTTTAGATAGATAGGCATTTTCGTCGGGATGGACGATTTTGGCCAAATGGTCTGTTTCCGTGTTGTATCGCTCAATAACTGCAGAAAAATATTTGTTAAAGCAGATGGACATTCATTTTAGATAGAGCAAATATTACCACACAGATGCATTAATGGAGAGGGCTATTAATCTGATCCCGTAGCCAGGCAAGAGTCACACACTCTCCCAGGAGTCACATGCATTTGTTGGTGCAGCACATGCGTCGCAAGTGGTTTTTTCCACGACATCAGAGTGCAGCGATTTGCTTAGGAAGGAACTGCAGATCCTGATTTCAACCGAAGATAGGCACAAAAAGCTGGAGTAACTCAGCGGGACACCAGCATCTCTGGAGGAAAGGAATAGGTGACGATTCGGGTCGAGACCCTTCTTCAGACCCAAAACATCACCCATTCCTTTTCTCCAGAGATGCTAACTGACCTGCTGAGTTACTCCAGCTTTTTGTCTCTGACATTGATTTGTTGTTGTCTAATTTGCATAATGTGAACCTCACAGTCTTGAAAGCCTGTTTTTCTCTACTTAATATGTAAATAGTCTTTAGAGCATACAGGCCTCAGAGAAAAGATTGTAGTGGGTTGCTAAGTACACTCGCCCGTCTGTATGGATAAGGGTCTGAAACCATTGGTGACATCTGTGCATTCTGGGTCTGACTGGATACACAGCGTATTGATTGCACAACCCCATAAAAGTCTGAAGAAGGGTCTCGACCCCAAACATCACCCATTCCTTTGGTCTGAAGAAGGGTCTCAACCCGAAACATCACCCATTCCTTCAGTCTGAAGAAGGGTCTCGACCCGAAACATCACCCATTCCTTCTCTCCAGTGAAGCTGCCTGACCCGCTGAGTTACTCCAGCATTTTGTGTCTACCCATAAAAGTGAAACTCTATTGGGAGGGATAGAAAGTGCTTCCTGGGTACAGGAATTCCTCTTCCCTCCATTAGTTCATGAGTTATTGAAGCAGAATTAGGCTCTTTGGCCCATCAAGTCTGCTCTGCCATTCAATCATGGCTGATTTATCTCTCCCTCCCAACCCCATTTTCCTGCCTTCTCCCCGTAACCTCCAACACCCATACTAATCAAGAAACTGTCAATCTCCAATGACTGTTGGATTTTTCCAGTGACTTGGCCTCCGCAGCCTTCTGTAGCTAAGAATTACACACATTCACCACCCTGTGACTGGAGAAATTACTCCTCATCTTCTTTCTAAAGGTTGAGCAATCGAAGGGCTGATGGCAAGATAGAGACAAGAAACTGACCCCTGATGGTGTTGACTTTGGGAACAACATAGAGAGATAGGGAAACAAAATCAATCCTTGAGCAATCCTTGTCTTTGGAAACAAAAGCAATCCGTGCTGCATGGACAGACTGTCCACAATGCAGCCGATCACCCTGAAGTGTTACAATCCCCAGCCAGAGCCGATCACCCTGAAGTGTTACAATCCCCAGCCAGAGCCTTCAGGTCGATAAGAGCTCACGTTCACAAGTTATAGGAGTAGAATTAGGCCATCTGGCCCATTGAGTCTACTCCGCCATTCATTCATGGCTGATCTCTGCCACCTAATCCCATTTTCCAGCCTTCTCCCCATAACCTTTGATACCCGTTCTAATCAAGAACCAGTCTAAAAACTTGCTTTTAGGAATCAAGGGATATGGGAAAAAGGCCAGAATGGGGTACTGATTTAAGATGATCATATTGAATGGCGCTGGTGGCTCGAAGGGCTGAATGGCTTACTCCTGCACCTATTTTTCTATGTTCTATGTTTCTAAACATCATATGCTAACCCAGTCATTCCTGCTCTCAGTTATTCATTATGAACCATCTCGTCACCACTGGAAAAATAGCAATATTGCATCCGCCTGATTGCAGCAAGCTGGGAACTTTAAGCAGAAACAGGATGGCCAGCAAACTGAGCTGGACAGCTGCCATGATGGAAAAGTCCAAAGGATTGTTAGTTAATATGACTAATATATATATACTGTACACTTCCTCCTTCTCCAAGGCAGCTATCCTAAACGGAAACCAGTCTGCTTGCACTCCTGGTGATAATATTTGACCATGATACAGGGATATTAGGGGCTATGGGGAGATGGTAGGAGAATGGGATTGAGAGGGAGAGATAGATCAGCCATAGTTGAATGGCAGAAGATAGACACAAAAAGCTGGAGTAACTCAGTAGGACAGGCAACATCTCTGGAGAGAAGGAATGGGTGACGTTTTGGGCCGATCTCTCCTTCTCTCCAGAGGTGCTGCCTGTCCCACTGAGTTAGTTACTGCAGCTGTTTGTGTCTATCTTCAGTTTAAACCAGCATCTGCGGTTCCTTGTGTAGGAAAGAACCGCAGATGCTGGTTTAAATCAAAGGTAGACACAAAATTCTGGAGTAACTCATTGGGAAGGGCAGCATCTCTGGAGAGAAGGAATGAGTGACGTTTTGGGTCGAGACTCTCCTTCTGCGGTTCCTTCCTACACATTGAATGGTGGGGTATGACTCGATGGGCTGAATGGCCTAATTTTGCTCCTATCCATTGTGAACTTATGTGAAGATACAATCAGATTCCCTTCACCACTGAAGTGGCCTGCAGTTCCATTTCTGTTCATCCCAGCTCATCTACCTTTGCTACCTCTAATCATAACAATCCCAGAGCATTTCAGATCAATCTCCCTCACTCCAAGTGTCTGTAATCAAAAACTCTGGTTCCTAGTTAAAATTCGATAATATATAGTGGTATACAAACTTGGAAACAATTAAAAATGACTTTAAACTTAGATAATTTATCACTCCTTCTCCCCATTGTAAATAATCCTTCATTTAAACCTTCTATGTTGGATAAAGTTTTTACATAATGGAAAAATTATGGAATTAAAAAGGTGGGACACCTTTACAGAAAAGGTATTTTTCTTTCATTTCAGGAGTTACAACAGAAATATGGACTACATTCAAATAATATTTTTAGACATTTACAATTTAGAGATTATGTTAAATCACATTCACAAGAATATAGAACTATCGGAAAAACCCAACAACCCCCACAATTGAAAAATATGGACTATGGAGATGTCTGAGACCTTACACTTGGAATTTTTTTTTACTTGTCTTAATTGCCAAACTATTTATTGATTTTCTGAAAGGGTAAATTGATCCAGCACAGAAGCTTGACTGAAACTTGGATCCAGGATTGGATGAATAATTACACTTTATAATCTACGGACCTATCTCCAAAATTGTGTTATTGGTAATTTATTTTATTTTTTTTTCTCCCTCCTTTCTTTCTTTAGCTCTATCTTTCAAAAAATCTATTAAAAAATAAATAAATATAAGCTGTGTTAATATGTGTGATAAACAAATTGTGTTTTCGTTATGATATATATATGCTTCCAATAAAAAAATATTTTAAAAAAAACTCTGGTTCCTGATCCTCGTTCACTTCATTCATTCATTCATTCATTCATTCATTCATTCATTCATTCATTCATTCATTATCGTTGATAACATTAGCGACGCAGTGGTGCTGATTTCCAACGGGAATGGTGACAGACGCACCACACATCTCCGTCCTCCAGTTCCTGTGGACTTCCGCCGCTGGAATTATAGGATTTTGGTGTGTGTGTGCTTTATCATCATTCCTTACAATGCAATATACGACAGTGATCACAACTTCTACTGAAGTGTGGATGGCCATTGGCTCACTCGAAGCTCATCCGCCCTTTGACAGGTCTGGTTTTAGGTCCTGCTGGGGGTCCACAGCCCCCTCCTCACCTGGGAAACTAGGTGCGGGAGACGGTTTAGTCGCCGACTATCCGACCATGGAGCAGGTAACATGGGATTACATGGTACATGTGGCGGGGGAACTCCCGCAAAACTCGTTCACACTAAGTTTCATTTACCTTTAACTCTTAATAAACACCTCAACTTAGAAATATGTTGTTGTGTTTTCAAATCCCTCTGCAGCCTTGCTGCTCGTTCTCTGGTACATATCCATCAAATCAACAACCCGTGTAATATTTGCATTTCTCCAACTCTGGTCTCTTGGATATCCCGAATTGCTCTTCCACCAGCGGGTCACATTTTAAGAATACGGGGTAGGCCATTTAGGTCTGTGATGAGGAAAAACTTTTTCAGCCAGAAAATTGTGAATCTGTGGAATTCTCTGCCACAGAATGCAGCGGAGGCCAATTCACTGGATGTATTCAAGAGAGAGTTAGATTTACCTCTAAAACCCCTGTCTCACTGTGCGAGTTGGCCCACGAGTGACCCCGAGTTTTCACTCGTGGTGATCACGTAGCGGGAACGTCGGAACTCGCGCGTTCAACTTGTCCACTCGTGGCGCTAACGGCAGGTACTCGGGAAACTTGTTAACTCGTGAAAAAAATCAAACATGTTTGATTTTTTCCACGAGTCAAATTAACTGTTCAAGTTAAAAATGGAAACATTTAAACTCGTTGCAGTAACGTCATGGCCCGTGCGTTTACCATAGTGTCTCGTTGAGTCTATCGCGGAACTTTTTTATAATCTGAAAGGGACTGAACCAAAGTAGTATAATAAGTATATACATATTATATATATTATATATATTTCAATTCCAACCCCGAAGCAATTGAGAGGGCGATTCTGGGCTGTGTAATTTAACGTGTGTCTTTGCTTTTTAAAAGTGAAGCTGTTTAATTGTTTACGCTGCGCTGTGTTTCGTGTTGGGGAGAGTGCTGCTGTTACAATGTTTTTGATTCTATACTGCCCTCCCCCCTTCCACAGAAAAAATGCCTAAATTTTTCTTTTGTGCCCGACGCTCTCCTGGGAGCAATCCAAACCAGGGGAACAATGAACCCTCAGAGGCTTCGCGTTTCCTTGCTCCTATATATGGACCTCGCTCGCATCGCAACTGTATGAGCGCTCGATCAACCAGACATCGGCCAACACGGAGGGCCTGATTACTGAAAACTAAGTCAACTTATACCAGACCTCATCATCTCCTTCCGACAAACCCGTAACCACAGCACCACACTTTCAACAGAAAACTTTAATATTTAAAGAATATATTATGGGACATTGGATTGTCTGAAGAAGGGTCCCGAGCAGAAACGCCAACATATGTGTGTGTGTGTGTGTGTTGTGTGTGTGTGTGTGGTGTGTGTGGCTGTGTGTGTGGCTGTGTGTGTGTCTGTGTGTGTGTCTGTGTGTGTGTCTGTGTGTGTGTGTGTGTGTGTTTGTGTGTGTGTCTGTGTGTGTTGTGTGTGTTTGTGTGTGTGTATCTGTGTGTATCTGTTGTGTGCTGCTGTCGGGTCCCGCGGCCGCTCAAAGTCACCCGAGCTGCTTCCTTCCTCTGAAGTGGCGGCCAGTCCTGCTGTCTGTGTGTATCTGTGTGTGTGTGTGTTGTGTGTGTGTGTGTGGTGTGTGTGTGTGTGTCTCTCTCTCTCTCCCTCTCTTCTAATCTGTGTGTGTGTCTGCTGTCGGGTCCCGGCGGCCGCTCAAAGTCACCCGAGCTGCTTCCTTCCTCTGAAGTGGTGGCCAGCTGCTGTCTGTGTGTCTCTCTCTCTATGTGTGGTGTGTGTGTGTGTGTGTGTCTGCTGTCGGGTCCCGGCGGCCGCTCAAGTCACCCGAGCTGCTTCCTTCCTCTGAAGTGGCGGCCAGTCCCTGCTGTCTGTGTGTATCTCTGTGTGTGTGTGTGGTGTGTGTGTGTGTGTGGTGTGTGTGTGTGTGTGTGTGTCTGCTGTCGGGTCCCGGCGGCCGCTCAATGTCAGTCACCCGAGCTGCTTCTTTTTTTAAAATTATTTAAAATAGAGATCCATTTGCAAAAAAGTATTTAAAAACATAAAACAACAAGAAATGCTTGGTTACTGGAGGATGCGCATTTTCCCATTGTAGGTCATATCAATAGATGCCGCCGCGCTGAAATAACTCAAAACCACAGGATGGAGATGTATTTTAACATTGTTGCTTTATTAAAACATACCTTCATTCACGGTTGGCTCAAGAGTAACGGGAGAGGAACTTGGTAACTCGGGAGAGGAACTTGGAACATCGCAGCAATGACATACCCGTGGGAACTCGGTTACACACTTGATCATAAACTTGCAGTCTCGTGCACAGCCACGAGTCTGTCACTCGGGGTACCTCGTGGGTCAACTCGCACAGTGAGACAGGGCCATTAGGGTTAATGGAATCAAGGGATATGAGGAGAAAGCAGGAACGGGGTACTGATTTTGGATGATCAGCCATGATCATATTGAATGGCGGTGCTGACTCGAAGGGCCGAATGGCCTACTCCTGCACCTATTTTCGATGTTTCTATGTTTCTAAGATGTGTCTTGGTTTGCTGATGGTCTGATCTCCGAATTTCCTTTCCCAAACGTCTGCCTTTCCAACTCTCTCTTCTCCTTTATATGGCTCCTTAAAAATAGTTTTGTATGCAAGCATTTGATTACCAGGCCTGATAATTCCTCAGTGTCAACATTTTGATTGATAGAATCTATGGAACGTTTTGTATTATTAAAGACACCGTATTAATCCATGCTGTTACTGTCATTGTTATATTATTCATTCCAGCCTTGTTTATTCTGGTTGCAAATAAGGCACTGCTGTGGCTTTTAGCTCATGGCAAACATTTTTTTCCAAGTCACAATTATGGATATGACAGGCAAGACCATCCCCAACTGTTTGTACAAGACACTGGAGCTCCTCCAGTTATGTGGTGTTACGAGCCCACAGTGTTGTTATGTAAAGAACTTAACTCAGCAGGTTGAACGTTAATGATATATTGCCAAACCAAATTGAATTATAAGGGATGTATGTGTCGAAAGGATCTGCACTGTTTAAACCGAACAGAGACACAAAAAGCTGGAGTGACTGCGGGTCAGACAGCATCTCTGGGAGAAGGGTCTCAACCCGAAACGTCACCTATTCCTTTTCTCCAGAGCTGTAAGGCAGCAACTCTGCCACTGCGTCACTGTGTCACCCCCTCTCTACAGTAACAAACTCAACAATTAATAATTCTCCAGAGATGCTGCCTGGCCCATGAGTTATTCCAGCACTTTGTGTCTGTGACGTAAACAAGCATCTGCAGTTCCTTGTTTCCAATGCACAACCATGGTTCACTCCGTACCCACGTTGCAAGCTGAGCTGAATGTGGCAGTGGGGGATGGCAGATACAAGTGTCAGGTTCCTGGCGACCACGTTACTCACACCACATGGCTATGGGAAGAGCAGAGTTTGCACCAGCTTCCTGGCACCTGCAGCCAGAGATGATGACAGATGGGTACGTACCTGAGAACATTTAGGCTGAAGATCCCCATGAGCTCCGTGCAGTAGCACAGCAAGGCTGCCAGAATAATCAAGTATCCATCTCATCTCAGTCACTCCCTCCTCTTGCCTCTCCCAACAGACATGAGGTACAGAAGTTTGAAAATGCATACTTTCAGATTCAGAGACAGTTTCTTCACAGCTGTTATTGGGCGACTGAATGATCCTTTCATCAGCTCGAATATGGTCCTGACCTCCCATCTACCTCACTGGAGACCTTTGAACTATCTTTAATCAGACTTTATCTTGCACTGACTGTTGTACCCCTTATCCTTTTTCTGTGCACTGTGCACGGTTTGATTGTGATCATGTATAATCTTTTATTTGACTGGATAGCATGCAAACTGTAGTTTATCACTGTACCTTAGTACATGTGACAAAAATAAATTAAGCAAAGCTAAATGAGCACTCAGGGGCTGCTTGTCTCATTATAGGCTAAACATGGTCAGGAATGTCTCATACAGAACGTATATGGTCCATCACATCCAAACACTGACAAAGACTTTATCCCATTAGGAAAGTTTCTTGCGATTAAGGATCTACCTTAGACAATACTTTGAGAATTATTGCGCTTGAGATTCTTAGTCTGCTTAAATGTAAGCATACAGGTATATATTTGATTCAATCTGTATGCAAAGAACTCAGCTCTTTTTTTCAGAAGAGTTTCCAAACCCTTTGAAGACTGGATTTAATGTACAGCGGAATTTTCATTTGCATTTCAAACATGTTTAAGCTCTCTTCTGAAGCATTTGCCCCTCCCCCATGGTTTTTCCATGGTACTGTCGGAATTAGCTGAAATATTTACCATTGTTTATCCTTCCCAATTCCAGCAGGGTCAGGCCTTGTTCAAATAATGCAATCTTATTTCCCCCCATACCGATCTCAAATTCTCTCTCTTCCACCAACACGTCTCTTTATTTATTGTGTAGGAAGGAACTGCAGATGATGGTTTACACAAAAGATGGTAGAGTAATTCAGCGGGACAAGCAGCATCTCTGGACAGAAGGAATGGGTGTCGTTTTGGGTCAACACCCTTCTTCAGACAGATTTACTTTATTTATTTATTTATCCATCTATTTATCTATTTATCTATTTATGTATTTATTTATTTATCTCCTTCCACTCAGAGTCTCCCTTTCCTCACCATCCATCCACCTAACTGCAATGAGTCCAATTTCACCTCTCTTTGCTCAATACAGTTCAACCTTGTGTACTCCTAAAAGTTCAACATTCACCAAAGTCCATTTGACTATCAACATTCAATCCCAGAATTCCCTTTGGCTTCATCTGCATTTCAAAACTACTCAAAACCATTTGGATTTGTATTCCATAAATATTGCCAATATTGCCAATAATATATTTCACTACTTGTTTAATTCTTCAAAAGCTCCTCTCCTCTCCTACAGTTACACATGAGATCCTGACTGGAATTCAGTGCTGAACTCTTCAATTCTCACTGCCCTCCCACATTCTACTTCCTTTACCCTGCTCTTCTCATTTCTCGTTTGTTTCACTCTTTTATAGCTTACTCCTTCCACAGATTCCCCACTCCCCCCTCATTTTGTGCACTTCCACAAAAGAAAGCAGCACAATTGGGGTGGAAGCGAAAGATCTAGGCCAGGGAACCAAGAACAGTAAGATTAGCATGTTCTAGCACAGGAGGATATGAAAATCAGTGGCATAAAGCCAAAGAAGCAAACATTTCAGAAATATTCTTCATGGGTGTTCTTCGACCACGCAGCGATCCAATGATAAACATAGAATATATCAACTTGGTTAACACAACTGAAATATCATTGATTATTACCTATATGAGGTAGTTTTACTGGGCAATATTAGTTGGTATTTTGATTGGTCAAAAAACGCGCAGATTCCAGTCGGGCAATATTACTTGGTATTTTTCTTCTTCCGGGTTTCGCCATTGACTTTACGTAGAAAAACTGCGGTCAATCACAAAGATGAAATATTACATCCGGCGTACATCCGGGACACGAACCCGGCCAAAGTTAACCGCGAAGAATCAGGTCACGGCATCTAAACAAACATGGCAGCCTCCAGCAGTGCGAGATTCGCGTCTCTTGACGACGACGGAATTATTTTAATTTATGTGGGATAGGTAATAATTATAATATTGACTGGCTTTCTTTCGAAAAAGGCACCAGGAATATTGCCCCGCACTGAAATCATATGGCCCTCGTTCTTGCGACTGGGCAATATGATTTCAGTTTTTTGGCAAACGAGCAATATTCCTGGTGTCTCCTCAAGGCCAGTATTATTATATAAATGTACTATGGTCATAAGTGATAGTAATCAGGCGATATGACATTCGGCCCAATCACGTTCCACTCTGCCATTCACATCATGGCTTGATCTATCTATCCTCTTATCCCATACTGCCTTTCTCCCATAATTCCTGACACCCGTACTAATCAGCATATACGTGCCTTACAAAATATTCACAGCCTCCTTTAGTTTCTTTTTAGTGATACAAACGAAAACTGCCCTTCGGCCCAATGAGTCTGCGCAGACATGCGATCCCTGAAAACACTTACGCAATCTACGCCACATTAGGGACATTTACGTTTATACCAAGCAATAACGTACAAACATGTGTATGTCTTTTGGATGTGTGGAGGAAACCAATGATCTCGGAGGAAAACTCACACAGTTAACGGGGGGTGTGTATACACACACACCAACTTTTGTTTCTCATTTATTATGTTGTTTACAGTGTACTATGTTTACATAATCCATTGTGCTGCTGCAAGTAAGAATTTAAATGTCTTATCTGGGAAATACGACAATGAAAAACTCTTTGCTCTTGACTCTTGACACCAGCTCGCCAAGCAAACATTACCTTCCCACTAAATCTCTGCTTCGTGTCATGTTTTGATTTCCCAGTTGTGCTGCCCTTCTTTTGTGGAACTTAGAACTAATTCTGCTCTGACAACTTTTGGTGTCCTGCTCAGGTGCTCATCTTTGAAGGCAGCAAGGCCCTGGATGTAAATTCAAAAGTAAGGTCTATACCTCTGCCAGTATGCCAGCCACATTGATGTTCTATCCTGGCCCCTCTTGAGTTCACCACCCTCACAGAAATAAGACTTCAACCAAATAGCTCACTCCAGAATATCATTAAACCTTGATGGGGATCAGGTAACAACATATAAACCAGAAATAGCCAATCTGTTTCAATACAGCAACAAAACCATTATCTAGCTGACACAATTTGGAAAATAACTCAGGTAGGTCCTATCTGCCAACACAATGACAAATGTTTCCATTACTCGCCACAATCATCAATAACATGATGGAAACAAAACAAAAGTGAAAATGGCCCCTCATTATCAGATTTCAAATACAAACTTCAGATCATTGTCGATTTGGGGCGTACAAGACTCTGTGAAATCATATTCCACATCCCGAACAGACTGAGCAATAGCCCATTATCCCACTCTCTGCCAATTGTGATTGTAAAACATGCTGAGAATATCAATTTAAAATTGCAGACAAGAATATATTCTAGAAATTTGGTGTCTGCTACAAATCCATGATAGGAATGACCATGTGATGACTATTAAAAGAAGTTCCTAAAATGTTCATTTGCACACTCCTGCTGCAAAATCTCCTATAAGCTTCAATCTTGGTAGATATAGTTGCAACCTCCACTTAAGTCTGTGATTAAAGGCAAGCAATGATTGCTTTTACATCGTAAGGAACTTATTCTCTCGTCTGTCACTTATTCAATAATTATTATTGCAAATGAAAGAATAAGATAATGCTCCACTTGTCTATGCACAGTACATAGGCAACTAACCCCTTGCTAGATATGCCTGTGAGGGCAAATAGATGGTTTAATATGCCACTGAAACAATTATATTGAACATCTTAACACTACTTCCTTTAAGCTGTTTAGTCATTAGTCAATGCCAAGCTTACAGTTTGATAGAAGCCTCGTCTCATGCCCCAGTGGCAGAAGAGTGTAACTGCAAGAAACACACCATCACGGCAAACAGATGGTAAATCCCCTCATGTATTTCCAGCCTATTTAGAAAATCCCCAAATTAAACAGAAAACTATTGTAATATGTCGAGGGGTCATGCTGCATCTGTGGAGAGTGTAATATAGTTAATGCTGCAGATTCATAATCATCATAATCTTAATCATAATTTATTAGCCAAGTATGTTTTGCAACATACGAAGTATTTGGTTTGCCATACAGTCATGCCAAAAAGCCCACAAGACACACAACTACATTAAAAAAAAATTGACATAAACATCCACAACAGTGGCTCCTCCACATTCCCCACTGTGATGGAAGGCAATAAAGTCTTCGTTCTTCCTTTAATCACGCGGTCAGGGCGATTGAAGGTCCCGCAGCCTGCGATCAAAGCTCCCACATCGAGGCAGAGGGGGGGGGGGGGGGGGGGGGGGGGGGGGGGGGATTGGGGGGGTGGGTGGGTGGGGGGTAAATGGAAAGAGATCGAAGCTCCCGCGATCGGGGCAGTCGATTAGTAGAGATAAAGAGGTTTAAAAATGCAATGACACGGGGTAGGGAAGGGGAAGAGAGAAGAGAACAAAAGGAACAAAATCTGTGATAGAGACAAATGGAAATTGCAGATGGAAGAAGCGAATTATTAACTGGAGAGGAGAACAATGAGACAATTAATCTTCTGGCCCTCCTCCAACCTCATTGTAATGCCAGCAAAGGACTTTGGATAAATACCCTGCTTGTATATAAACCAAATTACCCCCAGGGAGATGGAGAATAATTATTTGAAACACACACAAATTTATAATAAGCAAAGGGAACTAATGTGCTTCTCATTGTGACAACATGCATCATGAGCACAAAAATAAATACACACATCTGTTCTTCAGAAACTTCATTCATATCCAGAAATTATGCAGTTTATGCACTATTTGAATTTAGTGAATAGCCAATCAGTTTCATACTTCTCTCCTCTGCAGAACCAGTTTAATTACTGTATCCATTTAATTTTGCATAACGTCTTTTTCCAGCTTTACTAAATTTAGTTGTCCCTCCTTATCTGTGTTATTGGAATAAATATTAAGCCTGGATTAAAATAAACTCTGTTAGATAATTTACAGCAAACAATTTTCTTTTTTTCATTCTTCTCCAAAAGCAATGCCCTTCAAATTAAAGTTAAAAGTGTTAAATATTTCAAAAGATTTTCCTCACTGTTTATTCAGTGGGTAATATGTGTGACTGCATGGAGTACAGCCTCAGGCTCATTCCTTCTCAAGCTTGTTGATTCTCAGGAGATGGCACAACTGGCCTATTAAACATTACTGTCAACCTTAAGTGTGTAACAATGGGAAGAGTATTAATTTTGAAACCCAGGTGCAACACCTATTACCTGTGTCAAATATTCCACAATTAGAGCCATGTTGACTACAGAGAAGTGTGAGGTTGCATTTTGGGATGTCAAACAATGGCAGAACCTACACAGTTAGTGGTAGGGCTCTGGCGAGTGTTGTAGAGCAGAGGGATCTAGGAGTACAAGTGCATGGTTCCTTGAAAGTCTAGTCGCAGGTACTGTAGATAAGGTGGTCAAAAGGGCTTTTGACACATAGGCCTTCCTCAGTCAGAGTATATGAGTTCTATACTCAGTATTGAGTATAGAAGTTGGGAGGTCATGTTGCAGTTGTATAAGATGTTGGTGAGACCGCATTTAGAATATTGTGTTCAGTTCTGGGCACCGTGTTATAGGGAAGATATTGTCAGGCTTGAAATGGTTCAGAGAAGATTTACGAAGATGTTGCCAGGACTAGAGGGTGTGAGCTATAGGGAGAGGTTGAGTAGCTTGGGACTCTATTCTTAGAGCACAGGAGGTTGAGGGATGATCTTATTGAGGTGTGTAAAATTATGAGATGAATAGATCGGGTAGATGCACTTGCCCAGAGTAGGGGAATTGAGGACCAGAGGACATAGGTTTAAGGTGAAGGGGGATAGATTTAATAGGAATCTGAGCAGTATCTTTTTCACACAAAAGGGTGGTGGATTTATAGAACAAGCTGCCAGAGGAGGTAGTTGACGCTGGGACTATCCCAACATTTCAGAAACAGTTAAACAGGTACATGGATAGGACAGGTTGGAGAGATATGGACCACACGCAGGCAGGTGTGACATGTAGTTGGTACATGTTGGCCGGTGTGGGCAAGTTGGGCCAAAGGGCCTGTTTCCATATTGTATCTCTCTATGACTCAATGACTATAAAACATTACTTTGACCGGTGAAAAGAAATTATAATAATGCCAGCTTCCTGTGCTCACACTTAGTAGCTTGTACACAGAAAGCATAGATGCCTATATTTTTCAAGCATAGATTTTTCAGCAGACTAGAAACCATCCATTAAAGGTGGCACAGTGGTGAAGCAGTAGAGCCGATGCCTCATAGTGCCAGAGACTGGGTTCAATCCTGACTATGGGTGCTGTCTGTACGGAGTCTGCATATTCTTCCTGTCACTGCATAGGTTTTCTCTGGTTTCCTTCCATGTTCGAAAGACACACAGGTTTGTCGGTTAATTGGCTTCTGTATATTACCCTTTGTGTGTAGAACTAGTGTTCAGGTGACTGATAGTCGGTGCAGACCTTCTGGGCCGAAGGGCCTGTTTCCACGCTGCATCTCTAAACTAAACAAGACTAAATTACAGTCAGGTGCAACTAGAATATCTAGTCAAGAACAAGAGCTAAAGAAGGAGGCCGGTCAGCCCTTCATGCCTACTTTCCATCCACGAGATAAAGGGCCATCATTTATTTCAGGTATACAAAAATGCTGGAGAAACTCAGCGGGTGAGGCAGCATCTGTGGGGGGGGGGGGGGGGGGGGCTCCCCCCGCCCTCACATCAGTCTGAAGAAGGGTTTCGACCCGAAACATTGCCTATTTCCTTTGCTCCATAGATGCTGCCTCACCCGCTGAGTTTCTCCAGCATTTTTGTCTACCTTCGATTTTCCAGCATCTGCAGTTCCTTCTTGAACATCTTTTATTTCAGTGTCACTTTCCTGTACAAACCCTGGAACTTTTGATTCCCTTACTGTCCAAACCTCTACTAATCTCAGTTTCAAAAATATTGAACTACGGATTCTCTACAGCTCTACTAGGCAATGGATTCCTCGGGTTCACTGTCCTCAGGAGGAAAGATTTTGCCTCATTATGAGTGTTCGACCCCTTAGTTTGAAACCCCGACAGGTGGGTGTCCCATTTGGGGAACAAATCAACTCCATCCTGTTAAGCCTCTTAAGAATCTGTACTTCTCAGTTTGTTAAACACAGCAGAGTCTGAAGAAGGGTCTCGACCTGAAACATCACCTATTCCTTTTCTCCAGAGATGCTGCCTCACCCACTGAGTTTCTCCAGCATTTTTGTCTACATCATGATGACTGATTCTTAGAGCCCATATCCTCAATTATCCATTTCATTAATAATACTAGCTCAAGAATCATAGACAAACACCATGAACTTGTCTTCCATGTTATTACTCTTCATTTGGTTTGCCCAGTCTATGTAACTTAAAGTGATGTGTGATTTTTCTATTTTCTTAGTTACATGTGTTGATTAATAGTGTACCTTGCATTACCACTGCTGCTTGCCGATCTATATACAACAATGAGCCAAATGGTCTAATTATGCTCCTCTGACTTATGAACTTATGAAATACCATTAATGCTTCCTGTCCCTTGCCATTTCTTTGCTCCACTCAATTGATTGCATTGCATGTGCCTTGCTTACTACCGATTTGACTTGCAAATGTACTTTTTGGGTATCTTGCACCAGCACTCCCAATCCTTTTGCTCCTTCGATTTCCGAATTCACTCTCTATTTAGAAAATAGTTTACACCTTTACTCCTACTTCCAAAATGCATAACCTCACACTTTCCAACACTCTATTCCAACTGCCACTTCTTTGCTCACTCTCCCAATCTGTCCAAGTCTTTCTGCAGTCTATGCTTTAGTTACACTACTCTCCATCTATCTTTGCATCATCTGCAAACTTTGCCACAAAGGCCTTCAATTCACTCTTCCAAATCATTAATATACAATGTGAAGTGTAGAGGTCCCAGCACTGACCTCTGCAGAACACCACTAGTCACTGGCAGCCAACCAGAAAAAAAAACCTTTATTGCCAATCTTTGCTTTGTGCTATCCAGCCCGCCTGCTATCCATGCGAGTATCTTGCCTCTCACACCATGGGCTCTCATCTTCTTTAGCAGCTTCATAAGTGGCACCTTATCAAAGGCGTTCTGAAAATCCAGGTACACAACATCCACTGTATATGGAGTATAATAAGGGGCTAAGACCACATCTTTATAGGCCACTGGTATTGAGAAATGTAGCGGGGGATATTTTTTTGACTATCCTTATGTATTATGGACTATGGGTCATGAACTCAAGGATCCAGTTCCAGTGCTGAGTGCTATGTCCAGGAGTTTGGCAATGAGTTTGGTTGGGATTATGGTGTTGAAGCCAGAGAGTTATAGCCAATAAATAGAAGATTGCCGTCAGTCCTTGCTTTCCAGATGATTCAGGGATGACAGGGATGGGAGATCTTTACATGAAAAGACAGAAACTGATATTTCTAATTTTGGTGATGAGGCAAAGCTAGTTGGGCAAGGTTCTCGTTGTTTTGGAGGATATATTACTGGGCACAACATGGCTTTCTCTTGAAGTCAACATTTCACCTTGACAAGCATTCTATAAGTTTGGATAAAGGTGCAACAAGTGAGTGTAGAGAGTCAGAAGTCACGACATGAAAGTCATCGAAAGCAAGGCAAAATGCGAATCTGCCACTGGTGTGGTACAGCTGCGCCTCTTTGCATTCTGGATTCTGCCTTTAATAACACAGACCCATGCCTTTGAGGCAGTAACTTGTCAACTCTTGGCTTTTACAAATTCAGCCCACAATTAATTGACACTTAACTTGTTCTCTCTCTATGCCTCTTTCTTATGCAGGTGTTCCGAATAACCTAGACCAAGCCCAGTCTTGTTCTTGTTACTACGGTGAGCTACCTTTAACTGTGTAATATTTTCAATGTGCCTTTCTAAGCTTTTTTCTTCCATTATCCATGCTGGAACTAATTTAGTATCAAGCTTTCAATTGTCAGATGAATTATCAGTGCAATACATCAGGCCAATGACCGGAATGAGAGACAGCATCTGTGAAGCATAAATATGTTCAGTGAACAAGTTAGCCAAAAATACTTATTTCAGTTCCATAAGCACAGTGTAATTGTATGCGAGATTTAAATATAATTCTATTTTTTGTTTATATATAAAATGTATATATATTTTTTTGTTTTGTTCTCATTGAAAGTCATATGTTTTTCATCACAAACCCAGTACATGATTCTGCAATCTTTAACTAAGATTTCTGCATTTGATGTTTTGGAACTGGGAAATTACTACTTCACAAACATAATCATTAATAGATGAAAAACCGTGGGAAAAAGAACAACCTCATTGAAGACTAGGATGTTTAGACACGTATATAAATCTTGGAATGTAGCAGGACAGTTTGAGAATCCAACATCTTCATAAATAGTGGCAGGTAGTATAAAAGCAACGAGATCATGTGAACATTCATAAAACTCTGGTTAGATCCCAAATGAGAGTACTTTAATCATTTCTGATCAGTAATCCCTGAAAGGTGCAGAATAGATTATCCAAGTCCTGCATCTAAGGGATAAAAGAGTTTGCATACGAGAAAAATTTTAAATCTGGAATTGGGAACCCATAGAACCACACAGCATGGAAACAGGCCCCACGGCCCAAGTCGTCCATGCCAATTAAAATCATCCCATTTAGGTTACTCCCGTTAGTCTGCGCTTAGTTCATATCCCATCTAATTATTTCCTCACCGTGTACCTGTCCAAGTGTCTTCTCAATGCTGTTTTAGTACCTGCCTCTGTCATCGCCGATCAACTGGACTCTGACAACTTGCATTCATTTTCCAGACACACTTTATTTACTTGTGCACAAGGAGACCAGCACAGTCCCAGTTACCGTACTAAAATTCCATTCGCAACGGTCAATTTATATACAGATTTTGACCCTTGAAGTTGTGCACAATTTCTAATTTCTTATCATCGATAACGATTCGGTCTCAAAACATGAATACAAATGCAATAACACTAATACAAGTAAAACTGCATGCTATTTAATCCTTCATTTAACTTTCAGTAAGGATGACTATCAAGAACCTTGTAGTGTGCGTCAAGGAATACCTATCAGGATCATTTCATGTGCGTCAATGAATGCCTAAAGGCTGTTGCGCTGTACAGCTACCTTAACCTTTGTCATACTGCAGTTTCCACACCCCAGTTACCTTCACAGGCAACTCGTTCCATGCACTGAATGAAAAAGTTGCTCTTCAGGTTCCTATTACATTTTTCCCTTCTCACCATAAACGTATGTCTTTTCGTTCGTGATTCCCCTACTCTGGGAAAAAGACTCAATGGATTAACCATATGTATACCAGAATGATTTTATACACTTGTATATAATCATCCTCCAACCTCCTGCACTCCCAGGAATAAAGTCCGATCCTGCCCAACCTTTCCCTGTTGCCCAGGCCCTCGAGTCCCGGCAGCATACTCAGTGATCCCTGTTTAAGAAAGAACTGCAGATGCTGATAAAATCGAAGGTAGACAAAATTCCTAGAGAAACTCAGAGGGTGAGTCAGCATCTATGGAGCGAAGGAATATGTGACGTTTCAGGTCAAGATCTTTCTTGAGACTGAAGAAGGGTCTCAATGCGAAACGTCACCTATTCCTTTGCTCCATAGATGCTGCCTCACCCGCTGAGTTTCTCCAGCGTTTTTGATTACCTACAGTAATCTTCTCTGCACCCTTTCCAGGAAAGGTTGATAGGGAAATTTAATTAAGGCAGGCAAGATCTTTTGTCAGTTTTAGATAGGAGAAACAGTGTTCAGGTGTGTCAAGCGCCAAAGCACACAGTTCTGAAGTGCATTTCAGAAAATTCTGCATACAATGGTGCAAGAGGAAACATTTGTTTTATACAAAAGTGTGAGGTATGCTATCTCAGTGGAAGGAGATTCTATTGCAGCTTTTGAAGGGACATTGGACAGTATTTCAAGGTTAAAAAAAGCAGGACTATGCGGATGATTAAAGGAATGACTAACTACAAAAATACATTAAATTCATGAACTCAATAACCTTGGTTAGAATGCATTTAAAATATTGCTTGCAGTTCTGGCCACCCCATTACAGAAAGGATGTGGTGGCCTTGGAAAGAGTGCAGAGGAGATTCACCTGAATAATGCTTGAATTAGGAGGTATTAGGTCGAGGGAGAGGTTGGACAGACTTGGATTGTTTTCTCTGGAACGCCGGAGTTTATGGGGAACCCTGATGGAAGTATATACAATGAGAGGCATGGATAGGGTAGACAATCAGAACTTTTTCCACAGGATGGGAAATCAAATACTAGAGGACATAGCTTTACTTTGAGAGGGGGAAAGTTTAAAGAAGATGTGCGGGGCAAGTTTTTTTTAACACCGGTGGTGGTGAGTGCCTGGAATGCGCTGATGGGGTGGTGGCTGAAGCAGATATGATGGTGGCACATTAATAGACTTTTGGATAGGCACATGAATACGCAGGAAATTGAGGGATATGGATTATGTGGATTATGTGCAGGCAGGTAAGAATTAGTCTTGGCATTATTCTTTTAGGAAGGAGATGAGGAGGATTTTTTTTGTCAGAGGGTGGTGAATCTGTGGAATTCTTTGCCACAGAAGGCTGTGGATGCAAAGTCAGTGGATATATTTAAGGCAGAGATAGACAGATTCTTGATTAGTATAAGTGTCAGAGGTTATGGGAAGAAGGCAGGAGAATGAGGTTAGGGGGGAGAGATAGATCAGCCATGATTGATTGGCGGAATAGACATGAAGGGCTGAATGGCCTAATTCTACTTCTATTCCTTATAATCTTATGATCATGTTCGGCACAGACATTGCGGGATGAAGGTCGTGTTCTTGTGCAATACTGTTCTGTGTTTTCAGCATCCTCCTTTTGAGCTTTAACGATTTTATGATTTAATGTACCAGATGGTACTGGATTTTAACTTGCCAACTGTAGTGTCAGCCAGCCCATACTAATCCTATCCCAAAACAAAACCAAGTTGACGATCCATACTGGAGCCTTCCAGACTGGTATGGGCGATTCCTGAGGCAAAAAAACCCCAACCCCCACCGCCTGAACATCCTGATGCTCTTTTCAAAGGCCTTTGAACAATTTTCATTGCCTTGAATAATAAAAGACTTGTCTACAGTCAATATAGTCAAACCAGTTGAATATATTTAATTGAAAATATTAAAATGACTAGAAATTGGTTGAAAATATTATGGAAATATAATTAACTGCACAACTTTCTGCTCTAGATTGGCTGAGTCACTAATGCCAGCCTTGCCAGTTGGCTTGTTGAGAGGTTCAAATGTAGGGTTGGGTATGAACCATCAGGACTATCAAACTCAATGCATTAATGGCCTGTCCTGGCCTCAGTGCATCCAAGTCAGATACTCCAAACCCTATCATGTAGACTGATCCTGACTTCCATATATCCATACCACTGTGGTGGACATCAGGGTGCAGCTGACCTGTAAGAAGGACATTGTTGGTGGTTCATTGCAAATATGGAGGCCAATAGCACATCCGTGTTTCCATGGGATTTGCCATTCACAGTTAGTCATACAGTGTGGCAACAGGCCCTTGGGCCCAACTTGTCCATGCTGACTAACATGTCCCATCAACCCTATTCCCACCTGCCGTGCTTAGGCCAAAGCCCTCTAAACCTATTGTACCCATGTACTTGTCCAAATGTCTCTTGAATGTTATGATAGTATCTGCCTCAACTGCTCCCTCCAGAAGCTCGTTCCATTAATCCACCACCCTCTGTATAAAAACGTTACCCTTCAGGTTCCCATTAAATCTTTCTCCCCTAACCTTAAACCCATGTTCTTTGGTGGCCATTTCCCCTATGCTGGGCAAAAGACAGTATATTTACTGATCTATTCCCCTCATGATCTTGTCCACCTTTATAAGGTCACCCCTCATCCTCCTGTGCTCCAAAGCATAGTCCCAGCCAGCTCATCTCTTCCTATAGCTCAGCCCCTGGCAACATTCTTGTAAATCTTCTCTGCATTGTTTCAAGTTTGACAACATCTTTCCTATAAAATGGTGACCAAACCTAAACACATTTGTACGGATTGATAAAACCATAAAGACACGAATTAGGCCATTTGGCCCATTGAATCTACTGTGCCATTTGATCATGGCTGATCTATCTTTTCTTCTCAACCCCATTCTCCTGCCTTCTCCCCGTAAGCTTTGACGCCCGTACTGGTACCTTTATTGATGCTGATGTGCAGCATAATATTAAATCAGGTGTTTAGGACAGAAATCAAATGAGCTTTTTTTTATTCCCTCTGTAACTACCCTGCCAAGCAATCTTGCGCCTGGTTAGTTTGGCTGGGACACCACTGGGCATACCAGGTGGGGGAGATTCATTGCCTAAGGAAAGAAATGATCCAACCAGCAGAATAAATTCACGTCCCAACACATGCCTCAGTGCTTGTATCTGCTGGAAAAGAAAGAAACAGCACCGTATATTTTGCTTGGGCAGCTTCCAGCCCAGCAGTATAAATATTGACTTCTCTAATTTCAAGTAACCCTTGCTTTCCTCGCTCTCCATCCCTCCCCTTCCCAGTTCCATGACCAGTCTGACTATCCCCCTAATTATGTTGTATCTCTGTTTGCTTTGTAGTCACCTTCCCCAAGCAAACAATGGTCTATTCTACATTTTCCTTCAACTTCATCTCTTTTTATCTCTTACACATCCTTATCTCTGAAACTACCTCTTCCCTGACGTTCAGTCTGAAGAAGGGTCTCGACCCGAAACTTTCCTTCTCTCCAGAGATGTTGCTTGTCCCGCTGGGTTACTCCAGCATTTTGTATCTATCTTCGGTGTAAGCCAGCATCTGCAGTTTCTTCGTAAAAAAAGCATAATTATTTATACCTAATGGCATGTCTGGGCAGTGGGCAGGTGCAATAGACCTGCATGGGAAGGTAGAAGCTCCCATCCCCATGACTCTTGGGCAGATGGGGCTCGTCAGCCTGGGAAGGCAGTCCATCTAGGAGAGGGAAAACTCTGATTTAAAACCTCCACTGCCTTGTGGCCATATCCAGTCATGGAAAAGGCTCCAGGAGTAAACCTCAAGAAAATACGGAGTCAGAACCCCTAAGGCAGTTCATCATTGTCTACAACCTCGTTCTGGCAGCTCCTGCAACGGCACTGGTGCTAAACTGTATGGAGACATGGCTCCAGGGTGACCAAGGGTGGGTGCTGAACATCCAGGCATATTCAATATTCAGGAGGGAAAGACAGATAGGAAAAGGAGATGGGGTAGCGTTGCTGGTGAGAGAGTAGATTAATAGTAAGATTAAAAGAGAACTTACCAGTTTGAAGTTTGATCTTTACTTTATGAGGAGTTGCAATGAGGGATTTCGTGAAGACCCCGGCAGGCACGCATGCGCGACATTCTTCAAAGCAGCGGTGTGGAATCACAGATAACAACAATGACTGAAGATAGTAAAATTAAAGAATTCGGATATACCAGTTGACCTTATGATAGAGGGTTGGGAGCGGAGGGCACAAAATCCCTCATCACAACTCCTCATAAAATAAAGATCAAACTTCAAACTGGTAGGTTCTCATTTAATCTTACTATTTTACTTCGGAGTCAGGTGAGTGACTTCATGAAGATTTCAAAGCTCTGTGATTCCATGCCCTGGACCACGTCCATGCTCACACACTGCTGTAATACTGATGGAGGAAGTATGTTAACATATTTCAGACTTGAACAAGCTGAAAAATAATAACATTTGTTAATACAACAATAACACCCCTGAACTCGGGGACAAACGTTTAGGGAACAGCACTTAAAACTGAATCCACCGACGTTGCGGGAGCGGCCACAGGTCTGTTATAAAACCGCTGAAATGTAGTTTCACTGGCCCAGCCCGCTATTGCGAGGACATAATCCATGAACACCTCCATGGTCCTCACCGCTGTGGATACAGCCCTGGTAGAATGACATTTTAAAATGTTAGTGTCTTACCTGCTGCACCGAATACCACCTTGAGCCATCTCCTGATGCCCATTTTCAGAACTGTAGTCGCAGGTCTGTGTAGTTTAAGCAACTCTTCTATAATGGTGTGACTTTATTGTGGGTCAAAACCATTCTATCCAGGCAATTCCTGTAGAGTTTGGACTCGTTGTGCTGTCTTCAGTGCCAGTACCATCACCACTTTGAAGGTGAATAAGTCCAGTGGTAAATCCGCTAAAGGCGACCAGCTCCTGAGTAGTGTCAACACCAACCCCTATATCTCTGGTAATATATCGAGGTCGGGGAGGGATGGAACATATCCTTCAGTGTGGATACCAGCTGGTGAGATCCCACTCCAATGTTGAGATAGGATGACAGTGCACTCCTGGCACTGTATATGGCACTGTAACTGAGGGACTCATCATAATGCAGGCCCGTGAGGATTCCAGCACATTGGAGATCGTAATAGATATGTAGGTGGTCTAGGTCCAACTATGGTAACCTCACATATCCTTATGTGGGTAAGGTACTGCTTCCTAGTGGACTCTCTCTGCACACTGCTGTATGATGTCCATGGTCCTTTCTGTTGCAGATCTGGTTACGTTTTCTGCAACACCTGTCTGATGAAGCAGAATGGGGGAATCATAGAAAACCCATTTCTCCCCAATGTAGCGAGAACGTGTCCATCGCCACTACCCCAGAATCTGGTTTTCAAGAGACATATGTTGGTATCCAATGGTTCAACCTGGACGCAAGGAGGTCAATATCTGGTGTTCCATATTAGGCTATAGTTTTAGCAACTATTTGGAGGTTCAACATCCACTTGATGTCGTTATTAAATACTTGTGACCTGGTGTCCGCCAATGTATTGGGCTTAACCAAAAGGTACGTAGCTGATATCCAAATATTTCTATCAACCCACTAGAGCCAAATTAATTTTTCGAATTCATCACAAGATATTGACTTGATACCAACCATAAGGTTTAAATACGCCGACTCAGTGGTATTATTGAAGACAGACAAGCGTATGCTGCAGATTAGTGCTTTACGCCCGTAGCCCGTGACATGCTCCCAGCATTTCTAAACAGTTTATACCTTGTGATTGAAGAAAAGTAGACTCGTGCAAATGCCATCTACCACCCCAATTTGAAATGGTGTCGGTAGCTCCCCAGACCTTGGTGCTTGCGTCGGTTTGTAACACGACTAATGGGTTTGATGTAATGATGGGATTTAACAATCACAATTTGTATTGTGTTGATATTGTATCCTGTGTAAGGGGGGAGTATGAAGGCCAGGGCAGTGTACTGTTCTGGATGTCAGATGTGGGAGGTCAGGGAATCTGATAGCCCTCCAGACGTCCACATCTGCACCAGGTGTTTCGAGATGTGGCTCCTAAAGGACCGTGTTAGGAACCTGGAGCAGCAGCTCGATGACCTCCGTCTGGTCAGGGAGAGTGAGGAGGTCATAGAGAGGAGCTACAGGGAGGTAGTCACTCCCAGACCACAGGAGGCAGACAAGTGGGTCACGGTTAGGAAGGGCAAGAGGCAGGGGCTAGAGAGTACCCCTGTGACTGTACACCTGGAAAATAGGTACTCGGTTTGAGTACGATTGGAGGGGACAGTCTACCTGGGGGCAGCAACAGCGGCCGGGCCTCCAGCACAGAGACCGGCCCTGATGCTCAGAAGGGGAGCAAAAAGAGGAGGGCAATTGTAATAGGGGACTCTATAGTTAGGGGGTCGGATGGGCGATTCTGTGGACGCAGTCGGGAGACCCGGATGGTAGTTTGCCTCCCTGGTGCCAGGGTCGGAACGTGTCCAAAAGATTCTGAAAAGGGAGGGAGAGGAGCCTGATGTTGTGGTACACATAGGTACCAATGACATAGGCAGAAAAAGAGATGAGGTCCTGAAGGGAGAATTTAGGGAGTTGGGGGGAAAGTTAAGGAGAAGGACCAAAAGGGTAACGATTTCAGGATTACTGCCTGTGCCGCATGACAGTGAGAGTAGGAATGGAATGAGGTGGAGGATAAATGCGTGGCTGAGGGACTGGTGCAGTGGGCAGGGATTCAAGTTTCTTGATCACTGGGATCTCTTTTGGGGAAGGCATGATCTGTACAAAAAGGACGGGTTGCACTTGAACCCCAGGGGGACCAATACCCTGGCAGGGAGATTTGCAAAGGCTACTGGGGAGACTTTAAACTAGAAAGGCTGGGGGGAGGGACTCGGGTAGAGGGGGCTAGGGGACAGGGTGTGGGGCAAGAGGCAGAGAAGGGAAGCACTCGGACCCAAAATGTAGGCGAGAAGAGGAAAAAGATAATAGACAGAGAATAAGGGATGGTGGGTTTCTAAAATGTGTATATTTTAATGGTAAGAGCATTGTAAGAAAGGTGGATGAACTTAGAGCCTGGATTGACACCTGGAAATATGATATTGTGGACAATCAGTGAAACATGGTTGCAGGACGGCTGTGATTGGAAACTAAATATTCCAGGATTTCGTTGCTTCAGGTGTGATAGAATTGGAGGGGCCAGAGGTGGAGGTGTTGTATTGCTTGTCAGAGAGGATATTACAGCAGTGCTTTGGCAGGATAGATTAGAGGGCTCGTCTAGGGAGGCTATTTGGGTGTAACTGAGAAGTGGGAGTAGCAACCGTGTAGCAACACTTTTAGGTGTGTATTATAGACCGCCAAATGGGGAGCGAGAATTGGAAGAGCAAATATGTAAGGAGATAGCAGATATTAGTAGTAAGCACAAGGTAGTGATTGTGGGAGATTTCAATTTTCCAAAAATAGACTGGGAAACAAATTTTGTAAATGGGCTGGATGGTTTGGAGTTTGTAAAATGTGTGCAGGATAGTTTTTTGCAGCAGTACATAGAGGTATCGACCAGAGAAGGGGCAGTGCTGGACCTCCTGTTAGGAAATGAAGCAGGTCAGGTGACAGAGGTATGCGTTGGTGAGCACTTTGGGACCAGTGATCACAATACCATTAGTTTCAATATAATTATGGAGAGAGTCAGAACTGGACCTAGGGTGGAGATTTTTGATTGGAGAAAGGCTAACTTTGAGGGAATGCGTAAGGATTTAAAAGGAGTGAATTGGGACACTTTGTTTTATGGGAAGGATGTAGAAGAGAAATGGAGGACATTTAAAGGGGAAATTGTAAGAGTACAGAATCTTTATGTCCCTGTTAGGGTGAAAGGAAATAGTAAAAATTGGAAAGAGCCATGGTTTTCAAGGGAAATTGGACACTTGTTTCAAAAAAAGAGAGATATCTACAATAATTATAGGAGGCATGGAGTAAATGAGGTGCTAGAGGAGTATAAAGAATGTAAAAAGAATCTTAAGAAAGAAATTAGGAAGGCTAAAAGAAGATATGAGGTTGCTTTGGCAAGAAAGGTGAAAGTAAATCCAAAGGGTTTCTACAGCTATGTTAATAGCAAAAGGATAACGAGGGATAAAATTGGACCATTAGAGAGACAGAATGGACAGCTATCTGCAGAGCCAAAAGAGATGGGGGAGATATTGAACAATTTATTTTCTTCGGTATTCACCAAGGAGAAGGATATTGAACTATGTGAGGTAAGGGGAAAATGTTTAGTAGCTATGGAAACTATGAGATTCAAAGAGGAGGAAGTACTGACACTTTTGAAAAATATAAAAGTGGACAAGTCTCCATGTCCTGACAAGATATACCCTAGGACATTGAGGGAAGTTAGTGTAGAAATAGCAGGGGCTATGACAGAAATATTTCAAATGTTATTAGAAACGGGAATAGTGCCGGAAGATTGGCGTACTGTGCATGTTGTTCCATTGTTTAAAAAGGGTTCAAAGAATAAACCTAGCAATTATAGACCTGTTAGTTTGACGTCAGTGGTGGGCAAATTAATGGAAAGGATACTTAGAGATAATATATATAAGCATCTGGATAAACAGGGTCCGATCAGGAACAGTCAACATGGATTTGTGCCTGGATGGTCATGTTTGACAAACCTTCTTGAATTTTTTGAAGCGATTACTAGGGAAATTGATGAGGGTAAAGCAGTGGATGTTGTCTATATGGATTTCAGTAAGGCCTTTGACAAGGTTCCCCATGGAAGGTTGGTTAAGAAGGTTCAATCTTTGGGTGTTAATGGTGGAGTAGCAAGATGGATTCAACAGTGGCTGAATGGGAGATGTCAGAGAGTAATGGTGGATGGCTGTTTGTCAGGTTGGAAGCCGGTGACCAGTGGGGTGCCTCAGGGATCTGTGTTGGATCCACTGTTGTTTGTCATGTACATCAATGATCTGGATGATGGGGTGGAAAATTGGATAAGTAAGTATGCAGATGATACTAAGATAGGTGGTGTTGTGGATAATGAAGAAGATTTTCAAAGTCTACAGAGAGATTTGGGCCATTTGGAAACGTGGGCTGAAAGATGGCAGATGGAGTTTAATGCTGATAAGTGTGAAGTGCTACATCTTGGCAGGACAAATCAAAATAGGACGTACATGGTAAATGGTAGGGAATTGAGGAATGCTGTGGAACAGAGAGATCTAGGAATAACTGTGCATAATTCCCTGAAGGTGGAATCGCATGTAGATGGGGTGGTAAAGAAAGCCTTTGGTGTGCTGGCCTTTATAACTCAGAGCATTGAATATAGGGGTAGGGAAGTAATGTTAAAATTGTACAAGGCATTGGTAAGACCAATTCTGGAGTATGGTGTACAATTTTGGTCACCTAATTATAGGAAGGATGTCAACAAAATAGAGAGAGTACAGAGGAGATTTACTAGAATGTTGCCTGGGTTCCAGCAACTATGTTACAGAGAAAGGTTGAACAAGTTAGGTCTTTATTCTTTGGAGTGCAGAAGGTTAAGGGGGGACTTGATTGAGGTCTTTAAAATGATGAAAGAGATAGACAGAGTTGACGTAGATAAGCTGTTCCCATTGAGGGTAGGGAAGATTCAAACAAGAGGGCATGACATTCTAATTAAGGGACGGAAGTTTAGGGGTAACGTGAGGGGGAACTTCTTTACTCAGAGGGTGGTGGCTGTGTGGAATGAGCTTCCAGCAGAAGTAGTGGAGGCAGGATCGATTTTAACATTTAAAAGTAAAGTGGATAGTTATATGGACGGGAAGGGAATGGAGGGGTATGGTCTGAGTGCAGGTAGATGGGACTAGGGGAAAACAAATGATCGGCACGGACTGGAAGGGCCGAGAGGGCCTGTTTCCGTGCTGTAATTGTTATATGGTTATATGGTTACAAACATAGCTAATTCTCTATTGTAGCTCAATTTATGCCTTGATAGGCGCCTGCATTGGCCCGTAAAAATGTCCAGCATTTGCTTTTAATGCCAAGATTTTGCTCTTTGCAGGCTTAGATAGTGTAACGTCCCAATTATGTTGCTAGAATGTAGCTACAAGTTTAGCAATTATTTTAGCAGTAGGTCTAATAGTCGGTTTCCTGGCACAAGCAAGGCTGTTACATGCCTCTATTATCCGTATAGCTTTGTTCCCTGGGATAGTGACAATCAGCTCCCTTACATCCCAGAATGTATATAACCTCTCTCCTACTTGTGAGGTTAAACATGCAGCACTTCCAAGAGAACCCGACCCCCTCACCTCCATGGTTACCGGCGGGCCTGACGTTCTGGCTGCTGGTGTTCCGTTGAATTGTGTTGAGGAGCTGCTGGCGTGTAGGTCCTTACTGGTCTTTCAGGTGGCCCCCGAGGTCTTCCATATAGTGTTTGTCTGCGCACTGCCGGCCTGCTGGAGGGAGGTGGGTTCATCAACCCGTCTGCCTTTGCCTCCTAATCCAGGTCCTAGACCTGTTTGGGCAGGTCCTCACCGAACAGCTGTTTCGGTGGTGGAGTCGCAGATGCCTAGTACAACCCCGCAAGTAAGGGGTTTGGAGTCGGTTTGATGGCAATACTCCGGGAAGTATAAACTTCATGACTAATATTGCAAGAGCATCCTCCTGTTCTGCCGTCATTTCCATGCCGTCAACCGACCTAGCAAAGGCAGTAATCCCCGACGTCAGCAATTTCAGGATGTTTTAGGAACTTCAGCTCCTGTGCCCTATCCCCGGACTGATGTTGCCCCAGATGGGCGTGTTGACTGTCAGTACATTCAACAATATGCAGTTGTTTGGGCCTGGTATATGTTGATCGCCTCGGTAAGGACCTGTTCCTGCAGCTGGTGTGACGTGAGGTAGTCTATGCTGGGCCCCTGTGTGCTTTGGCTGGGCGAACTTGGAGACCACTTTCAGCAGTTCCTCCTGGGTTTTCTCAGGTACTGTAGGTTCCTGCTCCAGCCCGTCTTACGCCAGCTGCTGATCCGTGGCAACCCCACTGATGACGTGGATATGCTGGGTGGCTCAGCCGCATGTCTCCTGGACTGGAGGACATCGGGTCCAGGTGCAGAGATTGTGCTCTAGGATACGCTCCATCCGAGCCATGCGACCGCCACCTCATCTGCGGATGACAAGTCGACTTCCTCTGGTTCTGGAGAATCCCTGAGGCTTCTGTCATCGCCCCGCACCTCGTCGAGGTGATAACAAGGGTGCCTAGACAGGATGTCGCTGCCTGCCGCTTCTGCGTGGCTAAGCGACTCCCGCACGGACCTACCACTGGCCCGCCGTCTTCCAGGCGGAAGCGGCCCACTAGTCTGATATGAGATGAGCGGTGATGAGTCGGTCCCGGTGTGGTACCCCGACGTTCGGTCACGTCCTGTCGCTAAAGGAGGGTGTGGTGACCAAGATGAGACTACACCGGCCTGCAATCTGGCAGGCTCCCCCGGCGGTGAGCCTGTGCCGGCCGCACATGCGGGCTTGCAGATCCAGGCTTCAATCCTTCACCGGTCCGTGAACTGGCGGCTGCTGCGGTGGAAAGTCGACCCCGGCTTCTACAGCGGGGCTTCACTGACTGTTGTGCGATTCTTCCCCTGGTTCTTTCCCTGGTGACCTGCATAGTTGGGGAGAGAAAACGTGCCGCCAGGCGAATAACACCTTTACGCACCTTAGCTCCACTGTCCCTATGCTCAGGTGACAGTGGTAGGGAGTCAGTGTCTTGCCTACCCTGCTCCTGCCCGGTGCTCCACGGCCAGCCGTGGTGGAGAATCGGGTCCTGACTGCTGCAGGTTCTCCCCGGTTTCCGCGTTCTTATGCCGGCAGCTCCGGGAATAGTGGGCGCTGACTCCCATCCAAAGTCCCATGGCCCTGGGAGGCATACTTCGATGCCTTTATTCTGGTTTCCCATCATTGTTTCTGTAAGCAAAGTCTAGTACTGAAGCTAATAACTCAAGGCTAGTATCTTACCTGAGGGTCTTTATGAGCTTCCGGTGGAGGAGCACACTCTCTTTCCCCCCCCCCCCCCCCCCCCCAGCTCCAATGGTGACCAGACTTACATGCGGGACATAGACTGCCGCTAACGGAAAGGCTCCCGCCTGTGTGTGAGTCGGTGCCCCGGCTCTGTCTGCTACCTCTGTAAGTAGCATAGCAGTTAGTCCACGGAATACCTGCGGCCTGCGGCATTGAGTCGGAGCTCCTGCTCTGCCTTCGCTGCCCGCGAATGACAGTCTCCGAGCCCGGACCCTACTGGTCCACGGGCTTGCCCGACTTGCGGGTAGCGTTGCCGTCAGCCCGTGGTGACCCTGACTGCGGGCTGCGGTGTAGATTCAGCTGCCGCTCTGCCGTCACTGCCTGCAAACGGCGAGTGTGAGCCCGGACCCTACCGGGTCAACGAGCTGCCAAACCTGCCCGGTGTAGAAAATGAAGTCGGGGCTGTCGCTGTGCCATCGTTAGCTGCGAATGGCGTGTAAGCTCGGAACCTCCCGGGTCCGGTGCGAAGTAAAGCCGTCAGCCCACAGAGTCCTTGCGGGCTGCGATGTAGAGTTGGGGCTGTCGCTCTGCCGTCGCCTGCAAGCCCCACTCCCTGGTTAATGCCGACAGCCCGCAGTGTCCTTGCGGGCTGTGGTGTAGAGTCGGGGCTGCCGCTCTGCCGCTCTGCCGTTACTAACTTTAAACGGCGAGCCTGCAAGCCCCACTCTTTCTGCCATGCCGACATGTCCTGCGGGCTGCGGTGTAGAGTCAGGCTGCCTCAGCCGTCCCTCCGACCGGCCAGTGTGAACCCGGACCCACCTGGGTCAACGGGCTCTTCCAGACTCCAGTCTTTTTTATAGCCGCCGCTGTCTGCCCGCAACCCTCGGTCCGCAGTCAGTGCTGAAGCAACCTGGAGTACTCTGAAAGCAGAGTCCCTAAAAATGAAAAAAGGACCGCAGGTTAGTTTTTTCTTACCTGCAGGTCCCTGCAGTAGAGGAGCAACGCTCCTCACTGCCTGTCGCTCACATGCTGTCAACGATATGTTGCGCATGCGTGCCTGGCGGGGTCTTCACAAAGTCACTCACGTGACTCCGAAGTAAAATGCAATAGAAAGGAAGGGCATTAGCTTGGAGGATGTGGAATCGATATGGGTAGAGTTGCGAAACTCTAAGGGGCAGAAAACGCTAGTGGAAGTTGTGTGCAGGCTAACACAAACAGGAAATTAGAAATGTGTGCAACAAGGGGAAAACAGTTATAATGGGTGACTTCAATCTACACATAGAGTGGGAGAATCAAATTGGCAGGGGTGCTGAGGAAGAGGATTTCTTGGAATGCGGGATATCAACGAGGAATTAGTTAGTTAGCATGCGTGACCCTTCATGGTTGACAGGAGGAGTGAGGGTTCTGAACTTAAACAAAAACTTTGAAGTATGAGAGAATTTATAGCAAGTGATGGGTGACAAGATTCAATCTACAATTGTTCATCCCAGTTTGGCAAAAGAATAAATGTAGTGATGGTAACAATAACAGGAAATAAAAACAAAAGATGAAGCATACAAATTAGCCAGAAAAAGCAGCCTATCAGAGGACTGGGAGAAATTCAGAGTCCAGCAGAGGAGGAGGGCTTAATTATAAAGAAAACTGGCAGTGAACATTAAAACTGACTGCAAAAGTTATTATAGATATGTGAAGAGAAAGAGATTAGTTAAAACAAATGTAGGTCCTTTGTAGTCAGAAACAGGTGTTTGATAAGGACAATGGCAGACCAATTGAATAACTACTTTGGTATGTCTTCACTAAGGAAGACAAAAATAATCTGCTGGAAATAGCAGGGGACCGGGGGTCAAATAAGAGAGGAACTGAGTGAAATCCAGTTAGCTGGGAAGTGGTGTTGGGTAAATTGAACGGATTAAAGGCCGATAAATCCCCAGGCCAGATAGTCTGCATCCCAGAGTACTTAAGGAAGTAGCCACAGAAATAGGCATTAGCAGGCCCGTACAAAGCTTTTCAAAAAGGGGGTGGCATGACAGGATTTGTGGAACCAGGTTGGTATATAGGGTAAAGCCAACGAATGCCCTTGCATTAGTAAAGTAGTGGTAAATGGCAAAATACATTCAGGAGCACCTGTTCCGTTGTGGGTTTTTTTGCACAATCCGCAGGCATTGCCACTTTCACTGCACATCTTGTATGTGTATGTGACAAAAAGACTCGACTTACCTTGACTTGACGACTTACCTTGGCTTGACTTACCTTTGACTTGACTTGATTTGGCAGCATCATGCCAATCACATTGCATTTTGCTGTCATTGCTCATGGAAGTCCTGGTGTAGTGTTGCAGGCGACAAAACGCGTTACTTGGATGACCTGAAATTAAAGCATATAATTAGTTACTTACTTAATTGTAGCTAATTACAAAATTGTCCGTTGTGACGGAAATAGTAATTAAACACCTAGACTCTTGATTGTAATTATATATACAAGTCCGTAACAGATAGGTAAATAAATTACAATTTCTAGCAATAGACCAAGTCTTTATGGAGAAGATCAGTTGCTAGCTGGTACATCGGTATAATCCCCCCCCCCTCCCCCCAGCCCCCTCAAAGGCGCCAAAGTCGCGCTCATGACAGATCTGCAGCGCCGCTGAAAGGTTTTGTAACATCGCTACATTAAGGCGAATGCAGACAGCTTGTCACTGATCATGGAAGTCCTGTGTAGTGATGAAGGGAATGGACACTCATGCAAGCCAGCATAATTTGCCATTTAGCCATAAATCATGTTTTTCCAGTTCCATTTTTGTTGCGCAAATCTGGACTTTGTCCAGGTTATCGTTAAAGTCATAGTAAATATATTAAAGGCGATTGCAGACAACCTTCATTGCTCATGCAAGTCGTGGGTAGTGATTCATGGCAAGCCAGCATATATTGCCATTTAACCATAAATCATGTTTTTCAGTTCCTTTTCCAAGAATATAACTGTGCAAACCTAGTCACCACTTTGTCCAAGTTATGAGCAAAGCCTTAGTCCATATTATGAATATGGACTAAGGCGAATGCAGTGCTCATGGAAGTCCTGGTGCAGTGACGATGGTGTCTGACATTTCTTGGGAGACCAGCAATATATTGAGAATAACATTTTCCAGTCCCGTTTTCCAAGAAAACTGCACAAACCTAGTCACCACTTTGTCCAAGTTATGGGCAAAGTCATATTAAATGTGGATTAAGGTGAGTGCAGACAACCTGTCATTGCTCATGCAAGTCGTAGTGTAGTGATGAAGGCGATAGACACTTGTGGCAGGACAATGAGAGAGTACTGTACACAAACTCCATCAGATTGCAAGTCACATATAATGTAATTATGCTCCTACAGCTTACCCCTTAGTCTAGTTCAGTAAAACACCGAGTCCAGCACTGGACCAACTAAAGGGCCTGTCCCACGGCTGGGACCTAATTTGCGAGTTTAGAAGAGTTTGCACTTGAAAACTCGCAGCATGGTCGACACATAGTCCTAAGAGGTCTGTGTAACTCTCCTTCAAACTGCGAGAAGTTCGAGCAAGAATTTCATTGTCCTATCTGGGACACATGACAATAAACTCTTGAATCTTGATTAGATTATAGCTATTGACAGTCCCCGAAACCAATCACAAAATTCACCATTACATTGTTTCTACAGAAAGTTCTAGCAGGAGGACAGTTTACAAAAGAATAGAAACATTTCTCCAAGTAGTATAAACAATTTGAACAAGGCTTCACACGTCACAAGATAACAGCACAAACACTCTGCAAAGTAATTAACAGTACTTTACAACACCTCCTATCTGACCAATCCTAATCATGCATATGCAACACCTCTTAGCTCTTCTACAAAACCCTCATTCATATAAACAAAAGGAAAGACATTTGGACCTCGCCTTATCCCCAACTTCCATCTAGGGTCCAGACTCCTTGGAACGTGACTCACAGCTTGCAACCTTTCACAGAAAGTGGGCAAGCAGACTTTGCAAATACAGAGATTCTCCATTTTGTGACATATTTTATTTGGCCAATATTATCATTAACAGGACTTAAGACATTACATGTATTCAAAACATATTTTACTGATAGGCTGAATATATGTGGATTTTTCACAATTCTTGTAAGAACATGATATAGAATCATAACACATTTAGGAAATTAACAGAGACAAAATTCTTCACAAATTGAGCCCACATTTGCCAAAGTTCTATATAAAGTATGCTCAGAATATCTTGTTTAATGGAAAAATGATCAGTAATTTATAAAATTGGCAACTTTTATTTTGATAATTGGTCAATATTTCTCATGAAAATTGGCAATGTTCTATCGAGAATTTAAATGGCAATGCTCGTATTTTCATTTGTAATACTTCGTAATATATCAATATAAGGAAAAAAGAAAAATATGCTGCCAATATGAATGATGAAAGGACTTTTTGACTCCTCAAAAAAAACGTCTATGGCATCAATGGGTTAAATCAAATACAAATGCGATGTAATTTACCTTGTGAGAAATATGATGTGATCTGTTTGGGGATCACCGTGGCGGCCCTGGCGTGTGAAGTTTTCTTTATTTTGAATCTTCCACTGCAGGATGCCGCTGTACGCTTCAGACTATCTGCTGTAATGAAATAATACAGAATAATGCTATGGATTTATTTCATGTTATGATTAACATGTATTATGCAATACAGTGTCCATTAATCCTTTAACGATTAGGCTATTGGCTTTGAAATGACCTCAAAATGGAAATGTTACATTTGTATATAATGATCCATTAAAATGTATATTTTATAAATTTCCAATATTTTATACTGTTTATTAAAATTGGTTAAGTACTTTTGTTATAAGATGGAAGGAGTAGAATCACAATTAGCTCTGAATAAAATTGGTGATAATGTTTTCCATCTAACCTTTGTTTTTTACTGCACTAAGGGGATCTTCCAACTCCATCTTTTGCCTAGCTTCCACAGCAGTAACATCATCAACGGACTGCTGCATTACTGCGGACAGATCCACGATGACCCTGAAAAAATGCAGATTTTTGTAATATTCAAATTATATTAAAGATATGCTGCAAAAAGAGTCACAAACATTGGAATTCATATTTTTCAATATTGTTATCAAGGCAAAGAAAGCAGTTCCAATTGTTTGATATTATTCATGAGGAAAAAAATATAATAGCTCTAAAACCTACCTCCATTTTACAATCTCATTAAAGATATTCCCCCTTTCCCTCTCCCATCCATAATTTCTCTCCCCCTTCCCTTCTCTCTCTCTCCCTCTCCCCCCTCTTTCTGGTGGGGGGGGCGAAGTTTAAGGTGGCGCGGGGGTGGCGGGGCCTAGCGGGGGTCAGCGAGGCCCAGCGGGGGTGGGGCGAGGCACAGCGGGGGTGGCGGGGGTCAGCGAGGCCCAGCGGGGGTGGCGAGGGCAGAAGATGGCTTGGGGAAGGCGAGGGCAGCGGCATCTGGTTATGGGGTTACAGCCGCTCCCGCCGAGGCTCCGGCGCCGCGGATGGAAACGCTAGACCGGGGGGCAGAAACCACACACCACACCCGCATCCCCCCCCCACCCCCCCGCCCGCCCCCGCTGATGGAAACGCTGGACTGGGAAGAACAAACCACCACACCACACACCACCCCCCCCACCCCCCCCCCCCCCCCCCCCCCCGCCCGACCCGCGGATGGAAACGCTGGACAGAGCAGGCGGCAGACAGCGCACCGCGCACCCCCCACTTCCCCGACCTCCACTACTTTCCTGGAGTAGACGCGAGGCATCGAGTTCAATGGGTAAAGCACAAATGGGAGTCTGATCCCGCCTGGGCCCACTGCACATGCGCGGAGAGACGGCGTCATTTTGCGTAGCTTCCCCAACTGCGCAGGCAAGGATGAGCGCATTTTGTTTCCTCCCCCAGCGGCCGGAACCAGAATTTCAGCCGATTTCTGACAGTGGAAACGCTGATTGTGCTCCTATTTTTAAAAAAAATTCTGGGATTTCATTCTTTCTTTGGCTGAAATAAAGGGGGGTGCAGTCGCACCCAGCGCACCCCCCCTTCAGACGGCCATGCATTAGTGATTAGAAGGTAGCTAATGTAACCCCACTTTTTAAAAAAGGAGGGAGAGAGAAAACGGGGAATTACAGACCAGTTAGTCTAACATCAGTAGTGGGGAAATTGCTAGAGTCAGTTATTAAAGATGGGATAGCAGCACATTTGGAAAGTGGTGAAATCATTCGACAAAGTCAGCATGGATTTACGAAAGGTAATTCATGTCTGACAAATCTTATAGAATTTTACGAGGATGTAACTAGTAGAGTGGATAAGGGAGAACCAGTGGATGTGTTATATCAAGACTTTCAGAAGGCTTTCGACAAGGTCCTTCATAAGAGATTAGTATACAAACTCAAAGCATATTGGGGGTTCAATACTGATGTGGATAGAGAACTGGCTGGCAGAGAGGAAGCAAAGGGTAGGAGTAACGGGTCCTTTTCAGAATGGCAGGCAGTGACTAGTCGGGTACCGCAAGGCTCAGTGCTGGGACACCAGCTGTTTACAATATATATTAATGATTTGGACGAGGGAATTGAATGCAACATCTCCAAGTTTGCGGATGACACTAAGCTGGGGGGTAGTGTTAGGTGTGAGGAGGATGCTAGGAGGCTGCAAGGTGACTTGGATAGGCTGGGTGAGTGGGCAAATGCATGGCAGATGCAGTATAATGTGGATAAATGTGAGGTTATCCACTTTGTTGGCAAAAACACGAGGGTAGACTATTATCTGAATGGTGGTAGATTAGGAAAAGGGGAGATGCAACAAGACCTGGGTGTCATGGTCATTGAAAGTAAGCATGCAGGTGCAGCAGGCAGTGAAAAAAGAAAATGATATGTTAGCATTCATAGCGAAAGGATTTGAGTATAGGAGCAGGGAGGTTCTACTGCAGTTGTACAGGGTTTTGGTGAGACCACACCTGGAGTATTGCGTACAGTTTTGGTCTCCAAATCTGAGGAAATACATTCTTGCCATACAGGGGGTACAGAGAAGGTTCACCAGACTGATTCCTGGGATGTCAGGACTTTCATATGAGGAAAGACTGAATAGACTCGGCTTGTACTCACTAGAATTTAGAAGATTGAGGGGTGATCTTATAGAAACTTACAAAATTCTTAAGGGGTTGGACAGGCTAGATGCAGGAAGATTGTTCCCGATGTTGGGGAGGTCCAGAACAAGGGGTCACAGTCTAAGGATAAGGAGGAATTCCTTTAGGACCGAGATGAGGAAAACATTTTTCACACAGAGAATGGTGAGTCTCTGGAATTCTCTGCCACAGAAGGTAGTTGAGGCCAGTTCATTGCCGATATTTAAGAGGGAGTTAGATGTGGCCCTTGTGGCTGAAGGGATCAGGGGGTATGGAGAGAAGGCAGGTACAGGATACTGAGTTGGATGATCAGCCATGATCATATTGAATGGCAGTGCAAGCTCGAAGGGCTGAATGGCCTAATCCTGCACCTATTTTCTATGTTTCTATGTTTCTATGTACTGACCCTGCTGTTCCTTTGGATCGATCAGCGATGTGGAGAGGTGGGATGGGCAACAGCCTGTCCTCCATATGATATCACCTAGGCTTGCATCCGACTAGGATGCATCACCCATGGTCAGTCATGACCAAGGGGGGCCTACTAACTATGGCATGTGCAAACATTTTGGCAGTTTGAAACTCACTATTCTTTTGAGAATGAGTGCAGCTGTTTTTTGGTAGATAGCACATTCCCCTGAGTGAAGTGTGCACACAATTTCTTAGTTCTTGCTCTAATTACACAATGTAAACCAAATATAATTCCTCGGTGATGTTGCAGGAATTAAATGACTCTTATCAAATTCAATGTGAATGTAGAATTACATTCTAAAAGTCCCTATGGATTCTGCTTCCACCGTTGTTTCTGCGGTTGTTCCAGATCTAATCCTATGAGCGAACCGCTTCTCATATCTCCTCGTCTTCATCTGCTAATTATTTTATAGCTTTGGTTTTGAACTCACTTGGTAGGGAAAATAGTTTTTCCAATGTTGCTCCATCAAGCCTTTCATAACATTTATGTGCTAAGGAGTGCAACTCCAGTTTTCCAGTTTTATCGATAGCAATCATTCTTGGCACAATAGTATCAGCATAAACTCTTCAAGCCAGCCCTGCATCCCTGCAACTTGCAGAAGCATTTTCAAAACATCTGTCACCCTCTGAGTGTAAATTTTTTTCCTCACTTTGTAAATAGCTCGTTCTAAGCTCCCCTCAGTCAAGTTTCAGTCAATAAAATACTGAATCAAGCACTTGAGCAACAAATCTTTATTTGGGATAGCACAACACAAATTCCCAATACAATACCTAACCACCGTGGGTTCGATCCTTGTATCTGCTTGGCCAAGCCCTTCTAGCCTCGTGGAAGCAGGGACACTCCGAAGGTCACACAGTCCCAAACGCTCTTGCAGACGTTTGACAAAGAACCTCGTGGGGGCTGCCTTTTATGTCCCCGAACCTTGAGGGGCTGAACCACATGGAAATGACCCCTTTATAAACCAATCAAACATATTGATAATAACAATACAGTTCCCCAATAATATAATCTTATATACATTGTATGCAAAAGAAGCTTCTAGAAGGAAGCAAACACAAATGAATAGTGCAACATGTGCCCTGGGATTCAAACAGTTCCTCCAAGGCTCAACATTTCAACCAATCAACAACTAACAAAGTGAGGCTTCACAACATTATTTACAATATCTATACCTGGTTTGCATTGATCCAATTAGTCTATGCATTTCACACTTCATTGTAACTCTGCAGATGTCCCATTCTTTCTCTGCAGCACTTATCTGGGCACCATTCAGCAGCTTGTCACAGTTCTGCAGAGGCACATTTAACCTGACCAAAATAGCCTAGCAGCACATAAGCCCTTATAGGAAAGAACTCAATTTTAAACCAATGCCAGTTGCCATGGCTGCTCCAATTTAGCCAGGATTAACAAATTCTGAAGGATCTCATTGAAATTTTAGCATATAGTTCTCTTCATCTTCTGTATTTGAGGAATGCAACACTAATATGCATATTTCTCCTTGTAACTTGGTGTAACAGCACGATTCTAAGAAAAATCTTTGGCAATTTTAAGACCCATCCCCCAACGCCCACTACTCACATGTTCCCCCAATGCAAGCCATTCCCCCAACGTAATATTGCACCACTCACGCATAGCCCCCAACTGCGCAGGCGCGGCTCATTTCTCCTCATCCCTCAGCACTCCCTCCTCCTCCTCTTCACCCTCCCTCTTCAATCCCTAGAGAGGGGTAGGGGTAGAAAGGGAGGGGTGGTAGAGAGGGAGGGGGGTAGAGAAGGAGGGGGGTAGAGAGGAAGGGGGGCTAGAGAGGGAGGGGGGCAGAGGAGGGGCAGAGAGGGAGTGGGTAGAGAGGAAGTGAGGTAGAGAGGGAGGCGGTAGAGAGGGAGGGGTAGAGAGAGAGGGGGCAGAGAGGGAGGGGTTAGACAGGGAGAGGGAGGATAGAGGGAGGGGGTAGAGGACAGAGAGGGAGGGGGGTAAGGGAGAGAGAGATGGAGGGGGGTAGAGGGAGATGGAGGGGGGTAGAGTGGTGGGAGGGAGGGTATAGAGGGAGAGGGCGAGGGAGGGAGGGGGTAGAGAGGGACGGGTAGAGACGGAGGGGGGTCATGAGAAGGGAGGGGGCAGAGAGGGTGGTAGTGAGGTAGATTAGAGAGGGGGCATCTCTCTCCTCCACCCCTCTCCATCTCCCTCTACCATAACCCCCCCCTATTTCCCTCTACCACCCCACTCCCCCCCCCCCCCCCATTTCCCCCCTCCTCATTTCCCTCATCCTACTCCGCTCACTCCCATTCCCTGCCCCAGGACCTACCCAGGTCGTGGAGCAGCGCCATGGCCTGGAACTCGGTCTGGTACTTGGGCCGTCCCTGGCTGTAGACTCCAGCCGTTAGCTTGGCCGCCGTCTGGGCTATAATGCAGGCCCCGACTTCATCTCTCGGCTCGTCCCTGACCCCGGACCCAGACTCGTCCTTGGTTCCAGTGGCAGCTTCTTTTTTGGCCCAGGTCACGGCCCTATCCCAAGCCCCGGGCTCAGCTCTCACTCCTGCTCGAGCACCAGGCTCGGGTCAAGCCAGGGCCCGTGGCACCACCTTCGCAACCAGGTGTTGGGCGACGGCAGCCACCGCATGAGCGCTGGTGTGCTCCTCCCTCCCGGAGTGTCCAGTCCTGCCTTGCGAGTGCATTGTGATGTCACTCTGGGATTTCTTTCCAAAAAAGGGTGAGTTTTCGGGCTGTTTTTGTAACTTTAAATTATTAAAAACTTCCGAAATACGGGTGGGAATGCGACAGGAAGATGTTTATCACCTCGACGGGGAAAATGTGAGCAGAATGTGTGAAAATGGGAAGGCTGTGGCCTAGCGTTTGGAAGAAAATAGGAATTAACCAGATATTGACACACGCTTAGCCACAAACAAAACGAAGACATTCGGGTTACTGTCTGATGGGCCAAAATTCCTTGTGAAGACATGATGGGCCAAATGGTCTAATTCGACTATCACTTATTCGACAGCAGAGAATATGGGTTAGCTGAAGAATCTGGTGAATGTTTTGGTGGAAGGTTTCAACAATCTGTATCGAGTTCTCAGGTGCCTCAGATTTCCTCACATTTTTCTGACAAAGGTTTACTTAAATATAGACACAAAATGCTGGAGTAACATAGTGGGTCAGGGTTGGGACCCGAAACATCACCTTTCTATTTTCTCCAGAGATGGTGCCTGACTGCCAAATTACTCTATATTTGATATAAACCAGAATCTACAGTTCATTTTTATTACTTTATTTCAATTAAAATATGTTTGTTTAGTTGGAACAAATCTTTGTTTTGCAAAGAATTATACCTGGATAAAAATGTTTGTTTTCTTAAAATTTAATAAGATTTTCCAAAACCTTTTACATTGTACCTATTATACCAAATTCCACTTATACAATCCAATGTTTGTAACCATGAGATCTGTAGCATGGGGAAATCACATCTGTTTAATACATTGCACATTACTTCACAATTATCAGCTTTGTTGTATTGTCATCGTTTATTGTAATCCACTTTTGTTGTATTATCATCGCTGTTGAATGTAGTCAGATTTAATAGCATTAAATCTCAAATTTGTGAAATAATTTAATGAAATTCCTCAGCCAGACATTTAGTAAGTGTTTTATTGAATATGTAAGAAAAATGTGATTCATACTGGTGTAATCACGGCTTTGTTATTTTAAAGACCTGCTACAGGTTGAATATGAACCAAATATAGATCAAGAGCATTCTTTGTAAACCAAATGTTAAAAATTCAAATGTTAATGTAATTTTGACATTAAAAGTCAACATTCATTTTAATCAAAACATTCCCTGGATAAAGCTAAGGCTTTATTTTTTTATTTAACATTTGGATTCAATGTATCACAAAATTGATTATTTTGGCGTCTTTATACAGAAATCTGTTCTGGCAGTACAAAAAAAAATTGTAAATAGATCCTCACTTAATTTGTGCAGATAGAATCTTTGAATGTTTATGGCACAGGTCTGATTTAGTAGTACTGAAGAGTGGAAGATTCCATAGCAACTGTAATGAAAGCAGACACTGTACTTTGGGGATAAACTACCACCATGAAGCACGATGAACTTAAATTCCATCCAATCATACAAGGCTTAAGTCTTCAAAAACAACATTATGTCTGAAGTTCCAGTACTGAACTTAGAATTGTATAATTCTCCACAGGGGGTGGAAGATTGCAACCTTCACGTGGTCCGCCCTGTTTCGACTAATGCAATCAACTCGATGTGCACAAATGGAAGATCAAATAGAACACGCTGTCTAACAACTTTAGGCTGTGCACGCCACACGAAAGAAGAAGAAAAAGATTCTCCCCAGCATCAGGACCATTACAAGTGACCAAACCAACAATACAATGGAGCCTCTTAGGTTTGTCAAACATATCTCCTTGTCTTCTGATGCCCATGCCAATGGGAAAATACACCATGAAAGCCATGACAAGTTCACATACTGGGTTGAGTTATATATTTAAAAAAATTACAGATAATTACAATCTATGGCCAGCACAACTGTGCAACTCCAACTACACTAACTCGCAATGCCAAAGATCTGGGTTCAATCCTGACCTCAGGTGCTGTCTGTGTGGAGTTTGCTTGTTCTCCTTGTGTTTTTCCGTGTCCTCTGGTTTTTCCCACTCACATCTAAAAGACGTGCAGGTTTGGCCACAGTATACAGCCTCTGGTATGTTGCTGAGTGGTAGAATCTGGATGGAATTTATGACAATGTGCAATAAAATTTGGATTAAATCAGTGTAGCATTTGGGGAAATGGGCAGTTGATGGTCAGTGTGGACTCGATGGGCCAAAGGGCACATTTCGATGCTTATCTCTTTCTCTATAAATTTAATTTGACCCAAATTTTGGATTGAGGAGGTGATCATAATCGTCATAAGGAGAAATAGTGCAGAAATGGGCCCTCTGACACATTGAGTTCATATCAACCACTCATTTGCACAATTCCGACAATAATCCCATGTTTTTCCTCCGCACCTCCTCATTAACTCTCCACAAATTCTTCCCAAGTTCACCAGGGGTCAATCAACCTACCAGCCTGCACAACTTCAGGATGTAATGGGGGAACCAGGGGACCCAATGAAAAACCTACATGATCACTGGGAGAATGTGCAAACTCTACACTGACAATGTAGAGAACACTGACAGAGGAGTGAACCCAGGTCTCTCATGCATTGAGGCAGCATCTCTACTAACAACAACACCCTTTCTTTATTCATTCACAAGATGTTGGCTTAAACTGAGTGAAGTAAGACCACGAGGGTACACAAAAGGCTGGAGAAACTCAGCGGGTGCAGCAGCATCTAAGGAGCAAAGGAGATAGGCGACATTTTGGGTCGAGACCCTTCTTCAGACTGAAGAAGGGTCTCGACCCGAAACGTCACCTATCTCCTTCGCTCCTTAGATGTTGCTGCACCCGCTGAGTTTCTCCAGCCTTTTGCGTACCCTCGATTCTCCAGCATCTGCAGTTCCTTCGTTAACAACATGAAGTAAGACCACATTGGTTTTACAGATCATGAATGCGTAGAGGCTGCAGATTACTTTTCCTGAAACTCATGAATGGACCAGATAAATGTTTAATTACAATCCAACAGTTATATGCTTACCAATACTGGTTCTTTAAATTTCTGATTTACTTAAATTCTTGTGGTTAAATTCATATCTTGCCATAGTTGGATTGAAATCCATTTTTGTGTATCAATGATGCAGGCACAAGTTTATCATTATGCTACAGCACTTGAAATACTGGGTACATCTCTGGTCGCAAGGGTATATTTGTGATAGAGAGAGTTCAGGAAGGACATGTTACATTTATATCTGCGATTTGGTGGGGAAGATTGAGAGGAAGAAAAAAGCAGAGTTTGTAACACAAGGAAAGATTAAGTAGATTGCCGAGAGGGGAAGAACAATGGAGGGCCCAACATGGGGGCAATGCCTCGAGGGAAGAGGGGAAGAACAATGGACATTGGGGGGGAGACAAAGGACAATGGGGATCCGGTGTGGGGGAACTGCTGTGGTGGGGGGGAGGGTGGACAAAAGAGGGGGCCGGGGGCTTCCAGTGGCGCTATGCAGGGCTGGTGACCAGCGCCAGCAAGCTCCAAGCAAAATCCACGAAAAAAAGGGGAGAAAAACGGACCTACCTGCTGTTACTGTACTGGCTGCCTGCCACGCGTGAGTGACGTCATCAGGCATGCGACTCCGGTATGTCTCTGCAACATACCCCCCCCCCAAGCTAACGAAACGGTCAGCCAAGTTTAAGGAGGCAATGAAGGAATAGATCAACTCCACCATCCTTGAACTATTGGAAACATGGAAGAAGCAAAGGGAAGAAAAGCTGGAACAACAGATTGTGGAGATGGATGTCAAAATCAACTCGATGGAGTCCAGCTTTAATGACAGGTTGGATCCCATTGAGAAAGCACTGAACCAACAGAATATATCAATAACCCATTTAGAGGAGATTGCTTCAACAAGTGCCGATACGACAAAACAGCTTATCAGAAAAAAACAATGCCTATCAGAATTACTGAGTAAAATAACTGAAAAATGCACTGAACTGGAAGAACGTCAGAGGCGTCAGAATTTAAGAATCATCAGCATTAAAGAAGGAAGAGAGGGGAATCGAGACCCCCGCGAATTCGCTGCAAACGTATTTCAAAAAGTCTTAAATTTGGATCAAAAGCCTCTGCTAGGTCGAGCACATAGAGTGATGAGACGCCGCTCACGGGCAGATGCCCCACCAAGACAAATGATACTAAAGGGCCTGTCCCAGCAGCATGCAACTCCATGCGATGAGCGCGACCTAACGTGGTCGCTTGAGCCGGTCCCACTTCGATCGCCGGAGCCGTGCGGAATTGTGCGGAGTTCGACTTCCGGTGGCGCTATGGAGGGCTAGAGGTTAACGCCAGCCAGCTCCTCGCAAAAAACGGGGAAAAATCGGGGATTAACGGACCTATCTGCTGTCTGCTGCCTGCTTGCCTGCCGTCTCTGCACCGATTGCTGTGAGTGACGTCATCAGGCGCGTGACTTGTTATGGCTACACAGCGCAGCCCACCCGAAAAATTGAAAAGTCGAACTACCAGGCTGAGACCGGGGGAAGGACTGACTGAAGCCTCAGACTCAGGTAGGACGTTATCCCAAGAAGATGTGATGAAAAAACGACAAAAAAATCGGAAAGTGAAGAACTTAAAACTTTTATTGCACGTGAAATTGCTGGTTTAAAGGAGGAAATAAACCAGATGAATACTGAAATGAAAGAATTGAAACTTGAAATTAATACCAATATTAATACTAAGACTAAGAAAATATCGGAAGATTTGAAGAAAGAAATCGCAGAAATGATGATTGAAATGTCAAAGGAGATGAATGATAAGATTAAAAATGTGAAAACTGATTTTGAAGAAAGTCTGAATCCTGTGGAGAAGGCACAGGACCAATAGATGGCTGGCATAAAAAGCCTTGAAGAACTAGCCGAAACAAGTGCTCAGACTACAGCAAAGCTTATCACAGAAAATGGACGTCTAACGGATTTATTGACCAAAATAACCAAGAAATGTACTGAACTAGAAGGTCGCCAGAGAAGACAAAACCTAAGAATTGCGGGTATTCCTGAAGAGGCAGAGAAAGATAAAGATCCCCGAGAATTTACTGCGAATTTACTACAAAATGTTTTATGTCTGGAACAAAAGCCTTTGTTAGCCCGAGCACACAGAGTGATGAGACGTCAGACAAGACCAAATTCTCCCCCAAGACAAATGATAATAAAAATACAATACAACTACGTCTTGGAGGAGATAATGCAAAAAACATCGAGAAACAGAAACCTTGCATTTGAAGGACACAAGATCAGCATCGATCGCGATTATCCAGCAGAAGTCTCCAGGAAACGATAACGTTTAGTGAGACTAAAAGTCTCCTGAGGGGGGTGGAAAACTTGAAATATGGCCTGAATTACCCAGCTACTCTAAGAGTCACTTTCAACAAGAAGGAATATTTCTTCTCCAACCATGTGGAAGCGCTGGACTTTGCCCGGAAGATTAAGACTTGAGAAGGACTCATCATTGAATACACTGACTTTGCAGGACTTTGCAGGACTGGATGGATCTGGATAGTACTGGATGGAAGCTGGAGAAAGATGTGGATCGGAAACCCTCCCATGGATACTAATAATTAGTATAACTACACTACTAATACTAATAAATACTAAAATTATACTGTGTATTTTCACTAATCAGGTATTTTCACTAATAACTATACCGTGGTATTTTTAATAATCCGAATTAATCATTATTACTAATGACTAATGTTTACTTATATTGGAATGATAGACAAATATAGACTGAATTTGTCCTCTTTACCCAGTAATTTTCATTTTTATTTTTTATTTTCCTTTCTTTTCGTGTGTTTTTTTATAATTAGATTTTCAAATAATATGTATTCTCACATTTTCGACTATTATAACCCGAATATTTTAATTTAATATCCCCAGTAAAATACCATTATGGAATAATAATTCCAAAAAACCAGGGAATTTAAGTTAGTAACATCAACTACGGAAGTCGGTAGATGGTTAGCCATGCTAGTATGGCTAGCACTAACTACACCAATACTAGATGTAGTTTTTTCCTCCTTTGTGCACTATACTAATTTCTTAATCTATCCTCTCTTCTTTTCTATTATAAACTACTATTGTTATTTTCAGTTTGAATGGAGTTATATATTGGATCAAAGGATTGGATACATGTGAGAGACATTCAAGGGACTTAAAATTAGTCTAATCAGTGTTCGGGTGTAAGGTCAGGTCTGTCGAACTGAACCATTGGCTCTATTACAGACCCCCCATAGACAAAAGATGCAAGACTTAAAAATGAATACAGGGAATGAAGGAATAACGTTTTGTAGCTGGAATGTTAAAGGTATTAATGAACCAATTAAGAGAGGTAAAGTATTAGCACATTTAAAAGCAATTAAAGCTGATGTAATTTTCATTCAAGAAACTCATTTAAAAAAAGATGCTGAGCATAGGCTGAAAGCTAAATGGATAGATAAAACATATCATTCTTCTTTTACACACAAATCAAGAGGTGTAGCAATATTATTTCGTAAAGGCATTTTATTCAAACATACATCAACTATAACTGATAATGATGGCAGATACATTATTGTAATAGGAGAATTAAATGCACAAAAAATGATTTTTGTTAATGTATATGGACCAAACTTTGATAGTCCATTGTTTTTCAAGAAAATATTAAACAGCATCCCGGAAATAACACAACATAATTGGAGGAGATTTAAATTGTACATTAGATTCTTACTTAGACAGATCTACAAGACAAAGGAAAATTAAATCCCATTCCAGTGACTTATTAAATGCATATATGGAAACTACTAATATTAAAGATGTTTGGAGAGTAGAAAATCCAACTGGACGAGAATATTCCTTTTATTCACCTGTACATAAAACTTACTCAAGAATAGATTACTTTTTGGTCGATGCCAAACTTATCTCACTCACTTATAATTCAAAATACCATAATATTATAATCTCAGATCACGCACCTTTAACATTTAAGATTAAAATAAATGGTTAAATGGAAAAACAGGGACAATGGAGATTTAATCCAAAAATTTTAAAAAACAAAGCAACTCAGGAATATATTACAGAACAGATCAAGATGGTAAACCGGAAATATCTTCTTCCTTATTATGGGGAACTTTTAAAGCATATCTCCGTGGAATTATGATTTCCTCTCAAGCATTTTATAATAAAAAGAATCGGAGGGATAAACAGGAACTGGAAAACGAGATTAAACAACTAGATACAGAGAATGCAGTTAATCCATCCATAACAATACATAATAAAATCGCAGCACTGAAATATAAGTTAAATAAAATATATTCAGATCAAGTTGTAAAACTCTATCAATACACTAAACAATTACAGTTTGAATTTGGAGATAAACCTCAAAAATTATAGGCTCGCCAATTAAGGAAGATGGAGGGAGAAAAATTAATCCATAGGATTAAATCACATAATGGCGAACTCTTAGTACAACCTAAAGATATTAATGAGAGATTTTTGCAATATTATAAAAACTTATACTCTGCTAAAATGACAGAAAACAGTATAGGAATAGAAGCATTTAAAAAAAATGTAATCTGAATGCGTTGGATTCACAAAATAGAGAATCATTAAATGCTGAAATTTCAGTAAAAGAAATCCAAGAATCTATCAGATCATTAAAAAATGGTAAAACACCGGGACCAGATGGTATTGGCTCGGAATTTTGTAACACATTTTATGATCTGATTGCACCACGCTTGAAGACACTCTATGAATATATTTATACCCAGCAGAAACTACCAGAAACGTTAAATGAATCTATTATAACACTAATACCTAAAATAGACAAAGATCTGGATGACCCAGGGTCATTTAGAGCTATAGCTCTTTTAAATACTGATCAAAAGATATTAACTAAAATATTAGCACAAAGGCTAAGTACAGTTATTAATGAATTAATTCATCCCGATCAAACACGATTTATACCAAAACGATATTCCTCATATAACCTGAGACGTTTATTCAATATTTTATACTCAAAAAGAGGTATTAATAAAGATCTAGTAGTTATTTCGTTAGATGCGGAGAAAGCCTTCGACCAGGTGGAATGGTCTTACTTGTTTTCCGTTATGGAAACTTTTAAATTGGGAGAGAAGTTTATTACTTGGGTCAAATTATTATACACTAACCCAACAGCCAGAATAATAACAAATCAAACGCTATCAACTGAATTCAGTCTATCTCGAGGCTGTTGCCCTTTATCCCCACTACTATTTGCACTTGCAATAGAACCATTAGCTCAACGTGTGAGATCACATCCTGAAATAAATGGGTATGATACCAGAGATATTAAAAATAAAATCTACTTATATGCGGATGATGTATTACTTTATATTACAAAACCAGAAATTAGTATCCAAAATTTATTAAAATTAATAACTGAATTTGGATCTTTTTCAGGATATAGTATTAATTGGAATAAAAGTGCTCATGCCAATAATGGTAAATAACTTACATATATTACAACAATTTCCTTTTAAGATAACAAACGAAAAAATTAAATATCTTGGAATTTATGTAACAAAAAGATTTGATTCTTTATTTAAATCCAACTTTCCATCTCTTATTGAATAAATTAAATAAGAAAACTCAATCGGATGAGAATATTCATTTTATTCATCGGTACCTAACACATATTCAAGAATAGATTATTTTTTGGTGAATTCCAAGCATATTCCATTTACTTACAACTCGAAATATCACAATATTATAATCTCGGACCATGCTCCCTTAACATTTATCATTAAATTAAATGGAAGGACGGAGAAACAGTCACAATGGAGATATAACCCACAAATTTTAAAGGAAAAAGTATGTCAGGAATATCTTACTAAACAGATTAATATGTTCTTTGAAACCAATGATAACCCTGAAACGTCTGCTTCCCTACTTTGGGAAACATTTAAAGCATTTACTCGAGGAGCAATGGTCTCCTCCCAAGCATTTCACAATAAAGAGAATCGGGTTGAACAACAGGCATTGGAAAGGGAAATAAGACAATTAGACAGAAAATGCAGCTACACCAACTATGATAAAACACAATAAAATAACCTAACACACACATTTGTAAGTTGTATAAAAATTAATAATTTTTGGACGGAAATTTTTAAGATAATTTCGGAAGTTGTCAACATCCAATTTGACCCCGATTCAAAACTAATAATATTAGGAATATTAGAACAAAATCAAATACTTACAACAAGCCAAAAAAACGTTATCAACTATAGCTTAATAATTGGGAAAAAATTAATATTAACATATCGGAAAGGCCCTATAACCCCCACAATTAAAATGTGAATTATTGAAATGTCGGAGACCCTACATTTGGAAAGATTAAGATTTGTGTTAAAGGACAAACAAGAACTATTTACTAGAATATGGTCTCCATTCATTGACTATTTGAAGGGGCAAACCGGTTCGGCACGAGAACCTGACTGAAACCCGAATCAAGGATTAGATGAAGAATTACATTTTATAATTCATGGACATATCTCCAACAATGTATAATTAGCTGATTATTCCATTGTCTTCTAAATTTTTTTGGTTTCTTTTCTCTCCCTCTCTATTATTTTTTATCTATATAAAAATTAAAAAAAAATATAGAAGTACAATTATTACACAATTGATAATATAAACAATATGAATAATGTATGACTACTACAAACAATATATATATTTTTTAATTTAAAAAAGGGGGAGCCGGCGTGCTTTGCAACTTTGTCAGCGCCGTAGGTGGCTGTTATCTGTATATGGTGTACACAAGCAAAGAATCTCACTGTGCTTAATCACATATGACAATCAAGTATTCCTAATACTTCTTAAGAAGGGTCTCAACCCGAAACGTCGCCTATCTCCTTCGCTCCTTAGATGCTGCTGCACCCGCTGAGTTTCTCCAGCATTTTGTGTACCCTCGATTCTCCAGCATCTGCAGTTCCTTCTAAGATGAGTGGTCACAGTCTCAAAATAAGAGGCCATCCATTCAGAATAACTGACGTATAACCTCTTCAAACAGGGATGATGAATGTTCAGAATTTCAGCCCAGGAAGGTTACAGAGGATCAGTCACTGGGTCAATTCAAGGCAGATGTTTAGATATGAAGATAATCAATGTACATGGGGTTAATGTCGGAACCTGGTGCTGAGGTAAATGCTTGGCCAACATCTTGCTGAATGGTGGAGCTGACAGGACAGACTCAAGAGCCTACACTTGTCCTAATTACCAGACCCTTCATGCCCATTATTTTAGACTTGTTTCTGCAGGTGTACACTTTCAATAATTTCCTTTACGTTTGCTGGAAATGAATGTATAACTAGACTAAATTTGATTTGATTTGATTTGATTTGATTCAATTTATTGTCATTGTCTTCAAGTAAGAGACAACAAAATGCTATTTCACATACAGTCATATGAATAAAAAAACTAAAACACAGAACACGATAGTCCACAACACAAACATCCCCCAGTGGCACCAGAGTTCCCCACTGTGAGGGAAGGAACCAAAGTCCAGTCAACCTCCTCCCTGATGTTCCCCGATGTTCACCCGTGGTCGTGGCCTCCCGAGCCCACCACAGTCGCCGCTACGCTGGAGGCCCCTGGCAAATGGTCCCAGGATTCCGCGATGTTGGTCAGCACTGCCCGCGCTTGGAGCTCCGCAAACCACAGCTCCGCCATGCCGATGCAGCAGGCCCAACACTCCGGAGCTTCAAACGGCGATCCCAGGTGAGCCATCGCCCACTCTGAGTTGTATCCAGCACTGCGCCGCTGCTGCTGAAGCTCTGGTCCAGTCCCGGCAGGAAAGGCCACGCCAATCCAGTAGGTAGGTCGTGAGGGGGGCGGGGGGGGCCGAGGGCATGACTCAGATAATAGTCGCATCCTTGCCAGGAAGTGACTGAAGGAAGGTTTCCTCCTTACCGTACGCCCCTCCCCCACATAAAATACTTTAAAAAAAAACATACTTCAAACATATCAAACGCCCCTCCCCCACATAAAATACTTTAAAAAAAAACATACTTCAAACATATCAAAAATAAAAAAGATAAAAAGACAAACAGACTGTAGACGGAGAGCAGCCATCAACAGCGCCACTGGATGGTCATAGTTGAGGGCTCAGACCGTGAGCTTCTTCTTGGTGTACAGGTTAGTCATTCACCTACCGACCCACGTTGTGTCTCACTGTCTTTCGCTCTCTCCGTCCCTCCCTCCCTCCCTCTCTCTCTCTCTCCCTCTCTCTCTTGCACACGCACGCTCTCTCTCCCCCGCACCCATTTCATCTCTCTCTTGCTCTCTCTCGCTCTCTCACTCTCACCCTGTCGCCTCGGCATTCCCGGAATCTTTGACGTTTTGCGGTGATGGCTGCAGCTGCGGTTCCTTTCTGTTGGGGGGGTGGGGGGGGTCATTGACTTTTGTTGCCAAGGTTTTAGGGTAAAGCATAACTCACTTCCCCAACTCAGTCCTAGTTGTGCTGGACAAAACTAGAAGGTGCATTGCCCTGCACTGTTTCACAGACCTCCAATGAGCTGGTTCAATGGTTGAAGGGTCTGAAAAAGGGCCGCAACCCAAAACGTCACCCATTCCTTGTATCCAGAGATGCTGCCTGTCCCACCGAGTTACTCCCGCATTTTGTGTCTATCTTCGTTTCAATGGTTTAAAAGTTTCCAAATTATTAGGAAAACTAGAGGTGAGAAAAGGTACCGAACAGATCATTCTGTTTTGGGATTTGTTCTGTATCCTTTCATACCACTAGTTTCCCTCTCCACTGACTCTCAGCCTGAAGAATTGTGTGCAGGATAGTGTTCGTGTGCAGGGGTCAGTGCGGGCTCGGTGGGCAGAAGAGCCTGTTTCCGCGCTATATCTCTCAACTAAACTAAACAGATAATCTATGGAAAGAAAATAGAGCATCTTTGTTGGTTCATTATGACTTGACGGGGCTTTCAAATCTCGCACGAGAAACCTTCGCGGCACGATGGCGCAGCGGTACAGTGGCTGCCTCACAGCGCCAGGGACCCAGGTTCTTTCCTGATGACCGGTGCTGTCTGTACGGAGTTTATACATTCTCCCCGTGACCTGCATTGGTTTTCTCCGAGACCTCCCGTTTCCTCCCGCGCTCCAAAGACGTACAGATTGTAGGTTAAGTTGCTTGGTACAAATGTAAATTGTCACGTGTGTATGTGGGATAGTGTTTGTGTGCGGGGATTGCTGGTCAGTGCGGACTCGGTGGGCCGAAGGGCCTGTTTCCTTGCTATATCACTAAACTAAACTAGAGCAGATAATCTATGGAAAGAGAGCAGAGCATTTTTATTGGTATATTATGACTTGACGGGGATTTCAAATCACGCACGAGATACCTTCAAGAATGGAGCATGCATTTCTATCAGTCATAGAAACAAAAACATAGAAAATATGTGCAGGAGTAGGCCATTCGGCCCTTCGAGCCAGCACTGCCATTCTATATGATCATGGCTGATCATCTAAAATCAGTATCCTCGTTCCTGCTTTCTCCCCATATCCCTTGATTCCGTTAACCCTAAGAGCTAAATCTAACTCTTGAAAACATCCAGTGAATTGGCCACCACTGCCTTCTGTGGCAGAGAATTGCACAGATTCACAACTCTCTGGTTGAAAGGGTGTTTCATCATCTCAGTCCTAAATGGCCTACCACCTTATTCTTAAACTGTGGCCCCTTGTTCTGGACTCCCCAGTCACTCTGGGTGAAGTCCAGGTGGAGCTGACAATGTTTGCATCTTTCACTTTAAATAAAAGTCAACTGAATTACAGAAGGATAGAGAAAGAAGTGTATTAATTTCTCTTTCATTAGAAGCACAGTTGACATTTGTTACAAAGAGAAATAAACTTTTATTTCAAGTCATTTAAAAGTCACTTCATTAAACACGGGGACAAGCAGTGTGGAGATTACTTTCTTCATTGCTTTCAGTGACACATCCATGGGTTCCACTGAACAATGTAAATGAATATCTTCTTAATTTTACCTCAACTGAGCGTTACGACAATATTTATTTACCGAGGTCATAGACCACCTTGCAAGAAAGCTTTAGCCATCATGGTTAGAGTGAAAAACTTCACTGTTTTTTTTTATTGAGAAGAGCTATCATCTTATGTATTGATCTCAGGTCGTGAGTTTACTGAGATGATACAATTGAGTCTGGTTTAGGTTTTTAGTTCAGAGTCAATGCCAAAGGCAGACCAAACATCTTAAACAGAGATTAGTCAGATACAGTGAGAAATTGTGTGAAATAATCACTGAATTTTATTTTAAATGAATGTACCTGCATGTTATACTGTTTAGATTGGAGGCACAGCGCAGATAGTCCACTGAGTTTGCACTGACCAGCGATTTTATTATTTTCCTATTCATCAATTTGTGCCCGATTATTTGTTGGCCAATCAACTGCTGCCTCTCAGGGGGTTGCGTCCAATCACCAACCAGTTTGCCTTAAAATTCCCGTCCAATCAACAATTCGGTCTCCTCCCGTCTAATCAACCGATGTCTCCAAGGGCATTGTGTCCAATAACATAATGCAGTTTAATGGTAATTAGCAGCTACGGTAAAGTTTGGACACTAGTGGAGGTACTGACTGTCAGACGGAGCAGGAGATATTAAGACAATGTCTAATCCATAGCACCTTAATGTACAATTTCATAATATATACTAAATAACAGGGCTGACAGACCTTGGGGCTCAGCAAAATTGTTCCCAATTGGGCCCTGCACCTCCTAAGGCCGGCCCTGGCCAGAGATCCCTGTTGTGACACTAATCAAGGCAACCCTCCCTCAACTGCGCCACGCCATCCCTCTTCCTACCCCTATCCTCCTCCATTCCCCCTCTTCACCCAGCATTCACTCCCCCTGCTCTTCACCCTCCCTCTTCTTTCCCTTTTCCTCCCATCCCCCACCCTCCCTCACCTCTCCCTCTCTTTCCCCTACCATCAGTTAATTCCTCCCTCCCTCCATAACCCCACTCCCTACCCCCCTCCACTCCTATCTCCCTGCTCCCCCCATTCCTCACCTCGCCATATCCCACTCCTCCATTTTCCATCCTCAACTCCCCCACTGCCCTCCTCTCCCACTATCCCCCACTCCCTACCTCCCCCACTCCCCCCTCTCTACCTCTATACCCCTCCTCCCCCACTCTACCCCTCTCCCTCCTCACCTAATCGCAATTTCCATCCCTCCTCCTACCCCCCCCCCATCCTCCTTGTCTCCCCCATCCCACCCCCCAATGGAAATTGCGATTTTTCTTTAAAATAACCTAAACACAATGTTAGCTGTTAATGAAAATGGAAGAATTTGATTGAAAATTGATTTTTTTTGAAAATCACAATTTTTTAATGTAAATGAGATTCGTAATCCCATTGTGACATTATTGTGATGTTCAACGCTGTTGACGGGCGGGGCAATTGGAAAAATGGTTTGAAAAGTGATTTTTGTAAAGTTTAAAATGTCAATAACTTGTAAAATATAACATCAAGTTATATTGTAAAATATAACAGACATTTTATATCCCAGCACAATGGTGAATAAGGTGGGCCTAAAATTGTAGTGCTATCATGTACAGTTTTGGCTGGGTTTTGGAATATCGCGCGCATGCATACATACTAACAAAGAAGAAGGGTGTTTTAGTAATATACTAGACTGTGGGACCCATTGGGTCCCATGTTCACATGGGAGGGCTGGTCCCCCAACGCAATATTCCACCTCTCCACCAATTCCAATATTGGTGCCAGTGGGGGGGGGGGGGGGGGGGGGGGGGGGGGGGGGGGGGGGGGGGGGGGGGGGGGAGGGGGCTTTCTGGAGCATTAGTATGGGTGTTGTGG